>CM024766.1:64717206-65317206 GCA_014218235.1 Colocasia esculenta | reverse complement strand
GTGTGAACCACAAAACCTCCGCTACCTGACGGCAAGACCAACATTGATGCTGAAGTCAACCCCCTCTTCAGCTCTTGGAAACTCTACTCACAGTCCTCTGATCAAACAAATCTGGCCTCAAGTCTCATCAATCTGGTCAATGGCTCTGCAATCCTAGAAAAATCCTGGATAAACCTCCTGTAATAGCCTACCAAACCCAGAAAGCTGCGAACCTCTGACACTGAAGTGGGCTGCTCCCAAGGCAACACTGCCTCAACCTTGGTAGGGTCCACTACCACACCAGAACCTGAGATCACGTGTCTGAGAAAATGCACCTCCCTCAGCCAAAATTCACAATTGTCAAACTTGGCATAAAGTTGGTGACTTTGCAACATCTCTAGCACAATCCTCAGATGCACCTCGTACTCCTCCTCGGAAGACGAGTAGACCAAAATGTCATCTACAAAGATGACTACAAACCTGTCCAGGTACTCACCGAACACCTTGTGCATCAAATCCATAAAAGATGCTGGTGCATTCGTGAGCCCAAACGGCATCACGACAAACTCAAAGTGATCGTACCTCGTACAGAAAGCTGTCAACCAATATCTGACTCTCGGATCCTCAGTTGGTAGTAACTAAATCTCAAGTCAATCTTCGAAAACACTCTGGCCGACTGCAACTAATCAAATAAATCATCGATCCTTGACAACGAATACTTGTTCTTCATTATTACCTGGTTCAGCTGCCTATAATCGATGCACAATCTCATGCTGCCATCCTTCTTCCTCACGAGCAGCACTGGTGCACCCCACGATGAGCGACTCGGATGGATGAAACCCAACTCAAGCAACTCCTGCAACTAGCGCTTCAACTTGTGCAACTCAGCCGGAGCCATCTAGTATGGTGCCTTGGACAAAGGCATAGTACCAGGCAAAAGCTCAATAGAGAACTCTACCTCCCGCTCAGGCAGCAACCCAAGTAGATCCTCCGGGAAAACATCAGAAAACTCACAAACAACAAGTACATCAAAAACCGATGACCCGCTAGGCTCCAAAGAACAAACAGAAGAAAGATATGCTACACAACCATCGCGGATCAAATGACGAGCTCTACAGAAAGAAATAAAAGGTCGACGAATAGACCGGATACCTCGGAAGCTAAGAACAGGTACTCCAGGTATCTCAAACCGCATGGTCTTCTGCTGACAATCCACCACAACCAAGTGAGCCTCCAACCAGTCCATGCCAAGGATGACATCAAAGTCACGAAGCTGCAACGCGTACAACCTGACCGGCAACTAGTGTCCTTGGACCTCAACTATGACACCCTCAAGGTAACTGAAAGAACGCATGTAATCACCGGACGGAAGATCAACCATCACATCACACTGCCTCTCAGGTGTGTGACGAACCAGCGACGAGAACTCCTTGGAAGCAAAACAAAGCAAAGCACCAGGATCAACCAGAACACGAACAACTCTACCAAGGATAGGCAAAGTACCTATAACTAGGTTCGACGCCTCGGCCTCCTCCCTGGTGAGGGCCATCACACGGCCACGACCACACCCACGCTGCGGCGCCTGCTGGGGCTGCTGCTAGTGCTGCGAAAACTACTGCTGCTATTGCTGGTACAACTAAAACTGCTAAGGCTGCTGATGCTGCTGAAACTGCTAAGGCTGCAAATGGTACTGCCTCTACTGCTGCTGACTCTACTACTGCTGAAGGTACTGATACTGCGGAAACTGCTGACTGTACTGCACTGGCTGCTGGACTTGCCCCATCGGGCAATCCCCCCTGAAGTGGCCTGGTAAACCGCAAGTGTAACAAACCGCCTCCTGCCTGCCCTGCTCAGCTCCTTGCTGGACCGACTGCTTTGCAAACCTCGACTGGCACTTCTACTGCTTGCCCCGACCACCTCCACGAGTGGTCATCTGCTTAAACCTCGAGCGCAAACCAGAACTGCCCGAACTAGAAGAAGAAGAAGTCGCACTACTACGACTACCTGCGGGACGCTGGTACGGTGTGGTCTTAGAAGAAGCTCCTCCCTACTGCTGTTGCTGCTGCTGGGGCTGCCAAGTCTCTCTCTTCAAGGCGGTGGCCTTAGCCACTGCCGCTCCCAAAGTAGTGCACATATGGGCAGTCACGCCCCACCTCAAATCTGGCCTCAATCTTGCAATAAACCTCTCTGCACAAGCCTGCTCACTACTTGCCATGTATGGAACATGCCTCAACAATCTGACAAACCTCTGGTGATACTGAGCAACCGTCAAATCACCCTGAACCAACTCATGGAACTAATCTCGTCTCTCACGTTGAGCATAGTCAGGAAAATACTCGCCATGGAAGACCTCCAAGAACTGCTGCCAAGAAACCTGATCCAAATGCTGCCCTGGGAAGTGAGTCTGCCTCTGAACTCTCCACCACTCATGGGCTGGTCCCTTGAGTTGATACACTGCCAATCTAACCTGATCCTCCTCGGCGCACTCCATGGTCTCGAATGTACGCTCCAACTCGTGCATGCAAGTCTCAGCTCTGTCTGGATCATAGTCACTGAAGAACATCGGTGGTCGGAGACACATGAACCTCTCTAAGAGGGCGGTCCTATCCTCAGTGACAGTCGTCCTCCTCCTACCGACACAGGTACTCCTAGTACCCGACGCCTGCTGAACTACTGGCTGCTCCACTAGCGGATCTTCCTACTGCTCTGGTACCACTGGGGGAGGTACTAGCGGCTGACCTCCCGCTGCTACCTGCCCAGGCTGCCATGCTCCCTGGTACAGGACCCTGAAGAATTGCTCGGCCAAAGGAAACCAGTCTGTATACTGCTGTGGCGGGGGCTGGTACCCTTGCTGTTGCTGCCCACCTATTGCTGCTGTCGTTGCCTCCTGATGCTATGCCACAGACTCCTCTGCTGACACCTCCTCCTGAACCTGACCCGGCACTGGCATATCTGACTCACCCTGCTTCTCTATCAGCTCCCTGACCTGCCTACGCCTACGCGGAGCCATATCCTGCACGGCACACAACCAACAAGGTTAACGACACTAACTCGGGCGGCTAGCAGTGTACTTGTACTACTGTTGGGACTTCCTGTTGTAGTTTAAATCTTCTACAAGTACTGTTAGACTCTCGCTCTGATACCAACTGTAACGACCCCGAGAACCCGACCCTCGGCCCAAGTCGAGGACTCGGTTTTCGCAGTCGTCGCCCATGGATCCGGGGACTCGGAAGGGCTATAACACAAGTCTAACAGAATATGTAAGGGAAATAAACGTCAACTACTGAACTAGAAGCACACACGCGGAAGCAGAAAGAAGAGCGAGACCGCAGCGTATCGCTCTAGGTACAGTCCTAACACACACAACTAGTACAAGTAAAAAGGGAAGGACAGAGCCCTTAGGGGCATACTCCGAGGGTGTCGTACAACTGAAGGGGGAAATCGCTGCTAGCTGTAGGGACGACGACTACCGCCTTGCCAACTCCGCCCGACGCGCGCCCTGTCGTTGTTGAGAAGTCCCACCTGGAAAAGGAAGGGATGAGTTTCGCAACAGAAGCTCAGTAGGGACTACTAATCTCCTACTAGCTCTAATAGGCGGAAGAGAATATATATAAACAATTTAAATGATGGCAGTTATATATTCTAATCCACACGGGAAAGTGCGGAAGCAAAGCCAACTAACTAGCAACGGTACGCAAGGGACACCATAGTCGGAAACTCCGTACAACCTGCACGTCGTGACCACCACGGCTGGTAACACAGACAGAGCGAACCTTGCCTGGACAAGAGACACTAGCTATGGAAACTGCTTCCACTAGTCAACCGGTCAGGTGTGTCCACTGACGTCTTATCCTCGACCCATGTCCAAACCTCCACGTCTCGTCAGAGTGGAGGCAGGAGCACAAAGTACACAACAGTAACCGCCATAGTCTGGCTGGACTACGGTCCCACGCCTAGCCTCCCTAGGTGGTTCCGGGGCCACAAAGAGTGAGGCAGTGAGAAAAAGGACTGGCTGGCCTGCACCGGGTAGAACTCCAGCTGTAACATCCAGAGTTTTGGTTCCCTTGGAGTTGTCCTTGGGATCACGACATATAGGGCTGTCGCGTTCTGAATGCGATGCGTTCCATGTCGCCTTCTGGTTGAGAAGGCGACGGCCCCTATGTCACGTTCCGATGGTCTTCTGTGGCGGTTTGCCACGTGTTCGCAGCGTGCGTGTGAAGGTGACGTGCCAATTGTCGCGTTCACCTGAGACGTCTGCATGTGTGACACGTGGTCTGAAGGCTGTCTGTTTGTCAGAAGACCTGTCAAAACTTTTGAGAAGGCGACGAGATAGGCATCGTGTTCTGGTTGAGAATGCGACAAGCATCTTGTCGCGACCTCAGTTCCGAGGCCTTAAGGCTGGCAGGCACCTCTTTCTTCTCTTTTCTTCTCCTTTCTCCCTTCCCTCCTCTTCTCCAAGGTGGGGGAGCTTCCCTTTTTCCCTCTCAGGTGGCTTGGGCTGGGAGGTGCCGGCGTGCTCGTGGCGGAGCGTGGGAGCGGCGTGGAGCGAGGAGGAGGCGACCAATCCGACGTGAAGGGCCCCAACGGGTCTGGCTGATTATTGTAGGTAGGGATTTCTTGCTCCCTTCCTTGTTAGTGTAGATGGAGCTTAGTTTTGAGTGATCCTCCCCATGCTCGTAGATTGTCTTGCATTTTTGCACGGGTGGATGCTTGCCGATGGTGCTCCGTCTATGTGTAAGCTTAGTTCTTGTTGTGTGTGGGTGAGGAGAGGTGGCTTTGGTGCCCTCGAGCCACTGTTAGCTTCTTTTCTTAGTGTGCTCTCCTCCCTCTTTCTTTGGGGGTGATTATGTAGTTTGTGGGACCATGGGATGGCCCCCAGTCGTGGGTTGGGCTTTTGTCTGAGGTCGCAACAGGTTAGCTATCGTGACATCAGACAGAAGGTGACATGCAACCTGTCGCTTTCTCTTAGCGACGGGTTGGCCATCGCGTTCCCCTCTGCCCTTATGTTATTTTTTCCATTCGTAGTGGAGGATGGCTCGTGTCCAAGTTGGTTAGAGGAGGTCTCTCCAACTTGGCATGAGCCCTGTCCTCCTGTTTGGGGCCTTGCCTTCGTGGCCCTTTGGGGGTGTGGGCCATGGGGTGGTTCGGCCCTAAGGGCCCTGCCTTCAGATGAGGAACGCGACGGGTCAATACGTCGCGTTCTGAATCTGAAGGTGACACGTGGTGTGTCGTGTTCTTGTCGCGACAGGTCCCCTGTCGCATTCTGGTTTCTGGTCGCGACTGGTCATTGGTCATTCTGCTTTAGATGTTGGTTGGCTGTGGTCTGCTGACCTATTGGGGTTCAGCCTTCTGATGCTGAACGCGACGGGTTGATACGTCATGTTCAGATCAGAAGGCGACACCCTGGTCATCGTGACCTGTTGGCGACAAGTTGGTCATCACATTCTGGTTCAGAAGGCGACGCCCCTGCTGGTCGCGTTCTGGTTGCCGAGTTTTCTGGTCGTAGTGTTGTGCCTTGTTGGCCGACGGCTCTCCCGGGGGTTCCTGGGAGGTGTGTCGTACGTGCCTGTGCCTTCTGGCTTATCTTGGTTACAAGTCAACTGTGCCGTTTGCTTGTAGTGATTGCCCCGCCTGTTCTCAGTTCGCCCGGTGCTTGGCACTCGAGGGCTTGTCCGTTGTAGAGGTTTCACCAATACCTAGACCCCCGGTCCCTGTACGCCTATTTGAGGAAGTTCTCCAGGCGGCGGGCGAGCTCGAGCTCAGACTCTAGTAGCAAAGGGGAAAACGATGGTGGACAGCGGCGTAGAGTCGCTTGTGGAGCTCTCTTAGCCGAGCCTGTGTTGCCGAGGTGGTAGAGGTGTTCTTCCAGTGCGGACCAGCTAGTCCTTTCTCACTGCCTCTCTCGGCGTTGGTTCTGGAGCCACGTCGTGGTGTCAGGCGTGAGGCCGTAGCTCAGTCGGGCTGCGATTGGTTGTGTGTGTGTGTTCTCTGCGGTGGCTCACTTGCCTCACTCTACTGGGGAGGTTGTAGGTAGGAGTCAGCGGTTGGCGAGTTGGAGGTGTGGACGGTGTGTCCTCCTCTAGCTGCCAGTGGCAGTGACTTGGTTGCTCTTGTTGTTATGACGTTTCTCGTGTTGTTTCCAAGTGTGCCTCGTTGCCCTAGCCTGCACAGTGGTTGTAGCCTAGCCGTGTCTAGCTCCCGCGAGCGTTGTCGATCTGGCCTCTTTGGCTCGTGCTTATGACGATTTTCGCGTTGTTTGTTCTCTTGGGGTGCCTTGTGTCGGCACCCAACTGCTGTTTCCGTAATCTGTTCCTTGGTGCCGTCCATGGTGGTACTGGCATGCGTAGTTCCCTGACCTCGTGGTGTGTTTGAGGTACAGGGTGTTTCTACTTGTGGGCCCTCGACCTTGTGGAGGTTTGAGATGATCGTGTTTGTGGTGAGACGTCCTTCTCACGTGGTTGCTCGTTATTGTTCATGGCGACACCTGTCTGCGTGCCTTCCTTATCTCATGGAGGTCTGGGATGGCGGTGTTTGTGTTGTGAGACTCTGGTCTCACGTGGTTACTCTGGTGTTATGTGAGCTTCTTGTCTCGATGGGTGCATGCCGAGGGTTGCTTCCGCATCGTGTCTGACTCCGCTGGTTCTGCGGGAGTCGTGTCTGGCCCGATCCTGGTTGTGGGTCGTGGCGTTACTCTATTCCGCTGCTTTGTAGTACTCTGCAGTAGGTGTTTCTCACTTTACTGCTTTCTAGAGTAGTTTGCTTCCGCTTTTCTTTTGCAGTTCTTGCTGGTCTGGTTGGTAAGGGACTGGTTATCCCTATTGAGCCTTGTTCACGAGGCTCACCCCCTACTTTCTTCAGGTAGGGACTCGCTGTCACAGGAGTTTGTTGCCGAATGGTTGTGGTGGCAGTTTGTTACGCCGTGCATTGCCAGTGGTGTGAGATGTGAGCGTGAGCGCTTGTATAGGAGTGAGTTGAGAGTTGCCTTTTTGCAAGTCCTCGGGGTACGCCCCTTAAGGACTGCACTTTTCTTTCTGTACCTGTACTATTATTTGGGACATATTGTACATAATTTCTTTATTGATGTACACACTTTCTTGTTATAGTTATTCGAATTCGTTGCTTATTTCACTGGACTAAATTCTAACCCTTCCGGGTCTTCGGATCCATGGGTGGCGGCACGACCTTCAGGGTCCCTGGCAGGGGTCCGGGAGGTCGGGTCATTACAGTGGTATCAGAGCTCAGGGGTCCAACGAGATTTGTAATTAGTTAATAACTATGGTTATTCCAAATAAAGGTACTAGTACGTTGCTGGCCCGTCCGTGTAGAGTTTTGTTAGGTGTGAGTATTTGGTTCTTTGTTGCAGGTGGCTAGCTTTCCAGCAGGGTCTGAGTGTGAGCTGTAGGAGAGGGTAGCTGCTGTTACTGGGTATGCATACGACGAGTGTGGTCGGCTGGTTCGCTCGTGCTGTGGTTGGGTTCATCGTTGGCCTGCACGTTCGTGCGGGTGTGTCGCAAAGGCTGAGAGAGCCGACGTGTGGTGTGGCTTTCATCGGTGCAGGGTTGTAGTCTGTGGAGCCGGTCGAAGGTGTCCTTGCCTTGTTGGCTGTCCCCTGGTTGTTGGGGTGTGTGCTGTGTTGGTTGTGTTTGGCCTCGCGTGCCTGTGCGCCGTTGTGCGCTGTGCTCTGCTCAGTCGGCGTCGTTGCTCGAGCTAAGCAAGTGCTTTGTGTGCCGTGTTGCACCGTTGGTTGAGCACTGCGACACCTGTCTGTGGTTGTTGTCGGCCTTTGCTGGCTGGTTGTGAACTCTAGTGAGGTGCTTCCAGAGCTCTTCTCTGTTGGTTCTGGTGGAAGTGAGGTTTCCCCAGAACTGTGTTGTGCTCGTTTCTAGTTGCTGTTGAGGTGCATCACTTGGTTGCTTGTGTTCTGGTGATGTTTCCTAGAACTGTTTGTTGTTGTCTTGGTGAGGGCTTCTCTCTCCGAGGCTATTTCTGTGCTCGTCGATGTTTTCCACTGTGTTACCTCCTTGGTTTGAGGTCTATGATGTTTGGTTGGTTGTGTTGCATTAGCACCTTATTGTTTTGTGCAACTTTTAGGTTGGATTGTTGAGTACAGTCTACTTGTCTGCCTCTAGTCAAGGTGATGGAACTTGACCATGTGTGTGGCCCTGTGTTGGGCTGGTTCACCGTGTTGTTCGCTTCCAAGTTTCTGGCTTGTGCTGGCGGGACCACGGGTGTGTCCCTATGGTTTAGTTTCCATTTGTTCTTCCGTGCCGACGCGCTCTTGCAAACGATTGTTTGGCGAGCGTCGTGGGTGTTCGGATGACTGTGCCTCTTGTGTGAGTGCTAGCCATATGCTGCTGTTTTCTCTTTCGTGTGTGAAAGAGGCCTGTTGCGTGCCTTCTTCCCCTGCTTTCCATGGGTCGCTTGGAGTGGCAGTGCTTTGCCATGGCATTTGGTGCCGCGTTGCGCACCGTGGTGACCTTCATGGCGAAGGTCCCTCCCCTTGAGTTGTTTTGAGGTTGAGCTGGTTGCTCCCCTCGTGCGCTTTGTTTCCTTGTGGCACGATGGGTCGTGGTGTACCTATTGTGCCATCCCTTGCTGTGCTGGTTTCTTGTTGCCTGATTGGACGATGTGGGGTAGCATGCCCTGTGTTCTGTGCGAGACAGCACCGATTTTCTTTTGTTTGGCTTGCTTGTGCAGGCATCGTTCTGGTGTGTGTTTTGCTTGTGCCTCAGCTGTGCTTTGGAGGCACTTGTCACTGTTTGGTGTGTGGCCCTCTCTGCCCATGGTGGTAGGAGCGGTGCCTTGTGTTTGTGTGCTTCTAAGAGCTGATGTGGTTGTTGTGCTCTTGAAGCTGTTGGATTTCCGCGTGTTTCTCTTGTGGGTCTCTGGTGGAGAGTCCCCTCGGTTGGGCCTATTTCAGGCCGTTGGTGCAGTTGTGTACTGCACCTTGAGCATTTTCCTTTTTCGATTTTCCATGTTCTTGTGCCTTAAGGGTTTGGGCTGGTGTGGCCCGTTCTACCCTTTCAAGCTTGCGGTTCCTTACGTGTGGCTTTTGGCAGGTCTCTTGTGGAGAGTCTATTGGAAATCGACTTGAGGCATCACATATGCAGCAGAAGTAAAACAAAAATCGATTTCCATCTATGTACTTGATCGGGCTATGATGTACGGTGCATGTAAACATACATACAAATAAGGCGTGAGACAATCTCACCTAGGGGAGATCGTATATCCCCTGAAGCGCAAAACTAGTCCTTGTTTGAAGGAGCTCTCGCGAGACTCCCTCTAGCGGTATCCACACAGTGGATGATCGGCGATGACGATGACCCCTCCTACACCAGTGGTGCCACTCCTCCTAGTCGTGCAACGCCATACAGCGGCCAACAGCAGCAAGTAGCAGCAACAACAAGAGGGCTCGGCCCTCCAAGTTCTCCTCTTGCCTAGGGAGAACACAGGAGGGTGAGACGGGAAGGGGGGATGAAGTAGGTGGTTTCTCTTCTCAAGCTCTAGCCCATAAACTTCAAAGAGAACCCCTTCTATTTATAGAGAGCCTAAAGGACACCTCATCAGGGACACCTCATTATGTCATGATGACAAGGGACACCTCACAAGGACACCTCACCATGTCATGATGACAAGAGGGACATCTTGCAAGGACACCTCATCATGTAATCATGACAAGGGACACCTCGCAAGGACACCTCACCATGTCATGATGACAAGAGGGACACCTTGCAAGGACACCTCATCATGTAATCATGACAAGGGACACCTCGCAGGGACACCTTACCATGTCATGATGACAAGAGGGACACCTTGCAAGGACACCTCATCATGTAATCATGACAAGGGACACCTCGCAGGGACACCTTACCATGTCATGATGACAAGAGGGACACCTTGCAAGGACACCTCGTCATGTAATCATGACAAGGGACACCTCGCAGGGACACCTCACCATGTCATGATGGTTAATGATGATGAGGTGTCCTCCTTCCAGAAGGGGTAAGGTGGCATGATCCTAGTATGCTCCCTTAATGGATCCTTATCAAGGCTTATTGGGTCTTACCCAATAGGTCCATAATGGGTTAAATAAGGCTTATTGGATAACGTTTATCCAATCCTCTATTCATCGCGTTATCCACCTTATGTGTGTGACCCTCTAGGCCCAATATCGAGCTGGCCGTGAGTTGTACTCGTCAGAACTCCTTCTGTCTTAGTGAATTATTATCTTCATAATAATTCACTCAACTCATCGATTATGAACATACTAGGCCACTATGCCATAATCCCCAGACGATACGAGTGATCAAATCCATTGGACCTGTCTGCCCACAGTTACCGTGTACCTGTAGTCCCTCATCCATCTATTATCCCAGAGACCATATATTAGGCATGGTGTTGTCAGGTCTATATGGAATCTGTTAAAGTCAAACTCTTATTGGATTCTCTCGGAGAACTCCTTCTCACTAAATCCAATTGACCAGGGATTTTCCTGAGTAAGACAATATGGGATATTCCTCTCACGATACCGAGAGTGGATGATCCTTTATTGACACATAATTGCCTTCGTAAGGTTGGCTACCATTCCCAATGACTGACTATACTAGACCTGGAACATCCAAACCTATAAATCCAGTATCAAAGAATGGAGTACTCAAACAAGACATCTTTGGTGTCTCAAGTCTAACGACCGGTTACACAACTGAGACTACGGAATCGCTAGCTGACAATTAGGTATCATTAACCATATAGCATTCCGAGAACGGATCATTCAGTGAACTCATTCTCCAATAAGCACCTGCACCATATCCCTAGTGTCTCCACACAAGCAACTATGAGACCAGCTGCTTCCATCATATGGACAGGTATATGGCACATCGGTCTTTCCGGTCATCTCAATGTCCTTTTTGAGTAACCTATGACTAAGAATATTTAGGATCTGTGTTTAAAGAGGATCAGCCTCATTATCATGATCCAATTCCCAATGCACAGACCTATGGACATCACAGTATACATACGCATGGAATATATAGTGAGAAAATACCATTATAATATTACCAAAAGATATTGCACATAATTACAAGTGCCATCACTCACGTGAATTGGCTTGCAGGGCACATATAACTAGCAGAGTCCTTCCTGTTAGCTGTGTTGGTTCAGCCGCTGGTGCACCTATGTTGCATCTTGCCTAGTTTTGGTGCTTGTGGTAGCACCATGTGTTGCCCAGCTAGCAAGCCCAGAGGGGGGGGGGGGGGGGGGGGGGGAATGGGTGCGATGACCCTCATTATATCGGTACGGTTATACCAACCCACGTCGGTATAGTGAACGTTATCACAGTGGGGCATTTACCCAAACAATAACATATGATTGAGATGCTCATAAATATAAATACAGAGTAGCGGAAGCAAAAGAACTACTTGTCTTTATTTCATCACCCACATTTAACATACATGATTCAAATGACAATTTAAAAGAAATAAAGTCCACATAATGAAGTACTAAATTCAAATACATAGTTGTTCACAAATTACATAGTGTTTCTATTACAATGCCTCAATTACATACGATGAAAGCAAAATGTCACGATGACGACTCCACTAGGCTACTTGCCACGCTCGGAGTCACTCTCCACGGTCTCCTCTAATGATGTAGGGTCACCAACTAAACCTGTACGCCGAAGTAAGGAATGAGTCTAAAAGACTCAGCAAATAACACCACACACCTCATACATGCATATATCACAGTAGGTTTTTCATTTCAATTTACAAAGCAAAACACATAGCATGCTTGGACATTGATAAAAGACAACCTTATCATGAAAATTCTACAAAATTTACAACACATGGTACATGATTTAAGCCATTCCAAAATAAATATCCTATCACATGCTTTCTACTCATTCAATCGCATGAAAGCTATATTTCAAATCAAGCTACAGCATGGAAGCAACCACACATGAGATTCTTGCCTACATAAAAGGAAACATTCCTATCATGGTTTCTACACATTCATGCACATACAATTTATCATTTCATACACATTAAGGTTGCTGTTTTGACATACTTTAGCAATTCACATCCTATTGCATGAGAGCTACAATTCTAATTGATTACAACACGATAGCAATTAAACATGGAATTGTTCACACATATGCAAGAAATGCTCCTAGCATGAATTCTACATATTTTTACACACATAAAACATTCTTAAAAACACCTTTAGGTTGCTGTCATAACATAATTTCACATTAACATATCATGGGCCACAATTTCACAGTTTAACATAATGGTTTCACATGTCTACACAATTACTCATTCACATAGTTCTCTTTTTACACATTGCACATTTACACATATTCACACTACACAATTTACACATGATCACATTCATATTTCACAATTTAGTGCCGTGACACATAGTCCAAACCACCATTAGAAGGACACATCACATAACACATACACATAGACGTCACCTAGGCAATACAGTGACGACTCTTGGACTGCGCAGACCAGGAGAATAAGTCTCCACCCTAACCAGTGGTACTTGTTCACCTCCAGGATTTCATCTTAATGCCCTTAGGATCTTAACACATTAAACCTTCCCATGGGGACTTTTCCATGGTACGGTTCCACGGCCCTCTATGGAAGCAGTGTCACACATGGCACACACTTTTACATATTACACATTTCAATTTTTAACACACATATTTCATATGTCTTTACATTCTCTCACTTACACATATGGCTCTATTTTTCTAATCATGATACTACTGTTGACAGAATTCAAACATTCAGTAGCTCACATTAATCAGGTTGGCAAACACACCATCAAATCATATTCATGATAGCATGTATTTATCACATGTTTTCACATAGAAATTTCATAATCCACTTTATAGTTATCCAATCATCATGAAATTTTAACCACACACTAATTGCAGGTTTATAACTTCACATACAAATTTTTAGATTTTTTTGAGTTATATTACATTTACAGAAATTAAAACATTCAGTTGCATGCCATTCATAATTCGATTTGTCATGGAACATAACATGAATATCCAGTTTGACAGTTCACAGCCCTGAACCTAACATACACATCATTACAATAATTTTCCCCAAATTTATTGCACAACACACAATTTACTGTAAATTTCGAATAACCTACTCATGCTTTCTATTTCCATTGCAGAAATTACAGTAAATCACATGAACATGAACAAATTCTCAAATTTGCAGGGTATGGACTGGCACACGTACACATGGTATAGAAAAATTTGGGGCATTTAATTCTTCAAGAAACACATAGACAGTAGGTGAACATGCACAATCCATTTTCCCAACATGTATTTAATAAATCTAATAATTTATGCCATCCACAGAAAAACACAAAAATTTCCACACACATCACATTATCTATTTTACATAACATATAAAAATTACACTATATCCTCATGCGCCAAAGTCTGGAAAATAATTATTTAAGGCAGAACAGTTTACTGTTCTGCACTGAAGAACTTAACGGCAGTGTCTGACCGTTCAAGGAGATGGACGGCAAGATCGCTGGCCGCTGACTGGAGATCTTGGCGACAAGAGGACTTGACGTCAAGTTCCTGTATGTGCAAGAACACAGACCGAGCTCCAAATAACAGATGAATGTGAGGATCCAGGACACGATAAAATCTCATAAAAATGGTAGAAACCTCCTAGACACATACATGGACGAAGTGGGTAGGTTACTTGCCTCTCACAAAACCTCCAAAGGGGTCAAATGTGTCATTGAAGCTCTCCTTGGGCAGTCCCAAGAAGTTTCCAAAACACCACTCCTCTGGGTTCTTGGTCGACCTCCACAGCAAGCTGGGGTCGGGGAAGCCTTCTCCTTGGTCCACTCTGGCCTCCAGTTGCAAGGGGTCGCCGGATGAAGCTCCAAGTTGACGAATCAGAGCATGCAAAGTCTGGTTTTTCTCACAGAAGCTAGGGTTTCTCTCTTCTCCTTGCAAAGAGCCAAAGGGAACTCTTCTGGTGCAGAAGGGGGTTTGGTTTATAGGAGAGGGGTTTGGGGAACCCCGGAGAGGTGATGGGATGGCCTGATAGCTGTTGGGGACATCTCCCCAATGGTTGGGCTTGCTTGCCCCCGGAATTCCGGAGTCTGCAACGCATGCAGGTCAGAGATATTAACGTCCACATACATGGTCGTTGACTTAAGTATTAGCGTCCATCGAGGTGGACGCTGACTCATCATGGACGTCCATCCATGTTGACGCCAATTTGGCCCTTCGGCCAGAACTTAAAACATGCAGAAACCATGCTTAACGTTTACATATACATACATGCCATATATATACTATCATGTACTCACTACCCCCATGCAATTCATACACTATTTACAACTAATTATACACATGCACACATAAGTATAACTAGTTAATACGTACGTAGATATGTACATCTATGCATACACAAGCATGAATTATTTACACGTAATAAAGTAATACAACAAAATTCGAGGGCCTTACACCCTCTCCCCCTTCAAGAAACTTCGTCCTCGAAGTTTAAACAAAACTACTCAAACAAACGGGGATACTTCTTCTTCATCGCATCCTCAAGCTCCCAAGTAGCCTCCTCTCGCGAGAAGTTCCGCCATAGAACTTTCACCGACGCAATACCCTTGTTCCGGAGATGCTGAACCTTCCGGTCAAGAATAGCTACTGGTTGCTCCACATACGACAAATCTAGCTGAATCTCCACTGGCTCATGACTAATCACATGAGATGGATCTCGGACATACTTCCTGAGCATAGAAACGTGGAAAACGAGATGAACACTAGCTAAAGCTGGGGGTAAAGCTAGTTCATATGCCACGCTGCCCAATCGTCTGAGAATCTCATACGGGCCAATGAATCTAGGGCTCACCTTACTATGCCTACCAAATCTGACGACACCACGAGTAGGTGATATCTTCAAGAAGACATGTTCACCCACCTCGAACTCCAAATCCTTCCTCCTGTTGTTGGCATAGCTCTTCTGTCTATCCTGCGCCGCAACAAGCCTCTTCCTGATAAGCTGGACCTTATCCGAAATCTCCTGAACTAACTCCGGACCGATCAGCTACCTGTCATCGGTCTCCTCCCAACATAAAGGAGATCTGCAAGGCCTTCCATACAACGCCTCAAATGGAGCCATACCAATACTCGCATGAAAGCTGTTGTTGTATGCGAACTCCACTAGAGGTAGATGACGCTCCCAATCATCCTTCCAATCCAGTACACACGCTCTCAACATATCCTCGAGCGTCTGGATAGTCCTCTCAGACTGTCCATCTGGGGGATGAAATGCCGAACTGAGCTTCAGCTCCGAACCTAACGCATCCTGAAGACCTTTCCACAACCTCGAAGTAAATCTCGGATCTCGATCCGAAATGATCGACTTCGGCACACCATGCAATCTAACCACACTACTAACATACAATCTAGCTAAACTCTCTACTGACTGCTTCTTCTTCATAGGCAAGAAATGCGCAGTCTTCGAGAATCTATCTACAACTACCCAAATCGAGTCATTGCCCCTTCTAGATCGAGGCAAACCTGAAGCAAAGTCCATAGTGACAGCTTCCCACTTCCACACTGGGATCTCCATCCTTTGAATAAGGCCTGATGGTCGCTGTCGCTCGGCCTTCACTTGCTGACACACTAAACACCGAGATACATAATCTGCCACATCCCTCTTCATGCCAGACCACCAAAAGGACCTCTTCAAATCCTGGTACATCTTAGTGTTACCCGGATGAATAGAGAATCTCGACCTGTAAGCCTCCGCTAACACATGCTCACGGACATCTACCAAATCAGGGACACACACTCGGTGATGGAATCTAATCACACCGTCCTCATCACGAGCAATGCCTGCCTTGCCCACTAACTCTACGAGTATAAGGTCGGCTTTCTGTTGCTCGATCACCTCATCCAAAACCGAGGACCTAAGGGATAACTGAGCTACAAAAGCCTGGCATAGCGATGACTCTAACTCAGTCAACGCGCAAGCTGCATCCTCCAACATCTTCCAGTCCTGCTGGAGAGATGGCCTCTTTCTACTCAGAGCATCCGCTAAGACATTCGCCTTCCCAGGGTGATACTGAAGGTCGAAGTCATAGTCCTTCAAGAACTCAATCCATCTTCTCTGCCTCAGGTTTAATTCCTTTTGGGAGAAAAGATACTTCAAGCTCTTGTGGTCGGTAAACACCTCAAATCTGACACCATAAAGATAGTGCCTCCAGATCTTTAGTGCATGAACCACTGCTGCGAGCTCCAAATCATGAGTCGGATAGTTCTTCTCATGCTCCTTCAACTGACGAGAAGCATAAGCCACTACCCTTCCTTGCTGCATTAGCACACAGCCTAAGCCAATCCGAGACGCATCTGTGTAGATAGCAAAACCCTCTACACCGCTCGGCAAGACTAACACCGGGCTGACGTGAGCTTAGTCTTCAACAATTGAAAACTACTCTCACACTTCTCGGACCAGACAAACTTCACTCCCTTTCTGGTGAGCTGAGTCAATGGGGCGGCGATGGATGAAAATCCCTCAATGAATCGCCGATAGTAACCAGCCAAACCCAGAAAACTACGAATCTCCGAAGGGGTCTTGGGAATCTCCCAATCCATAACTGCCTGGACCTTTGCTGGATCAACTGCAACACCAGCACCGGAGATAACATGCCCGAGGAAATGAACCTCGCGCAACCAGAAATCGCACTTGCTGAACTTAGCATACAGCTTGTGCTCACGGAGAACCTCTAATACTACCCTCAAATGCTGACGGTGTGTGGCCTCGTCCGAAGAGTAGACCAGCACATCATCAATAAACACTACAACAAAGCTATCTAGATACGGCCTAAACACCCTGTTCATGAGATCCATGAACGCTGCAGGGGCGTTGGTCAGTCCGAAAGGAAGGACCAAAAACTCATAATGTCCATAACGGGTTCTAAATGCCGTCTTGGACACATCCTCACTCCTAATCCTCAGCTGATGATAACCAGATCGCAAATCAATCTTAGAAAAGACTGATGCATCTTGCAACTGGTCAAACAAATCATCAATACGAGGTGAGGGATACCTATTCTTCACAGTCACTTGGTTCAGCTTTCTGTAGTCAATGCATAACCTAAGTGACCCGTCTTTCTTCTTGACGAATAATACAGGTGCGCCCCAAGGGGAAATACTAGGGCGAATAAATCCCTTATCTAGCAACTCTTGCAACTGCCTCCTCAAATCAGCTAACTCCGCAGGTGCTATCCGATATGGAGCCTTCGAGATAGGAGAGGTGCCCGGAAGCAACTCTATGGTAAACTCTATCTCTCTATCCGGTGGCAAACCAGACAAATCATCAGGAAAAACGTCTGGAAAATCCTGCACTACTTCGATCTCTGCAAGAGTAGGTGACTCATCAGCCTCTGGTACTAACACTACGCTGGCAAGAAAAGCGTCACAACCCTTGTTTACCATGCGCATCACCTTCATGGCAGAGATGACCAACTTTCCCGCCAAGTTCCTTGGCAAGGGATGAGAGAACTCGTCCTCACCAGGAATGCGGAAAACAATCCTCTTCCCACGACAATCTACTAACGCATAGTGCTCCTCTAGCCAATCCAGACCAAGAATAGCATCATAGTCCTTCATCTTTAGCAAGAAGAAACACCCATCTAAAACCCTATCCTCAATGCACACAGGCAACGACGGAATGCACTTCCTAGTCGATACCGTACCCGCAGGGGTGTGCACAGACAAAGGGATCTCTAAATCCTCAGACTCTATGCCTGACTCTAGGGCTAACTGCCTAGCGAACCACTCGAAAATGAATGAGTGAGTGGCACCCGTATCGAACAAAACCCGAGCGTGCACACCTAGAAGTAAAACCGTACCTTCGGTGACATGCTCCGCCTGCTCGGCGTCCTCGCGCGCTAAAGCAAACACTCGAGCTGGGGCTCGAGGCCTTCCTGGTCTTCCTGTAGCTGGCTTTGCTGTTGCTACTGCTGCTGGGGCTGGCGCTCCGCGCTGGACTCCTTGCTGAAGTCTCGGACAATCCTTGATCTTGTGGTCGCTACTTCCGCACTTCAAGCACTTTCCCGCAACCATCCAACATTTGGAACCACCATGTGTCTTCCCACAATGGGGACACTCTTTCTTCACACCAGGGGAATGTACAGAAGGTACATGAGTATTGCCGGCTGCCACTGATCGCTGCTGTGTCTGGTACACCGCTTTCTTCTTGTCCTGTCGCTGGAACGTAGTTGCAGGTCTCTTCTGCGAAGCCTTCTTCTCTTCAAGGTATTGCTCCATCTCACCCTCCTTCCTACAGGCAGCGCTAAGGGCCTCGTCCAAGGTGCGATGGTCGAACGCCACTAGCCTCATCCTCAGTGATGGTTTGAGTCCCATCACAAACTTCTTCGCCTTTCTGCGCTCATCAGCCACAACGTGAGGTGCATACTTAGATAGTTCTACAAACCTTGCCTCATACTCTAGCACGGTCATGGAGCCTTGAGTCAAAGAGAGGAACTCCTGCTCCATCCGATCTTGAATATGCTCAGGGACGAACTTGGCCCGAAAGAGCCTCACGAACTCGTCCCAAGCAACATCAACCGCGCTGTCCTCAAACCGTGTACGTAGTAATGAAGCCCACCATACATCAGCTCTTTCCTGCAGTACACCGTTCATAAGCATCATCTAAACAAATCTAACTTAACAGAACATACAAACATACAAAACTAACACATACCTGAAGCATATAGGTGGCTAAAGTAACCTTATCCTCATCCGCACACCTAATAGCTCGGAAGATCTTTTCAATCTCCCTCATCCAACTCTCAGCTAGTAATGGATCGCTCTCCCCCTTAAAAGAAGGTGGTAGCATCCTCTTGAATCTTTCCATTATGAAAGGTCCACCATGGTCCTGAGCTGGAACTTGAGCCTGCTACATCCAACAACAAATAATACACATTCAATATAATATCATACAATTAAATAAAACAGACTACACTTTGAATTAATTATGCTAACCTGAGCCTCCAACTGAGCCTGGAGTGTAGCCTGGGTGTGGGCCTGCGTCTACATGGCCTGCACCAAACCTTGCATGAACACTCCATAATCCACAGGCGGCGGTGGGGGAAGTACAGGACCCTGCGGTGCTAGGGCCTGCTGCTCCGCCCGCTCCTCACGTCTCGGCTCGTCCTCACGGGCCGGCGCTCCGCCACGCCTACCTCTCGAAGCCATGGCTGCAATAAATTTCAGCCACCATTAGAGCTACGTTAATTTATTTCCTAACCATTTCCTTATCTATTTTTCATTCATTATTAATCAATTCTACACATGTGGACATTCCTATGTAGACTTAGCATGTAATGGGGATGATGACTTATATATATTCATGTGCAATCTCAACCGGTCGCTCTGATACCAATCCCTGTGATGACTCTCATTATACCGGTACGGTTATACCAACCCACGTCGGTATAGTGAATGTTATCACAGTGGGGCATTTACCCAAACAATAACATACGATTGAGATGCTCATAAATATAAATACAGAGTAGCGGAAGCAAAAGAACTACTTGTCTTCATTTCATCATCCACATTTAACATACATGATTCAAATGACAATTTAAAAGAAATAAAGTCCACATAATGAAGTACTAAATTCAAATACATAGTTGTCCACAAATTACATAATGTTTCTATTACAAGGCCTCAATTACATACGATGAAAGCAAAATGTCACGATGACGACTCCACCAGGCTACTCGCCACGCTCGGAGTCACTCTCCACGGTCTCCTCTAACGATGTAGGGTCACCAACTAAACCTATACGCCGAAGTAAGGAATGAGTTTAAAAGACTCAGCAAATAACACCACACACCTCATACATGCATATATCACAGTAGGTTTTTCATTTCAATTTACAAAGCAAAACACATAGCATGCTTGGACATTGATAAAAGACAACCTTATCATGACAATTCTACAAAATTTACAACACATGGTACATGATTTAAGCCATTCCAAAATAAATATCCTATCACATGCTTTCTACTCATTCAATCACATGAAAGCTATATTTCAAATCAAGCTACAACATGGAAGCAACCACACATGTGATTCTTACCTACATAAAAGGAAACATTCCTATCATGGTTTCTACACATTCATGCACATGCAATTTATCATTTCATACACATTAAGGTTGATGTTTTGACATACTTTAGCAATTCACATCCTATTGCATGAGAGCTACAATTCCAATTGATTACAACACGATAGCAATTAAACATGGAATTGTTCACACATATGCAAGAAATGCTCCTAGAATGGATTCTACACATTTTTACACACATAAAACATTCTTATAAACACCTTTAGGTTGCTGTCATAACATAATTTCACATTAACATATCATGGGCCACAATTTCACAGTTTAACATAATGGTTTCACATGTCTACACAATTACTCATTCACATAGTTCGCTTTTTACACATTGCACATTTACACATATTCACACTACACAATTTACACATGATCACATTCATATTTCACAATTTAGTGCCGTGACACATAGTCCAAACCACCATTAGAAGGACACATCACATAACACATACACATAGACGTCACCTAGGCAATACAGTGACGACTCTTGGACTGCGCAGATCGGGAGAACAAGTCTCCACCCTAACCAGTGGTACTTGTCCACCTCCAGGATTTCATCCTAATGCCCTTAGGATCTTAACACATTGAACCTTCCCATGAGGATTTTTCCATGGTACGGTTCCACGGCCCTCTATGGAAGCAGTGTCACACATGGCACACACTTTTACATATTACACATTTCGATTTTTAACACACATATTTCATATGTCTTTACATTCTCTCACTTACACACATGGCTCTGTTTTTCTAATTATGATACTACTGTTGACAGAATTCAAACATTCAGTAGCTCACATTAATCAGGTTGGCAAACACACCATTAAATCATATTCATGATAGCATGTATTTATCACATGTTTTCACATAGAAATTTCATAATACACTTTACAGTTATCCAATCATCATGAAATTTTAATTACACACTAATTGCAGGTTCATGACTTCACATAGAAATTTCCAGATTTTTCTGAGTCATATTGCATTTACAGAAATTAAAACATTCAGTTGCATGCCATTCATAATTCGATTTGTCATGGAACATAACATGAATATCCAGTTTGACAATTCACAGCCCTGAACCTAACATACACATCATTACAGGAATTTTCCCCGAATTTATTGCACAACACACAATTTATTGTAAATTTTGAATAACCTACTCATGCTTTCTATTTCGATTGCAGAAATTACAGTAAATCACATGAACATGAACAAATTCTCAAATTTGCAGGGTATGTACTGGCACACGTACACATGGTATAGAAAAATATGGGGCATTTAATTCTTTAGGAAACATGTAGACAGTAGGTGAACATGCATAATCCATTTTCCCAACATGTATTTTAATAAATCTAATAATTTATGCCATCCATAGAAAAACACAGAAATTTCCACACACATCACATTATCTATTTTACATAACATATAAAAATTACACTATATCCTCATGCGTCAAAGTCTGGAAAATAATTATTTAAGGCAGAACAGTTTACTGTTCTGCACTGAAGAACTTAACGGCAGTGTCTGGCCATTCAAGGAGATGGACGGCAAGATCGCTGGCCGCTGACTAGAGATCTTGGCGGCAAGAGGACTTGACGTCAAGTTCCTATATGTGCAAGAACACAGACTGAGCTCCAAATAACAGAGGAATGTGAGGATCCAGGACACGATAAAATCTCATAAAAATGGTAGAAACCTCCTAGACACATACATGGACGAAGTGGGTAGGTTACTTGCCTCTCACAAAACCTCCAAAGGGGTCAAATGTGTCATTGAAGCTCTCCTTGGGCAGTCCTAAGAAGTCTCCAAAACACCACTCCTCCGGGTTCTTGGTCGACCTCCACAGCAAGCTGGGGTCGGGGAAGCCTTCTCCTTGGTCCACTCTGGCCTCCAGTTGCAAGGGATCGCCGGATGAAGCTCCAAGTTGTCGAATCAGAGCATGCAAAGTCTGGTTTTCCTCACAGAAGCTAGGGTTTCTCTCTTCTCCTTGCAAAGAGCCAAAGAGAACTCTTCTAGTGCAGAAGGGGGTTTGGTTTATAGGAGAGGGGTTTGGGGAACCTCGAAGAGGTGATGGGATGGCCTGATAGCCGTTGGGGACATCTCCCCAATGGCTGGGCTTGCTTGTCCCCGGAATTCCGGAGTCTGCAACGCATGCAGGTCAGAGATATTAACATCCACATACATGGTCGTTGACTTAAGTATTAGCGTCCATCGAGGTGGACGCTGACTCATCATGGACGTCCATCCATGTTGACGCCAATTTGGCCCTTCGGCCAGAACTTAAAACATACAGAAACCATGCTTAACATTTACATATACATACATGCCATATATATACTATCATGTACTCACTACCACCATGCAATTCATATACTATTTACAACTAATTATACACATGCACACATAAGTATAACTAGTTAATACGTACGTAGATATGTACATTCTATGCATACACAAGCATGAATTATTTACACGTAATAAAGTAATACAACAAAATTCGAGGGCCTTACAATGGGATTCTTAAAATTAATGAGTACCTTAAACCTGTTCACAAAACAGTCACACAGAACACACTTCGATGGGTGTTAGAGTTAGTAAAGAAAGATAGTAAACACAAAGCAAGCACACAGACTACACAGGGAATTATCCTGGTTCAGACCTCCTCTCCATAGGAGTCCTACGTTTAGTCTCTGAGCAACATCTTAGGCTTTCACTACGTAAGGGTACAGTCCCCCTTATGGACCTTTGCACACCCAGTCACAACTGGTCTTCTCTTCACAACCCGAAGAGGACATACACCACTCTGGATACCACCAGGACATCCTTCTACTCGAAGGGAACACGCACCCTGGTAACCCCAGTTCTTCCTTCAACACAAAGGGAACAAACACAAGAAAAGTGTTAATGAAAACAAGCCCCTAGATCAAGCTTAAACAATGCTGGATCTGAAGCTAAAACTGAGAGGAAAAGATCTACAGTGAGGGACACTCTCAGTTTTCAGAAGCTCTCAAGACTAACACAATGAACGCAGAGAGCTAAGAGCTAGACAATCAAAGGAGTGAGGCTTTTTGCTCTATCAGATGCTCACAGAAAAGCTTGTTAAAGATTGTTGTAAGAGTTGTGTAGTTTCTGGAGCTTCAGTCTTCTTTATATATCTTCTATTTGAAATTCGAACGTTGAAATGTCCGTTGTCTCTAGGCTTTCGTTTACGTTAGACTGCATGGTTTTGTAGAGCTTCTTGTTCAGCAGTCCTTAGCTTTCCATGCACGCAACAAGAGAGAGGATCTTCGATGATGTCCGTTATCTTTCGTACTATCCAACGTTGTATTGAGGTGCACTGTCAGAGACCTGCACGTATTTAAATGCTAAACAATAGACAGCTAAGCTATCTCTTGTTTTCAGTCAACGTTAGATTGATTTTATACAGAAGTAGAAGTTCCATTCTGTTCTTCTAAAAAGATGTTTACAGAATAAGCATGAGAATAGAAGATATCGATTGCATGCACTGCAGTGATACATTTAGTCATAATAAATGCATGGTTGTCAGAAAGATATACATGAAGACTTTGACTTTTGAACGTACTCAGAGACGAGTTCAAATATCAAGTCGTTATATTCCATGAAATCGTTACATGTATGACTTATGAAATCGTTATGCAAATGAGTTGATGTTCATGTAAACCATTGTGCTCTCATAAGCAAATCGATGCATATATAAATCATTATGCATTAATAATCAAATCATTGTAGAGACAAATCGTTGTGACTCCATAAGCAAATCATTATGCACAAGTCGTTATAATCAAATCGTTGAAGATTATGTGAATGAATCATTGTTTGCTGTATCGAATCGTTACAGCGACCAAGTCGTTATGTAACTTAATGAATCGTTATAGTAACAGAGTCGTTATGTAACTTAACGAATCGTTACAGGAATCAAATCATTTTAAAACTTGATGAGTCGTTGTGACACTGAAATCGTTGTTCTCACTTATCAAATCGATGTGAGAGCAAATCGTTGTTCTTTCTTAAGAAATCGATGTGATCACTTATCGAATCGTTATGGAAGCGAATCGTTATGAATACTTAACAAATCTTTATGAAAGCAAATCATTATGATCACTTACGAAATCGTTGTGAGGGCAAATCGTTGCGATCACTTAATGAATCGTTGTGAGGGCAAATCGTTGCGATCACTTAACGAATCATTGTGAGGGCAAATCGTTGCGATCACTTAACGAATCGTTGTGAGGGTAAATCGTTGCGATCACTTATCAAATCGTTGTGATGGCAAATCGTTGCAATCACTTGTCGAATCGTTGTGATGGCAAATCGTTGGGATCACTTGTCGAATCGTTATGAAGATGGACTACAATAGAATAGCAATGACTTATGAAATCGTTATAGAATCAAAATCGATGTGATTAAGGAAATCCTTATGATTCAAAGGAAATCGTTATACCAACTAACGAGTCGATGTGAACTTAGAAAATTTCATGCTTTGAACTTACATTGCTATAGAATAAATACTACTTACCCATTTAGCTTGGTATTCCTTGTTTCATTTCCTGTACTCAAATCTCATTGAAAATATGTTAGATTAAACTTTATATAGTTTTATTAATCACCAAAATAGATATGCAATTAATTTAAATTACATGGGGATAAACTGATCATCAATCTCCCCCTTTTTGGTGATGACAAAACTTAACAATGAGCATAGATGCTCTGAAATGAATCTAAACGAAATTGCGGAAATATAAGAAATATATTTCAGAAGTACTATATTTCTCCCCCTTTTTGTCATTAAGCAAAAAGATACCACAAGGTGAGAAAGACAAAGAGAAAAGACAGTGAGAAAACAAGAGAGATATATTTAATTGTTCTGAGGAGTTACATGGATGTAAAAAGTAGGAGACAAAAGAGAGGCGTGCCGATGAATAATGGACAAGGCCTGTCGTTCTTGCTCCTCAAAATAAGCCTGAAAAGCCCCAGAAGAAATGGCGTAAGATGGTCCCATGTCAGGTAACATCCTTTGAATATGAAGCTGCCGCTGAGTACTCAGAAAATTGCCATATTCATCGGTGCCAAGGGAAAGTTTGTAGGTACTGAATGAACCAAAACTGGAGAACTGAAGAAATTGGTTGATCTTGATAGGATAGAATAACTTATGCTGTAGACGATCTTGCTTCAATACCAAAAATAGCTTGTACCGCTCGACCCACTGAAGATAAGAGTCCTGAACTAAATTGATAGAATTCAGGTCCAAGAATGCTTCAGCTGTGAGAGTAGGCTTGCCAGCCTTAAACAAGGAGCTGTTCAAGGCTTCCAATTGAAGAGCTGACTGATTATAGTGCTTTTCCTAGTCAGTGGGAGAAAGCCTTTCACATTTTGACAGCAGAGAAGCAAGGACTTCAGAGGAAATATGGCCTAGGTGAAATTCTCTGAAGATGAACCTTTGGAAGGATGGAAGTCGACCCTGTTGAGCTGATATCCTTCCCATGACGCGAGCGAATCTCTCAAAGATAACATGACCTATTGAGGAGTCCATGACCAAGGAATGTAGCGTAGGAAGGAATACAGAGTCTGGAATTTGCAGGGTGGAGAAATCCACTTTGAAAGAGCAGTTGACTGGATTTGCAATTTTTAATGAAGCAACTTCTCCCTAGAACTGTCCCAACTGGACTTCAGGTAACTTGTGAAGATACCGGTAATCATTGAATAACTGAAAGTACCTGATGAGCTTCACTTCCTTTTGAATGAAAGGGGCCCAGAGGGATTTATGATGAATGACAAACCACTCAAAGAGAGTGAGTGAAGAGTGTTAGAGTGTGGAGTCTGAACTTGCTGATGTAGACAAGAAGGTTCGGGACGTGGAGTAGCATTCGACTGCAGCAGTTGAAGTCAGTAGTCGACTTCAGCATTCGACTTCAGTAGTGGGAGTCAGCAGTCGAATTTGGCATTCGACTTTAGCAGTCAGATTTCTCAAGGCAGTCGACTTTTCAACCCCAGGACAGGCGACTTGCGTGAATCTGAGTGAGGGGTAATTTTGTCCTTGTAAATCTCGATTATGGCACCCTAACCTTCCAGTATATATAGTAGGGCGGTCTCTCCTTGTACTGTGTGGTTGGACGATTGTTCCTGACGTATAGTATTGGAACTGCTGCTGTGGCCGTAGACGTAGGAAGGCTTTGCCTCCGAACCACGTAAAAATCTAGTGTTCTTGTGTTCTTCTTCTCCCTTCTTCAATCTCTTCTCCAAACTCTACGTGTGAGTAGTGTGAGAGAGGGCTGCCGATTGGGGGGTCGATTCCCCAACAGAGAGTCCCTGGGTGGAAACCTATCTGACTTTGCAAGAAGATATTTCCTATAGAGAGTCGAGTGCCCTTTGGCCCATTGATCTTCAGATTTGCATTCAGCCATTTTGAAGATTTTGGATTGATCAGCTTTTGAGAAGTGGTTGTAGGGAAGGACAACATTTAGGCGATTGGTCAGATTTAGAAAAGGAACACCAAAAATGGTGGCAAGAATACATTTTTGAAGATATTCTCGATAGAGTGGTTTCCTCCGATTTTCAATAGTGAGGGAAAACCAAAGAGGAGGAAATTTAGGTTCGGTGGGAAGAGCAAGAGCAGTGGAGAGTTTCCTCTTTTTAGAGACAGGACTAGAGGAGTCAGTCCTGTGGACATGTGAGGCAACTGACAGAACTGAATGGATGGTGGAGATTTCCAACTCATCCTCAAATTTTTCTAGAAATGGACCTTCGAGTTGAGCACCTTCAGGAATGAAGGTGACAAAGGAAGGAGGAGTAGGAGGATGGAGAAATGTTTGATGAGTAGAAAAAGGTGAGATGGATGGTCCATCTAAAGAAGGAACAGAGGAAGAGGAGGCTCCAAAAGATGATGAGGCTGGAGGGTCTTCGGAAATGAGAGGAGGTGGAATGGATGTAGAGGAGGCAGGAGGAAAGGTGGATTGAGATGGAAAAGGAGTTGGGGAAGAGATGGTGCGAGGCATGGGTTGTTTGAAGGTGATGGGAGCTGGAGGTGCTGTGGATGAAGAGGGTGGTGAAGGAGGTGCTGGTGTTGCAAGAGATGAAGTCTCATGGGCTTTGGGAGCAGCTGTAAGCTCTTCTACTCTTGGAGACACATCCTCGGAGATCATTGGCCCTGGTAGCCCTACCACAACCTCAGGTGGCCCGGATGACCCTACTGGTTCTACTACAATTGGCCCTGATGGCCCTGTACTTTCTTCCACTGGCGTTGGCCCTGCATTTTCTTCTGCTGGCCTTGGCCCTGCATTGCTAACCGGTTCAGCAGGTGAGTGAGCTGGAGGGGCAGAGGTGGATTGCTCCCTCGAAGAGATAAGTTTCTTGACACTGTCGAACTCACCTTTCATCCATCTACATAATTGCTTGACCATTTTAAAATCATCTCTCAAGCTATGTACCTCAGTGGACAAGGCTCCAATCTCGCTTGCTGCTGAGGTTTGGCTGATAAGGATAGACTAAATATCAGACTGCAGAGATGTGAGAGTTTTTCCTTGCTCATTCAGCCTTGAAATAACTGGCTTCAATTGAATCTTTGATAACTACATAATTTTTTAGTGTTAAATTTCATACATGTAATTGATTTTAGACATCTTTTGTCTATAAATAATGTGCATTTTGAGTTTAATTCTCATTTCATCCATTAATAGGTTTTCAAGCATTTTAGTTAAATTTTTGTGTAGAACACATAGTTAGATTTAAAATCAATGGTTTGACTAATAAAGTGTTTTCTTTTTGCAAGTATATTGTACATAAATAAATCCTTGGTCCTAGATTTTCTTAATAATTTCTTGTTTGTAAATAAATCAAAATTTAAATCTTAGTTAAATAAATAACATTTACCTAAACACCATCATGTCACATACCACACCCAATCCTAATAAATAAATAAAAACATTTTAATCCCACCATACTCAATCCCATAATGACACATACCCCCTCATAAATCCATTACATATTTTCTTTCCCTCACTTCACCACACGTTGCCACATACCCCACTTAACTTCTTTACCCTTTCTTATATTTCCCAACTGGAAGCCAGGAAGAAGTTTCACGAAGAAGCTGGAGGCAGTGCCGTGAGGAGGAGCTGCTCTGGCCTCTGGCGATGCGGCTGTGCTGGGCACCCAGGCACGACGAGTGGGTGAAGATGGCAGTGCTGGTGCTGTGCTACAGGGACCAGGGGCACGACGAGTGGGTAAAGATGGCGGGCTGGGCGTCCAAGATGGAGGTTGCTGGATCTGAGTGCGGCTAGGGTTGAGGTGCTGGCGATGGGGGCGGCATGGCTCAGGCGGAACCGGACCCAGATCTGTTGTGCATAGCGGTTTGGGTGTGCAGAGAGGAGCTCTGCTGGGTGAGACAGGGGCAAGGCCGGTTCTGCTGGGCGATGGCGTAGCGGATCTGAAGGCCCAGCTTGTGAAGGTGCCCAGACAATGCAGGGAGCTGCTGCTGACCTGGAGGTGTGCTGCGGCTGGCGATGGAGACCTGCTGGCTGAGGTGGCAGATGGCATGATGGATCTGAGGAGGGCGCATGGTGCAGATGGCACTCAGGTGCCCTGGACGCGATGGAGGCCCGATCTGGGTGCCGTGCGGTGTGAAGCAGCAGTTGGAGGCGGTTGGCGCTGTGGAGGGTGCGCCTGGTGCTGTGCGTGGCGAAGCAGAGGGTGCGCCTGGTGCTGTGTGTGGCGAAGCAGATGGGTGCGCGGCAGGAGGGCGATGGCGGAGTATAGTTGATGCTGGGCTCCCGTGTAAGGCGGCCAGGGCCAGGCGCACCTGGTGTGATACTAGAGATGACGGGAATAGGGCCGTGCGGAGCGGCTGGCAGCGATGGAACTCAGATGGTGAAGCTACTACGATCTGATGGTGCTGGCCATAGCAAGATGTGAGCTGGCGGTGGAGATCGTGCAGAGTAGGCGCGGTGACCGGCTGACCGTTGCTGAGGCGTTGGCATGAAGGAGCCCTGGCTGTTGCTGGGTTGTGGAGGCCGTTGTGAAGCTGGCGACGACGATTTGGAGTCAGCAGAAGCCTTGATGCCTATAAAAGGGACCCTATGGTCCTCTTCACAGGGGGTTCGGAAGTTCGATTTCTTAGGAATTTTAGTTTCTTCTATATTTTTTTTCCTTTCTGCAGAGCAGGGAGAGGCTAGTTCGATTTTAGGATTTCCTAATTGTTCTTCTGTTCTTCCAGTTCTGAATTTGGAGAGAATTTTTAGCTTCTGTATTTTTTTCAGTTGTGTTTCCTATAGTTTTCTTTTTGAACAGAGTAGAGCTACGAGGGTTGAGAGATTTCAGAGGATTTTAGAGTCCAGATTTTGTCTTTGCTATTTGTTCTTCTCTGCTTCTTCTTCCCTTCTGTAAGGAATTTGTGCAATTTGTGAGAGTGATCCATGGGCACTTGTTTTGCCCATTTCGTCTAATTTGCTTTGTCATTTCTTCTGCTTTACTGCAATTGTTCTTTTGTTTTTGTAAGCTTTTGAGCATTTGCCTGTTTTGCTGTTGGCTGGGAGGTTGATCCGGAGTTCTTTCATTATTGTTGCTGTGTTCATCTTGGGGATTCAGAATTTGATCCAATCGAGTTCTGCTGCTTGGATCTACTACCTCCTTTCTTCTGTGTGATGTCTATTTCTTCTGTGCTTTTTTCAGTTCTTATGTGCTGCTGAGAGGAATCAGATAGTTTTAAATTGCCCATTTTGCTCTTCAGTTCGGCTGCTATTCTTAGTTTATAATTTTACTTCTCTTCTGTGTTGCTGTGAAGGATTTGAGGGTTACGAAGTGTTTCTTCCAGTTCTGTTGTCGACAGTTCTATATTTCTCCTGTCTTCTGCTGGCTACTGTCTGTTGTGTGCAGAGATTGAGTGTTTCTTCTTTGCTGCTGGGAGGGGGATCACTACTGTGGGGATTCGAGGGGCTCATCCTGTTCCTTGTGGAAGAGAAGAGGACGATCCAGAAGTGCATATGTTGCTTCCTCTATGAGAAGGTGCACTACAGAGAAGGGCTACAACATCTAGGAGAATTCCGGACATCTACAAAGACCAGATCCATAGTTGAGTGTTAGGTCCATGTTTCTGTCATAGCATAGGATGAGGGTGAGTTCATGAGGATTAGAAGGTTGTTTAGTTTGTTTCGAGGCACTATTTTGTTCTTATTTTATGTTCTTCATAGCATAAGGATTCCTAACTAGTTGTTCTTTATCTTCTGTTATTATTGACTGATTCATCCCCTAAACTGTATGGGTACACTGGTTGGATAATGTTTTGTTGAGGACCTTGCTCTGTCATCATTTTATCTTCTTGCGTTCCGAATCATTTCAGAATTAAATTGGTCCGTATGTTTGTTGCTTAGATTTCTGTCTACCTTTTTGATCCCTCGAGCTGTGAGGGCACATTGGTATCATTTCTCTTTCCAGTACAATTCAACTTGTTCCCTTATTAAATTTGATTCGTCAAGATTGTGAGTGATTTGATCGATATTGTTTACATATTTACTTTTAATGCATTGTCGATAGAGGTTTCAAGTCGAAGTAGTTTTAATTCAAGCTCTATTCAGCCTCTCCGTGGATATGACCTATTCTCACCACCATGCTAGTTCATTTTTGTTATTTTAATTTTGTGAGAGTTTAGAAGAAGTGCGCATATTGACTTGTGCGAGGAACTTTGGACAACGAAAATGCACAGTCAACAATGTCGCACGTTCATCTTGGCGCCGTTGCCGGGGAGGCATTAGAGTTTGATTTAGATCTGCTTTCATTTGATTTCATTTGCACTTGCTTTCATTGACTTTTTATTGGGCTTTTATTTCAGATTTGCACATAAGGAGGAACTTGGAGATTGGGCTTGGCATTTGAAGCCCATTGGAGGAGCTGCTGATTTCTTTTCCCATTTATTTTTAATTTAGTCTTTTAGATAGGGGAGTGTGAGAGAAATTTGTAGTGAGATTTTGATGTACTCTCTGTACATGTACAGAGATTTCTTTTCAGTTGGCATGTAATAATTGGACTCTCTTTGTGGTTTGTGTGATTTGAGACTAATCTATAGTACCACTTCATATTTTCTTAGTTAGTTTCATTTCATTTAATTCAAAAACCAAATAAAAATTAAAAAGTTTTAAAATCTAATTTTTTTTCCAAATCGTTCTTTCATGTTAGCCGTTTGATTTGTAAATAAAAATTTCATCTTCCTAAGATTAGAATCTCATGTTTTAGGATATTCATCATTTTAATTGTCATTTGAATTCTATTTCTTTCTTGCATTGAAGAGTGCGGGGGAAAGGTAAGACTTCCATCGCTCGTTTCATGCATTAGACTTAGCATTAGACAACCCATTGTTTGAATCTGATATGTGCACTTCATGTTTTTAATTGGGACTGCTTAAGGGCTTCATCCATTAGAATAAAAAGATAAGGTGAGGGATTTCATCACCCTTTCCTTTGTTCAAAAATCACAAAAATTTCCACATTTTTGCATTTGCCTAAACTTTTAATAAAAATCAGTAGACTTGGCCCTAGGGTTCATAATTAGATTTATTCTTTCTTAAATTCAAACTTCTCTTTAAGTCTGGTGTCTAGGATTAGAGGTTAAAAAGCTTACGCTTAAGTGAGTCAGAGGTTATTTAATTGGGTCCTTGCGAAAGCAAGGGGGGCCTCCCTCTACTCCACCTCTTACCTGGCCGGTACAAGAAGAGTTAGGATTGGACTTAAGCAAGCATAAATCTGATTTTGAGAAAAAATAACATAAGTCCAAGGAACACTTAGTGTTTAGGTTAATTTGTTTTAAAAGTGTTTGCTTATTTGTGTTTGTTCATAAAATTTCAAAAAATCAATAAAAATCTAAAAATTTAAAAATTATAAATAGAGGGCTTTTCATCTGTGCATGCTTGGTAGACGCTCCCAGAACTTAGACTTGGCGCAACTTATAGACGAGATTGAAAGATTCTTTCATAGGATGGCCAACCAAAACCAGAACCAAGTTGCTAGAAATTTAGAAGAGGCTGCACCCAGACAGATGAATGAATACTTTATTCCTTCTAATTATCAACCTGCCACTTGCATTAGGCCAGAAATTCCTGCAAATCACTTTGAAATCAAGCCAGGAACCATTCAAATGTTACCATCCTTCTATGGCAATCCCAATGAAGATCCTTATAGGCATATAGATGAATTCTTAGAGATTTGTTCCACTGTGAGGATCCAAAACTTCACTGAAAATGCCTTAAGATTGACCCTATTTCCATTCTCTTTGAAGGATAAAGCCAAATATTGGTTGGGAACCATAGGGAGAACAATTACAACTTGGCCAGAAATGCAGCAGGAGTTTTTGAAGAAGTTCTATCCCATTGGCCGTACTAACACCATGAGAAGAGCAATCACTGGATTCTCCCAACACCCGGGAGAGTTAATGCATGAATCATGGGAGAGATTAAAGGAGTTGCTTAGAAAATGCCCCCATCATGGTCTATCGAGGTGGCAAATAGTTCAAGCTTTTTATGAAGGTTTAACTGAATCAAATAGGCAGGTGGTTGATGCCTCATGTGGAGGAGCATTCATGATTAAGAGCGAGGATGAGGCATATGATCTGTTTAAAACATTGAGTGAGAATTCTATCAATCATGCCTCACTCGACTCTTATGAGAGAGCACTAGGACCAGTAAAGAAGGCAGGGATGTATGAAGTAAAAGGGAGAGGAGAACCAGACTCTAGGGTAGAAGACATGTTAGCTAGACTTGACTAGAGATTGGAGCAGAAGTTGGAACAAAAATTTGATCAATTATTGTCTTTGACTGGGCAAACCACACCTAAATTTTCTCAACCATCTGAAACTTGTGCTATGTGTGCTAGCCCAACTCATCCCACCAGTGCTTGTCCCACTACTGCCCAATTACCCCCTTTCATTCAGGAACAAGTCCAAGCTGCTCAAGGCTTCTACAAACCCTCCTATGATCCATACTCTAACACATACAACCCTGGTTGGAGAAATCACCCGAATTTTTCATGGAAAAATCAATCTGAACAAGTTTCCCAACCTGCCTTTAAGCAATCCATGTTCGGTCAATCCTATCCTAATCAGAATTCAGGATTTGGCCAATCTTCTAACTCAAAACCTCCACAATTCTCAGGAAGTCAAAATTCCAATCAATTTGCTCATACAAATTTCCAACAACCTTCATATCAACCACCACCTCCTCAACCTAATTGGGATGATAAAATGAACCAACTCCAAAACATGATGGCGACTCTATGCCAAACTGTGCAAGAACAACAAACTCAAAATCAAAATTTTCAACAAAATTTGACAAGGATAGAGTTCCAGATTGCTGATGTATGTCATAGGAGGGAACCAGGGCAGCTGCCAAGTCAAGCTATAGCAAACCCAAGGAACAACCCTCCCGAATTTTATCAGAATCAGCAATACCATCAAGCTCAGGGGTATACACCACCTTTTAGACCAAATGCCCCCCCCACCACAAAACCAACAACAAGTTTTTGTCCAGAACATTCCAGCACCACAAAATCAGAATCAACCTATACAACAGGACCATCCACCTGCCCAAGCTAGGGGCCCCCAAGTGGAAAATGTGAAAACTGTGTCAACTTTAAGAAGTGGAAAAATCAGGATAAATCCTCACCCACACATGTCAACATTGCATGAGGATAAAGAAAATGAAATTGAGATTGAAGAAGAGATTGAAGAAGATGTTGAAAAAGAAAAATCCAAGGGAAAAGAGAAAATTACTGAAGAACCTCTAGACAAAATCAAAGTGAATGAAGACCCAAGCTGTTATATTCCAAGAGTTCCTTTTCCTGAAGCTTTAAAGCCAAAATCTAAAAACAAACCAACTGGCAATGAAGAACTCTTGGAGCTTTTTAAGCAAGTTCATATCAACATTCCTCTCCTTGATGCCATTAAGCATGTGCCTGCTTATGCCAAATTCTTAAAAGAAATGTGCACTCCAAAACGTGAAATGAGAAATAAAACTGAAACAATCATTCTTCTAGAAACTGTGAGTATTATCTTGAACCAACTCCCAAAGAAGCTTAAAGATCCAGGCACTCCACTAATTCCTTGAACCATCAGTGGAGTCACCTTTGAAAGTAGTTTTTTGGATCTGGGAGCCAGTGTCAATCTCCTACCTTATGCTATTTTTGAGAAATTCAAGCTAGGAGAGTTGAAACCCACTTCTGTTGTCCTTCAACTAGCCGATCGTTCTGTCACCACTCCTAAAGGCTTAGTTGAGGACGTTATTGTAAAAATCAATGATTGTTACTTCCCTGTGGATTTCATCATTCTGGACATGAACACTCCTCAGAATTTAACTCAGTCCACCATCATCCTTGGTAGACCCTTTTTGGCTACAGCTAGAGCCAACATTAATTGTGCTACCGGGATGATGGATATATCATTTGGGGATGAGCGGGTTAGTATCAATATTTTTAAGGCATCTGGGCACCATGATCAAGGAGAGAGTTGTCTAGTGGTAGACTCCTTGGAAAAATCAAGTGTGAAAAAAGCAATAGACCAACCCTGTGCTTTAGGGTTTAAGGGAGAGAATAATCCAAAGCCAAAGCCAAAAATCTATAAAGCCAAAGACAAAGCATTCCATGACAAACACATTCATAGAAAATTTTTTCAAGTACATGATCAAGTCTGGCTATTTAATTCTAGGCTTCGTGGAAATTTGAAGTTCCGATGGGATGGTCCTTACACTGTTGTCAAAGCTTGTGATAATGGTGCTGTCATTATTCTTGACCCAAAAACTGGACAATCATTCACTATTAATGGGCAGAGGTTAAAACATTTCTTTGAAAGTCCATCTTCTGTAAAAATTGATTCTACCAAGCCAGCTGAGCCAAATGAAGCCTAATTGCGTCTGGCTGAAGACGATAAACTTAGCGCTTCTTGGGAGGTAACCCAAGTGTACAGATTTCCTTTATCAGGTAATTCTCTATCTTACTTTCTTTCCTGTCAATAAGTAGGGAGGAGAGGTAAAATAAGCATGCATTCATAGTCCTCATCCCAACCATTGCTTCATTTCTTTTTCTTGAGCTTGTACATATGCAAATAAAAATGTCACAATATTTCATCTTTGAATAAAAATGCGTGGCATTGCGCTGCCCAGACTATGTGTCTGATCTTTAACCATTAAAATTTTGTAGTTGTCACACTCCTTTACAAATATCCATGTCAGGTAGCCTCTATTAAAGGATTACATGTACTTCTTGTCTACCTTATGTAAGGATTTATGGCAAGAGATTTTCATACACACACTACACAGCCACTTAGACTAGCTGAACCTGAATGAAGCAAATTTGCTAAGGCTAGTAGGAGAGAGGTGATTGGTTTTCTCCCCTCCCCCTAAGTGAATTGCGAAGGAAGTGAAGGCATGTGATCAAAGAACCTGACTGTTCATCCTTCCGTAAAGAGGAAAAGAAAAAAAAAAAAAAGCAAAAAGCAAAAAGCAAAAAAATCAAAAGCAAAAGAAAAAAAAATATTATCCATGAAAAATGCCCCGGATCTGAGTAAAGTTGGACTCGATACTCTTGAAAAGTGATGGGTTGTGCAGCATTATGGATGAAAAAGAAAGAAAGAAATTCTGAGTGCACAAAGTGCAAATAAAGGGGCAAAGCCCCCAACTCAGAGAAATAATCCTCAAGGAAGATGGGCAGAATGGAACTAAGAGAAACAACCCAATCTGACTGAGCAATGATCTTATTCCACAATTCTTTTCTTTTCCCTCAAATTAATCTAATCTCAATTACTAGCTGAGGCAGAGGAGCTTTAGAAGGGCTGATGTGAACTCTTAAGTGAGCTACCATTTGTGCACTAATTTCTTGCCATAAGCCTTTGCAATTAGGAAAGACATGTCTTTACATGAATCTTTTACATGATGGCTGGTTAGCATGAGATATTACATCTTCTAGTCTTATATTTTGAGTAATTTTTATTGCTAAGGGACTAGCAATGTTTAAGTAGGGGGGAGTGATAACTACATAATTTTTTAGTGTTAAATTTCATACATGTAATTGATTTTAGACATCTTTTGCCTATAAATAATGTGCATTTTGAGTTTAATTCTCATTTCATCCATTAATAGGTTTTCAAGCATTTTAGTTAAATTTTTGTGTAGAACACATAGTTAGATTTAAAATCAATGGTTTGACTAATAAAGTGTTTTCTTTTTGCAAGTATATTGTACATAAATAAATCCTTGGTCCTAGATTTTCTTAATAATTTTTTGTTTGTAAATAAATCAAAATTTAAATCTTAGTTAAATAAATAACATTTACCTAAACACCATCATGTCACATACCACACTCAATCCCAATAAATAAATAAAAACATTTTAATCCCACCATACTCAATCCCATAATGACACATACCCCCTCATAAATCCATTACATATTTTCTTTCCCTCACTTCACCACACGTTGCCACATATCCCACTTAACTTCTTTACCCTTTCTTATATTTCCCAGCTGGAAGCTAGGAAGAAGCTTCACGAAGAAGCTGGAGGCAGTGCCGTGAGGAGGAGTTGCTCTGGCCTCTGGCGATGCGGCTGTGCTGGGCACCCAGGCACGGCGAGTGGGTGAAGATGGCGGTGCTGGTGCTGTGCTACAGGGACCAGGGGCACGGCGAGTGGGTGAAGATGGCGGGCTGGGCGTCCAAGATGGAGGTTGTTGGATCTGAGTGCGGCTAGGGCTGAGGCGCTGGCGATGGGGGCGGCATGGCTCAGGCAGAACCGGACCCAGATCTGTTGTGCATAGCGGTTTGGGTGTGCAGAGAGGAGCTCTGCTGGGTGCGACAGGGGCAAGGCCGGTTCTGCTGGGCGATGGCGTAGCGGATCTGAAGGCCCAGCTTGTGAAGGTGCCCAGACGATGCAGGGAGCTACTGCTGACCTGGAGGTGTGCTGCGGCTGGCGATGGAGACCTGCTGGCTGAGGTGGCAGATGGCATGATGGATCTGAGGAGGGCGCATGGTGCAGATGGCACTCAGGTGCCCTGGACGCGATGGAGGCCCGATCTGGGTGCCGTGCGGTGTGAAGCAGTAGTTGGAGGCGGTTGGCGCTGGGGAGGGTGCGCCTGGTGCTGTGCGTGGTGAAGCAGAGGGTGCGCCTGGTGCTGTGCGTGGCGAAGCAGATGGGTGTGCGACAGGAGGGCGATGGCGGGGTACGGTTGATGCTGGGCTCCCGTGTAAGGCGGCCAGAGCCAGGCGCACCTGGTGTGATGCTAGAGATGGCGGGAATAGGGCCGTGCGGAGCGGCTGGCAGCGATGGAACTCAGATGGTGAAGCTACTACGATCTGATGGTGCTGGCCAAAGCAAGATGTGAGCTGGCGGTGGAGATCATGCAGAGCAGGCGCGGTGACCGGCTGACCGTTGCTGAGGCGTTGGCATGAAGGAGCCCTGGCTGTTGCTGGGTCGTGGAGGCCGTTGTGAAGCTGGCGACGACGATTTGGAGTCAGCAGAAGCCTTGATGCCTATAAAAGGGACCCCACGGTCCTCTTCACAGGGGGTTTGGAAGTTCGATTTCTTAGGAATTTTAGTTTCTTCTGTATTTTTTTCCTTTCTGCAGAGCAGGGAGAGGCTAGTTCGATTTTAGGATTTCCTAATTGTTCTTCTGTTCTTCCAGTTCAGAATTTGGAGAGAATTTTTAGCTTCTGCATTTTTTTTCAGTTGTATTTCCTATAGTTTTCTTTTTGAACAGAGCAGAGCTACGAGGGTTGAGAGATTTCAGAGGATTTTAGAGTCTGGATTTTGTCTTTGCTATTTGTTCTTCTCTGCTTCTTCTTCCCTTCTGTAAGGAATTTGTGCAATTTGTGAGAGTGATCCAGGGGCACTTGTTTTGCCCATTTCGTCTAATTTGCTTTGTCATTTCTTCTGCTTTACTGCAATTGTTCTTTTGTTTCTGTAAGCTTTTGAGCATTTGCCTGTTTTGCTGTTGGCTGGGAGGTTGATCCGGAGTTCTTTCATTTTTCTTGCTGTGTTCATCTTGGGGATTCATAATTTGATCCAATCGAGTTCTGCTGCTTGGATCTACTTCCTCCTTTCTTCTGTGCGATGTCTATTTCTTCTGTGCTATTTTCAGTTCTTATGTGCTGCTGAGAGGAATCAGATTGTTTCGAATTGCCCATTTTGCTCTTCAGTTCGGCTGCTATTCTTAGTTTATAATTTTACTTCTCTTCTGTGTTGCTGTGAAGGATTTGAGGGTTACGAAGTGTTTCTTCCAGTTCTGTTGTCGACAGTTCTATATTTCTCCTGTCTTCTGTTGGCTACTGTCTGTTGTGTGCAGAGATTGAGTGTTTCTTCTTTGCTGCTGGGAGGGGGATCGCTACTGTGGGGATTTGAGGGGCTGCATCCTGTTCCTTGTGGAAGAGAAGAGGACGATCCAGAAGTGCATATGTTGCTTCCTCTATGAGAAGGTGCACTGCAGAGAAGGGCTACAACATCTAGGAGAATTCCAGACATCTACAAAGACCAGATCCATAGTTGAGTGTTAGGTCCATGTTTCTGTCATAGCAGAGGATGAGGGTGAGTTCATGAGGATTAGAAGGTTGTTTAGTTTGTTTCGAGGCACTATTTTCTTCTTATTTTCTGTTCTTCATAGCATAAGGATTCCTAACTAGTTGTTCTTTATCTTCTGTTATTATTGACTGATTCATCCCCTAAACTGTATGGGTACACTGGTTGGATAATGTTTTGTTGAGGACCTTGCTCTGTCATCATTTTATCTTCTTGCGTTCCGAATCATTTCAGAATTAAATTGGTCCGTATGTTTGTTGCTTAGATTTCTGTCTACCTTTTTGATCCCTCGAGCTGTGAGGGCACATTGGTATCATTTCTCTTTCCAGTACAATTCAGCTTGTTCCCTTATTAAATTTGATTCGTCAAGATTGTGAGTGATTTGATCGATATTGTTTACATATTTACTTTTAATGCATTGTCGATAGAGGTTTCAAGTCGAAGTAGTTTTAATTCAAGCTCTATTCAGCCTCTCCGTAGATATGACCTGTTCTCACCACCATGCTAGTTCATTTTTGTTATTTTAATTTTGTGAGACAGTTTAGAAGAAGTGCGCATATTGACTTGTGCGAGGAACTTTGGACAACGAAAATGCACAGTCAACAATGTCGCGCGTTCAATCTTCAGCTGCTTCTCCTTGGGCTTCCTATGAGCTACTCTTTTCCTTTTGCTATGTGCCCTTGCAATGGGCTCCTCGAATTCTACATGCTCTTCATTATCCATGGGGACACTTTCAGTGTGCTCCCCCTGAGGAGCTGCCTCCTCATCAATTGATTGGTCCCCCTCAATAGGAGCATCTTCCACTGATATTTTTTCATGAGCAACTGCTTGCTCCCCCTGACTGGGAGCTTCCTCCATGATGATCTCATCAGTGTGGCCTAATGCCACAGCTTCTGGAGCTACTGATTCACTGAACCTCTCAGGCTCCCCTTGAGTGCTAGAGATGGATTCTAGCACATCTCTAAGAATGGATGCCACAATAGTGGTGGGGTTTAGATCTTCAGAGGTTCCCACAACTGGAAAAATATTCTCTGGAGGAATTTCTTCAATTAGACTGCCAATGGCCACAAATTCTTCTACTCTGGCCTTTGCTGCTGCTGGTTGATCTGCTGCTGCTTGAGTCACTGCTTCTTCTGCTTGTGCTGCTGCTGTTGATTCCTCTTGAACCATTGGGACTGATGCTGCTATAGCTGCTTCTCCTACCTCTTCCTGGACTTCTTCGGCTTAGCCAATGATGGCCTCACCCTCAGCCACTGAGGTCTTAGTCCATAGGCCGTTTACAAGTGAAAATCCGCTCTTCCTTAAGTTCCTGCTGCGGATTGCCTACCCCATCTTCTCAGAAACATCTCCTACCACACTGATGCCATAGTGCTGAAATACTTTGGTCAGGAGATGGGCATAGGGTTGAGAGACGTTCAACTTGCTCTTCTTATCCCATACCTGCGAGCTTGCAAACTTCATCCTTTCAATCATAATATCTGCTGTGTTGATTTCCTAGTTCTGGATGGCCCAGAACATCAAGTCTGAGTCTGCCTTGGTACAAGTTGAAAAGGTAGCACTTCGGGGGATCAAAATTTGACAGACAATGAAGTGCAGAAGGTGATTAAATGCATTTAACTGGTTGATATCTAACTTGCCATCCTTCAATCTGTATTCGAGACCAACAATCCCTAATCCTTTCACCTGGATATCCACAGTATGAACTCCACTGTGACCGGAAGTAGTCACACCAAAGAGTGATGCTAATAAATCTTGTGTGACCCTAATCTGGGTACCCTTGACCATGGAAGTCAAGGTCCCATCTTCCTCTGTCTTCAGACATACATAGAATGCCTTTACTAGGTCATGGTAACTTATTTCTGAGAAGGTGGCCATCTTCGTCCACTTCAATCTGTCCAAAGCTGCAGTCACGCTGCCCATGCTATTCTTCTGCAAATCTGCCACATCTACAGCCTTATGTCCACATAGCTTGGTCTTTACGGATGCAAACCTTTCCTACTGCTCGACGGTGTGAAATACAGCTCCATAGCCCCCTATGCTACCAGATACACCAGAAGATCCCATGGTTTTGAATGGGAAGAGTTTCTGGAGGACTGGAAAGAGGATTGGAACAGGAACCCTCAAGAAATTTTCGGCGGGAAGGAGTTGGAAGCTTTGAAATCTCAGAGAGTCAATGCCGGAGTCGATGGGGTATCGCCTCAGGCGGCGGACGAAAAAGGTAAAGGTAGGAGGTGAATCGTTCCCGTATAGATTTCGGGATAAATCAGAAGAATAATGATTTTTCAAAATTGGAGGCGCCAAAACAGCAGAAAACGACAAAAAAAAAAAAACGAGTTTGATAGGAATAAACTCTTATAAAATAACGAACTGTCAAGACAAACTTAAAAGGATAGGCAATAATTGGAATTTTGCTCAAGTTTTTGAGAGGAAAAATAATTTAAATTCTGAAAATTAATATTTCAGTTTTATACAGATGATTCTTTCACAATTTACACATGCCTAATTCCTTTCTAAGAGAAGTAAATCTCTCTTCAGGTAAGGCCTTTGTGAAGATATCTGCTAGCTGATTATTAGTATCAATAAATGAAATATCAATGTTGCCATTTGCTACATGATCACGAATGAAATGATATCTAACCTCAATGTGTTTAGTCTTTGAGTGTTGTACTGGATTCTTGGTTAGATTTATAGCACTGGTGTTGTCGCATAACAATGGAATTGTCCTGATATGTAACCCATAATCCTTAAGTTGTTGCTTGATCCATAGGAGTTGTGTACAGCAACTTCCAGCAGCTACGTACTCAGCTTCAGCTGTTGACAGAGCTACTGAATTTTGTTTCTTTGAGGACCATGATATCAAGCAACCTACAAGGAATTGACAACAACCACTGGTGCTTTTTCTGTCTATTTTGCATCCAGCATAGTCAGCATCAGAGTATCCTACTAAATTAATTTCACATGATTTTGGATACCATAAACCTAAGTCATGAGTTTTAGCTAAATATCTAAAGATCCTTTTGACACTAATTAAATGAGATTCTTTAGGATTTGCCAGATACCTAGCACACATGCATACACTAAATAATATATCAGGTCTGCTTGCTATCAAATAGAGTAGAGAACATATCATATCTCTGTAGATCTTTTGATCTACCTTCTTACCATCTTTGTCACTATCCATCCTTGTTGATGTGCTCATAGGTGTTGATAATGGCTTGGCATTTTCGAATCCAAACTTCTTTAAGAGTTCCTTGGTATATTTGGCTTGACATATGCTGTTTTCTTTAGAATCGGCCTGATCATCACCCTGTTGATTATGTAACAAGCTGTGTTAACTGCTTCAGCCCAAAAGTACCTTGGTAGATCATATTCTGTCAACATCGTTCTTGCCATATCTAATAGGGTTATGTTCTTTCTCTCAGCAACTCCATTCTGTTGTGGTGTTCTTGGTGCTGAGAAATTGTGCTCTATTCCTTGGTCATCACAGAGCTTGGCAAATTTCTCATTTTGGAATTCTCCTCCATGATCTGATCAGATTCCAACAATGCTGAACTTTTTGTCTTTCTGAGCCTTTTTGCTGAAGCTCACAAAACTTTCGAATGTATCATCTTTGTGTTCTAGAAAGGACACCCATGTGAATCTTGAATAATCATCTACTATAACGAATCCAAAATTCCTCCCTCCAAGACTTGTGGTCCTCATTGGCCCAAATAAATCCATATGAAGGAGTTCTAAGGGTTTAGAGGTTGTTACCACAGTCTTTAACTTGAAAGATGACTTGGTGTGTTTTCCTTTTGCACATGGTCCACAGACACCGTCCATCCTTGTGCTGACCTTTGGTAGACCTTCCACTAGGCTTCTCTTGATCAGCTTTCTCATGCCATCCAAACTACAGTGGCCCAATCTTCTGTGCCATAGCTCAGTTGACTGCTCCTTACTTGCTGCTAAACAGATATCCTGATCCTTTAATTCTTCCAGGTAAAGTACGTACAGATTCTTTTCTCTGTTAGCTTCGAAAATCACTACTCCGTCCTTTATGATGCTGCACTTTGACTCTTGGAATCTGATTTGATGTCCTCTGTCACATAGCTGGCATATGCTGATTAGGTTGTGCTTAAGACCTTTTACGCATAGAACATCTTCAATAAACATTTTCTCTTTATTGCCAACGGATCCGCATCCTATCACTGTTCCTTTTCCATTGTCTCTATATGTCACTGTGCCTTCTTCAGCTTCGAGGTAAGAGAACAACTTTCTATTACCTGACATATGCCTTGAGCATCCACTATCCAGATAACATTTTGATGCTCAAAGGTTTCCCTGAAATGAAAACATCAAGCTTTAGGTACCCAAGTTCTTTTGGGTCCTGGTTGGTTAGTGTCATCAATTTTTCTTTTAATTATCCATTTTTTGTGTTTGGTTGGACAAGTTATTTTACTGTGACCTAGCATGTTGCAATGGCTACAACATGTTATTTTAGTTACCTTTTCATATGGAACGTACTTAAGGTTTGATTTATATGAAGTATCTTGTTCAGTTACAAATTTAAAAGTTGTATACGTTTTAGGATAAACTTTAGTTTCTTCGTCATCGGGGGGAGTATAACCTAATCCATGTTTCTTTTTACCTGATTGTCTAGCACCTTTCAATATTAATGTTGTTTTGCCATTAGTAAATTTTTCTAGTATGCTTGATAGTTTTTCGTTTTCTTCTGTTAGTGTTTTAATTTCCTTTTTCAATTCATCTAAGGTTTCTTATTTTTCTAATTTTATTATTTGTTTATTTTTATCTTTCAGATATTCGCATAACAGATCATTTCTTCTTTTAAGTTCAGTGATTTGTTTCTCCATTTGCTCATTTTTTGATTTTAAATCTGAATTGGTATTTTCTAGGCAAGCAACATTTTTCTTACTAGCTTTTAGTAATTTTGATACTTCTCTATATTTACTATAAAGTTCATTAAAAGCTTCTTCCAAATTATCTGAATCTGAATCATTACAGGAAGAGAAAGATGAGTCTGATGTTACCTTTTCTTCAGTGTTGGCCATGAGTGCCAAGTTGGCTTCTTCTTCTTCACTACTTGAGCTTGACTCACTGTCTGAGTCACTACTATTGTCCCAAGCCGCTGCCATAGCTTTCTTCTTGAATCTTCTTGGTTTTCTTGAACTTTCCTTCTTTCTGAATTCACTTTTCTTCAGCTTCGGACATTCTGCTCTCATATGTCCGGACTTCTTACACTCATAGCATGTAGGCTCAGCTTTCTTTTGATCCTTTCCTTCTGTCTTCTTAAAGTCTTTATTTTTCTTGAAATATCTTCTACTGGACTGATACTTTTTCTTCTTTGCTAGTATTCTTTGTAGCCTTCTTGATAACATCGCTTCTTCGTCTTCGTCGTCTTCATTGCTTTCATTATTGTTTGAAAATTCTTCTGATAAGTCTTCTTCAGCTTTGAGTGCGTTGGAGTGCTTCTTTCTACTAGAAGATTCTCCTAACCTTTCCATGTTAATCTCATGGGCCATAAGGGATCCAATGAGTTTCTCTAAAGACATTCTTTTCAAATCATTTGCTTCCTCTATTGCTGTCACCTTGGGAGTCCAAGAGGATGGTAGGGATCTAAGGATTTTCCTTACCATGTCTCCCATCTCATAGCTTTTTCCTAATCCAGCTAACCTGTTGGTGATATCTATAAATCTGCTGAACATCTGTGTAATAGTTTCTCCTGACTGCATCTGAAACCTCTCGTACCGTGTCACCAGAATGTCTATTCTAGTTTCTTTTACTTTTTCAGTACCTTCGTATGTGATTCTTAGCTTCTCCCACATCTCCATCGCTGATTTGCAGGCTGAAACTCTATTAAATTCTTTCTTGCTAAGTGCACAGCATAATATGCTCTTAGCTTTGCAGTTGAGAGATATCTTCTTTCTATCATCTTCTGTCCAGTTGTCTCTGTTGTTTAGAACAACTAGATCGCCTTCTTCCACTATGGACCATATTTGAAAATCGAATCCTTGTAGGAAGTATTCCATTCTTGTTTTCCAGTAGGTGTAATCTTCTCCGTCGAACAGCGGTGGCCTGTTGACCAACTGACCTTCGGAGTGACCTTGGGCTGCCATTTGATCTTTTCTCTTCAGATCGTTGGATCTTCTTCTTTATCAAAGAGACTAGCTCTGATACCACTTGTTGCCCAGCTAGCAAACCCAGAGGGGGGGGGGTGAATGGGATTCTTAAAATTAATGAGTACCTTAAACCTGTTCACAAAATAGTCACACATAACACACTTCAATGGGTGTTAGAGTTAGTAAAGAAAGATAGTAAACACAAAGCAAGCACACGGACTACACAGGGAATTATCCTGGTTCGGACCTCCTCTCCACAGGAGTCCTACGTCCAGTCCCTGAGCAACAACTCAGGCTTTCACTACCTAAGGGTACAGTCCCCCTTATGGACCTTTGCACACCCAGTCACAGCTGGTCTTCTCTTCACAACCCGAAGTGGACATACACCACCCTGGATACCACCAGGTCTTCCTTCTACTCGAAGGGAACACACACCCTGGTAGCCCCAGGTCTTCCTTCAACACGAAGGGAACAAACACAAGAAAAGTGTTAATGAAAACAAGCCCCTAGATCAAGCTTAAACAATGCTGGATCTGAAGCTAAAACTGAGAGGAAAAGATCTACAGTGAGGGACACTCTCAGTTTTCAGAAGCTCTCAAGACTAACACAATGAACGTAGAGAGCTAAGAGCTAGACAATCAAAGGAGTGAGGCTTTTTGCTCTATCAGATGCTCACAGAAAAGCTTGTTAAAGATTGTTGTAAGTGTTGTGTAGTTTCTGGAGTTTCAGTCTTCTTTATATATCTTCTATTTGAAATTCGAACGTTGAAATGTCCGTTGTCTCTAAGCTTTCATTTACGTTAGATTGCATGGTTCTGCAGAGCTTCTTGTTCACCAGTCCTTAGCTTTCCATGTACGCAACAAGAGAGAGGATCTTTGATGATGTCCGTTATCTTCCGTACTATCCAATGTTGTATTGAGGTGCGCTGTCAAAGACCTGCACATATTTAAATGCTAAACAATAGACAGCTAAGCTGTCTCTTGTTGTCAGTCAACGTTAGATTGATTTTATACAGAAGTAGAAGTTCCATTCTGTTCTTCTAAAAAGATGTTTACAGAATAAGCATGAGAATAGAAGATATCGATTGCATGCACTGCAGTGATACGTTCAGTCATAATAAATGCATGGTTGTCAAAACGATATACGTGAAGACTTTGACTTTTCAACGTACTCAGAGACGAGTTCAAATATCAAGTCGTTATATTCCATGAAATCGTTACATGTATGACTTATGAAATCGTTATGCAAATGAGTTGATGTTCATGTAAACCGTTGTGCTCTCATAAGCAAATCGTTATGCATTAATAACCAAATAGTTGTAGAGATAAATCGTTGTGACTCCATAAGCAAATCAATGCATATATAAATCGTTATGCATTAATAACCAAATCGTTGTAGAGACAAATCGTTGTGATTCCATAAGCAAATCGTTATGCACAAGTCGTTATAATCAAATCATTGAAGATAATGTGAATGAATCATTGTTTGCTTTATCGAATCATTACAGCGACCAAGTCGTTATGTAACTTAATGAATCGTTACAGTAACAGAGTCGTTATGTAACTTATCGAATCGTTACAGGAATCAAATCGTTTTGAAACTTGATGAGTCGTTGTGACACTGAAATCGTTGTTCTCACTTATCAAATCGATGTGAGAGCAAATCATTGTTCTTTCTTAAGAAATCGATGTGATCACTTATCGAATCGTTATGGAAGCGAATCGTTATGAATACTTAACGAATCGTTATGAAAGCAAATCGTTATGATCACTTACGAAATCGTTGTGAGGGCAAATCGTTGCGATCACTTAACGTATCATTGTGAGGGCAAATTGTTGCGATCACTTAACGAATTGTTGTGAGGGTAAATCGTTGCGATCACTTATTGAATCGTTGTGATGGCAAATCGTTGCGATCACTTGTCGAATTGTTGTGATGGCAAATCATTGCGATCACTTGTCGAATCGTTATGAAGATGGACTGCAATAGAATAGCAATGACTTATGAAATCGTTATAGAATCAAAATCGATGTGATTGAGGAAATCCTTATGATTCGAAGGAAATTGTTATACCAACTAACGAGTCGATGTGAACTTAGAAAATTTCATGCTTTGAACTTACATTGCTATAGAATAAATACTACTTACCCATTTAGCTTGATATTCCTTGTTTCATTTCCTGTACTCAAATCTCATAGAAAATATGTTAGATTAAACTTTATATAGTTTTGTTAATCACCAAAATAGATATGTAATAATTTAAATTATATGGGGATAAACTGATCATCACCATGTGCTCGTGCTCGAGTGGTTTGTTTTTGTGCCGTCTGGAGCCTTGGTGCATTATGTTGTACCTTGGGTGGCTCCCGGTCGGTGCTTGTGATAGCACCGTGTGCTGTGCGGTGGGCCCTCATCATGAGCTTTATGCATCGTTTCATGAGTTTGCTCGGTGTTCGAGGCGTTGAGCTTTCTGGCTCTGGGACACTTCGTGTTGGCTGATGCCTTGTGGTTATACCGTTACTGTTGTGGGGTGGCTGCTTTGCCTTGTCTAGGTAGCCCTATCGATGGTACGCCAGGCTTTGGTCGAGGCTTGTGTCCAGGTTTTCCCCCTCGCTTTGGGGAGCGAGTGTGTTCAGTTGTGGTACCCTGCTTTGGTTTGGGTCCCTTTGAGGTCGATGCGTTGTTCTCGATCTTTGCAGTTGTTTTGTTTCCCATGCGGGTTTGCCGACGTCTTGGGTTGCTTAGCTTTGCCAACCTAAGACATCTTCCCTGGTTTTGCCTCTGCGTGTGTGCCCGTGGAGCATTTGGTTTAGTTTTCTGTGGCTCCACAATCGTTGTGTGTCCTTGTCGGACCACGAGGACGATTTGGGTGAGATCGAGTGGTGCCAGTGGACACAGCTTTGCGTGTCATGGTGTTCTTCGCGTGCATGTTACCGCTTGGTTTTGGGTCGCCCTTAAGAGACTCTCATTTGGCTATGGAGCAGGTGCTAGATGGTGCTAGTTGTGTTGGGCCGTTCAACGGAGTCTTGTGGCTGACCTCTTGGTGTTTTTCTTGGTTTGCTATCAGTAGCTGTGCCCTCTGTCTAGTCGCTGGTGACAGAGTGAGTTACTGACCGGTTGGTCCCAACAGCGCGATCTGTTGAGGGCCCAGTCGCATGTTTTACGACTGGCGGTTTCAGCTATTTCCCCTCAGTCGCGTGTTTTTCGACTGGTGGTTTCAACTATTTTCTGGGTGGTTTGGTGCGCGCCGTGCCTTTGGAGTTGTCAACATCTGATTGGGTGCTCCGCGCCGGTTGGTGTGCGCTCTATGAGTTGTCAGATGTCTGGTTAGGCACTCCATTCGTGGTGAGGTCGTGGTGGTGACCACCGGGAGGTCGTGGCACGACTTAGTGGTCCCTCTGCACTGGTTGTTTCTTCGACCGAGTTTCGCCCTTAATTTCGAGGATGAAATTGTTTTTAAGTTGGTTAGATTTGTAACATCTCAAGTTTTGGTTCCCTTGGAGTTGTCCTTGGGATCGCGACTTATAGGGCTATCGCGTTCTGAACGCGACGCGTTCCGTGTCGCCTTCTCGTTGAGAAGGTGACGGCCCCTGTGTCACATTTCGGTGGTCTTCTGTGGCTGTTGCCATGTGTCCGTAGCGTGTGTGTGAAGACGACGTGCCAATTGCCACATTCACCTGAGACGCCTGCGTGTGTGACATGTGGTCTGGAGGCTGTTGTCTATCAGAAGACCTGTCGAAACTTTTGAGAAGGCGATGAGATAGGCGTCACGTTCTGGTTGAGAACGCGACAAGCATCTTGTCATGACCTCAGTTTCGAGGCCTTAAGGCTGGCAGGTGCCTCTTTCTTCTCTTTTCTTCTCCTTTCTCCCTTCCCTCCTCTTCTCTAAGGTGGGGGAGCTTCCCCTCTTCCCTCTCAGGTGGCTTGGGCTGGGAGGTTCCGGCGTGCTCATGGCGGAGCGTGGGAGCGGCGTGGAGTGAGGAGGAGGCGGCCAATCTGACGTGAAGGGCCCCAACGGGTCTTGCTCGTCATTACAGGTAGGGATTTCTTGCTCCCTTCCTTGTTAGTATAGATGGAGCTTAGTTTTGAGCGATCCTCCCCGTGCTCGTGGATTGTCTTGCATTTTCGCACGGGTGGATGCTTGCCGGTGGCGCTCCGTCTTTGTGTAAGCTTAGTTCTTGTTGTGTGTGGGCGAGGAGAGGTGGCATTGGTGCTCCTCGAGCCACTGTTAGCTTCTTTTCTTAGTGTTCTTCCCTCCCTCTTTGTTTGGGGGTGATTATGTAGTTTGTGGGACCATGGGATGGCCCCCAGTCGTGGGTTGGGCTTCTGTCTGAGGTCGCGACAGGCTAGCTATCACGACACCAGACAGAAGGCGACGTGCAACCTGTCGCATTCTCTTAGCGACGGGTTGGCCGTCGCTTTCCCCTCTGCCCTTATGTTCTTTTTTCCATTCGTAGCGGAGGATGGCTCATGTCCAAGTTGGTTAGAGGTGGTCTCTCCAACTTGGCACGAGGCCTGTCCTCCTGTTTGAGGCCTTGCCTTCATGACCCTTTGGGGTGTGGGCCTTGGGGTGGTTCGGCCCTAAGGGCCCTGCCGTCAGATGAGGAACGCGATGGGTCGATACGTCGTGTTCTGAATCTGAAGGCGACACCTGGTGTGTCGTCTTCTTGTCGCGACAGGTCCCCTATCGTGTTCTGGTTTCTGGTCGCGACAGGTCGTTGGTCGCGTTCTGCTTTAGGTGTTGGTTGGTTGTGGTCTGCTGACTTGTTAGGGTTTGGCCTTCTGATGCTGAACGCGACGGGTCGATACGTCGCGTTCAGATCAAAAGGCGACACCCTGGTCATCGCGACCTATTGGCGACAGGTTGTCGTCGCATTCTGGTTCAGAAGGCGACGCCCCTGCTGGTCGCATTCTGGTTGCCGAGTTTTCTGGTCGTAGTGTTGTGCCTTGTTGGCCGACGGCCCTCCTGGGGGTTCTCGGGAGGTGTGTCGTGCATGCCTGTGCCTGTTGGCTTGTCTTGGTTACAAGTCAGTTATGCCATTTACTTGTGTGATTGCCCCGCCTGTTCTCAGTTCGCCCGGTGCTTGGCAATTGAGGGCTTGTCCGTTGTAGAGGTTTCACTGTTACCTATTTCCCCAGTCCCTGTACGCCTATTTGAGGGAGTTCTCCGGGAGGCGGGCGAACTCGAGCTCAGACTCTGGTAGCAGTGGGGAAAACGGTGGTGGATAGCGGCGTAGAGTCGCTTGTGGAGCTCTCTTAGCTGAGTCTGTGTCGCCGAGGTGGTTGAGGTGTTCTTCCGATGTGGACTAGCTAGTCCTTTCTCACTGCCTTTCTCGGCGTTGGTTCCAGATCCACATCGTGGTGTTAGGCGTGAGACCGCAGCTCGGCCGAGCTACGGTTGGTTGTGTGTGTGTGTTCTCTGCGGTGGCTTACTTGCCTCACTCTACCGGGGAGGTTGTAGGCAGGAGTCAGTGGCTGGCGAGTTGGAGGTGTGGACGGTGTGTCCTCCTCTAGCTTCCAGTGGCGGTGGCTTAGTTGCTCTTGTTGTGACGACATTTCTCATGTTGTTTCCAAGTGTGCCTTGTTGCCCTAGCCTGCACGGTGGTTGTAGCCTAGCCGTGTCTATCTCCCGCGGGCGTTGTCGATCTGGCCTCTTTGGCCCGTGCTTATGGCGGTTTCCACGTTACGTGTTCTCTCGGGGTGCCTTGTGTAGGCACCCAACTGCTATTTCCATAATTTGTTCCTTGGTGTCATCCGTGGTGGTACCGACGTGCGTAGTTCCCTGACCTCGTGGCGTGTCTGGGGTCCAGGGTGTTTCTGCTTGTGGGCCCTCGACCTTGTGGAGGTTTGAGGTGACCGTGTTTATGGTGAGACGTCCTTCTCACGTGGTTGCTGTTGCCCAGCTAGCTAGCCCAGAGGGGGGGGGGGGTGAATGGGTTATTAAAAGTTTGTTCTTTGATTAATACCTGTTCACTAAAAGAATTACACAACAACTTAAATGAAGGTTAGAGTTAGAGAAAATGAGACAGCAAACACACTAAAAACACAACCACGAGACACAAAGATTTTTATCCTGGTTCGGAACTCCTCTCCACAAGAGACCTACGTCCAGTCCCTGAGCAATATCTCAGGATTTCACTATCAAGGGTACTATCCCCCTCACGGATCCTTACACCCAGCCTCAACTGGTCTTCCTTCAACCTGAAGGGAAAACAACCACCCTGGAAACCACCAGGTCTTCCTTCACCCAGAAGGGAAAACAATCACCCTGGAAACCACCAGGTCTTCCTTCACCCAGAAGGGAATACAACCAATAAAAGAAGTATAAGAACAAGCTTTAGGAACTAGCTTAAACAGCTACAATCTGAAGCAAACAAGCCTCGAGAGAGAAGGAATTTTAACACTGGTTTCTCTCCAAAGACTACACTGGCTCTCATAGGAATTTCTTCAAGAACACTGAGAGCTAAAGAGCTAAGATGGATTGGAATGGAATGCTTCGCTCTTGTTTGAATCACTGAAGACTTGAAGGATTGGCGATGCTTTCTTTCAGAATGATATTTCTTTTAAAAAGTTTCTTTTTTTTTTTCTCAATCTTGAGTCTTGTATTTAAGCTTCTACTTGAAATTTGAACGTTAAAGATCCGTTGTCTCTTGTCCCGGTATACGTTAGACTGGTCTGCAAGGAAGCTTCTGATCTTCAGTCTTTTATCCTTTAGTACACGCCAGAGAAACATTTTAATATCTTTTATCTTGTGTCTAACGTTGTACAGATAGATCTTGTCAGGTATCTGCAAGCACGTCAACAATAAATAGGAGACAGCTAGGGCTGTCGTCGATTGTTAGTTGCAGTTTGAACAGATATTGCAATATATAGCAGAGCTCCTTTTTGTCTAAAAAAGGACGTAGACAGAGTAGTATAAAAGTGGAAGATATTTTCTGCATGCATGAGAGATACGTTCAGAGAGCATTGAATGTGTAGCAGTTAAACAGACGAGATACGACTTTGACTATTCAACGTATATTAAGGAGTATTATACTGTTATATCAAATGAAATCGATATGAACAAGCCCGATGCCTTTATGACTTATGAAATCGTTATGACAACACATAAATCGTTGTGAGTAATACAGAAGTCGTTATGAGTGTTACAGACATTGATGTGATTACTTATCAAATCGTTTCTGATAAGCAAGTAGTTATAATCATCAAAGAAATCGATATGAAACTCTTAACAAATCGTTGTACCAAGCAAATCGTTTTGAGTTCTAAAGAAATCGTTTCGACAAGCAAATCGTTACGAGGTCTAAAGAAATCGTTACGGCTAGAAAGTCATTGTGACATCTAAAGAAATCGTTACGAGAACTAAAGAAATCGTTACGGCTAGAAAGTCGTTGTGAATTCCAAAGAAATCGTTACGAGAACTAAAGAAATCGTTACGGCTAGAAAGTCGTTGTGACTTCTAAAGAAATCGTTACGAGAACTAAAGAAATCGTTACGGCTAGAAAGTTGTTGTGACTTCTAATGAAATCGTTACGAGAACTAAAGAAATCATTATGACAGACAAGTCGTTACGCTTTAAGAAGAAATCGTTGCGATGTCTTATAAAATCGTTATGAGATCTTTAAGAAATCGTTACGGTATCGATTTGTTTTGAAACATCACGACTTTTCGGCCAGAAAGGAAATCGATCATAATACTTGTGAAATTGTTATGATGACTATTGAAATGAACTTATAAAGGAATCGTTCTGATTATCAATAGAAGTCGTTATGAAGTGTGAAGTATGAAGAAGTCGATGTAATGACTTGGAAAGATTATGAAGTGAGAGTCTTACCTGATTGTCTTGAACTTTCTTTTACTTTTATTTCCTGTCCTCAAGGCTCAAGTAGTTCATTAGTAATGTTTTGTTAATCATCAAAATTAATATATAAGTAAGTGAATGAATTTATATGGAGAGAGTTTGGTCATAAATCTCCCCCTTTTTGATGATGACAAAATATACTAAATAACATAATGAAAACAACATGTTTTTCAGAGTGGCATTAGTTTTCTCCCCCTTTTTGTCAATAAGTAAAAAGATAGTCTCTGAGACAAAGAAGAGAGAAGGATTTGTATTAATTAGGAGTAAGATAATACAAAGGAGACAAGAGGGAGGCATGCTGGGAAATAACAATCCATGCCTTGATCTCTATGTCTTCAAAAGTCTGGCGGAAAACACCAGGAACAACTGAGAAGGAAGAACCCATGGCTGGAGAGATCCTCTGAATGTAAAGCTGCCACTGTTCTTCCAGGAATTGTTCATACTGATCTTTGTCCAGGATGAATCGGAAGTAGGTGCTCTTTCCAAAGCTGGCACGATGGAGAAATCTATCCAGAGAGATTGGATAGAAAAGCTTCTGATCAAGCAGGTCCTGCTTCAGAGCATAGAAGACAGTATATCTGGCTGCCCACTGAACATAGATCTCTTGAATGGGATTTATGGAGTTGAGATCCATGAAGGCTTCGGCTGATAGAATGGGTTTAGCTTGACGGACCAAGGAACTGTTGATGGCTTGCAACTGAAGATGGGGTTCCTTGTATAGAGTTTCCCATATGGTGGGAGAAAGCCTCTCACACTCAGAGATGAGTGGAGACAAAACTTGAGAGGAAATGCGGCCAGAGTGGTATTCTCTGAAGATAAACCGCAAAAAGGAAGGCATTCTACCCTGCTTAGCTGACATTCTGCCCATCTGCTTAGCAAACATATCAAAGGCATGGGAGCCTGCATCTGAGTCAAACACTAAAGAGTGTAGCTTCGGTAGAAGAACTGGAGAGTCAACTTTCAGAACGACAAAATCCACTGAGAGGGGAAGATTTATTGGTTGTTCTGATCTCAGCATCACTATGGCTGAATGAAACTGGTAGAACTGGACTTCAGGCAGCTTATTCAAGTAGCAGAAATCACTGTACAGCTGGAAGTTCTTGGCAATTCTGATCTCTTTCAGAATGAAGGGTCCCCAAGAGTTCTTATGTTGAAGAGTAAACCACTCAGAAAGAGTGAGTGGGTGAGCTCGATGGGTAAGGGATTCTGCCCTGGCAGTCAAGTATTTGGTGTACTGAGCCTTGCTTGTTGCCCTTGACATTGACCCACTGATCTTCAGTCTTGAACTCAGTGCCCTCAAAGATTTTGGATTTTTGAGGGTGGGACAGCTGAGTAAAAGGAAGAACAGTGTTTAGATGCTCAGAGAGGTTGAGGAAAGGAATACCATAGACAGTGGAGAGAATGCACTTTTGAAGGTATTCCCTATAGATAGGTCTTCTCTGAGGTTCGAGGGTAAGAGAGTACCAAAGAGGAGGAAATAATGGTGAGGAGGAGATGCTGACAGAGGAGGAATGTTTCCTCTTTTTCTTGGCAGGACTGGGAGGATCAGTCCTGTGGATATGAGTGGCAGTGGAGAGAATGGTGACGAGGGTATTTCTCTCAAGGTCATCCGGAATATTAGTGTCAAAGACACCAAGAAGTGGAGGTTTTTCCGAATGGAGGGTGACAGAGGAAGGAGGAGTAGGAGGATAGAAGAGATGTTTGGGATTGAAGGATGTAGATGGGTGAACGGGAGTGGTTTGGGTGAGAGGAGAAGAGGGTGAGAATGATGATGGAGCTGAGGTGTGAGAAGGAGTGGGAGAGAAAGAAGGTTGAGATGAAATGAGAGAGGAAGATGGTTGGGTGCGAGGCATAGGATGTTTTACAGTTGGTGGTGCTGGAGGGGCTGTAGAAGGAGATGTGGGTGAGGACAGGGTTGGAGTTGCAAGAGTAGAAGTGTCAGGGGCCTTAGTAGCTTCAATGGGCTCTTTCCCTTTTGCATGACCCTCTCTGACAACTACAGACGGCTCAGATGGCCCTGATGCTGGCACTGATGGTCCTGATGCTTGAGCTGAAGGCCCTGCTGGCCGAGACTCTTGAGCTGGAGGCCCTGGTGGCCGAGGAACAGCTGCTGATCTGCTCTGAGTAGCTGCAGGAGAAACTCCACTTGACTTTGAAAGAGTTGCAATCATGGACTTCATATCAGACATTTCCTTATTGAACCACTTCATTGCATTTCGGACTGAAGATAGCTCAGAAGTGGTCGAAGCTTGACTAGCAAGTATCCCTTGCACACTGGTCTGAACTGATGATAAAATATCTCCTTGAGCCTTCAACAATTCCATAACTGGTTTCAGATTTATTTTCTGTGGCTCTTTCTTGGCCTTCTGTGAACCACTCTCTTTTGTTTGCTCTGCTGAGTGACAGGCTCCTCAATATTAACATGGCTTGAACTTGGGCCTTCACTTACAGGAACGCTGGCAGAAGGTTGAATTTCCTGAGATGGTGCATCTGCCTCAGGAGCATTCTCTATCAATGGTTCCTCAATGCCAACTTGCTCCCCCTGAATAGGAGCATTGAGATCAACATTTTCTTGCTCCCCTTGGGCAGGAGCTTCCTCCAAAACAATCTGCTGAATGTGACCTTCTGCCGCGGATTCTGACAACTCAGGCTCTTTAGCACTTTGCTCCCCTTGGCTAGGAGCTACTTCCACAAACACTTCTTGTTGAGTGGCTGCTTGCACCTCAACATTAACAACTGATTCAGTCAAAATTTCTGTATGGCCTGGTGCCATAGCTTCTTCTTCATCAAGTCCACCTGCTTTTGAAGCAACTGAGGAGGAGGGAAGGGAATCTAAAACCTCTCTTAAAATAGAGGCAACAATGGAGGTGGGCAAAGGATCTGCCACACCTGCTGCAACTTCTTCCATTTGAATTTCTGGAGGATGAGATTCAACCTCCAAGAGGAGTGAACTGGAAATCTCTGCTTGATCTGCCACTGCTGGATCTGTGCTGCTTGCTCTACTGCTACTGATCTGACCTCTAACTCTGCTGGAGGATCTACTGCTTCTTCTTGAATTTCTGGAACATCGCCGATAATGGCTTCTCCCTCTGCCACAGAGGTCTTGGTCCATATCCCATTCTGCACTGAAAAGCCACTTTTCTTTAAATTCCTGGACCTTATAGACTGGCCCATCTTTTCCACAACTGCTCCAGATACATCAACTCTAAAATGCTTGAAAATCTTGGTTAGGAGATGAGCGTAGGGCAAGGATACATTCAATTTGCTCTTTGTATCCCAGATTTGAGCACTAGCAAACTTCATTCTCTCCAACATGACTGCGGCCAGGTTAATTTCCTTATTCTGGATTACCCAGAACATCATATCTGAATCTGCCCTAGTGCAAGATGAGAAAGTAGCACTCCGCGGAACCATAATTTGGCAGATAATGAAATGGAGTAGACGGTTGAATGCAGACATTTGATTAATATCTAATTTTTTGTCTTTCAGCCTGAAACCTGGACCTATAATGCCAAGACCCTTTGCTTCATCGTTCACGGAGTGAACCCCACTATGTCCAGATGTCTTCACTCCAAACAACGTGTGCAATAACTCATGGTCTACCTTGATTTGGATACCCTTTACTGAGGAGACAAGGGACCCATCTGCCTCTGACTTCAAACACACGAAAAATGCTTTCACCAGGTCCGGATAGCTTACCTCGGTGAAAGTAGCAACATCCATCCACTGCATCCTTCTCAAGGCTTCTACTACGCTCCCCATGCCATTCTTCTCTAGATTCTGAACATCCACTGTCTTGTTTCCGCAAATCTTCGTCTTGACGAAGGTAAACCTTTCCTGCTCCTTTGGGGACAAAAACTCAGCACTGTAGCCCCCTACACTTCCGGAGATCATTGGAGCGGCCATGGGTAGAGAGATAAGAAAATGGTTCTGGAGAAGGGAGATGATGGAAGAGATGGAAGCCCTCTAGGGATTCTTCGCGGGAAGAAGAGAAAGCTTCAAATCTTGCAGAGAGTCGATGCTGGAATCGTTAGGGCATCGGCTTTGGGCGAACAGATAAAGAGAAAGGGTAAAGGTGGAAGATGAGTCGTTCCCAGAACGATTTGACTAATTAAGAAATACTTTATCGAAAAATGAAGCGCCAAAAGGCGGTAATGGCAGAAAGACAAAAGGATTTGACGAGTCAAACTGATTTCAACACAGCAGCGGTCAAAGAATGTAGATAAACTGAGATTTGCTTATTTTTAAAGAGAGAGAAAATTTCGTTTTAATCTGAAAGTTTTTATGTGCCAATTTAAATACAGAAATCTTTTCACAAATTGCACATCCCTAATTCCCTTCTAAGAGATGTAAATCTCTCTTCAGGTAGGGCTTTTGTGAAGATGTCTGCCAGTTGACTATTTGTATCTATAAAAAAATTTCTAAATTACCATTAGCTACATGATCTCGAATGAAATGATATCTAACCTCAATGTGTTTAGTCCTTGAGTGTTGCACTGGATTCTTGGTGAGGTTGATGGCACTTGTATTATCACACAATAGTGAATTGACTTGATATGAATGCCGAAATCCTCAAGTTGTTGCTTTATCCATAGGAGTTGTGTACAGCAACTTCCAACAGCAACATATTCTGCCTCAGCTGTTGATAGAGCTACTGAGTTTTGTTTCTTGGATGACCAAGATATCAGACATCCTGCAAGAAACTGACAACAACCACTGGTGCTCTTTCTATCTACTTTGCATCCAGCATAATCAGCATCAGAATATCCTACTAAATTTATTTCACAAGACTTTAGATACCAAAGACCTAAATCATGAGTTCTAGCTAAATATCTGAATATTCTTTTTACAGAAATTAAATGAGACTCTCTAGGGTCTGCTTGATATCTAGCACACATGCATACACTGAATAAAATGTCTGGTCTACTTGCTGTTAAGTAAAGTAATGACCCTATCATGCCTCTATAGTTCTTTTGATCTACCTTTTTACCATATTGATCATTGTCCATTCTAGTTGATGTGCTCATTGGCGTTGACAGTGGCTTTGCACCTTCAAAACCAAATTTCTTTAATAGCTCTTTAGTGTACTTGGCTTGACAGATGTGGGTACCTTCCTTTCCTTGCTTGATTTGTAATCCAAGGAAGTAGTTTAGCTCTCCCATCATACTCATTTCAAATTCTCCCTGCATAAGCTTTTCAAAGTACTTGCAAAGAGACTCATCAGTAGATCCAAAAATAATATCATCTACATATATTTGTACAAGAAGTATATGCTTGACTTTAGATTTTATAAATAATGTACTATCCACTTGACATCTAGTGAAACCATGATCTAATAAGAAAGTACTGAGCCTCTCATACCAGGCTCTAGGTGCTTGCTTTAAACCATATAGAGCCTTATGGAGTTTAAATACATGATTTGGAAATTCGGTGTCATCAAAACCTGGAGGTTGTTCAACATACACTTCCTCTTTGATAAATCCATTTAAAAAGGCTGATTTGACATCCATTTGAAACAATTTTAAATCTAATGCAGATGCATAAGCAAGTAAAATCCTAATAGCCTCAAGTCTAGCCACAGGTGCATAGGTTTCATCGAAATCTATGCATTCCTCTTGGGAATAGCCTTGAGCTACCAGTCTGGCCTTGTTCCTTAAGATTACTCCAGACTCATCCAGTTTATTTCTGAACACCCACTTGGTGCCAATAACTGAATGATTGGATGGTCTAGGAACAAGTGACCATACATGGTTTCTCTTGAACTGATTTAGTTCATCTTGCATGGCTATTATCCAAGATTCATCAGTTAAAGCTTCATTGACTGTCTTACGCTCTATTTGAGAAACAAAGGCTAAATAATCACAAGGGATTACATTACCTCTTGTTCTTACCCCTACAGATGGATCACCAATAATGTTCTCAGGAGGGTGATCTTTCTGATGTCTCCATTCTTTTGGAAGATTTCCATGCTGAATTTTAGTCTGCTGCAGTTCTTCCAGAGGTGGATCTTCCTTGTCCTCAATTGAGGTATTCTTTAATTTTTCTGACAAGTCATCTGCATCATCAATGTCACTAATTTCTTCCTTTTTCAAGGAGGGGTTAGATTCATCAAAAATAACATGCACATATTGTTCAATTAATAATGAGCGTTTATTGAAAACTCTATAACCTTTGGGTTTAGAAGTGTATCCCATAAAGATGCCTTCATCTGATTTGACATCTAACTTACCAATGTCCCTTTTTCCATTGTTGTGGATGAAACAAGGACATCCAAATATTTTGAAGTGACTGATCTTTGGTTTCTTTCTCTTGTAGAGTTCATAAGCAGTCTTCTTCAGAATTGGCCTGATCATTACCCAATTAATGATATAGCTTGCAGTGTTGATGGCTTTGGCCCAAAAATATCTTGGAAAATCATATTCTGATAACATGGTTCTTGCCATATCCAAAAGAGTTCTGTTTTTCCTCTCAGCAATTCCATTCTGTTGAGGTGTCCTTGGTGCTGAGAAGTTGTGCTCAATCCCTTGGTCTTTACAGAATTTTGCAAACTTTTCATTCCGAAACTCCCCACCATGATCTGATCGGATAGAGATAATGGTGAACTTCTGATCTTTCTGAATTTTCTTACTGAAGCTGACAAAATTATCAAAGGTGTCATCTTTGTGCTCTAGAAAGGATACCCAAGTAAATCTTGAGTAATCATCAACTATGACAAATCCATAATTCTTTCCTCCGAGACTGGTAGTCCTCATTGGCCCAAATAGATCCATATGAAGTAATTCTAATGGCTTTGAGGTGGTCACTACTGTCTTTGATTTGAAAGAGCTCTTGGTGTGCTTTCCTCTTGCACAAGGTCTGCAGATGCTATCCATTTTCGAGTTGATCTTTGGCAATCCTTCCACTAGTTTTCTCTTTCTGAGCTTGTTCAATCCATCCAAGCTGCAGTGGCCCAGTCTTCTGTGCCACAGCTCTGTTGATTGATCTTTGCTGGCTGCCAAACAGACATCTTGATCCTTGAGTTCCTCGAGATAGAGAACATATAGATTTCTTTCTCTGTAAGCTTTAAATATGACTGCTCCATCTTTTAATATACTGCACTTTGATTCTTGGAACTGAATCTGATGGCCTTTGTCACACAACTGGCTGATGCTTATGAGATTGTGCTTTAATCCTTTGACCAGGATTACATCTTCAATAACTGATTTTCCTTTGATGTTCACGGACCCACTTCCTATCACTGTGCCTTTTCCATTATCCCCATAGGTGACTGTTCCTTTTTCAGCTTGGAGATTTACGAAAAGCTTCTGGTTGCCTGACATGTGCCTTGAGCATCCACTATCCAAATACCATTTGGATGCTCTTGAATTTCCCTTTTCTTCGATGTTGGCCATGAGATCCAGGTTGGCTTCTTCTCCATCACTGCTTGAGCTTGACTCACTGTCTGAGTCATTGCTGTTCTCCCAAGCAGCTGCCATTGCCTTTTTCTTCTATCTTCTGAACTTCTTGGAGCTGTCCTTCTTCTTGTGATCATTCTTCTTTAGCATTGGAAAATCTGCCTTGATATGTCCAGGCTTCTTGCATTCATAACAGATAGTCTCTCCTTTCTTCATTTCTTTGCCATCTGATCTTTTGGAATCCTTATTTTTCTTAAAGTACCTTCTGCCGGATTGAAACTTTTTCTTCTTAGCCAGGATGCGCTGCAATCTCTTAGAAAGCATTGCTTCTTCATTTTCGCTGTCTACATCACTCCCACTAGAACTTGCCTCTGATGATTCTTCTTCTGCTTTCAAGGCATTGGAGTGCTTCTTTCTGCTAGATGATTCTCCTAGCCTTTCCATGTTGATCTCATGGGCCATGAGCGACCCGATGAGCTTTTCTACTGACATTCTTTTAAGGTCATTTGCTTCTTCAATAGCTGTGACCTTTGGTGTCCATGAAGATGGCAAGGATCTGAGAATCTTCCTTACCATATCTGCAATCTCATAGGACTTTCCTAGACTGGCTAAACCGTTGGTGATGTCAGTGAATCGACTGAACATCTGGGTGATTGACTCACCTGTCTGCATCTGAAATCTCTCATACTGAGTGACAAGAATGTTGATTCTTGTCTCCTTTACTTTGTCTGTACCTTCATATGTAATCCTCAGCTTTTCCCACATTTCCATGGAGGATTTGCAGGCTGAGACTCTGTTGAACTCCTTCTTGCTTAGAGCACAACATAGAATGCTCTTCGCTTTACAGTTCAAGGAGATTTTCTTTCTGTCTTCGTCTGTCCATTGTGCCTTTTCATTTGTGACGACCAGGTCACCTTCTTCTACTATCGACCAGATTTGATAGTCGTGGCCTTGTAGAAAGTATTCCATCCTGGTCTTCCAATACGGATAATCTTCACCATCGAACAAAGGAGGTCTGTTGACTGACTGACCTTCGAAGTTGCCTTGGGCTGCCATTGATCTTTGCTCTTCAGATCGTTGGATCTTCTTCTTTGTCGAAGAGACTAGCTCTGATACCACTTGTTGCCTAGCTAGCTAGCCCAGAGGGGGGGGGGGGGGTGAATGGGTTATTAAAAGTTTGTTCTTTGATTAATACCTGTTCACTAAAAAAATTACACAATAACTTAAATGAAGGTTAGAGTTAGAGAAAATGAGACAGCAAACACACTAAAAACACAACCACGAGACACAAAGATTTTTATCCTGGTTCGGAACTCCTCTCCACAAGAGACCTACATCCAGTCCCTGAGCAATATCTCAGGATTTCACTATCAAGGGTACTATCCCCCTCACGGATCCTTACACCCAGCCTCAACTGGTCTTCCTTCAACCTGAAGGGAAAACAACCACCCTGGAATATTCACCTACATTATTGAATAATTTATTAGGGTCAAATGACAAACACTAATGTTATGTGTGTGTAAGTGTAAAGAAATCATATGAGTATGTTAGATCGTGCAAATGGCTTTTAAATAATTAAATTTATATAATTACTACCCATTATTAATTTACAAGGTCGAAGTAATTATAACATGGTGCAATCATGGCTAAATAAGGGTCATATAGCCTAATCAGGAGGGACATGTACGCAATTTACGGATCTGACAGGAATTTCAAAGAGGCGACGGGGTTGCTCGTTGCGATCAAGTCGCGACGGGGTTCCACGGTGCGGTATCAATCAAAATGCGGCGGGGGTCCCAGCTGCGACTACTGTTGCGGCGGCCGGGCCGGGTGCGACAGCCGAACCGACCAGTCTGGCCCGGTTCGCACTGGAAATCGTGGCGGCATAGACCGCCGTGTTCTTAACACGACGCGCCTGCCAGGCATGACCCTACTGATATCGCGGCGGGTCGCGCCGTCGCGATATCAGAAAGGGTCCGACGCTTTTTTCTCTTTTTCTAGGGCTAGTCCTGCTTGATATAGGGTCAATCTAAATTCAATATAAAATCGTACGATGATCTAAAAATTATGAAACCAGCTTTAAACGAAAGTAGACACATAGATCTATCAACATGTATGATTAATTTGAAAATAGATAGGGTATAGACATGCTTTGATTAGGTTACATTTCAGTAACCTAAACATGTGTAGTCAAGGTTTAACGAATTAATTAGTGATGGATATATGATGAAAATTAGGCAAACTAGGGGTGTTTGAAAGCTAACATACTATAGTATATATGAGAATTTTCTCATGGCATGAGATCAAGTATGCACGAGGTTTGAAAGCAAACATGAAGGGTTAGGTACATGGAACTGACATGGATTCAAAGAATTAATTCTCCCTCATGGGAGATCGAAATAGAGCGAAACCAGAGGACTTTTACACGAGATCATGAAGTCTCCCTAAGGTAATTTTTACACGAATTTGGCTTGAGAGATTGCCTATATTTTTCGTGGAGTAAAGAAATCCCTAGTTGGTGATGAAAAATAGAGAAGAAAAACCCAAGCTCCAGCCCTTCTCCTTCAAGCTCCTCGTCCAAAATCGCCTCCCCTTCGCCTCCCAAGGCTCTAGACACGAGCTAGGGTTTGGTGGGGGCGAATTGGTGGAGTTTTGATTGCTATTAGAGTCCTAAATGCCTAAAACTCCTCTTTCTCTTCCAAATTCTGAAAATAGATAGTTATCTCCTATTTTCTTATTAATTATCCACCTAATTAGGATGAGGATGAGGCCTAATGTCGTGGCCAAAGGGTTAGGATGGGCTAAGGGCTCTTGTTTTAGATAATTACAAGTTATTTAGTGCTTATCCTAGTCCTTTACTATTAATTAATTAATTAAATCTGAAATTGGGATATTTAATTCCCATCCCATGATGGGCTCCTCTTTATTAGGCCCATTATTTTGTATTTGAGCCAATTACACAACCCATTATTTATTTAACTTAAAGGGCTTGATTTAATTTCTTTTTATTTCACTTATTCCCCCTTTATTCTAACTAAATCTATTTACCTCATTTATTTTAAAATAAAATTTTTATTTTATTTGGATTTTAAAAATCAAGGGTGTTACAGCCAGCTTAGGATATGACGAAGTATAACTTCAGATATGACAAATTGAGCTTCAGATATGATGAAGCGAGACTTTGATTGATCAAGACAAAACGAGCATGACGAAATGACAGCTTCAGATACGACGAAGTGTAACTTCGGACATGATGAAGCTGATCTTCTAACCAGTCAAAGCTATTCCTCCTATCAGTTGTAGCTATTCTTCTGAAGTGTTTTTCTTGCCAGTTAAAATTGTTACACTCCTAAACTAACTAACCAAGATATTTTTCTTAAGTTCTTATGTTCTAAAGTTTTTTTCACCAACATGATAACCTTCTTGCTGTACACTAGACCTCATTGAAACAACCTTGATCTATCTTGATTCTCATATTCTTGGACCCTTTTTGGAATACTAGTTTATATTCATACATCTTTGAGAACTTGTTCTACTTTAGATAAGTGCCCAAGTACCATATATGCATGTTTATCAGAAATGGAAATGGGATGACAACTTTGAGTCTTTGGACTCTTATGGACCAATGCCTGTGCAAATGGGGTAGATCCAGTCTCTGGAGGAGCACCCGAATTCATTTAATCAGCGGAGAGCGGTATGGATCAACATGGTGTTTGGCATGACACTATTATATTCTAAATTGGTCGATATTTTCATGAATTATGTTGAGACATGAATATTGCTTGCTTGTAGAATGGACAGGGCATCTCTACATATACATTTTTTTTTATTTTCTTCTGAACTATTGTTCATACACTCATGCTCTGCTATTTCACTGATGGTCACCATATGTTAGTTTATTGGCATATTATTTTATTATTGTCCCTATTTGATAATCATGGTTCACTTTATTTACGATCTGATTTGTACCATTCTCTGTTACTTGTACCTTGTATTTGTTACATTCATGTACCACAATTATCTTTGACTCATGTATACTTTTATATTCCTTGATTTTGGAGGATAAATCCTATTGGGTACGATTGTTCATACCTACTTTTTCCCAGGTAAACTATAGTTCTAGAAGGCGGGACATCGAGATTGTGTGCTAACTAAGAGATTAACCTTTGTGACGTTTGTCTTTGAGTTATAATTTAAGAATCGTGTACTATCTGAAGAATGACAGTTAATTAATTTTTTATTTAGTGAAGACCCCGGACAATTTCTGGTCGGTAAATTCTAAATTTACTCTTGATTCCATATTCGTTCACGTTACGACATTTATAGATATAGTAAATGTCGAGATGTGACAGAGTGGTATAAGAGCATCGTTTAAGGATCCAATAACTTTAGAATTATTGATCTTCAACATCCTTTAATAACCTGTGAGGATGGGTAGAAAGTTTGAGGTTAAGCTAGATAAGTACAATTGGATATAAATAAACCATCTGTCATATCTCAAAATCCTGTAAGGAAAAGACATCATTTAATCCCGAAGGCCAATGTATCAAGTAACTAGATACACATAATAATAGTTGTACTAATAGCATTAGTTAGAAAAGCTGACTTTTAAACTTCATGTTGATTAACCAAACTTAAAATTTGTTTGCTCAGCCCAGCGTGATGGGAGAAGAAACACATTGGAGAGAGGTTCATTATGCAATGAACAACCTTGCTCAATCCTTAGAGCAAGTAGTTCTAGTCGGTGATCAAGGGAAAATGGAACTGCATGGAAATATTAGAAGTACAAACCTCCGAGAAACATTGAGTGTTACAATATCTATAAGGAAGAGAAGAGTCCCCTCCAATAATAGAGGAACAACTGGCAATAAGATGGTGAAAAGTACTAAGGAGACCAAAAGAATTACGAGGATCAATACACAAACGAATGCCAAGACACAACCTAAGGAAGCTTGTGTGTGCTATCACAAACCAGGCCATGTTAATGAAAACTGCTGGTGGAAACAAGGAGCATGCTTGAGGTGTGGAAGTCTAAATCATCGGATCACAAAATGTCCCATACCATCTCAGAATAATAACAAGAGTTCAGGAAGACTTTAACCCACAAGGATAATTGATTGAGGTTATTAGAAGTAACTTTTATGTATAAGTCAATAGGACTAGAGTATAGTGAGAGATGCTTGAGTTTAGTTCAAAGTTTAGTAAGTCTTGCCAACTAATGTAATTTTGTAAGTCTGATTATAAAGTTATGTACTAGAAACCTTATGTGATAAATATAATCTTTGGCCATCTATTATCATATTCCTAATCTTCATTGTTCTCATCATACTTTATTACCATTTCCAAGGAATATGAATCCATATAACTCTTCGAGGATTAAGGCTATTCCTTGGTAGGGGAGACCTTAAGTATAGTAAAGCTATTAATAAGGATATGTTTAATATTTAATATACTACTATCAGTAATTAAGGACTAGCGAAGGTTGCATCTAATTGAACCTATGATCACAACATGGCTCCTTAAGATCTACAAATGCATATTTAGATCCCCATCAACTAACGATGTCATGGCAATAAGATATATAGTGGGTGCACACGCCGTATGACATAATAATCATGACAAGATTGGTAAGACTAATATGGACTAAATGAAATTCAAAAAGGCTAAAAAATATAATCCTTGTGATCCATCCAAACTAGTCATGGAGTTTGGAGGACCAAACTCTTTTCTTAGTGGGGGAGGAATTGTAACACCCCAAAATTTAATACCAAAATAATAATATGATATAAAAAATTAGAAAATTTTTAATTTTCATAAAAAACATAAATACTTACTAGCAATCTGATTATCTTTACTTTAGAAATATTTATATATTATTAAAGTAATATTGATACTGTCTTTAGATGTGTGCATTTCGACAGGGTGCCACTAGAATTCGATAACAGAATTGAAATTTGACACCATCATAATTCTCAGAAAATAAATTGATTCTAAAAACATAAATATCATGAATTATTGACGCACAAATATTGAGATTAAGTCGACCCAATAATTTTTGGGGTAATTTTTACTTCACGAAAAATTAATTTAAAATTTTAAAATAAAATCATCATAATTTGTATCACCTCTTAATTAGTTTATGTCTAAAATTTTGTCATAATTTGACATCATTTAGGTGCAAAAATAAAGGGCCAAAGGGTCTAGATGAATTAAATCTAAATTGATTTATGAACATTTATGTTTACGTAACCTTGGCTACGTAAGACATTTATCTCTTGTGTAAATTGATTACACGTACCTCAATAACGTATTGAAGGCTAATTTACCCTCCATTGAACGTGGCCAAGTAGTAAAAAAGGTGGATTTTACAATGACACGTGCATTGTTACGTGTTGTGCATGCAACATGGATGGATCACAAGGATTATGTTTTTTAGCCTTTTTGAATTTCATTTAATCCAGATTAGTCTTACCAATCTTGTCATGATTATTATGTCATACAGCGTGTGCACCCACTATATATCTTATTGTCATAACATCGTTAGTTGATGGGGATCTAAATATTAGCATTTGTAGATCTTAAGTAGCCATGTTGTGATCATAGGTTCAATTAAATGCAAACTTATGCTTGCAAGAGCTTGGTTGTTGTCCATCACTTCGTGCTGCTGCTGCAACTACTGCTACGACAGCTGTTGTTGTAATTACTACTCTTGCTATTGCATCCTCTTACTTGAAATATATGAGGATTTGCATTTCTTTTTTGACTAGGTAGGTGCCTCCTGTTAAACCTTGATTCTATATTTGTAGGCCTCTCCATCCCTAAAGACTCTTATTTTTTACTTGTTTCATGCTCCATAAGAACTTCTGGAACAAGCCAAATCAACTTCATGTTCTATTTTGTTGACTTTGTTCAACAAGCTTAATAGACCTCCCTGTTTTCCTCCTATGCTCATGTATCATATGATTTTGATAACATCACCCTGATAATATTGGTCACTACCGCTCCAGATTGGTAGAAATTGCTTTTGTATATTCTTGCTTAATCTATATCATAATAATCATGGGCTTTATCTTTTCTCGAATGCGACCATAGTTTTAAATTCTTCAAGCAATGATTTCATGAGGATCCATTAGTTCTAAACATCATATTTTTTCGAAAAAATACTCAGTTTTGGATTCCATCCTTTTCTAATAGAATAATCAAACACGGACTCCATTTGCTTATACTTTCTAGACCTCGAACAGAACTTATAAATTCCTTGTTCTAAGGCCATAATCTTGTAATTATAAGACCTTTATGGCCTCTTGATTATCCTTGTGTACATGTTTCTGTTCTTCCCTTCTTGCAACAACTATAATCACGAGTTTTTCTTTTCCTTGACAACCTTGATTTCATCATAAATTTATTAGTTCTGAACACCATCCTTTTCTAAAAAGATTGATTAGTAGTTATAGACTGCATTATTTTCTGCTATCCTGACACGTCCTAAGTTTTGATAACCTTGAGTTATCATGCTCTAAACAAACCCAAACCAGAATGGAAAGCCAGAGCAAGTTGACACACCTTGATCAGGGTGTCGACACAGGCTGGATTCCAGTAAGGCAATTTCCCTACATGAACCAAAGATTGAAGAGTGTGTCGACACACACCCTTTAGTGTGTAGACACACCCCTTCAACAAGTGAACACAGGTTGACACACCCTTCAATGAGTCGACACGTCCCTTTAGTAGATCAACCCAGGTTGACACACTCCATGAGTCAGGTCAACACACCTTCAGTGTGTCGACTGACACACACTTGAACAAGTTGACACACACCTATTAGGGGGGGGGGATCTACCTTTAGATAGTGAACTTCGGATATGACGAAATGAGACTTCGACTGATCAATACAAAAATGAGCATGACGAAGTGCTAGTTTTAGATATGACGAAGTGTAACTTCGAATATGACGAAGTGAGCTTCGGATATGACGAAGCGAGACTTCGATCGATCAAGAAAAATCGAGCATGACGAAGTGCCAGTTTCAAATTTGACAAAGTGTAACTTCGGATATGATGAAGTTGGCCTTCTAACCAGTCAAAGTTATTCCTCCTATCAGTTGTAGCTGTTCTTCTGAAGTGTTTTTCTTGCCAGTCAAAATTGTTACACTCCTAAACTAACTAACCAAGATACTTTTCTTAAGTTCTTAGGTTCTAAAGTTTTTTTCACCAACATACCTTCTTGCTGTACACCAGACCTCGTTGAAACAACCTTGGTCATCTAATATTGATTCTCATATTCCTAGACCCTTTTTGGAATACTAGTTTATATTCATACATCTTTGAGAACTTGTTCTACTTTTGATAAGTGCCCAAATACCATATATGCATGTTTATCAGAAATGGAAATGGGATGACAACTTTGAGTCTTTAGACTCTTATGGACCAATACCTATGCAAATAGGGCAGATCCTGTCCCGGAAGAAGCACCCAAATTCGTTTAATCTGCGCAGAGTGGTATGGATCAACAGAGTGTTTGTCATGTATATTCTAAATTGGTCGACATTTCCATGAATTATGTTGAGACATGAATATTTATTGCTTGCTCATGTAGAACAGACATGACATCTCTACACATACATTTTCTCTATTTTCTTTTGAACATATGCTATCTCACCAATGGTCACCATATGTCAGTTCATTAGCATATTATTTTATTCTTGTCACTGTTTGATAATTATGATGGTTCACTTCATCTACGATCTGATTTGTACCATTCTCTGTTACTTGTACCATTCTCTGATCCATACCACAATTATCTTTGACTCATATATACTTTTATATTCTTTGAGTTTGGAGGATAAATCCTACTAGATACGATTGCTTATACCTACATTTTCTCAAGTAAACTACAGTTCTAGAAGGCGAGACATCGGAATTGTGTGCTAAGAGATCAACTTTTGCAACATCTGTCTTTGAGTTATAATTTGAGTATTGTGTAATCTAAAGAATGTAAGTTAATTGATTTTTTTATTTAGTGAAGACTCCAGGTAATTTCTGTTCGGTAAATTTTGAATTTACTCTTAATTCTATATTCGTTCATATTACGATATTTATAAATATATTAAATATCACGTGACAAGAACAAAGCAACCCAACAACTATAGGGCAAAATATAGAAGGCAAACACCATAAGTCCCAAAAGACGGACCACAAGTGAACAACACAATCCATTGATCGCATAGAGATGATGGGGAAGAAAGTCGACGAGCCTGTAGACGACTCAATCATCGGGGAGGAGCTCAACTGGACTGACCATAAAAGGCCCGCAAGTGTCGCTCAAAGCTGTCGACAACGACCACCAGCGAACATCGGTAGAAGCTCGACATGTCCGGACGTAGAAGATCACCGCAACAACAAAGGGTGCAAAGAAACCTCCAATTTTTGTGGAGTACGAGCCATTGAAGATGGAGCATAGGAGGACTATGCGGCCAAATATCAAAACCATCTCCTCGAAGATGACGCCTAAACAAGGGATTGCAGTGGCTCCACCACACCACCAACAACATCACCTACAAATAAAGGACAAAACGGAAGGAAGCCCCCCCCGGCCCGGCAACAACATATATATATACTGGGCTCCAGATGAGTCGGAGAAGATGCTGGAGAACAAAACCTCTCCTCAAAGGGGAGGACGGCGTGGGGAGCAAAATCCGCAAAGCAAAACTTCTCCCCGAAAGGGAGAGATGGGCCTCAAGCAAGAAGAGACAAGGGGGGAGGGTCGGAAGTGCCCCCTCCCCCTCCCTGCCGGCGCTGGAGAAGAGAGAGGCAAAATACGGAGGGACCCCTACGGCGGACGTGAAAGACAGACTTCAACTTCGCCTTTTTTCCCGACCGTTCCTTGGAAAGAGTCGCATTAATAGGGTTTGAATCACCATGTGTGTGTAAAAGCTGTTCCTACTGCACAATTTAGTGCATTTGCAACAAGGCTGCTGCTGGTTTAATACCTGCCGGTTCTGTACAGCATCGTACACAGACTTGAAATCCCGTCCTACCCCTCTTGCAAGTCTTTTGATGTGGCAATCAAGGAGACAGCAGTCAGTACACAAGTTATGTATGGAGTTTCAGAACATTAACCAAAACGTTGGGAAGAATCTTCCTTTTTTTTGAAGTTTTATTCATATGGTAATCTCTCTTAATATTGTACAGAGGAACGCTATACTACCCCACAAGAAATATCGGCTATTTGATAGGGTTTGACAACCAATTCAGCAGTGGCCAAGAATTCAGCAGCACCACATGAACGTGATAGCGCATAGAGTGAGATGGCAGGTAAGAACGAGGGCTATTAATGTAAAACAGAGACCAATGGGAGACGATACATGACAATGGACTATGCCATATCATATCTAAGTGGGTATAATGACGGAACTAGATCTGTTCCTTTTGCCACCAGATTTGTCGGCAAAAAAAAAAAAAAAAGAACTCAAATACAATTCTCTGAGTTATTATTATTTTGCAATTCTTTCTGTAAGCACAAACCACAGATGAAGAGAAAGAAATGTTCAAAATCAGAAAAACAACTGATAATGCAGTCAAGTTCCAGCTGCAGTTGCAATTTCATGGCCATTACCAACAAAACCACCAGGCCATACCAACACCAAAGGGAGAGGCATCAGTGGTATTCATTTAAAGTGAAAAACACCAAAGGGAGACCAAATTGCATCCTAATAATAATAGCAGACTAAATTAATCTGATGCATAAAGACAATTCATTCTTTGGTTCCTACTGCCATACTGCCCAAAAGTAGTGCTGGCACACATTTCTCACTTGACTTTTTTCTGACAATAGAGTTATCTACACTGTCAGCAGATAAAAAGTCGGCCAAAAGAGCACACCTGAAGAAGTCCTTCATGCACATGTAGGTCTAAAGTTTTTTTTTTTTTTTTGGGGGGGGGGGGGGGGGGGGGGGTGCTGGTTTTGTACAGCAGCTGGTGAAAGCTCCCAAGATGGGAGAGGGAAATGGAAGAGTACCCCAGAGGAAAATATTCATCTGGAAAATGCTATTGAGTTAAATGTCGAAGTACCGTTCGTAGAAATCAGTTGGGCAGGGTGACAATACTACCTCTTCTAGCATCTTCAGAACCCTGTCCATGGTGGGACGCTTATCTGGATTCGCATCAGTGCACATTGCAGCTATATCAAGGACAGATTCAACAGCCTCAAAATCAACACCACCACATTTCTGATCCACAATGTCATCAAACATGTTTTGCTCTGATAGCATGTTCATCTGGTACAAAGATAATCCAAGATTAAGAAACATGAAGAAGAGATAACAGCACATAGTAGATTGGAATTTGATGCTTACCCAGCCAACAATGTTCAACCCTCTCTTCAGAAAAGATGGATCCGTTGGCCTCTTGCCAGTCACCAGCTCTAACAGGAGTACTCCAAAACTATAGACATCTGATTTCTCTGTCGCCCGTCCATCATGAAGATACTCTGAGATAGTATAGAGAAAATAGTATATCAGTTTCCATGTTGTAAAATTTTTCTTTCCCTTTTTTGGAAGACTCAACTTCCAACTTGTAGACAATACAAGTCTCTAAACACACATATAAAGAAACACAAGTAAATTTTTTTGGCTATTTTGAAGTCAGAAAAGAATAATTGAAAGGACACTGAAATGATTTACTCCAAGGATATTAACAGTATTTTGCTCAACGATTTATGCTGTTGATGTGTTTTTCTGCAATGAATTAAATAAATACTATTCTCATCCACACAATATGCATTGGGAAAAAATGAACTCTTGCAGAACAAAATCAGTGTTAGATCTTGGACACACCTGGCGCAAGGTAGCCAAAACTACCAGCAACTACCGTTGTAACATGGGAATCTTCATCTACCAGAAGCTTGGCAAGACCAAAGTCAGACACATGAGGTTCCAAGCTTCTGTCAAGGAGTATATTGGCGGATTTTATGTTCATGTGCACTATTCTGGGACAGCAGTCATGATGCAAGTATGCCAGCCCTCTGGCAGAACCCAAGGCTATTTTGAGGCGTGCATTCCAGTTCAATGGCTGTTCTTCTTGCCCTCCTTTTGAATAAGATCATAAAAGAAATAAGTTGCGTTAGTCATGCATGTAATGACCCCAGGATTCTAGCTTGTTGTAAGAGGAAAGACAGAAGATGAGAGAGTTTTCTGATGCACACCATGCAAATAATGATCCAGGCTGTAAGGGAAAAGGAAAAAAAAAAAAAAAACAGATGAGAAGACCTTTTGTTAGGAGAAAGAATAAGCAATCCAACAATACACACCATGCAAATAATGATCCAGGCTGCCCAGCACGAAATAGTCATATATGAGAAATCTAGCAGAGGTAAGCCTACAGTAACCTTGGAGCTTGACAAGGTTAATGTGCTTGATGCTACCCAGTATTTCAATTTCTCTTTCCAAGATTTCACCAACTCCATCAAGCCTTCGTTCAATCCTTTTCACGGCAAATGTTGTAGAATCATCCATTGTCATTATGTACACAGTACCAATTCCTCCAGATCCAACCACATCCCGTTCATCAAGTTGTTCAAGCTTTTTCATTATTTCTGATGACGAGTATGGGAGATCCCCTTGAAATTTGACTATTTTAGAACCTAACAAGAATAAAACAAGGAAGAAGTCGAATACTTGTTGCAGGTGGATATAGGAATATCTGATAATGAAAGGTGCAGGTGTCAAGAGCCATTACTTGGATACTGAACAAGCTGCCTGTCAACTTTAAAGTACTTGCCACCAAGATTTTCATTTCTGGACAGTAAGCAGGTCCAAAGAAGGCAAAGCACAATGAGCAATGCAACGCCAATAGTTGACATTGAGCCTATCAGAATTCCATTGAGATAATGTGATGTTCTCTTAGATGGCGCTGTTGAGGGCCCTGATCCAAAATGGGGGGGGGGGGGGGGGGGGGGAATCAATAAGAAACTTGGGGAATATAAAGCACAAAGTCAAAAACAAATTTTTTGTCTGGTTTTATGAGATTTTATAAAACTTACCTAATGTAGTATCTCTTTCTTCATGGGGCAACATTGCAGGGAAGCCTAATGAATGGTGACATAGCCTCTGAACTGGGAGACCACACAGATCTAAATTTCCAAGAAAACTGCATGAATTACCACATGCAAAAGAATGTTTAGTTTCCAATCTCCCTGAAGCTAAAAGAATTATTTTAACTCCACTATGATGAGAGCAGTAACTGAATTCTCTTTCCAAGAATATAAATGAAAAAAACTAAACCTATTTGCTTTGTCCACACATAGAACCATATGAATTTGGTAAGTATGAGTATACATTCAAGAGGTTAACTGTGAGATGCATCTTCAACAATGAGGCTAACAATAAAATGCATCTTCAACTATGTGGAAAGAACATGCATGTCTGCTGAGTTATCTGAAAAAGGAAAACCGATGTTTCCTCAATCAAGAGGACAGAGAAAAAACTACATACGAGGTATTCCTGAATGTGGCCAGCACGCCAATTTCTGGGACTTCACCAGAGAGGAAATTTGTTGATAAGTTGCTGAAAAATTAGTCACTCATATTCAGAAATACAGAATAGTTACTAGTTGTCGGAAAATCAAGGAAGCACACTACACTCATGTGAGCTAAGTACTTGGTGGAAGAATAAACAGGACAACAATATGCAGAAAACTTACAGGAAACGAAGGTGTGTGAGATGACCAATAGATGGAGGTATGGGACCCTTGAGCAGATTGCTGGAGAGATCCCTACATTTCATGGCAGTGTTGCAGATGACATGAGTCAGTGTGTAGAAGGCCATATAGAAGAACTAAAGACTATAATAGATAGATACAACGAGCTACATACAGAATGATGAGATGGTTCAGGTGTCCAATCTCCGGAGGGATGCTGCCTTGGAGGTAATTAGCTCTGAGATACCTTTAAAGAGACAGAAAAAAATAACTTTAGCTCTTCCTTTGACGATCGCACAAAAAGAACTTGAAAGGGAGCTAATCGAACTCACAATGCTCTTAGCTCCATGCAGTTGCCGATCTCAGAAGGTATGTTGCCGTGTAAGCTGTTGTGATGAAGCGAACTGGCCATACAAAGAATGAAAGACTAGATATTTATATCACAAAAAAGAATGTTGTACTCCAGGCATCGATTGTTATCGTGCCCTAGATTTTGCTGTGCGCGTGGCGTGCGTGGAGAGTGTAGGGGAGGGTTCGAATGTGAACACTTACAGCCTGTGCAACCTCTGAAGCTTGCCAATGCTAGGAGATATGATGCCGCCCAATTTCATGAAGGGTAGATCACTGAAACAAAGGGGGATCGAACCCACAAGAAGAACGTCACAAACAACAAGGGATCACAAATGCGAAAGGAATAATAGGAGTATCCAGATCGATCAAGCAATGCACGTTAATACGCACATGGAGCGCACAGTTGCAAGGTGGGGGAGATGGCAGGTGACGCCCGTCCAGTTGCAGGGGCTGGCATCAGTTTCCTTCCAGCTACTCAGCGCCTGGGGCATCTGCTTGGCACCCGCCGCACGGAGGAAACCCTCCTTGATCTCGATCAGCACCAGCCCTGTTGGGTAGCAAAAGCTTCGTAAATCACCCATCCCTTATTAAACCCCTCAAACCTCCATTTAACCCATCAACCCTTCCCCCTTGCTCCAGTCTTCCCATCTTCACAAAACCCATAAGAGAGAGAGAGTGGCATACCGTCAGCTGTTAGAGCTACCGAAGGAGAGGGAAAAGAGGAGATCAGAAGAATGGCAGCAGCAACCACGGCTGCCGCTGCCGGTCGAAGCCTCCAAACACAAAGACCCATCTTTCACCACCTTCCTGCGCCTCCGTTGCGCCCCTCTTTCTCCGGGAGGGGGACGAGGAGGAGGAAAAAGATAGGACGCTGCAAGAGAGAGGGAGCGCTACCAAGAAATGAGGGAGCATGAGTGCGTGGGGACAGGCAAAGAAGACATGGGTCAGGTGTGTCTCTGCGTTCGATTGGGTCCGCATCCCCCCATCCCAACCCCGACATAAAGATGAAAAAAGAAGTACGAGCTGCTCCTCTCTCTCCACACTCGCCCTCTCTAAGCTCTCCCTTTCTCTCTCTACACACTCTCTCTTCCCCTGCGTCCTCCGTTCCCAGGTCTTCGTAAAGCGTGCAGAGAGAAGAGAGAGAGAGAGAGCCGTTGGAAGCGCATTTTGGACTTCGCTACCGAGATTTGAAATTAGCCGGATGCAGCGTGCGCTCGGATTCCGTACCATGACGCACAGCGTATCGGATCGAGTCGGGTCGGAGTATCGGATCCTTTGGTGGGAATGGGATGACAATTGACAAACATAAAAAGACAAGAGTGTAGCGATGCGGGAGGCTGGATCAGGTCCGGAATCCGCGGATCGTTGCCGCCTGCCTTTTAATGGTAATAAGTAACCGGTCATCCCACCGTTTGGTTTGTTATCTTTTGTTCGACATCCTCGTGCACATTTTTTGAGGGTTTTTTTATTATTTTAGATCCATTTGTTGACCTCTTCATTATTTTTAGGTCCATTGACCAAAAAAAGTTATTTCTAGGTCCAATTACTCATTTTGCATTATCTGTAGCCCCTTCCGTCTATCTCCCGTGAGGCTTCATTTGCCAAGGACCAAAAAAGGGTTTGCGAAAACCAGGGGCTTCGCAGGCGAGATCTGCAGGGTGAGCAGGGTTTAGGGTTTAGATCTTCGAGCTTCGCAGGCACTTCCACAGGGGCGAGCAAGATCTGCAGGGCGAGCTTCGCAGGCGCTTCGCAGGGGTGCGAGCAAGATCTGCAGGGCGAGCAGGGGCGCGAGCGAGATCTGAGCTTCGCAGGGCGAGCTTCGTAGGCGCTTCGCAGGGGCGCCAGCGAGATCTGCAGGGCAAGCTTCGCTGGGGGGTTCGTAGGGGCGCGAGCGCAGGGTGGCTTCGTAGGCGCGAGGGCGACCGAGATCTACAGGGCGAGATCTATAGGGCAGCTTCGTTCGCCACTTCGACAGGGGCTTCGGAAGGAGGGGCTTCGCAGGGCGGCTTCGACATCGGGCGACAACTGCACTTCGGCAAGAGAGATCTGAAGGTATCCAGCGCGAGCAGGCGAAGGAGCAAGTACCTTCTTTCCTTCACCCTAACAACACAGTGCATGTTCTAATTGATTTTTTTAATATTAATAAATAGATATGGATTACATTCCGGGAATATTCACCTACAAAATGAAGCATATGTAATTCATATGCATTGTGGCATGAATTTTACTGAATTAGTTGATGAAGTTTGCAATAGATGGTCACTTATAAAGGAACAAGTGGAACTCAAATGTATGATCCCAGAAAATTGTCATTCCATGATGAGGATGTTGAATGAGACAGACATTGATAAGATGTTTGATATGCATTTTATACTTGGATGTAAAGTGATGAATGTACAAGTACAAATTGAAGCCTCACAAGAAGTCATAAGTTACAGGTCAATCAATTTTTATAATTTTTTTTGATATAATAATTCTTCTAGATTTTTATGTGTCTTATTTGCAGACCATTTGGTGAGCAATCTTTCGTCTCTGATAATGTGGTACATACTCGTTCTGGGAATTCAAGTGAAGAGATGAGATTAAGAAGTAATTTATGGCATGATTTGATCCATTCTTCCAATCAAACATTTAGTAGTGTTGAGCAACTTCGTATGGATCTCAGTAGGTATGTTATTTCAAGAGCATTTGATTATCATTTCATTAGGAATGAGCAAACACGAGTTACTGTTGCATGTAAAGTTACTACTTGCCAATGGAGTCTACATGCAATTAGAATTGGGTGTGGGCTTCAATTTAAAATCAAATCATTGAACAATGTTCACACATGTGGAGGGGGCTTGAGCACCCAAAGACATACTCGAGCAACCAAGAAATGGGTCAGTTCTATTGTAATGGAGAAACTTCAAGATACACCATTATTTCAACCTATACATATTAAGAAGGATCACTACAAGAAAAAGCGGGATTACCGACGGAAATTTTTGACGGATTATTTTCCGTCGGTAATTCCGTCGGATATTCCGACGGCAATATGTCAGTCGGAATATCCGTCGGTCTTTCCGACGGAAATATTTCCGTCGGAAATGTCCGTCGGTAATGAAAACATACCGACAGATATTCCGACGGAAATATTTCCGTCGGAATATCCGTCGGTAAATCTACTATACCTTGTCCCGCGAAACCCCCCTCTTTCCCTCTCCCGCTCTCTCTCTCTCTCTTCCTCTCTCTCTCTCTCTCTCTCTCTCTCTCTCTCTCTCTTCTCTCTCTCTCTCTCTCTCTCTCTCTCTCTCCTCTCTCTCTCTCTCTCTCTCTCTCTCTCTCTCCTCTCTCGTCCGCGACCCTCGCCGTCGCCCGCCTGCCGCGCCGCCGCCGGCCCTCCGCCCCGACCAGCCCCGCCGCCGCCGCCGTGCTCTACCACCGGAAGTCCCTCCCCGCCGGTATGTACACCCCTCGCGCCCTCTCCCCCTCCCTTCCCCACCCCCGCCACCGGCGACCCCCCACCTCCGCCATCGGCGTCCCAGCCCCCCTCCCCTGCCGCCCCCTCCCCCTCCCTTCTCCAACCGGCCAGCCCCCCTTCCCCACCCCTGCGACCGCCCTCTCCCCCTTCCCCACCCCTGCGACCCCCCCCCCCCCCCCTCCCCCTCTAGTCCCATTCCCCACCCCTGCCACCCCCCCTTCCCTCCCCACATTGCCTCCCCCCATCCCCCAACAAGCGACCCCCCTCCCCCTGTAGCCCCCCCTCCCCCACAGCAACCCCCCCCTCCCCCCAGGCGACCCCCCCTCCCTGTCGTCCCCCCCTTCCCCTCCCGTCCCAGTGCGGCGACCCCCCACCTCCGCCATCGGCGTCCCAGCCCCCCTCCCCTGCCGCCCCCCTCCCCCTCCCTTCTCCAACCGGCCAGCCCCCCCTTCCCCACCCCTGCGACCCCCCTCCCCCTCCCCCTCCAGTCCCATTCCCCACCCCTGCCACCCCTCCCTTCCCCACCATTGCCTCCCCCCATCCCCCAACAAGCGACCCCCCCTCCCCCCTGTAGCCCCCCCCTCCCCCCAGGCGACCCCCCCCCCTGTCGGCCCCCCCTTCCCCTCCCGTCCCAGTGCGGCGACCCCCCACCTCCGCCATCGGCGTCCCAGCCCCCCTCCCCTGCCGCCCCCCTCCCCCTCCCTTCTCCAACCGGCCCCCCCCCCCAGCCCCCCTTCCCCACCCCTGCGACCCCCCTCCCCCTTCCCCACCCCTGCGACCCCCCTCCCCCTCCCCCTCCAGTCCCATTCCCCACCCCTGCCACCCCTCCCTTCCCCTAAGAGAGTTCTATTTAAAATTATTTGAATTTTGTGTGTGTTCAATATATAATATTTTAACTTATATTAATTATAAAATCTGTTTATTCAAATTCTATGACATTTCTATAGTACGGTCATAGAACTAGTTGTTATTTGTACTGAACTAGGAATTTATACTTTATAATAGTACTTTTTTTAATCATAACGTGCCACATTCAAAATATCTCTTTTTTAAAGTTTAATTTACGAATAAACAGCCAACATATTAAAACAATACAAAAATATAATCTTTTAGTGGTGTGTATTTGTTACCAAATATTGTAGATTTCATTTAAATTACCAAGAATTGAGATGAAAAATCCCAAGTTTTTTTTCTATTTTTATTGTTCTCCTCACTTTAAAAATTATGTGTGGGCAAATACGATATTTCACAGATTTTTTTTCCAGTATGTTTTATATTAAAAAGTCCTTAATGGGCTCTCATGACAAGTCCTTGCATCCACCGGGCCTGCTTTCCGGCCCAAACCCATTTACAAGAGGGAAGCCCATTTTCTTACGTTTGGGGATGTTTGGAGATTTGGGCCCACTTCCCAAGTCTCACAGGCTTACAAACTAAAATTTTGTAGATTTGGTACTTAAAGAGTGGCTCAGTAGTTAAAGCCCTTTTATCATATAGTCTCACATGCTATTTGCATAAATAATATAATTTTCTACAAACTAAAGTTTTGTGGATTTGACATTCACAGGGTCCTCTCAGTAGTTACCTTTTATTGTATAATATCACATGCTATGTGCATAAACAATATAATTTTCTACAAAGTAAAGTCTTGTAAATTTGATATGCAAAGAGTTGCTCAGTAGTTAAGATCCTTTTATCATATATTATACTGACCTAAATTCAAAACCCACCTCCACATTACGTACCCACAAAAAAATAAAAAACTTTGTAGATGTGCTAAGTTATCTTGCAAATTTACCATCTAGGGGACCTTTGATGGTCAAATAAGATAAGGTCAGATAGAAAAACTCAAGGTTTTTGACGTTTTTGTTTTGTGTACAAAATTCTTATTTCATAGGGACAATAAAGCCCCCATAAAATATTAGAATAAGTTATCAGACTCTTATTCCAAATAACTTACATTTGTTGTATCTGACTTATTAAAACAGATTAATGTACATTAATCAGCTTATTACTTTGAAGAATTAAAACTTAAAACCATGGGGAGCAGACTTCGGTTTCATGGGCCTCATACCCATGTTCTCAATAAAATATGTAAAAATATTTTATATCTTGTTTACAATAAGTTTCATGTTGGGAGTTTTGGCCAAAACCAATTAGAACGCATGATTATAGGGCTTTGCACAAAATCGTGATTCTCCATATAAAATGCCAATTCTGATTGACTTCGCGACCCACTATGTGGATGCCAATTCTGCTTAAATTGGTGGCACACACTATGGACGCCAATTCTGAAGAGATTGGCACCCACTCATTCAGTTGACATTTTAAAAGGGTTTGATTTTCCTTATTTTCTATGCATGATACCTCCTATTAGACTTATTTACACCCTATGGTCATTGAACTAGTAACCTAAAATAGTTAAACCACATGTAAAAGGAATGACATGAATACTCTTATAATGTTCTTAATGATATGACTATGTTCTTAATTATATTCAAAGCTTTTGGTAAATTAAGTTATTTATTATTTATCTTGCTCGCTGTTATTTTTTTACGCTTGACATGAAAATAAACAATGCAATGACTTTCTTTGTTAAACATATTGTTTACTTTCACAAATTTCACACTGCAAGTTAATCATTCAACATTCGTATGTTTATTTGTAGCCATTTGAGAGATTTTTTCATATTTACCATATTATGATTTAATTTCATATTTTAAATTACTCATGAATAAAATGTTATTAATTTTTTTTTAATTAGTGATGAGAGTTCGCGATTGGAAATTAGACTCAAAGAAGAACAAATGTCCAATGTATCAAAGTACTTGTTTGTTTGAACGTAAAATATTTCCGCTCGATATTCGAAGATTGCATGATGGTTTACTTTTGGTGAAAGAGAAGATGTCGAAAATCATAAAGATTATTCGGAAAGAAGAAAGACAAAGTTTAGAAAATAAAAGTAGATTATCTGTTATTGTTCAAGATGAAAAATGAGTGCGATATTCTATAATCTTACAACGCAGTTGGTGTGCTAGTATGTACATGTTTATTGGAAAAGACTGGTGTGAATTTGTGAAAAATAATTGTGTCAAAGAATTTGACATTCTCAAAGTTATGTCTTCCCATTATGTACGAAGAGATGTATTTGGCAAACTATATTTAGGGATATTAGTGGTTAGTTCACTCCCTAGGAAATCTACTGAGAAGCTGGTGAATAAAGAGCCGATCAAGTGGTGGTGGCCTAATATGAAGACATCACGGTTTGTGTTGTTTTTAATGTTCAATACCATTAAGTATTTATATAGTGCTCAAATTTATTTGATATTCATGTATGTTTACTCTTCATTTATTTTTACGTCAACGCTTTATTTCACCCATTAGCTCTGGGACTCTCCATATAACGTATGTATGGTACTTGAATGATGTGAGGGTGTGTTGGATTTTAACTCGGGACATGACATTTAATATGTAGGAAAAATGTCGGAGAATCGATCATGGATGTACCGTGGAATAGTGAATGGAGTTGTGACCAAGGAGTTTAAAGACGGAGTTGATAGTTTTATTGAGTTTGCATTGAGTAATACATCAGTAGCAGTTGATCCGATGGGTAACATCCGATGTCCGTGTTCGGCTTGTAAGAACAGAAAGTGGATATCGACATGGGATGTGCAGCATCATCTGTATACGAGAGGATTTGTTGGCCATTATGAGTTATGGTCGTGTCATGGTGAGTTGAATATTCAGTCGTCTGCATCAGCTAATTACTTTGCCTCCACAAGTACGTACGTAGACATGGTTGTTGATGCTGCTGGTCCGGAGTTCAATATTCACGAAGATCAAACAAATGAAGAAGTGCCGAATGATACAGCTCAAAGATTTTATCAGTTACTTCGAGATGCTGATGAGCCATTATGGGATGGTTGTGAGAAGCATACACGGTTGTCTGCAGTGTCGCAGCTATTGAATTTGAAATCTGAATTTCATATGAGCGAGAGTTGTTTTGACCGGCTTCTCTTACTGGTCAAGAGCATGCTTCCTCAATCAGAGAGGTTACCTGCTGACTTTTACCGTGCGAAGAAGATGGTGCATGATTTGGGGCTTGGTTTTATGAAAATTGATGCATGTCCGAATCACTGTATGTTGTACTACAAAGAGGATGCAGATAAGACATCATGCTGTATTTGTAAGCATGATAGGTTCAAGCCCAAGAGAGGGGACAAGTCAAAGCACAAGGATGTTCCGTATAAGTCATTGCGGTACTTTCCTATCACACCCAGATTGCAGCGATTGTTCATGTCCTCGAGGACAGCTGGACATATGACATGGCATGCGGAAAGAGTCCGTCGCAACGAAGGTGAAATGAGTCATCCTGCCGATGGTGAAGCTTGGGCTCATTTTAGCCGTACTCATCCTTACTTCTCAAGGGATCCACGCAACGTACGGCTTGGTTTATGCACAGATGGTTTCAATCCTTTCGGAGGCTCGGTGGCATCTTACTCATGTTGGCCAGTATTCTTAACACCGTATAACCTTCCGCCAGGCATGTGCATGAAGCGTGAGAATCTGTTCCTTTCATTGCTGATTCCGGGTCCAAAAAGTCCAGGAAAGAATATAGACATATATCTCATACCGTTGATTGATGAGATGAAATTGTTATGGTCAGATGGTGTGCAGTCTTATGATGCATCCAGAAAACAGAATTTCAATCTGAAGGCTGCATTAATGTGGACAATAAGTGACTTTCCAGTCTACGGCATGTTATCTGGCTGGAGCACACATGGGAGGTTGGCATGTCCTTATTGCATGGAGGATTCTAAATCATTTGTGTTGAAATCTGGGGGAAAATCTTGTTGGTTCGATTGTCATCGGCGGTTTCTACCCAGTGACCATCCTTTCCGAAAGCAAAAGGATTCTTTTATTAAAATACAACTGTGATGGAGGAGGTAGATATGGAACGGGTGTCTGGTGGAAATATGGTGAGGCGGGTCCAGAACTTACCGATTGTAACACAACTGGCTGGTAGTACCCGACAAATCTCTGGCTTTGGGAAGGATCACAATTGGGTGAAGCAAATCATTTTTTGGGAATTGCCTTATTGGTCAACACTTTTGATACGTCATAACCTAGACGTCATGCATATAGAGAAGAATGTTTTTGATAATGTGTTCAACACAGTTATGGACGTCAAAGGTAAAACGAAGGATAACGTCAAGGCACGGGTCGATTTGAAAGTACTTTGCAAACGTTCAGAACTAGAGCTACAGCATGTTCAAGGAAAAGTGGTGCAACCTAAAGCTGCATATGTGCTTGGGGCCAGATAGATTAAGGAAGTGTTGCAATGGTTAAAGCAATTGAGATTTCCGGATGGATATGTCTCGAATATTGCGCGTTGTGTAATGTCAACGAGGGAAAAATATACGGAATGAAGAGTCATGACTGCCATGTTTTCATGCAAAGACTGATGCCTCTTGCTTTTCGTGAGTTGTTGCCGAAACAAATATGGGGAGCAATGACTGAGCTGAGTCAATTCTTCAGGATTTTATCTGCATCAGAACTCAAAATTCATGACTTGCAAAATATAGAGCAAAATATAATTCAGACAGTCTGCAAATTAGAGAAGATATTTCCTCCAGCATTCTTTGATTCAATGGAGCACCTGATCATCCATTTACCATATGAGGCAAGGGTCAGAGGACCAGTACAATTTCGATGGATGTATCCGTTTGAGAGGTATATTTCTACATCTCAATTTATTGCCATTACGACGATCTTTTATATTACTTATGTATGCATTTGAATTATTATCGTAGGTGCATGCACGATCTTAAGATGAAAGTCCGTAACAAAGCACAAGTTGAGGGCTCCATTACTCAGGCGTACCTCATTGAGGAGATATCGAACTTCTGTTCGTTGTACTTTGACACGGAAATACGAACCCGATGCACTCAACCTCCACGTAATGATGATGGTGGAGATTCGGAGGTGTCAGACCGACTCTCTGTATTCAAGTGTGCCGGACGGGCGTTCGGATCTTCATCTACTCGCGCACTCCAAGACAGAGAGTTGGTAGCTGCGGAGATCTACGTGTTCATGAATTGCGAAGAACTAGACCCTTACATTCAGTAAGCTCTCCACGCTTATTCGTCATCATTTGAGTGCATTACTGCAGAACCTAACGGTTGTGTGACATTTACATTGCAGAGAGTTTGACTCGGTCATATTGCGACGGAATCCACGTCTAACTGACGTGCATGTTGAAAAGGAACGAGAGAAGTCTTTTCCTACTTGGTTAAGATCTCGAGTATGTGTCTAATTATTTTGAAACATAAGTGTTATGTTTTTATGCAGACTGAGTTGAAGTCATTTATTCAATGTTTGTCTATTTATCTCATAATAGGTTGAACAAGGCTTCATTCCCGATTCTAGAGTACAACAGATTAGTTTTGGCCCCTCGAAGATTGTACGTGTCTATCCAGGCTACATTGTGAATGGATACAGATTTCACACGAGAGATTATGGACGGAATAAGTCTACGATGAACAGCGGCGTATGTGTGAAGGGAAGTGCCTATAATGAAAATGAAATTGACTATTATGGCATTCTCGAAGAAGTCATTGAACTGCAATTTTTGGGACAAGACAACAATGTATTTCTGTTCAAGTGTCATTGGTTTGACCCGACATCTATTCGTCATGACACAACATATGGATTAATCGATGTGAAGCATAAGTCCAAATTGAGTACATATGAGACATTCATCTTGGCGGCACAAGCCCAACAAGTTTATTATTCAAATTATACATCCCTCAAATTAAGAGATTGGTGGGATGCATGTAGAGTGAAATCAAGACTATTCCCTGAGTATGAGCTTCTCCCGACTGATGATGAGCTCGAAGGTGTTAATGACAACTTTTTCCAATCAGATCGGAGTGACGCACGAGAGTTGGCAGCTTCTACGCAGTACAATGTTCATGATATAAATGAAACAATTTCCTTACATAAGGATAACGAACAAGAAGAAGTTGACCCAAATGTCGCTGAGCGGGAGGTGGAGTCTGATGTGGAGGAAGACTCCCAAGATGATGAGGATGAATTCCAGGATGATGATGAAGATGATGCTGAATTAAACATGTCTTCAGCATCTGATGATGAATATAGATAATATATTGCATATTTTGTAAGAAATTGGTGTTGTTGTTCATTACATGTTCATAATAAATTGCTACTTCAAATTGAGTGCTGATGACTTGCTATATCTTTATTTGTATCAATAGAGATATGGTACGTGGAGGACGCAGTCGAAGGGTTGCCACGTCCGTTGGCAGAGGGACTGCCTCCGCGTCCACGTCTGCCTCCAGGTCCGCGACAGGTATATGCATATGTACACAAAAAACCATATGGGTATTATTGTTGTTTATTTGAAATTCATAATTTCTAATGTGTATGAAATTTTGCAGGGAATGCCTCCCCGTCCACGCCACCTTCGTCTTCTTCCTCACCACAAGGTAAACATATGTTTCAATAGATTAGTATGTTTGGTCTCTTGCAATTTATACAATAAAAGTGTACTAAATTGTTTTCAACAGAGGTGGAGAGCCAGCATCCAGTAGCTGAGGAGGGGCCTCAGCTACCAGGACGACAACCATGCTGGATCTCAGGGTAAAGTTCATCATCTCAGTGTTACTGTATTTGTTATTTAGGATATACATTTCATGTATAAAATTAATGTGGAATTGTAGGGGGAAGATAGATCCCAGTCCTGCTTCCCGCTATATTACGACGTTGGTCCACGCACATATTCCAGGACCAGTGGATGCATGGAGAGACTTCCCGGTGCCAGTCCGGGATTTATTATTTGACATGTTTACGTTATTTTTATTTTTTAGAAGAGTTGAAGTCATTTATTCAATTATTATTAATTTAGGTTTATTGCAGAACGTTGATTAATTTTATTTCTTTACAGCGGAGGTTCGCGTTCACGAGACCCGAGGATCTCCCTCGGGCTCGAGCCGTCTGGGAGATTACGGCCCAGACTAATTTAAGAAAGTCGATGTGGGAGGCACGGGACAAGGCAATCAAGACCACAAGGAACCGGGATCCTATGGCTTGGGTGGATTACGGCCCTGTTTGGCTGCGGACGGACTATTGGGAGTCCCTTTGCGCACATTAGGCTGCTGGACCATGGCAGCAGCGGTCACAGGCGGCAATACGCAACAGAGCAACTCAACCGGAGAAGAATGTGCATACTAGTGGATCCGTATCTTATGTGACCCACAGTAAAAAATTGGTAAGTATTTTATTGTTCGATTCATATATACATATGGATTATTATTGTGAGACTAACTAATTTTGTTGAATTCTAAGCATCACGACCTGGAGCGTGCCCCTACTTTCCGCGAGTTATTTGACCGGACTCATAAGCGGAAGGGGACGGATGACTATGTTACCGAGAGTGCCCGCACGATTGCTGTAAGTCAAGCTTTAAATTATGAATTCAATTATGATATTAAAGTAATTTGTTTTCAATAATTTAATTTTAAATTATTTTACAGGAGACGTATGACAGAACGATGGCGGAGCGCTACACAGAGGGCACTCCCCAGCCAGATTTGGATGCGGACGCTTGGGTCGAGGCAGCGGGAGTGCCGAGGAAGGGTTGAGTGTACGGCTTTGGGGACAGCCTGGATACTCATCGAGTGTTGTCCTCATATGCCAGTTCGATCGCTCCTCCGGCACACGCGAGTTCATCTTCTGCGCCGCCCGTCAGTGGTGTAGAGGACATTAGAGGCATCATTCGGGAGGAGCTACGTACAGAGCTACAGACGCAGCGGGACGAGCTACAGACACAGCGGGTAGAGCTACAGGCACACCGGGTAGAGATAGAGACGCAACGGGTACAGCTACAGATGCAGTTCAGCGATATGGTTCAGCAGTTCATGTCAATAATGCAGGGAGTACTCCCCACACAGCCAGCAGCTCAGATCAGTATTAGTATTAATTTCATATACTTAGGATTGGGCCGGGCGTCCAACACGACCGGGTGGGTTAAAGTAACGTGTAGAAACTGACGAAATCCAATTTGGATCCCCGGATTGGGTTGGGCATTCAAAGGACCGATCTAAAAACACGGTCAACCATATATAAATGGTTAAAACACGCAACCCGGGGGTCCAAAATCCCAAATAGGGATCGAATCGGCGTGCCGTTTTCTCCGACACGACCGGGTGGGTTAAAGTGACGTGTGGGAACTGACGTAATCCAATTTGGATCTCCGGATTGGGTTGGGCAATCAAAAGACGGATCTAAAAACACCCAAATATATATAAAGGTTAAAACACACAACCCGGGGGTCCAAAATCCCAAATAGGGATCGGATCGACGTGCCGTTTTCTCCGACACGACCGGGTGGGTTAAAGTGACGTGTAGAAACTGACGGAATCCAATTTGGATCCCCGGATTGAGTTGGGCATTCAAAGGACGGATCTAAAAACACGGCCAAGCATATATAAATGGTCAAAACACGCAACCCGGGGGTCCAAAATCCCAAATAGAGATCGAATCGGCGTGCCGTTTTCTCCGACACGACCGGGTGGGTTAAAGTGACGTGTGGGAACTGACGGAATCCAATTTGGATCTCCGGATTGGGTTGTGCATTCAAAGGACGGATTTAAAAACACCCAAGTATATATAAAGCGTCAAAACACACAACCCGGGGGTCCAAAATCCCAAATAGGGATCGGATCGACGTGCCGTTTTCTCCGACACGACCGGGTGGGTTAAAGTGACGTATAGGAACTGACGGAATCCAATTTGGATCTCCGGATTGGGTTGGGCATTGAAATGACGGATCTAAAAAACACCCAAGTATATATAAAGGGTCAAAACACACAACCCGGGGGTCTAAAATCCCAAATAGAGATCCGATCGACGTGCCGTTTTCTCCGACACGACCGTGTGGGTTAAAGTGACGTGTGGGAACTGACGGAATCTAATTTGGATCTCCGGATTGGGTTGGGCATTCAAAGGACGGATCTAAAAAACACCCAAGTATATTTAAAACGTCAAAACACAACCCGGGGGTCCAAAATCCCAAATAGGGATCGGATCGACGTGCCGTTTTCTCCGACACGACCGGGTGGGTTAAAGTGACGTGTGGGAACTGACGGAATCCAATTTCGATCTCCGGATTGGGTTGGGCATTCAAAAGACGGATCTAAAAACACCCAAATATATATAAAAGGTTAAAACATACAACCCGGGGGTCCAAAATCCCAAATAGGGATCGGATCGACGTGCCGTTTTCTCCGACACGACCGGGTGGGTTAAAGTGACGTGTAGAAACTGACGGAATCCAATTTGGATCCCCGGATTGGGTTGGGCATTCAAAGGACGGATCTAAAAACACGGCCAAGCATATATAAATGGTCAAAACATGCAACCCGGGGGTCCAAAATCCCAAATAGAGATCGGATCGGCGTGCCGTTTTCTCCGACACGACCGGGTGGGTTAAAGTGACGTGTGGGAACTGACGGAATCCAATTTGGATCTCCGGATTGGGTTAGGCATTCAAAGGACGGATCTAAAAACACCCAAGTATATATAAAGCGTCAAAACACACAACCCGGGGGTCCAAAATCCCAAATAGGGATCGGATCGACGTGCCGTTTTCTCCGACACGACCGGGTGGGTTAAAGTGACGTGTAGAAACTGACGGAATCCAATTTGGATCCCCGGATTGGGTTGGGCATTCAAAGGACGGATCTAAAAACACGGTCAAGCATATATAAAAAGTTAAAACACGCAACCCGGGGTCCAAAATCCCAAATAGGGATCGGATCGGCGTGCCGTTTTCTCCGACACGACCGGGTGGGTTAAAGTGACGTGTGGGAACTGACGGAATTCAATTTGGATCTCCGGATTGGGTTGGGCATTCAAAAGATGGATCTAAAAACACCCAAATATATATAAAAGGTTAAAACACACAACCCGGGGTCCAAAATCCCAAATAGGGATCGGATCGACGTGCCGTTTTCTCTGAAACGACCGGGTGGGTTAAAGTGACGTGTAGAAATTGACGGAATCCAATTTGGATCCCCAGATTGGGTTGGGCATTCAAAGGACGGATCTAAAAACACGGCCAAGCATATATAAATGGTCAAAACACGCAACCCGGGGGTCCAAAATCCCAAATAGAGATCGGATCGGCGTGCCGTTTTCTCCGACACGACCGGGTGGGTTAAAGTGACGTGTGGGAACTGACGGAATCCAATTTGGATCTCCGGATTGGGTTGGGCATTCAAAGGATAGATCTAAAAACACCCAAGTATATATAAAGCGTCAAAACACACAACCCGGGAGTCCAAAATCCCAAATAGGGATCGGATAGACGTGCCGTTTTCTCCGACACGACCGGGTGGGTTAAAGTGACGTGTGAGAACTGACGGAATCCAATTTGGATCTCCGGATTGGGTTGGGCATTGAAATGACGGATCTAAAAAACACCCAAGTATATTTAAAGCGTCAAAACACAACCCGGGGGTCCAAAATCCCAAATAGGGATCGGATCGACGTGCCGTTTTCTCCGACACGACCGGGTGGGTTAAAGTGACGTGTGGGTACTGACGGAATCTAATTTGGATCTCCGGATTGGGTTGGGCATTCAAAGAACGGATGTAAAAACACCCAAGTATATTTAAAGCGTCAAAACACAACCCGGGGGTCCAAAATCCCAAATAGGGATCGGATAGACGTGCCGTTTTCTCCGACACGACCGGGTGGGTTAAAGTGACGTGTGGGAACTGACGGAATCCAATTTGAATCTCCGAATTGGGTTGGGCATTCAAAAGACGGATCTAAAAATACCCAAATATATATAAAAGGTTAAAACATACAACCCCGGGGTCCAAAATCCCAAATAGGGATCGGATCGACGTGCTGTTTTCTCCGACACGACCGGGTGTGTTAAAGTGACGTGTAGAAACTGACGGAATCCAATTTGGATCCCAGGATTGGGTTGGGCATTCAAAGGACGGATCTAAAAACACGGCCAAGCATATATAAATGGTCAGAACATGCAACCCGGGGGTCCAAAATCCCAAATAGAGATCGGATCGGCGTGCCGTTTTCTCCGACACGACCGGGTGGGTTAAAGTGACGTGTGGGAACTGACGGAATCCAATTTGGATCTCCGGATTGGGTTAGGCATTCAAAGGACGGATCTAAAAACACCCAAGTATATATAAAGCGTCAAAACACACAACCCGGGGGTCCAAAATCCCAAATAGGGATCGGATCGACGTGCCGTTTTCTCCGACACGACCGGGTGGGTTAAAGTGACGTGTAGAAACTGACGGAATCCAATTTGGATCCCCGGATTGGGTTGGGCATTCAAAGGACGGATCTAAAAACACGGTCAAGCATATATAAAAAGTTAAAACACGCAACCCGGGGGTCCAAAATCCCAAATAGGGATCGGATCGGCGTGCCGTTTTCTCCGACACGACCGGGTGGGTTAAAGTGACGTGTGGGAACTGACGGAATTCAATTTGGATCTCCGGATTGGGTTGGGCATTCAAAAGATGGATCTAAAAACACCCAAATATATATAAAAGGTTAAAACACACAACCCGGGGGTCCAAAATCCCAAATAGGGATCGGATCGACGTGCCGTTTTCTCTGACACGACCGGGTGGGTTAAAGTGACGTGTAGAAATTGACGGAATCCAATTTGTATCCCCAGATTGGGTTGGGCATTCAAAGGACGGATCTAAAAACACGGCCAAGCATATATAAATGGTCAAAACACGCAACCCGGGGATCCAAAATCCCAAATAGAGATCGGATCGGCGTGCCGTTTTCTCCGACACGACCGGGTGGGTTAAAGTGACGTGTGGGAACTGACGGAATCCAATTTGGATCTCCGGATTGGGTTGGGCATTCAAAGGATAGATCTAAAAACACCCAAGTATATATAAAGCGTCAAAACACACAACCCGGGAGTCCAAAATCCCAAATAGGGATCGGATAGACGTGCCGTTTTCTCCGACACGACCGGGTGGGTTAAAGTGACGTGTGAGAACTGACGGAATCCAATTTGGATCTCCGGATTGGGTTGGGCATTGAAATGACGGATCTAAAAAACACCCAAGTATATATAAAGGGTCAAAACACACAACCCGGTGGTCTAAAATCCCAAATAGAGATCCGATCGACGTGCCATTTTCTCCGACACGACCGTGTGGGTTAAAGTGACGTGTGGGTACTGACGGAATCTAATTTGGATCTCCGGATTGGGTTGGGCATTCAAAGAACGGATGTAAAAAACACCCAAGTATATTTAAAGCGTCAAAACACAACCCGGGGGTCCAAAATCCCAAATAGGGATCGGATAGACGTGCCGTTTTCTCCGACACGATCGGGTGGGTTAAAGTGACGTGTGGGAACTGACGGAATCCAATTTGAATCTCTGAATTGGGTTGGGCATTCAAAAGACGGATCTAAAAATACCCAAATATATATAAAAGGTTAAAACATACAACCCCGGGGTCCAAAATCCCAAATAGGGATCGGATTGACGTGCTGTTTTCTCCGACACGACCGGGTGTGTTAAAGTGACGTGTAGAAACTGACGGAATCCAATTTGGATCCCAGGATTGGGTTGGGCATTCAAAGGACGAATCTAAAAACACGGCCAAGCATATATAAATGGTCAAAACACGCAACCCGGGGGTCCAAAATCCCAAATAGAGATCGAATCGGCGTGCCGTTTTCTCCGACACGACCGGGTGGGTTAAAGTGACGTATGGGAACTGACGGAATCCAATTTGGATCTCCGGATTGGGTTGGGCATTCAAAGGACGGATCTAAAAACACCCAAGTATATATAAAGCGTCAAAATACACAACCCGAGGGTCCAAAATCCCAAATAGGGATCGGATCGACGTGCCGTTTTCTCCGACACGACCGGGTGGGATAAAGTGACGTGTAGAAACTGACGGAATCCAATTTGGATCCCCAGATTGGGTTGGGCATTCAAAGGACCGATCTAAAAACACGGTCAAACATATATAAATGGTTAAAACACACAACCCGGGGGTCCAAAATCCCAAATAGGGATCGGATCGGCGTGCCGTTTTCTCCGACACGACCGGGTGGGTTAAAGTGATGTGTGGGAACTGACGGAATTCAATTTGGATCTCCGGATTGGGTTGGGCATTCAAAAGACGGATCTAAAAACACCCAAATATATATAAAAGGTTAAAACGCACAACCCGGGGGTCCAAAATCCCAAATAGGGATCGGATCGACATGTCGTTTTCTCCGTCACGACCGGGTGGGTTAAAGTGACGTGTAGAAATTGACGGAATCCAATTTGGATCCCCGGATTGGGTTGGGCATTCAAAGGACGGATCTAAAAACACGGCCAAGCATATATAAATGGTCAAAACACGCAACCCGGGGATCCAAAATCCCAAATAGAGATCGGATCGGCGTGCCGTTTTCTCCGACACTACCGGGTGGGTTAAAGTGACGTGTGGGAACTGACGGAATCCTATTTGGATCTCCGGATTGGGTTGGGCATTCAAAGGACGGATCTAAAAACACCCAAGTATATATAAAGCGTCAAAACACACAACCCGGGGGTGCAAAATCCCAAATAGGGATCGGATCGACGTGACGTTTTCTCCGAAACGACCGGGTGGGTTAAAGTGACGTGTAGAAACTGACGGAATCCAATTTGGATCCCCGGATTGGGTTGGGCATTCAAAGGACCGATCTAAAAACACGGTGAATCATATATAAATGGTTAAAACACGCAACCCGGGGGTCCAAAATCCCAAATAGGGATCGGATCGGCGTGCCGTTTTCTCCGACACGACCGGGTGGGTTAAAGTGACGTGTGGGAACTGACGGAATCCAATTTGGATCTCCGGATTGGGTTGGGCATTCAAAAGACGGATCTAAAAACACCCAAGTACATATAAAGCGTCAAAACACACAACCCGGGGGTCCAAAATCTCAAATAGGGATCGGATCGACGTGTCGTTTTCTCCGACACGACCGGGTGGGTTAAAGTGACGTGTAGAAACTGACGGAATCCAATTTGGATCCCCGGATTGGGTTGGGCATTCAAAGGACGGATCTAAAAACACGGTCAACCATATATAAATGGTTAAAACACGCAACCCGTGGGTCCAAAATCCCAAATAGGGATCGGATCGGCGTGCCGTTTTCTCTGACATGACCAGGTGGGTTAAAGTGACGTGTGGGAACTGACGGAATCCAATTTGGATCTCCGGATTGAGTCGGGCGTTCAATTGACGGATCTAAAAAACACCCAAGTATATATATATAAAGGGTCAAAACACACAACCCTGGGGTCCAAAATCCCAAATAGGATCGGATCGGCGTGCCGTTTTCTCCGACATGACCGGGTGGGTTAAAGTGACGTGTGGGAACTGACGAAATTCAATTTGGATCTCTGGATTGGGTTGGGCATTCAAAAGACGGATCTAAAAACACCCAAATATATATAAAAGGTTAAAACACACAACCCGGGGGTCCAAAATCCCAAATAGGGATCGGATCGACGTGCCGTTTTCTCCGACACGACCGAGTTGGTTAAAGTGACGTGTAGAAATTGACGGAATCCAATTTGGATCCCCGGATTGGGTTGGGCATTCAAAGGACGGATCTAAGAACACGGCCAAGCATATATAAATGGTCAAAACTCGCAACCCGGGGGTCGAAAATCCCAAATAGAGATCGGATCGGCGTGCCGTTTTCTCCGACACGACCGGGTGGGTTAAAGTGACGTGTGGGAACTGACGGTATCCAATTTGGATCTCCGGATTGGGTTGGGCATTCAGAGGACGGATCTAAAAACACCAAAGTATATATAAAGCATCAAAACACACAACCTGGGGCTCCAAAATCCCAAATAGGGATCGGATCGACGTGCCGTTTTCTCCGACACGACCCGGTGGGTTAAAGTGACGTGTAGAAACTGACGGAATCCAATTTGGATCCCCGGATTGGGTTTGGCATTCAAAGGACCGATCTAAAAACACGGTCAAGCATATATAAATGGTTAAAACACGCAACTCGGGGGTCCAAAATCCCAAATAGGGATCGGATCGGCGTGCCATTTTCTCCGACACGACCGGGTGGGTTAAAGTGACGTGTGGGCACTGACGGAATCCAATTTGGATCTCCGGATTGGGTTGGGCATTCAAAAGACGGATCTAAAAACACCCAAGTATATATAAAGCGTCAAAACACACAACCCGGTGGTCCAAAATCCCAAATAGGGATCGGATCGACGTGTCGTTTTCTCCGACACGATCGGGTGGGTTAAAGTGACGTGTGGAAACTGACGGAATCCAATTTGGATCCCCGAATTGGGTTGGGCATTCAAAGGACGGATCTAAAAACACGGTCAAGCATATATAAATGGTTAAAACACGCAACCCGGGGGTCCAAAATCCCAAATAGGGATCGGATCGGCGTGCCGTTTTCTCCGACATGACCAGGTGGGTTAAAGTGACGTGTGGGAACTGACGGAATCCAATTTGGATCTCCGGATTGAGTCGGGCGTTCAATTGACGGATCTAAAAAACACCCAAGTATATATATAAAGGGTCAAAACACACAACCCGGGGGTCCAAAATCCCAAATAGGGATCGAATCGGCGTGCCGTTTTCTCCGACATGACCGGGTGGGTTAAAGTGACGTGTGGGAACTTACGAAATCCAAATTGGATCTCCGGATTGGGTTGGGCATTGAAATGACTGATCTAAAAAACACCCAAGTATATATAAAGGGTTAAAACACACAACCCGGGGGTCTAAAATCCAAATAGGGATCCGATCGACGTGCCGTTTTCTCCGACACGACCGTGTGGGTTAAAGTGACGTGTGGGAACTGACGGAATCTAATTTGGATCTCCGGATTGGGTTGGGCATTCAAAGGACGGATCTAAAAAACACCCAAGTATATTTAAAGCGTCAAAACACAACCCGGGGGTCCAAAATCCCAAATAGGGATCGGATCGACGTGCCGTTTTCTTCGACACGACCGGGTGGGTTAAAGTGACGTGTGGGAACTGACGGAATCCAATTTGGATCTCCAGATTGGGTTGGGCATTCAAAGGACGGATCTAAAAACACCCAAGTATATATAAAAAGTTAAAACACACAACCCGGGGGTCCAAAATCCCAAATAGGGATCGGATCGACGTGCCGTTTTCTCCGACACGACCAGGTGGGTTAAAGTGACGTGTAGAAACTGACGGAATCCAATTTGGATCCCCGGATTGGGTTGAGCATTCAAAGGACGGATCTAAAAACACCCATGAAAATGATGGATCTAAAAATATTATTGTATTAAGTTTGAGAAATAATCACATGTTTTAAATTTCATTTTTGAAAATACTGTATTTCTTTTATTTATTATTAATGTTTCTCATTTTAATTTGTTTTAATATAGGATCCAGCTCCAGACGATGACGAGGCAGGGACAGCAGGCGATCCAGCAGATCTATGTTGATTTTTGTATTCATTATGCTATATGATTTATATTTATTGTATCTTATGATTTTATGTTGATTGTTAGTATTTGTTAAATTTATGAATATTATAGCAGGTTTGACATTGTAGCAATGTATTTTTATTTGTTTATTTAAAAAAAATGTGTATTTTCCGACAGATTTTCCGACGGATAAATTTCCGTCGGAAAGTATAAATTACCGACGGAAAAAGACCGTCGGTAATACCTTCGGAAAGTCCTGACAGATTGGCCGACGGATGTGTATCCGTCGGAACTTAAATTACCGACGGCTAAATACCGTCGGCAAGTCTGTCGGAAAAGATAAATTACCTACGGTTAAAGACCGTCGGTAATTCGGTCGCCAAATACTGACGCCTTTACCGACGGATGAAATATGTCGGAGGTTTCGACCGAATTCCGACGGAATTTTCATCCGTCGGAAAGTTCTGACCAATTATTTCCGACGGAAAGTTTCCGACGAGCGTTGGACGGAAAGCGGTCGGAAGGCGCCTTTTCCGACGGAATACCGACGGATTTCCGACGGATTCAGTCCGTCGGTAATCCCGCTTTTTCTTGTAGTGGATATCTTTAGGGAGTATGGTGTTGATGTGCCTTATCATCAAGCATGGTTTGGAAATGATGTGGCGTATAAGAGCCTTCATGGTGATGAGCGATGTTCATTTGATCAATTACGTTGGTATAAAAATACAGTTGACTTATCTAATCCAGGTAGTGTTCTTGAACTTGAAGTCACTAGTGAAGGTCGTTTCAGAAGATTTTTTGTATGTTTTTATGCATGTATGGCTGGCTTTCACCAGGGATGTAGATCACTTCTCTCTTTGGATGGTACATTCATGAATGATAAGTATCAAGGTAAACTTCTAGCTGCTACTGCCCTTAATGGAGAGAATGAACTATTTCCTCTTGCATATGCTGCTTATGATGCAGAGAATGAAGAGAATTGGGAATGGTTTTTGAATTGTTTGAAGAAAGTTGTTTCTCCAGAACGCAGATTAACATTTGTCTCTGATAGGTGCAAAGGCCTACTTCAAGCCATTCCACGTGTTTTTCCACATGTGGTGTGATGAAGTACAAAATTTCATTCAAACTGCTCCAAGTTGTTGTTGTCAAAAAGATGAACAGATCAAGACTCTAGAGACCGAAGTTGCATTATTGGAGAAAGAATTGAGACGTTATAAATCTCTTCTCAAAAAAACAAGAGTGGTTGCACAGTCTTTGCCGAAACTATTTTCCTTCTTGAAAGAGAACGACAATGAGGATGGGAGTGATGGCGAGTCATCTGCATCAATGAGTGTGTGTTTAGGTTGATGTATTTTAGCTTTGATAGTGTGTGAAAAACTATGTTCTTAGATTTATGTTTGTTAGACATATATTTTTTATGTGTGGTTTGATAGTGTGTGAAAAACTATATTCTTAGATTTATGTTAGACACATGTCTTATATGATTTGATTACAGGTTGAAAGGAGTATAATCCTCAAACTATGTTCGCTTATGCTTTCCTTTTCTCAGTTTGGCATGAAAAGATTACAGTCCTCAAAAGCTAAAAAACACAACTAAGCAAGGAACGTGCAAGGCAGATTAAAATATGTCCAATTAAAATATGTTTGTCATAATATTAGTAATGTTCCTTTCTTATCTAATTGGCTTAAAATATGGCCAATTAAAATATGTGCAATTCACAGGGAGTGGGGGCATTCACGGGTAGTGCAGTGCAAGCCCATGCATTCACAGGGAGTGGGGGCTTTCATCACGGTAATGTTCCTTTCTTATATATCTATCTTACAAGATTAATTAATTAAAATATGGCCAATTAAAATATGTGCAAGGCGAAGTCCTTATGTCTTCTGCAGCGCATGCATTCACAGGTCACAGGGAGTGGGGCGGGCAGTACAGTGCAAGCCCGGCGAGGATTTGGCAATTCTTACGGTGCAGTGCAGAGCAAGTCCGAGGGATGAAGGATATGGTGACCGGTTCATTTCTTCCACCGTCAGTTAAGTTTAACTGACGGTGGAAGAAGTTTTGGACCTAAAAATAAGTAAGAAGAGGAAATAGACCGGATGTTAAACTCAATTGATCAATAGACCTACAAATAAGTAACTGGTCAAAGAATGGACCGGTTGTTGATTTCCGTTTTTTTAAATCCCTCAAATCTCGTTATTTATCACAAGACCACTCAAATTTAACAGAATTTTGAGATAAGCCCATCAAGTTGGCCAACGTTAGCAAAAGAGAATGCTTGATGAACACAATTATTTTTGGGATTTAGAAAACATAATAATGCTCCTAATAAAATGTTTACCATCTATATATCTTGGATGGGTAAATTTTCTATCCATCATTTTCTCATAAGAGGTGGGCGGGTCGTATATATATTCCACCATACCTTTCATTCTCACATAAAATTCTTTTGTCCCACCAATTTAGTTTCTTGTCCTGAAGATATGATGTGAGAATTAAGTGTGGGTTGGGGTGGGGCCCGCAGCAAGTAAACATTTCTCATTCTCCTGTAATAATTAGTCACCCACTTCTTGAGGTTGGAGAGTAGAGTGTACATGTGTGTACAGGTTTATGAATATCTAACATATAGCTAATAAAGTATGAAATGTGCAATGTCATCTATATTATACTAATAATACTTAATTTAAAAAATACAAGTGAGAATATCTTATTTTCCACCTAAACTCCCTCTCTTACCTCCTTTCTTTATATCTGTCTTTTATTTCTCTCTTTACATCCGTCTTTGGCGCCTTCATGTGAATTTCTTTTGTGAGGTCCCACTGCCATCCATATTCAAATGGAAGAGAAAGGCTTAGTGCACTTTCTTATTGCACTTAAGTACAATATGACTAGGCACTAAACCTATGTGGCACCTAATAATTAGGTTGCCACTTTATCACTCCTCATGTGAGAGGTGCCATATGAACTTAGTGTCTAGTCATATTGCACTTAAGTGCAATAAGAAAGTACACTAAATCTTTCTCCAAATAGAATGTTGCGACGCTCTAGTGTTCAAGAAAAATTGAATAGGCTGCCCTATAACCAAGGGACTTCTCCAACCTCCATGCCTCCCTCCTCAAAATGCCATGGTGGCACTGCCCCTTCCCCCTCCCACGAAACCTGCACCTGTATTGCCAAATTTAAGAATTGTTCCACTTCCAGGGGAGGCCATTTCACCCTCCTTGCCCCCCATCCCCTCCTTCCTTCACTGTCTCTACTCTAGTGTACCCGAGTAGATCCGCCTCCACCTCCCTCCAATCAGCTGCATTCCGGCCCCCACATGCCTCCTTCTCGGCCTCCCAACCATGAGTTCTAGGAATGGTGGAACTGGCAGTAGGAGCGGAACCTCCACAGCGCGTTCCCTTTGGACCAGGCGGAGGCGCACCACGACGGGGGTGGTGCCAACGTCGTTGGCGGCTGCGGCGAGGGAAGGGCTGGGGGCATAGGGGGTAGGTCGACATCGTCACCGACGGCATCTGCAGGCTCAGGGAAGGGCCCGGGGCTCAACACGCCGCAGTTGTCTTGGCTCTGTTTTCTTCAGACCAACCAGTCGGCGTAGGTGCTCGCGGGCCTGCCGTCCCACATGTTGGTGGTTGTGCTCGCCGCCAACCATACGATCTCCTCGTCCCTATCGGATCAGGCCCTCTCGAATGTATAGGGTCATCTGGGGCTTCTTGATGCTCGTCGTGGTGCTGCTTGTGCTTGAGGTGGTGGCCTACTTCAAGGGGTGGCACTTCTAGCCACCCACCCATGCTAAGGTTGTGGAGACACTAGAGTTCTTATACGTGAGCTGGCTGCACGTGCGGGCCAATTACCTCGCCCCGCCGTTTTAGGTCGTCATGAACGTGTGCATCGTTTTGTTCTTGGTGCAATCCGTCAAAAAGTAGGCTCGAAGTGGGAGAAACTGAAGAAGTAGAAAGCGGAGATGGAGGTATGCATATCCATCATCGTTTGCCCCTACCCCGTCGGCTTCCTACGCAGCGCACCGCTCGCCATCGTTGTACACCACTTATTGTTGCCGTGCTGCTCGCCATGCACCGCCGACCCCCTTCGCAATTCGCCCCTACCCTGTCGGCTTCTGCCACAGCGCACCGCTCCCCGTCGCCGCGCACCACTCGTCGTCGTCGTGCTGCTCGCCAGCTCACCGCAGACTCGTCACCGTTAGCTTCGGCCACGTCCGCCTTTGTAGTAGCTGTTGACCGTGCAAACCTCAGCAGCCGTGCGCGCCACCTCTACTGCCGCACACTGCTAGCCATCGTCGTGTTGCTTGCCAGCGCACCAACCCCGCCGCTGTGTTGCTCGTCGCAACTCCTCACCGCTCGCCGTCACTCCCCGAGCACTAGCACCAGTGCACTACCTTGCACCTTCTTTGTTCCGTGAGAGAGGTAAGTGGTCAAACCTCTTTTTTGATTTGAGAGGAGAACAAGTCGCAAGGCATACCCCTCCCATCGTGCACTTAGCAAAATCACATCTTTTGATAGTTTTATTGCCTTTTTGTACAATCATATTGAATGTTTTGTATAATTATATGATGTGACCAAAACTTTTATATTTAAATAATTTTGTGGAAAAATTATTATTTGTTGGAGATATATTTATTTATTCACTTTATATTGCTCATATATAATGCTTATATTGATTGGATTAACATAAGAATAAAATCTCATTTTTAAAATGAAAATTTCAAATAATCTTTGTGGGGTTCACTCCATTAAATCTACTTTTAAGAATATTTTGTGTTTTTTCAAATTTATATCGTCATAGCTGATAGCTTAGATAACAATTTAAATCTAACCTAAAATTTATGTTTATTTGATTATTTATATGTTTCATTTATATAAAGGATGTTTTGTACAATGAAATGTTGAAATAACCAAAATTGTATATATAGACGATTTCTGTATAATTTTATTATTGAAAAAAAAAGTGTAGTGATGCTTAACCTTGATTGCTCGATTCCTTCAAAGAAGTGATGCTTAACCTTGATTGCTCAATCCCTTCATGCAATATGACTGCTTGAGTTTAATTTTTTTTCCTCACTCCAAGAACCCTACAACTTCATTTGCAGACAATTTTATAAAGGAAGTCATGATTTGATCCGTTTTGCTGTTCCAACTGTATCTTAGGTTGTTGATTTTGTTGGTTTTATAATTCTCATCTTTGTCTACATGCCTTTTTTATTGCTATATTTTATGTGATTTCTATTGTATTTTCTTTGTTTATGTTCTTGAGGGTGAAAAAAGTACTTCACATTCCTTAGACAATATCTTTTCCTTAGTTTTTCTTCTATTCATTCTTTTACATATTATTTTCAATTCATGAATAACATGTGTACTATTTTCCTTTAGAGACTGTTAAGATCTCAAAGCTTTCTACATCATGAATAACTCTCGGCTGTGGTAAATAGCATCCTGATCAGATGTTGTTCTCGGTACTCTTTTATTAATGATGATTTTGGAACTCTGGCAATTAGATAGACAATGGTAGAGCATGTAATAATAGAGAAATATTAGCTATACATCGTAGAACTGGACTGTGTAAACGGCCACAGGTCTCACACCCTTCAACATCTTTTCTTAATAAAAAATTATCATCCAGAGGGGTTAATTGAGATTATTTATCATCCAGAGAGATCGCTTCTTGAATTTTACTTAATAAGATTAAAAAGTAATTATATCTATAAATAAGATTAAAAATAATCAATACTATGTATGTTAATTATAATATAAATTTTTACAAATCTAAAATTTTCTTGCATGGAGCGAGTATGGAGCTGTTGTTTGTAGATATGTTATACTGATGAGTTAGGTATGTTTGACGAAGTAGGTACAACTCTGCTTTTTCTTATCTTAAGATGTTTTTACATATATTTTTCTTCTTTTAATTGTTCTAATTATTTAAAAAAAAATAAATACATAAATTTTGCTAAATATATAAAAATATTTAAACCTAAACTACAAGAAATATGTTATTTAGGGACACTTTTTTTGAGACAGTAGACTTTAAATGTCTCTAAAAATATTTTTAGTGACAGTAAAAATTTTTGTCTCTAAAAACATATCAAATTGGGACATTTCTGTAAACACCGTCCCTATAAATGTTTGTATAGGGACGATTAAAAATTGTCTTTAAAATATGAAATTTAGGGACACTTTTTTTGAGACAATAAATTATATATGTCTCTAAAAATATTTTTAGAGGCAATAGTATATTACTGTCTCTAAAAACAAAGAAAGTTGGGGACATTTTTATAAAAATGTCACTGTAAGTGCTTGTATAGGGATAATTAAGAATTGTCTATATAAATATGTAAAAACATCTCTATAAATATATCTATAGGGATCACAAGACTATGTAGCTAACAATCCATAAAAAGTGTTTCTGAAGATAGTGTTTTCTTTAAAAATAATATAGTTTGAAAAATTAATTAGGTGAATAGTATCTTAAGTTTTTTAATTCGCTTCTTTAAAAAAAATTATAAAAAAATTTAAAATCAGTCATCCCGTGACCGATCAGTGAAATTGGTCATGCAATGATCAATGTCCCTACTAGGAAATCAAATTAATTTGTTCAAAATTTTTTGACATTTTAATTTTATATCTAAACGATGTTTAAATAAGATGAAATTTCAAACATAAGTTAATTAGAATATGATGAATTTTATGGTGATTTTAATTTATTTTTTCAGAATAAAATTTTGTCGATAAAAAATTACTCTAAAAATTAATAAATTGAATTAATCTCAATGTCTATGCACAAATAATTCTCGATATTTTTATATCTAGAACCGACATATTTTTCTAAAAATTATGATAGTTTTAATTATATCTCAATTCTATTTCTATAAATATATTAAATTTATAAATTTTTATGTAAAGATGATTACATTTTTTCTTGAGACATATTTTATCGGGCTGGGTGATTGCATGGCACCCATGCGAGCACTAACAAAGGACGGTTAACAAGAGATGGTGGTGGTGGATACTGCAATATACTTATCGACAGCACTCGTGGTCAGTGACGCATGTAAGAAATTTGTTTAGTGGGGTCACTCTAAAAATTATGATGTATATAAACTTTATTTTATAATTTAGTGGGATCACTCCTTTTGAAACAATTCTCAACTAAAACTAATTTAATAGAAAATTGCAAACCCTTTAATAATATTTTAAAAATCCAGTGGGTTCATGTGACCCCACTGGATACACCATGTGTCCGTCCATGCTTGGTGTTCCTTACTAGCATGGCTCCCACATGGCTGCCATTGGATTACAATTAGAAATGTCTCGTTAATCAAGTAGTTAGTATCTCTCTTGTTAATTGTCACTATAAACTTACCAAATATTGTTATAAATCTGACCATAATTTATAATTTAAAATTATATATCTAATAAGGTGTTTGGTTGTATTTTTTTAATCAATTTTTTCTCTTAAATTTAAAAAAGAGAAGACAGACGTACATACATGTTTGGTAAACAATTTTTTATTTTAGGGAAGAAATTTTATCCTATGTAAATATCTCCCAAAAGAAAAATAAGTGTTAACCAATTAAAAAAAAAAACACACGCACACCCAGACCCCCCTCCCCCGGCTGGAAGACACCCACTGTCCTCCTCCCCCCGCGCCCCCCCCCCCCCCCCCGGCACCCCCTCCTCCTCCTCCCCCCGCCAGCGGCCCTCTGCCCTCCTCCCCCCCCCCCCTCCGGCGCCCTCCCCGCCTCCCTACCCCCCCTCCTCCTCCCCCCCCCCCCTTTGGCGCCCTCCCCGCCTCCCTACCCCCCCCCCCCCCCCCTCCCCCCCCCCCCCCCCCCCCCCCCCACGGTGGCGGCCCTCTGCCCTCCCCGCCCCTTGTGCCCCCTCCTATCATTAGAAAAAAATAATAGTAAAAAGTGTGTCCACCAAACATGTCTTTACAAATTTTAAAAATTATACTAATTTTACCAAACAAAAAATAATAAATTTTCTCAATTTTAAAGTTTTAGTTAAAAATAGACACTATAATTTTTTAGTTAGAAATAGTTTTTTTTAATTTGCAACCAAACACCCTATAAAATCTGTGATTTATTTGTAACAAACATACAAGTTTACCGATATGATTTTTGTGATCCCAGATTTGAAGGTCTTTTCAAAACTTAACCTCCTTTTATTATAGAATTCTATATGTTAATATTCTAAAAGACTTTCAAAAGTCTAGGATACTTCAACAAACTGCATCACATCCGTTTTCCACGGAAGTCTATCAAGGATTTGGATCTTCTCTTTGCCACTCCCACGTCTCTCTCTCGTTGCTCGGATTCTTATCCAGCTTGCACTTGACGCAGCGCCCTGTTCGTCTCCAGCTGCATCTCGAATCCTGTATGCTCTCCCATCTCCAAATACACAGCATCTTTAACTCCAACCCAATTGCCCGGCCGGTCAGATCCATAGACTCTTCCTTTTTTTGTTTAGTTTAGCCAGCGCCTTATTTGGACTGCCATTTCTTCTTATTCAACCTACTAAAGCTAGTTACTCTGTTGATGCAGTAAAAGCAATGGGAAAAAGGTGATCATCATCATTGTTATTCCAGTAGCATTCCTTGTTGTCATGCTTCCGCTATCACTCTGTTTATACAGAAGGAGGCGAATGACAAGAAGGGTATTAAGAGGTAAGCAAGATCTTTCACTTCCCTAGTAATTAGTTTGTTTTTTTTTGTAATGGTGTGAATCTCTCGAGCAGGCTTCTCCGTCTTAAGGCGCTAGCTCATTTGCATTCTTTTTGTGGGATTGATTAATCAATGTTTGATGTTATAATGTGTCAGGTAGTTTTTTTTGTTGGTCACTTATACCAAATAATTTTCCATAGCAGCATTTTAGTTCTATTCATGGTGGGCCAAATCTAAATCATCCAAATAATTTTCCATAGCAGCATTTTAGTTCTATTCATGGTGGGCCAAATCTAAATCATCCTCTAGTTAACTGACGACTCTTGAGGTGAGTTGTTTGGTGGGTTCAGTGTCTTGTAAGCAGATTTTGTGGAGAAACAGCTATGCTGATCGGGTAGCTAGTTCATCTCATCAGTACTATAATTGTGACATGCAATATTATTATAAAATAGAATTACATTTGGTACACCTCCAAGAGCAGAGTTCTCACATGAGACCAGTAATATAAGAGAAATGAATAATGGCCGATTTGGGTGGCTATCCACTCAATACCTGCCTTCACAGCAAGCTTATGAGTGGATAATCGACCCGAGTGGGTGCAAAGTCATTCTCCCAATATAAACAAAAGACCAAGCATTTTCAACATGTTGTGTGTATATACCCAACATGTTATGTGTATATACATATATTATTTATGTAACGTCTCATCTTTTGTTGGTTTCACATATATAGGATCGGTGCTGGGTGTTTTTCTAGTTCTTTTGTAGGTTAATTGAGTAATGCATGAATCGGTGATGGGTCAGTGCATGTCATGATATATATGGGATAATACATAAAGTCGGTGATGGATCTGCTTCTTACATATCTAGCAGTCGGATCATATATATGAATCCTTGGTCCGCGTTCGATTACGTTATGATATATGGAGTCATGATATAAATTTAGTAATCAATTTAAAAAAAATGTCTCATCTTAGTTTGTCTGTTTATTCCAAGTTTGAGTTTGTTAATGATTCGGTCATTGTGCTTTCTTCCTTTTTAGATCAAGACTCTGTATGATTGTTGGGTGTTGAGTGTTGTACAACACTTGAAAATTCTTTAAAACTCGAAGGTCGTGCTTCACACATATATCGTTCCTAACTTCTCAAAGGTATGCATGACACACTGAATAATGGTGGCATTTACTTAATTACGTAGTCTAACCATTTTCATTTTGACACCAAAAAAAGAGAATATACAATACTCACTATAATATGTAAAAGTAATTATTCTATGGCCATAGTTTTATGCCATTAAGTGATAGAGATTTGTTTTGACTAGTAGCTCCAAATTATTATAGATCATCGACAAGTCTTCATTTCTTCATGTACAATTCTATACAAATTGTTTTTTGAAGGGACTACTATTCATTTATTCTTTTTTATCTAATGATGAAACTATATTTCATCCACTTCTACAAAGGCCTGAATTGTTTTATATTTGTTTAAAGTAAGTTTTACTATTTTAATATCTCTATGTCGTTTCTAATATTTAATAAATAAAACAAATCTCGACATATTCCTTATTGGTGGCTAATCAATTGTATGAACTCTCTGAAGTAGTATTCCCTGAGCCTACTAAGTATCGTATTCCCTGAGCCTACTAAATATCATTAGTTATTTTGGATTTTTTTGGCATTTTTATTGATCATAAAATATCCCAACTTGCTTTTGCTTTTCTATGGTTTTGTATTTGTTTTTTTTTATCTTGACTATTCTGGAAATTTTCTATTATCTACAGTTTAAGAATCAAGGGTATTCACCTTAATGGACAAGAGTTGAATTCATGAATCAAGGTAATGGTGTATTTTTTGCACATGTTTACTTGTATACATGTTATGAATGATGTTTTTCCCCTTATTATGTAGAGATTGCATTGCCTATCCAAATGGAGTTATAAGATTCCTTGAGTTTGCCACAGATCATGATGCCATAAATAATGGGAAGATGAGGTGCCCATGTAAGAGTTGCTACAATGCAAAGTTCCATACAATACATGATATATATGATCATTTGATATGCAAAGGATTTATACAAGGTTATACTAATTGGATCTTTCATGGTGAACTATCAACATCTTCAATTGACCATCGAGAGAGCATAGTTCATGAAAGTGAATCGTTAGAGAATATGGAAGAATTATTGAATGATGCATTTTGTGTTTTAGGGTCTGAGATGAATCTGGAAGAGACTGATGATATTGATTTTCAAGAGCCTAATTCAGCACACAAACATTTTTTTTACATTACTTGAAGAGGCCAAGCAAGAGTTGTACCCAGGTTGTAAATGATACAACAAATTGTCCTTTCTAGTTAGATTGTTACATCTAAAATGTCTTAATGGATGGAGTCAAAAATCCTTCGACATGTTGCTTGATTTGCTTAAAGATGTTCTTCCTGAAGGAACAGTGTTGCCAAAAAACTACAATGAAGTAAGGAAGGTCATCAAAAAATTGGGTCTTAGTTACAACAAAATTCATGCTTGTCCAAATAATTGTATGTTATTTTAGAATGAGTCTATTGGATTGGAGAAATGTACAAAATGCCATGCTTCTAGGTGGAAAGATGATCGTAAAGTTCCTGCTAAAGTTCTTCGCCACTTTCCTCTAATACCAAGACTTCAAAGATTATTCATGTCATCTAAAACTGCTTCTGACATGAGATGGCATGATGAGGGACGTACTAAAGATGGATTGCAAAGGCATCCTGCAGACTCGTTGGTTTGGAAAAAAATTGATGAAGATAACCCTTCATTTGCTTTAGAGCCTCGAAATGTCAGACTTGGTTTGGCATCAGATGGCTTCAACCCATTTAAGACAATGAGTGTTGCCCATAGTACATGGCCAGTCGTTCTTATTCCATATAACCTTCCTCCATGGATGCGCATGAAACAATCTAACATCTTCTTATGCTTACTTATTGATGGCCCTTCTGGACCTGGCAATGACATAGATGTGTATTTAGAGCCACTAATTGATGAATTAAGAGAACTATGGGAGGTTGGCATACAAACATATGATGCCTCAAAGAAAGAGATATTTCAAATGCGTGCAGCGTTGTTGTGGACTATTAGTGATTTTCCAGGTTATGCTATGCTTTCCGGGTGGAGTACAAAAGGTAATCTTGCTTGTCCATGTTGCCACAAAGACACTTGCTCTAGGTTTTTAAAGCATTCCAGAAAAGTTTGTTATATGGGTCACCGAAGATTTTTGGAGCCAAGTCATAGATTTCGCAAGGATAAACAAGGTCTTGATGGCTATGAAGAGCATAGGCCTCCTCCATTTCCATTATCTGGACATGAAATTTTGAACATGCTTGATAGATTTGAGTTCAGCCTTGGAAAGAATGATAAAAATATTGCTTTCAAGAGAAGAATGAATGCTAGTTCAGACAATCAATTGTATAATTGGAGAAAAAAGAGTATTTTTTTCAAGTTGCCATATTGGAAACAAAATTTATTGCGTCATAATTTAGATGTGATGCATATAGAAAAAAATGTGTGCCAGAATGTGATTGGAACATTGTTAAACATTGATGGAAAAACAAAGGATATTATGGTTCATTTGACTATCCACTTGGTAACAGAGGCAAGATTGGCTGGCCCTGTCCAATATCGATGGATGTATCCTATTGAGAGGTATATGTAAATTTATATGATTGTATTCAAAGTATAATTCTTTACACATTCATTTCTATTAATTACCAAGCTAATATGTGCACTTTGTATATGTGTTATCTTAGGTACTTGTTGACATTGAAGAATTATGTGAAGAACAGAAGTCAGCCAGAGGGCTCCATAGCACAAGGATACTTGGCAGAAGAATGCTTGACATTTTGTTCAAGGTACTTGGATGGTGTTGAAACACGATTTAATCGACCCACAAAGAATGATGATGATTTAGGTGGTCGTTTTCTTGGGAAGGCTGAAGTGGTCCAATTAGATGATGAAACACTAAAACAAGGACATCGTTATATACTATTCAACCATGATTTAGTCACTCCATACCTTGAGTAAGTTTGAATTTATTATAACTTTTGTTGTTTGTTTTCAATTGTTATTTATTTTAATCTTTTTTCTTCATCTTGTAGAAAACACCTTCAGTTTCTTAACATGCGAAGATCACGTGGTCAAAGACCTTATAATATAGAACGCATGCATAATGAACAATTTTCATTATGGTTTCAAGAGCGTGTAAGTAATCTTTGTAATTATATATATTTTTAAGAATGTTTACTTCTATACTTTTAAGGATAGAAATATCATCTAACAATTCTTTGATTTAATAGGTAGAGTTGGATTCTAATTCAGGAGAAATCGACAAAGAACTCAGATATCTTTCTATAGGTCCTCAGGCCATGGCAAGAAAATTCAAGGGATATGTGATAAATGGCTTTAGATTTCACACAAAAGATCGTGAAAAAATAGAAAAACACAAAATAGTGGAGTAGTTGTGACTGCAACAATATCTAGTTTTGCAAGTTCTAAAGATAGAAATCCAAGATCAGGAGATGTGACATACTATGAAATTTTAAGGGAAATTATTGAACTTCAGTACTCAAATGAAATGAGATTTGTGTTATTCAAGTGTGATTGGATTGATGTTTTGACTAGAGAAAGAGGGATCAAAGTTGATGAAGTTAGTAAATTAACACTTGTGAATTTAATTTAGTCGTTTATTGAACTCAACACAGCATGGGCCTTTCGTATTATCATCTCAGGTGGAGCAAGTTTTCTATGTGAAAGATCCTATTGATGAAGATTGGCATGTTGTCATCAAAAATAGACCTAGAGATGTATTTGATATGGACTCATCTCTCACTTGTTGCAATATTGATTTACATTGGGAGAATGCAACTGTAAATTATGATGAAATAAATTCTGCAGCCACAAGAGATGAGAATGAGAACATTAATTGGGTCAGGGAAGGAATGTCTATGATTGACACATCTGTTCAAAGTTTCAATGAAGAACAAAGAGATAATTCGGACTCGAATGAATGACAGGAAAAAATAAGGTTATGTTTTTTAATCTATATATAGTATACCATAGATCTATTTCTTTTAGTTGCTTCAACTACATTTTTTACCTAACATGCATATCTTCTTTATCTTAATAGCATGTTTAACAATTGTGGATGGTGATATCTTGAGAAGCATAAAGAAGAGGAAGAAATACAATCACAAACAACACTAGGACATGGTAATCTTATTTATTATATTTGATACAATTACATTTGTTGCTTAAACTAAAATAGTTGTATATTAATTTATTTCAACTTATTTAGTTACATATTTTTATTTAATTGTAGGTGACAGCTTTATACATGACTTGAAGGCGGCGTGGATTTGAAAAGGAAGAAAGCATCTACAACTATATATGGATACTGCTAGTTTAAATTGTGCGCTTTTGCAAGAGGGATCCTCTTACTTTCCCATAGATTAATGCAGACATACCATTGTTGCAGCTCTAAAAGTACACACCAATAACAAGTTTTTTGTTTTTTTTGTCCCAAGTATGGGTGGCCCTGGTCCCACCAACCTAGGTGTCCACTGCGGCATTGCCGCATGGACGCACCACAACGAGTTTGGGTTGATTAAAAATTGAATCATGAATTTTATAGTTTTTGAGATTTATGCTTTAGTATTCTATCTAAGAATTATATAAAGAACATATTTCAAAACATCATCTCATATATGTTTTTCAATACAAAGATACGAAAGTGGAATCATCATCGCAAATTTATTTTCTCATGCTCATATAATCCATTAATATTAATTAATGGATATAATTACACGTGTTATCCGATCGTTATTTTAACATAAAGTAAATTGAAAAAAAATATACGTAACTACCCATTCAAGGGCGGGAGATTTTATTTTCGCGGTAAAACTTTCAAGAGGATATCCACTTCCCCACTACAGAAAACAGCATATCGAGGTTGCCATGGGTTCAGTGGGAACTACGGTTGGGGTCTTCGTCTTGGTTGCAGTTGCTGCAGGCTGCATGCTCTGGGAACCGGGCATAAGGCTTTGCATCTTTATCTTGATTAGAGTTGCTGCAGGTTGCCGTGCAGTGGGAAGCAAAAGTTTGGCGTGTTCAACTTGGTTGGAGTTGCTATAGGTTTTTGTGTTGCAAATCTTTTCTATTTTGTTAGTGGTGCTCTGCTCGAAAGTCTTGGAGGTAAGGGTAAAGTGCTTATTTTCTTGCATATATGTCGATGCATTTTCATAACTTGGAATTCTGTTCGATCTATATATTTGAGGATGCTTCATGTTCAGGATGGCTGGAAGCCCCCTTGAATTTCCTTTATGTTGGTCATTTATTTTGTTAGTTGTAGTTGTCTCTTGTTTGATTTGCTTCATTTTTTTTTTATTTTCTCTGTTTGTTTTTCTGGCCTGGAGCTGTTTTGTTGCTATATTTTTTCTGAGTATTTTTTTTTTCTTCTGATTGACAGGTGCCTTCCAACTACAAAATAAATAAGTAAAATCTTCCCTCTGTGTTGTTATCTCTTCACTAAGGTGTGAACATAAATGGCAAGGGATGATTATAATGTATATACCGAGATGAGATAATGTTAAAATGCTCTGTATTTTGATCACATACATATAGGATTAATTTTGATTTATCCAAGTGTTTAAATATAAACCTCTCTGATATATGTATATCTATATCTTAAAAATCTGAGTTTAAATTAATTTTTAAACTCATGCAACTTGGCGTAAGGTTCCAAAAGAAAAAAAGAATCAGATGTGAGAAATTGTGACGGTATAATTTTTAACTAGCTTATTCTTGTTATGAAAATAGTATATTTATTCTACATATGAATCTTTGCATTTTGTTATGAAACATATTACTCTTTTCCGTGACAATTTTTGCAGACTATCTTTGAACTAGAAGAATGCAAACGAAAGTGGGTTGAAAGAGCAATTGGCGACTTGTGGAGAAAGTACAAAGCAAGATTGAAGTCAAAGTATTATAAAAATTATTCTTCTAATCAGCAAAGAATCAGAAACCTTCGTGATAATAAAGTTAATATGGATGACTGGAAGACACTAATCCAAATTTGGGACACTGAAGAGTCTAAGGTAAATAATTTACCATCTATGTTGCAAATTTGTTTAACTTATACACAAAAGTTGAAATTGATAATGGTTATTATTATTCAGGTGCTAAGTTTGAAGAATAGTGCAAATCGTGCCAAGAAAATGATGCCCCACACAACTGGCACAAAAAGTTTTGCAAGGGTGCGTGATGAACTGGTAAGTTATCATTATCTATTTTATATAAAATTGAGCATATTATTACATATTTTTATGTTTTATCAAGAAAGTGTAACTGTGATCATCGTGGGTATAAAATTCACTTTGATTATGTAAGATTATCAATATAGCCTCAGATTTTTATTAACCTACGTTTTTACTTTGAATTTTTTTCCTCATCGCCATGTGTTTCTCTATCAATAGACTCATAATGATCCAGAAAAAAGACCACCTAGCATGGCCAAACTTTGGAAAATAACGCACACACGTCGTGGCGGTGCAATCCCTTCAGATGAAGTGGTAGCTGAAAAACTTGTAAGCTAAATTTCACAACTTTAAAGTTATTCTTTAGAATTATAATTTTGTCATTACAATCTTACGTTTATATATTTTTCCCCAAAAATTATAGAGATTGTTAGAAGAGCGGGCTTCTCAAATGCCATCTACATCCTCAACTGATAATGCATTTATGGATGAAGTATTTTCTGATATCATGGGCCCCCAAAGACCTGGTCAAATTCGAGGATTGGGATTTTGTCCAATGTCTACAAATGTTCAAGGACAACCACAATGTCAAGGGAATGCATGTTCTTCTAAGGAGCATGAGGAGGTCATTGAGTTAAGATCCCAAGTTACATCATTAATAGAGAAAAATGAGCAAATGTCTTCTCAATTGACACTCTTGACATCAATTGTTGCTCAGTTGAAAGATAACTCAGTTGTGCAGGTTAGTGAACATATTTGATCAATTATGTAAGTTAACAATAACATATGTTACGTACATATATTTTATATTTTGTGTGTAGGTACACGAATAGCCTCTTCCTCATAAAGCCAATCTCTTCATGTTTGGTAATTTATTTACTATCTCATGCTAGCATTATTATTGAAGTAAAAGATTTTTGCATTTATATCATCTAACTTAGTTATTTAATGTTATTCGCAGATGATAACTTTACAAGAAGATTGAGGGAGATATGGCATTAAGAAGAATGAAGACCTCTACAAAATACCATGCTTAATTTGAATTAGCAGCATTAGATTTGTGATGATGTATTTTATTTAAGTACTTGAAAACAAGACTTGTAGGTTGATGATTTTTTTGTTTATATTGATTATGATGGTTCATTGTATGGTTTCAAGTTATGCAGTTTATGGTATGACATTAGATGATATTTGTTCACATTATAATCAGAAATTAGATGCATCTACTAGTTGTATGCTTTGTTAATGAGTACATTCACTTGTATTTGTTCAAATTTTCTTGATTACCAATATATATTCTTACCACTATATATACACATATACAATGGCTTGCATTAAATGTCCCTAATATTCGACTTTGAAACATTAGTATAACATCAATACAATTTTTAGTATATGTTATTTATTTAAAATAATTTTAAAGACAATAGTTAAGTGCCACTAATCAATATCTAATAATTTAAATATCTTTTGTATTATTTAAATATGATTTTAAAGACACTAGTCAAGTGTCACTAATTAATATAGGAGAATTTAAACATATTTATTTACTAAACTTTTGAAGATGATATTTTGGTGTCACTAATATTTTGTAAAATTAAATATATTTTAATTTATTATTAATCGTGTCCCTAAAAATAGTTAAGTGTCTCACAAATACATTAACTGAGACAAAACTAAATTGTCTCCTTATATTTTAGGATGTCCCTATTTCTAAATTAATTGAGACGCTAACTAATTGTCCCTTATTATTGTCTAACACGTCCCTATTTCTTTTTTGTGACGGCAATATCCGGGACATACGAGTAAGTGTCTCTAAAAATTTTAGAGACACTTTTTATGAGTTTAGAGACACTTTTTAATTGTCTCTAAATACTTATTTTCTTGTAGTCCCGTGCATCACACATGCAATCATCTAGTTATCTATATATATATGTTGGATAAAAAAGATGAAAACATGGTCAAAAGTTGATGGCATGAAGAAGATGAGGATGAAGCATATAACGTAGGTCTCTTACTCTAGAACGTAATGCACCATGAAATGTTAATTTTTAACTATCTATGTGAGCAAGGATGTGGAAAATAGAGTTAACTATATATATATGCCACTTCAATCGTCAGTATATGAAATATTTGCAACAAGATCTACGAGATTAACAGGCTCAGTAGGTTAGAATGCTCCCGATGTATGTGATGAATTGAATTTGCACAGTATTTTAAAAAAATACAAAATTTTGGCGAGAATAACAAGAATGTAATCATCGGAAAAGTTCAAGGGCCAATATCAAAGTTAAGAAAACATGTCACGATTGTTGGGCAATTAAATATTAAGCAATTAACACATTTATTTTAGATAAAACAAGAGCAACATGATAATAGTTATTCACAGTGAAGATGACAAGTCATGGTTAGGATAGTCTAACAATTGAAATCATGACACGGGGTGCAATATTGCAGCTGGACGTTATATATATTTTCCACCTTAATACGTCTTATTCTTGTGGCTTCCCTTTCTGCTACTCACTAGTATTAATTTATTCAAACGTCCATTTGACTAAATGACAATAGCTATAGTATATTAATTAAAGCCACCATATTATAGATATACTGTTATTTGATCTATATATCCTTAAAACTCATGTGGATTCAATCATTACAAGTTGCATGTAATTATGATGGACTAAAAATGTGGTCCTATATATAGGCCAGATTATTAATTGTCACAAAAGAAATGTTTATTGAAAGAAATCTCTGGTAAGAAAGTTGAGATAGATTACAAGAAAATAATTTTATGGGTTGCAAGAAGTCTCCATAATAATGAACGTCCACCGAATAATTAATAATAGGATTCAGCATATATATATATATTGCTAACGCGAAACCCAATGTGGTGACTAATTAATTAAGGCTCAATACAATACTATATCTCCGTGGTATTTTATACGTATTATATTTTTTTTCATTACGTGATCATAAACCTCGAATGGGAATGAGTATAGATTATGAGAGGCACCAAATAAACCTTCTCCCACGGAAGAGGTAATCGAGCCCACCACTTATCTTTTGAACAGGAGATAGGTTATCTATTCTCTCACTCTCGGGATCCAGCGACTTGCATGCTTGCAAAAAAAGGCAAAAGCCCAACATGCATGGGAACATTAGCGACAATTATGTGATGAATCTAAGTACGTAGATGGTAAGGACCATGCACGGCACTTGGCCTTGTTACACTACAAAAAAGAGTACATTTGTCAACGGATATATGTCAGTGGCTTTAACAAATCGTTGATAAAAAAAACTTATGTCAACGGCTGGGGAAGGTCGTTGACGTAAGTTCATATTTGTCAACGGCTTTAGGAAGCCGTTGACAAATATAAGTTTCGTCAACGGTTGTGTACTGACTGTTGACATATGTCTAACATATGTCAACGATTTTTATCGATCCGTTGACAAATATTTATAATATAATTTATATTTTAATATTTCTAATTAATATATTATTTTTGAATGAAATTTTTATATTTATTATTAATATCAGCGGCGAGATTAGCCGCTGACATATATATATATATATATATATATATTTTAACTACCCCGCGGCCCATCCTTTTCCCAATCTCCACCCCCAAACCCTTTACCCCCGCGCCCCCAAACCTTTTCCCACCCCAAACCCGACTTCTTCCCCAAACCCGCGATCTCCACCCCCAAACCCGCACGCGGCGATCTCGACTGCAGCTCCGACTCCGAACTCTGGCGAAGATCTCCCCACCCCCCGCCGCCTCCACCGCCGGCGGCCTCCTCTCGATCTCCAATCGCCCCCGCGCTGGCCGCCTCCTCAAGCGAATGTCACTGTGGGGAACAGGGATCTGAGTTGAGACCTAGCCCTAATTTCTGTGTCTTCGGTTCACCTACTTTTCGTCTCCGCCTCAGGCTGAAGACGCCACCTGCAACTCCCCTGTCCCCTTCTCTGGAGATGGAGGCAAACAACCCCAATGTTATACTCCAAAGGGAGATCACCCTCGACCTCCAACATCCAGGACCTTCCAGGGTACGTATCTAATCGAAATCTTACTTCCCGGTCTTCTCTTTACATGTATAATCTAGGGATGTGAACCATCCATGCATGCATGCAACTCCAGTTTGCAGGGAAGAGAGAGGAGCCAAGACCCAGCAGCAGGCAGAAGTACCCCGCGGCCCCAAGCTCCACTTCTTCCTCAAGAACAACGAATCCGGCTCCAACAGCGAAGTCGCCATTACAGACGTCGTTGGAATTGAAGAGGGAGGCAGAGAGGAGAAGAGCTGGAAGGCCGTCGCCAAGAGGGAGCGAAGAGATAGCAGCAGCGAACGGTATTAATCGAGGAGCGGAGGTGGGGAAGCTGGTTTTGGGGAGTCGGATGGTGGAGAAGGTGGTGAATGCGAGGAGGGCGGCAGCGGCGGCGGGGGGAGGAGGACAGGAGAAGGGTGTGCAGCCAAAGGGAGGAGGACTAGAGGGGCCTCCCGGTCGCCATGGGAGCCTGCCGCCTCAGAGCTCGCACGACATGGGGGTGAAGCATACAGTAGTAAGTTAAAAAAAAAAAACCCAGTCAATTATATATACAGTATTTGTTTTTCAACCATGGTTTCATGTAAGCCAAAGTAATCAGAATTTTGAGATCGAACCCTTTGTTGCTATGAAGTTATGAATCTAGCTTCATGTCATGCTTTTGCGTCCTTTTGCAGGCAATAAGAAAGAAGCCAGCTGGTTATGTGCATCAAAAGCAAGAACAGGGGTGTCCAAGGAACTTGACGCCCAAGAGCAATCTGTCTGCTCCGGCCGCATCAACATCTGGAGAGACCCCCGGACATGAGAGCAAGGAAGATAGGAGTCTCTTGAAGAAAGGGACTGGTAGACGCAGATATGCCATGTGCTAGAACTCTCTCTCTCTCTCTCTTTCTCTCTCTTCTTATCTTCTTATTCGACTTCGTGATTCAGTAGAGAGAATAATTTTCTACGTAATGATATAATAATGTTCAATTTATACCATGATGTACGTGTTGACATCTCTTGTGAAGTTCTAGTGACTGAAATGAACGCGGCTAAAGACAAACATTTTTATGTATCTCAGTCTACATAAACAAAGGCAATTGCAAGAGTGAGGATCACAAGAATTTCCCTGTGAAAGACATGCAAAAACTCCTTCTAAAAACTACCACACATAGCACTCTTATTTACCATCCATCAAAAAAAGAGTAATATTTTGAGCCTGTTTGTGTATTCCTTGCCCATTTTGAGAGATCTCTAGTCTATTTTATTAGTTTCTTGGTCCACCAGTTTATTTTCTTGCCTATTTTTAGATATGCCAACTCTGATCCTTGATTGAATTGAATTCTTGATTCCAGGGAAATTCTTCAAAACTGTAAGACAAGGCTATTGCTTATAGGTTTTTCAAGGGGCAAGAGATGGGCAGTGTCTAGAAGACAGGAGCATGCTTGGTGCTGGCAAGGGTGGTTGGGCTTTCTAAAAGCATTTGAATTATGTTTGTAAAAAGCGACAGCATATCAAACTAGGATATAGTTTGTCCCCGTGAAAGAATTTTTTTTTTTTTTTGGGTGGCAGTAACACCATATTTAAACCTTTTGAGTAAAAGAGGCCAGAGGCAGAAGATTCTTCATGAAGTTCTCTTGCCTCTGATATTTCTGTCCCAGTTATCTATAACATAGAGTCGTAGCTGATAACAATTTGTATAATACACACAAACTACCTTCTCGAAGGAACTTGGGCCTTGGGGGGGTGTATGTTTGAACGAGACTGCAGATAAGATGCTGACAAACTTTAGTTACTTTATATGAACCTACCAAATATGTTTTGTTTTTTCAAAGTCATTTTTCAAATTTTGGTTGCTTTATCATGGTCATGTCTCAGTAGGCATGCATGGCCCAATATCTTGGGCTATGCTCATCTTTATTTATCATGCTTTGATACCTATTTAAAGCATTAGCTCTCTGATTAGATCATGTCTATAAAATGTGCCGATATCTTCATCTATATCAAATCATTAGAGTAGAATAATATCTAAGTTAAATTTCCTTTTTCCTGTTACCGCACACTGTAGTATACAAATGTATTCTACTGAGTTAATTTTCCCTTTTTATATTATCTGACATGATAGTGTACAAACTATAACTGCACTTCTAATTTTTGGAAGCTATGAAATCTAATTAATACAGGTCTTGGAAGTAAAACCAAGATCATGTGAACAAGAGCTAGCTTTGACTAGTCGGGTTTTTGCAACCCTTATATCTGCAGTCTATCAGAAAAGTAGTACAATTTGTTTTTTTCTAAACCCTGGTATGGACATCTTTCTCAACATCAGTTCTTATTACTTTCTTTTCTTTTATTTTTTCCATATTTTTTTTTTATTAAAAACCATGTTATAGGCATTTTTCTCAACATCATTTCTTATTACTTTTCTTTTTAATTTTATTTTCAGAATGTCTGAATGTTAGTAGAACTAGCTCCAACTGTGAGCTAGTTCGAACTGTAGATACTTTTTGAAGCTGGCCAGTTGTCCTCATGGACAAGAAGTTTAACTAGAGATGGTTTCATAAACATAGCTGAAACTATTGATGATCTACCACGTCCCAGTGAAGTGCAACTTTCAGCAGCTTTGAGGATTATGTCAGAGATGGAAACTCATCAGCTTCATTTAACTGAAATGGATCTTCAAATTCATCATGTAGAAACAGAAGCTTATAGTGCTGTTTTGAGGGCCTTCATCGCACAATCTGATGTGCTATCATGAGTATGATTTGCCTATCATCTATTGTGGCTAATTATTTTTATTTAAAGAATGATTCCCAGAAATGTTAATGGAAGTATTTTGTGTTAAAAGAAATGTAATGTAAGTTTTAAAATTAGATGCTACCAGCAATCAATTGGAAAGAAGCAATCTTTTCATGCAGTCTGAAAGTTCATTTTTATTCTTAACCAGTGTTTGTTTATGACTGGATTTCTCCACCTGCTTTATAGGGTAAGGAGGCACTTATATCTGAACTTAGAAAAGAGCTCAGAGTTTCAGATGTCGAAGACAGAGAAATCCTGGCAAAAGTCAAAGCAGACAACTCAATCAAAACTTTAAGGTTGCGTCTTTACTTCCCTTTTCTTATGTACCTAAAGGTTGTATTACATGTTTTTTTGCCATCCTGATTGAGATTGCACGTGACTTTAGTTTATATTGGCCTTTTTAATACATTTGAAGCAGGAGGCTGCATAAGGGTGCTGGGCCTCAGAAGGAACAGATAAATATTCCTCGTAAAAGGTTGAAAAGTGCCCATACAACTCTGTCGTCATCTCCAAGACACCTACCTCATGTTCAGCCTTCATTAGGTTCTGTAGCATCAGCTATGGTAATGCCTAAAAAGCAATACCTTGATGTTCTGGTATTTGTGGTTGCCTTACTAGCCTTGATGTAAATATTCATTGGCATTTAACTGAAACTTCTCTTTTATGTGGCGAATGCTTGCCTAATACTTGTTTCTATTGAAGCTTGGAGCATGTAAGTCTATTCATTCATGAGACGCATCCCTCTATCTTCTATCTGTATTATTCTGTGTAAGACTTGACTGGTGTCTATGATAGACCCTAATAGGGCATAGAAATTGTAAAATAATTATTAAAAAAATTTACAATATTTGTCAGCGGCTGTAACCCGCTGACAAAAGATATGCCAGCTTTTGTCAGCGGCTGATATTGTCTGTTGACAAATTTTTTTTTTTTTTTTGTCACCGGCCTCCGATTTTGTTGACGTATGTTTTGTCGACGACAAAGATGTCAACGACTTTGTCAACGAGGTCAGACCGTTGACATATCTTTTTGTCAACGGCTTTTTTAGTTTTGTCAACGGCAAGTAGCCGCTGACATGTCATTTTTCCTGTAGTGATATATATAGGTTGGATTTGAAAGCTGCAGAGCTGATTCTGATGTGTGTTAATGAATCTGGAACTATATATTCCCTTAATTTCAATGTTGGAGAGATGAAGAGTAAATTAAGATCAACTGTACATGTTGAGTACGTACGTAGAATCTGGCCAGGCATCTCAGAATATTCCCGTACGTGTTGGACAGATCTAGTGTGTGCATCCTCATCCAATCTGAGCCCCAGTTTATAAGAAGCCAAGAGGACAATATATAAGAAATGAGAAATGCTAGCTTTAGGGGGCCACGCGGGCACTTAACTCGATCGTATGGCGCGGCGCGGGCAGTTGAACACGTACGTACCCCACTTGCAATAATATAAGTATTTCCCATAATAAGAAATTAAAGTCGGATTAATGGTGGACGCCAGTTGAAGCTAATTACATTGAAATTAAACAATATATATATCACCAGTACAAGCTCTCTCAAATGTGTGAAATTGGTGTGGTCGTGTACCAGCTCCGTGATGGCATCGCTGCTCAGATCGTTGTTCTTACCAGGGAGGAGGCGCCGCACCTACTGCTTTTGGAAGCGGATCCTCCAAGGAGTTTTAATTAGTTGCACCTCTCCAAGCTGCAACACTCTCGCTCGATCGACTAGCTGCTCTCGGGGATGAGAGACCAACGAGTCGGGCCTACTTCCGATTGATGTAGGGATGGGACCCTCCAAGTACGTGGTTTGAACTTAATTAGATCCAAACTAGTTGGACACCCGCACGGCGTTTGAATATGAAAATATATTATAAATTAATACATATAAATTATTTATTAATATATTTTATCATAAATTGTCAACATTCTTTTAATTGATATATTAGAGATATAAATATTATTGTAAAAAATATTATCATAAATCATCGATCAATTTATTTTGTTCTATTTTATTTCAACCATAATTTATCAAATTCGAACTCAATTTGATGTTCAGTCTATATTAAAATTTAAATTACACAACAATAAAAAATATTTAATTAAAATATAGAAAAAATTTTCTAGGATGAAATATTTAAATGCCCATAACATAATTTGGACAAAATCAATATTTAAAAACAATTGAAAAATAATGGAATTCTATTTTTCACTAAGAGTACATAAAATTAACAAAATGTCAACTAATTGCATTGCCCAGATAACACATTTATTGTGCATAAAATAAAAGACAATAAAAAATTATATATGACTCTAACTATATTTGATACTGAAGTAGTTTCTCACTATATATTACTCATATTAAAATACTTAAGTAATCTCCCTCTCAGATGACTGTATGTTATATGTTTAACCTCTTTTTTCTATATGAAATTTTTATAAAATTTATTTTAATGCAGAGAGAGAAAATAGAAAATTATTGTAGTCATGTAACTACAGTTACATGGACACATGCACTCTAGGTGCGTACAGATAACAATAGATGTATAAACTAAAACTGGTATAAATAATCTTTACTATAATATACACATATAACATAACCAAATTAAATTAAGAGAAATTTCATTTATAGAATCATACGTCAGGTTAAAGCAAAATCATATTAGAATTTTCATGTATATAACCTAAAGTTTCAAGGTAAGAGTAAATAATGTTTAAAAAATATATTTCTAAGAAGAATTGAAGGGACTGACGTCTGACAAACCATGCCACCAAAAAACAATTCTGACAAATTAAAAGTTTTATTATTATAGTATAGATAGTATAGAAAAGATGCTCTATTAAATTTTAAAAAAATAGGTTGATTTTCGTCAAATGCTTGCAAGAAGATGGCGTTGAAAATAGGTTAATGGTATTGATTCTAAATTTTTTTCAATTAAAAAATCATTTTTATTCTATCTTTCCTAAGTAAGTTTTTAAGTATTAAAGAAATAATTTTCAAAATCTAACTTTAACATTAAATTAATCTAAATAATTAAGAATCAGTTCCCGGAATTTACGTAGTTAAATATTAAAATTATATCATACTTAAACGTATTAGAACGGGATTCTGCCTTATTATGCTTCCTTAATTAATTGTATTGCCAATAATTCCTCCTATAATTGTGGAAAAATTTGGGAACCAGAACCTCTAATCACCTTATAAATTTGTTTTCATATTATGTGAAATATCTAATAAGGCTTAAAACACATGACGGGTCAACTCACCTGATATACCTGCAAGGATTTGGCAGTTCACTGTGAAGGATCTAGGTGGAAGAGGCTTGTAGTTTTCTTTGCAATAGCCAGGACATCAGATTAAGACTTGAAAACTGTGACATTCTCTTCGCCCATTGATTAGAGGACTTGATATATACAACATGAAAGTATATATCATACTCCTTAAAAACTCAACTTAATTGTTCATATATAGTGGGTGAAAAGCTCATATCCTATATAACTAATTTGCTAAAGATCATTAATGGAGATGATCATTGTGAATAGGTTCACCCAACATGCAGCCTCCTCTCCTGACCCAACTTGCTCTAACACAAATAACTCACCAAGATATTGTCCTCTTGTCCCTACTGTAGTTATAAGCTCAGAGGGACAGGACAAGAGGCTTGTGTCCTCAATTCTATTTCTGTTTGTTTAATATGCTAGGATTCCTACATTACCAACATTTGGTTTAGTATTTAGTTGCAAGGACACATTTGAAAGAAGTTTTGAACTTATTTTAGAGTACTAACTTTTATTTGAAAATGAACATTTGCTGTATATTTTTACCTTTTGTGTGGACAAATGGGAGGGGAAAATGTGGAGATCATCTTCTATATATGTATTCCCCAACTTTTTCATATTTCAGTCTTGCTTTGAGGAAAATTGAATGACTCACTCTTCATGAAACTGCTATTTATAAAATTATAAATTATCCTTAAACACATTCAGAACTGGTCTCTGTCTTATTATGCCTCCTTAATTAATTGCATTGCCAATAATTCCTCCTATAATTATATAGATTAAATGACAGTTAGCAGGTCACTGTTCGGATCCCGGACCCAACCGCACAGTAATATGTATATTTTTAATGATTTTATTTTTATATTTTTTAAAAAAGCTATAAATTAGAAAATGTAATGTTACATAATCCATTTTTAAAATAAAAATTTAAAAGTAGAAAGGGAGAAAAATAAACCTGTTGTTTACTGTAGCTACTGTAGTGCTACAGTGATTACTGTAGCGCTACAGTGCTTCAACACCTTTAAACTGTTACAGGTGGCGCTGGGGGCGGTGTGGCTGGCGCCGTTCGCGGTGATGGCGGCGGCCGCAGCGCCGAGGGTGAGGCCAGGGAGGTGGCTGGGGAGGGGCGAGACGGGGGCCGGCCGGGGGAGGAGCGGGGGAGCCTCTACCTCAACACCATGTTCTGTTCTGGAACCTCAACTTTTGGGACAACGCGAGCACGTTGGCGGGGGCGGTGGAGCGGCCGCAGCGGACGTTCCCGCGGGCGCTGCTGGGGGCGGGGCTGCCCTCCTGCTGAATCCCTCGGAAGCCAACAGCAAGAGCTGGTATGACAACGAAGGTAGGTCCTGGACGTCGACCTCCTTCACTCCGCCAAAAACCTTCTCCAGAAGCTCCGGTGCCCGGGCCCTCGTGGGCACTGGGAACTCCCTGAGAAAGGAGACCACCTTCACCAGCACCACCTTGGACATTGTAACCACTCCATGTATGGCACAGAGAAGATAAAAAATAATAATAATAAACTTGTGATCTCTCTCTAGGTTGGACAGTGAAGAAGAGAAGACGGCGGGGAAGATAGCTATACGTGTGTGTATTTAGAAAAGTGAAGGCGTTGGTGCATGGTGTCCCGTGGCAGGCTGTTTGGCGCATACCAGGACCGCACGATCCACGTCCAGAGGGAGACATCTCATGCTGGTTATAGGCTGGCCACCACGCTGCCCACCGGCGGGGACAGGCTGCTGAGCCTACTGTCCCCGGAGAGCTACGTCGAGGTGCGCCGGCACAAGAAGTGCACGTGGGTCCACCACGTCGACGCCGTCTCAGCCCTCGCCCTGTCCCACGATGGTGCCCTTCTCTTCTCAGCTTCCTGGGACCGCATCTTCAAGGTGTGGCGGACAGTGTCTGCAATCAGTGGCGGACGCCCACCACGATGCCGTCAACACCATCGTGGTGTCCACGGACGGGACCACCTACACCGGCTCTGCCGACACCACCGTCAAGGTGTGGCGGCGGCTCCCGGGGGAGACCAAGCATTCGCTGGCCGGGACGCTGGAGCGGCACAGGTCGGCCGTCAACGCGCTGGTGCTGAGCTCTGACGGGTCGGTGCTGTACTCCGGTGCCTGCGACTGGTCCTTCGTGGTCTGGGAGGGCGGCGACGGCGGAAGTAGTGGTGATGGGTCTTTATCGACCCCCATGGTCGTGGCCGAGGTGCTCAGGGGGCACACCAAGGCGGTGTTGTGCCTGGAGACGGTGGGGGAGCTGGTGTGAAGCGGGGCTGTTGCCGGCGCCTGAGCGTGGAGGAGCTGCTGCGTTGATGCCGCTGCGGGTGCTGCCGTTGGAGGAGGCGAGGAGATGCAGGGGAGCACCTGGGGGGCGGGCGACGTGGGTGACTGCGTGGTAGACCGCGCAGCGGATCAGAGAAAAAAAGGGTCGTGGGAAGTGGAGATGGAGAGCATAGGCGAGATTGCGGAGGCTTCACAGAGGAGGTTGGGCCGACCTCCGGGACGATGGATAGGGAGGGACGGAAGAGAGAAAGACGCAGCGCGATTTGGGAAGTTGTGGGGAGCATTAAAACGTAATAAAATTCAATAGAATTCAAATTTGAAGTGAGAGTTTTTGGGTTCGGAGTTGGAAAAAGGTGCAGTAGAAAATTAATCTGGTGTTTACACGTGTGTGGGGATAGGTTTAGGCGGGAAGCAGTGATTTCTGTTTTAGTATTATAGTATAGATGTTCAAGCTGTGAGAATCTTTTAAAGAAACTTTAATTAGCCAATAATGCAAACTCTTGTAGTAATTAAAGTGAAAAACTTATTATTCGTCGAAACCACCACCCGCGCGCCTCCAGACAATTAAGAGGGTGGATCGCGCATGCTACACATTAACGATTGTCGAGGCCAACCCCACTTGTATCTCAAGTGTGTAAGGGCCTCCACTAAGACATGCATGTATTAGACATATCTAGGTACGTACGTACTGTAGGCTACTGATCCTGAAGCAATTAACCAGAAAATGTACCGAACTAATTAATAACCCATATCAACATTGACGCTGATCAGGTCAATGGAACCCAAATCCAACGTCCACGAGATGCTTCAAACTTGACGATATACCCCGTCTTCGAGATTATTAATAATCAAGCGGCCGGCCACTTAGCTTCAGGCAGCGAACTCGAGCTATATATATATATATATATATATATAGCTACAGTACCAGATGGAACACGTACGTACGTACAGCCCCGGAATTGGTTGCCGCTGAGATCAAGGTGCTCAATTTATAAGTCTGGTGACATTCGCCAACAAATTGCGAATTTGGGAATGATCAATATATCATTCCAAGAGCTAGAGGTCAAGATAGGAGAGCGATGTGAAGTTCACATGCGGAGGAGGAGGTGAGGCGCGCGCCTAAACGAGCATGTCACTAGATTCACCACCGATAAGGAAGGAAGCAAGGAAGCATGCATGTTCAAAGATCGAGCTGTTTGTCCTGGGTGAGAACGGATCATGGACTCCTTCCATAACAATTAGGTGTTTTAGTGATCAAGAGAGCTAGACGAGAAATCAATCCACTGATCGTCGTCTACCTTCAACAATATACAAGTAGCTAACATCAACATATGAGCTTATTAATTAAGATGGAGGTACTGCAAGCTTGACAGGTTCCCGAGATGGTGAAGCATATCGTCCCAACAAGAAGTGATCAATTGGAGAGGTTGAGAATATACATGCATATATATACCTCAGCCGGTGTAGCTAGCACTACAAAAGAACGAACATTTGTCAGCGGTTGGAAGTCACTGACAAATACTAAGAAACCCCTGACATATTATTATGTCCGCGGCTATGGAAGCGCTGCCACAGGCCGTTGCCAAAAAGTTCGTGGACAGATCTTATGTTCGCGCGCAGTTCACTATCGCCACTGACATATATATCATTTGTCCGCGCCTTTTACAGCCGCGGACATAAAATATTATTGGCAGCGGTCGGAACAGTCGCCGCCATAGACTTTACAGCAACGACTATAAGCCGTGGCCATTAGAATATTATGGCCGCGGGTTGTAGCCGCGGACATATGTCGCTTTTCTCAGCGACTAAAACTGCTGCCTTAAATATTTATTGTAAGCAGTCATAAGCGCCACGGCCATATGTTTTCTTTTTGTCAGCATCTTGTAGCCACAGACATATGTACCTTTGGCAGCGGCTTTCCAGCCGCTGACATGTTGTCAGAAAGATTTTTTTTTTATTTACTACAACACTCTATTCGTGTATGAACCACCTGGATCATTCAATCACATATATTATTATTGAGCCACCACCCAGGCTCGATGGATCATTCAATCACACACTATTGAGCCACCACCCAGGCTCGCTAGATCATTCAATCACACACATAGAATGTAATGCATAAATATTGTTATACAAATATCTAGAAAAGTAGAAAATGTACGTGAAAGTGTAATAAAATAAGAGGAAAATCAAGAGACATGATCATCATGATCAGAATAATCATCTGTCCCCTCATCTGTCTCGCTATCGCTCCCGCTCTGAACTGCAGGAGATACATGTTGGGTACGTGCCTGTGACGCCTGTATCTAGGAGAGGAGTATGCTCATCTCGTCCACCTTCGTAGCTACATTCTCCAATCGAGAAATATTTTCTCGCATTTGAGTCATCTCCTCTTCCTATGCTTTCAACTTTTCTTCTTGTGCTTTTAAATGTTCTTGCATTATCCTTTCTCGCTCTGAACCGGCAGACGTTCCTGTAGATCTATACCATGTGTTCAACGTCTCTCCACTACCCGCACAACGAACACGGCTAGGTCAATCTTTTCCCATGACCGAAATGAAGGCGTCCTTGAGAGTCGCTAGGGTGTGGCTCTCGGCATCAACGTCTGAGGAAGGAGCAATCATCTAAGTCATAGCCTCCTACAACAAAAGGTAGAGAAAAAAAAAATGATAAAACTATTGTAATGAAAACATATTCACACAAAATAAATAGAAATAAAGTTGCTTACATATCGTCTCCTGCTCTCCTCATCTACCCAGCTCTCACTGCCGTCTGGTAAGTCTTTGCATCGACCCATCTTGAAAAGCTCAAGTCGATGTGGATTACGTCCATGGATATTAGACTGTTTAAATTGAGACAAAATAAGAAAAATATATAAGTAACTAAATGAAAGGGATAACATAATTCATAAAACATAACTCACAAAATCATTCATCAACTGATAATGACTAGCATTTGGGTTTTTGTTGACAGGTTGACAAAAGTGTGCCGATTATTGACAATTAGCATGTCATGGACGGTAGACCATTTGGCGAGGTTGTATGTAGAAAAAATTGTGCCTTTACATGGTGTAACTGTTACAATTGTTTCCAACGGGGATCCTCGGTTCACATCCGATTTTTGGAGGAGTTTGCAACGGGTTATAGGCACCCAATTGAAGTATAGTTCAGCTTATCATCCCCAAACTGATGGGAAGATGGAGAGGACAATTCAAACCATTGAAGATATGCTTCGGGCTTGTTGTTTAGTTTGGGGAGGTGGATGGAAGCAGCATCTTGGCATGGTTGAGTTTGCCTATAACAACAACTACCATACAAGCATTGGCATGGCACCATATGAAGCGTTGTATGGGAGACCTTGTAGAACTCCGTTGAATTGGCATGAGGTGGGTGAAAGGCAAGTGATGGGACTGGAATTGGTGCAACAATGTGCTGAGATGGTGAAATTTATTAAGGAGAAACTGCAAACGACTCAAAGCAGGCAAAAGAGTTATGCGGATACTCGACGTAGGCCCCTACAGTTTGAGGTAGGAGATTATGTGTTTTTGAGGGTTTCTCCAACAAAAGGTGTACAAAGATTCACTAAAAGAAGCAAGTTGAGTCCCAGGTTTGTGGGTCCATTTCAAATCTTGGAAAGGATCGGGGAAACCGCTTACAGGTTGGAGCTTCCGTCCGACTTTACGGATGCTCATGATGTGTTCCATGTCTCAATGTTGAGGAAGTACATCCGAGATTCTTCCCAGATTGTGAGTTTCACCCGAGATGATTTGATGCCAGACATTTCCATGCCAGAGTATCCCGTTATGATCATAGGCAGACAGACACAAAAATTGCGGAATAAAGATATTGAGCTGGTAAAGATTTGGTGGCAGAACAGGCAAGGTGGCGAAGAAACTTGGGAATTAGCCGATGAGATGTTCAAGATGTACCCATATTTGTTTGAGTAAGCGTTGTTTTTTTTTAGGTGTTAGTTGCATATGCTTATACTTATTCTGCATGGTTGTTTCTTTAATTTCGAGGACGAAATTCTTTTTTAGGTGTTAGTAATATAATATCCGGTATGTTCGGATCGTGGTTTACCGGGTTTGGGGGCCAGTGTGTGGCCTATTGTGAGATTTTGGAGGTCTGTAAGTCTTTTACAGGTTATCTGGCTCAGGCAGGAAGCTGAGGGGTTTGGGCATTCCTGCCCAAAATAGCTTCTGGGAGGCTCACTAAGAACGCGTCCAGACAAAAGGACGCGATTCTCATGGGTTAACGCGGCCGCCAGAGTTGGCATGTTTCGAAGTTGTGTCGCGTCCTGTGTTATCGACGCGTTTCCGCACTGCCTTCATGTAAGCGGTGTTGGGTTCTCATGACAATGTGTATTGATGTGCAATGTTCATGTTTAAATGTTTTTGATGATGGACAATGTGTATTGATGTGTGTGAATGATAGAAATATGATGCTAATGACAAAGACATGCAAGAAACAATCACATATGAGAATATGCCTTTATTGATCACCTATACATTCATTATATCTCACTTACAATGTTTCTCAATGTAGGTGTGAATGCATATAAGCCAAGTAACAAGAACCAAGTGAAAAAGAACAAGAAAAGGACTTCAGGCAAGTAACTGTCAACAACTATGAAAGCTTATGTCAACAAATGAACTAGCCAGTAGCTTCATGGTTCTGGAAAACCAGTTTCCAACAGTAGCTGTCGATAGCAGCAAGTCGGTTGTCGACAGATCCAGTCTTCCAGCAGCTTCAAGTGTTCTGGAAACCAGAATTCAGCGTTGTCTGTCGACAACTATAGATCGCCTATCGACAAATGAAGAGAAACTTCAATTTTGAGATTTGGATATGTTCCATATTAGGGTGTTTCTTTTTACCACGTCTCTCTAAACTTGGACACCCATATATATAGAACATATGGAGCTATTTTCGCAGCAAGAAGCCACCATAAGAAAACCCTAAGCAAAACCCCCAAGGAAAAAAGCTTCTCCCTGCTGCTCTACTTCAACCCTCCATCCAGAGCGAAGAAGATCCATCTTTTGAGTGGAGTTGAAGACGGTTCGTTCACGGTTCAAGCTTTTACGTCATCTGAGGATCATCAAAGTGAAGCTTGGAGTTCTTCTGGACGACTAGCGACAAGAGTTGTCTATTGGGATTTGTTCTTTCACCTCAGAACTCTTGTCTTTTCATATTCTTCCTATTCCTGTGTGTGTGGTTGTGGTTCAAGCGATCCTTGTGCTTGATTCACGTGGTTTTTGTTGTTCTGATCATGTGTTTACATCAGACAACATGTGTGTGTGAGTTGTAGATTAGAACTCGCTAATAGGCAGGTGTTTCTGCGTGTGTGTGTGGACGTTGGACGTAGGATACACAAGTTGTGTACTCCGAACCACCTTAAATCATCGTGTCAGTGGTTTGAACATTTTATGGTAGATGTTTGGTAGGCACGTTGGTTTCTCACACATTAGATAGGTTGTTAATTGTTCTACTCTTAATTAAAGAAGGTCATAGTCTTTTAATTGGAAGTAATCTATTCACCCCCCCCTTCTAGATTACCATAATAGATAATTCCGCACATCTTTCAATTGGTATCAGAGTGAGGTTTCTCCAATTTACTGCTTTTGTAGCTTGATCTTACGATCATGAGATTCTCGATCTCATGGAATCTAACAAGGGGTTTATGGCTGAGGGACATTCAGTGTTCAGACCACCCTTCTTTGATGGCACTTATTATCCATATTGGAAAAATCGTATGCAGGTATTTCTGAGAGCTCAAGATTTTGAGCTATGGAAAATCGTCAGCAAGAGAGCGTATGTGCTGCCCGAAGATGAAGATACTTGGACAAAGGATCATATTAAGAAAGGCACCTTGAATTGGAGTGCATTGAACATGATGCAATGCGCTATGCATCCCAAGGAGTATTCAAGAGTCTCCACATGATCTTCAGCAAAAGAAATGTGGGACAAGCTGGAACTCATCTATGAAGGTACGTCTGAGATAAGGGAAACCAAATCCAGCATGCTTGTATCTGAGTATGAAATGTTTAAAATGAAAAATGATGAAACCATATCATATATGTTTGCAAGGTTCATGCTAATAATCAACGGGTTGAAAGGTCTTAAGAAAGAATACTTAGAAAGTGATTTAGTTAGGAAGATACGTCGGTCTCTTCCATCCTCTTGGAACACTAAGACCACTGTCATTGAGGATTCTAAAGATCTTTCAAACATGAAATTAGATGAGCTAATTGGTTCCTTAATGACCTATGAAATAAATGTAAAGAGAAAAGAAACTGAAGAAAATCTAAGAAAATCAATTGCTCTAAAAGCTTCCAACAAAAATTCCTCTAGTTCCAAAAAGGATGTTCAACAAGAAAGTGATGACAATGAAACATCTAGTGATAGTGAGAACGATGAAATGACCATGCTCACTAGACAGTTCAAGAAATTCCTTAAGTTCAAAAGGAAAGGCTCAGGTAACTTCAAATCTCTTCCAAAGATGGATTTTTCAAACAAATTTGATTCTAACAAAAAATCTGACATTGTATGCTATGAGTGAAAGAAATAAGGGCACATGAGAGGAGAGTGCCCAGAGCTCAAGAAGAAACTGAAGAAGGAGAAATTCACCTTCAAGAAAGCCAAGGCAATGTTGGCAACTTGGAGTGATGAAGATGAAGACGGGGACGCGCAAGCAACCTCTGGAGCTGAAGAGATTCAATGCTTAATGGCAAGGAGTGAGGACTCCAACGAGGTAAATTCTTCCTTTGAAAACTACACTGTTGATGATTGGGAAGAAGCATACACTGTTTTATTTCAAAAATTTTGTGAATACAAGTCAGAAAATAAAGCACTCAAGAAAAATGTCAACTCTCTTATTCACAACGAATCCAATAATGAACAAATTGCCATTCTAAGTAAAGAAATTGAGATGATAAAAATTGATGAGGAAGCTCACAGTAAGGAAATGGATTCTCTGAAAGAAAAATTGCAAGAGAGTGAAAAAGAAAAACAGAGCCTAATTCAGTCTCTTGAAAGTCTTCAAAATGAACATCAAGAGGTAAAGAAAATTCTGGAACAAGCTGAAAAGGATCTAAAAGAAAAGATTGAAGATCTTACAAGATTTGTAAAGGGAAAACAAAATCTTGATGCTGTTTTAGGTGCAAAAATTAATGTAACAAGACATGGACTTGGATATCAACCTGTAAAACAAAAGAAAATTGGAGAGACATTGATAACAACTTTTGTTGATAATAGCCCAAGCACAAGTAAACAAATTCCTCCCAAGAGCAAGAAAATTCAAGCTAAGGATAAGCAACTGCAATCAAATCAAAAGACTTCATCAGTTCAGTCAAATAAGAAGTCTGTCGATAAACTCAATAAGAGCTGTCGACAGGGATGGAAGAATGCTGCCAAGGGATAGCCATCCAGGCAACAAAAAGGGAAAATACAAATGAATGTTCAACAAAATAACAAAACAAATGTTTTGAGAAAATCTTCATCATGCGATTTCTGTAAGAAACTTGGGCACAATGAAAAACAATGCTGGAATAACTCAAATAATTTGAAATGCAAGCAAGTTTGGATTCCAAAGCATTTACGTTTTGGCATGAATGAAAACTTGGGACCCAAAGTAATTTGGGTACCAAAACCTCTTGTCTGATCCATCTATGCAGGAATGCCTAGCAGCCCAAAATCAAAACAAATGGTACTTGGATAGTGGCTGCTTGAGGCACATGATGGGCGACAAAGATAAATTCTATTTGCTGGTGGAGAAAGACGGAGGTCAAGTTGTCTTTGGAGGTAACAATAAGGGCCAAATCATTGGCACATGTAAGGTTGGTAAGTATGCCTCTAACTCAATAGACAACGTGTTGTTAGTTGATGGTCTTAATCACAATTTGCTTAGCATAAGCCAACTGTGTGATAAAGGTCTCAAGAACAAAACACATAGAGATCAGGCATCACTTTTTGAGAGATGAAGTAGCCAACAAGAACCAACACTTGACTTCATCCCCACTGATAAACAACTGGCCGACATCTTCACAAAACCACTATCTGAGGATAGGTTCACAACACTTAGAAGAGAATTGGGATTGTGCAAATTTTAGTGAATCCAATACCAAATTGAGGAGAAAATGGTCTTTGTGTATAGTGACTATGAGGTATATCAAATGGTGACATGTGGAAGAAGAAGTTCGGCTTGTTTGGAAACTCTCATTATACGTGAGTAAATATACTCCGCCAAGTATCCATAGTTTTCTTATACATAAAGGTCATTAACTTCATGATAACGTATTTGGATTGTCTTAATTTTGTAGCATGCATCTCCTTCAAAGAATGGTTTTTCAATGCTCACATGTTTATGAATGACTCTGCTGTGTGAAAAAGCTTTGTATGTTGTGCATCTCTTTGAGTGTCTTGCTTGAATGATGAGTCATCACATGCATACACTATGGGGGAGCAAGGTAAGCCTAAGTGAGTAAAATTGGTAGGGATACCCTTCATATTTCATGTGTCCTTGTCCCTCATTCAAATGATTCAAATGTCTCACAATTCAAAGCCATAAACTATTTTCTTCCCGTGCTTGTCGACCGCCAACAACCCTTCTGTCGACAGTCAGGCACTCCCAGAATAAAGATTTAGACAGAATTAAGTATCTGTCGACAGCCTCTCTCTGCATGTCGACAACTACCCTCTCCCAGAACAATCACTTCACTGGAATTCAGTACCTGTCGACAACCACCCTCTTTGCTGTCGACAGATACACTTCTGATGCCAACTCTTCAACTTTCCTCATTCCTTCCTCATGAGTATGTTCACAACCTTTGGGTAAGGGAAGAATTTGAACTTAATGATCATTACAACATGTCATACTCATCTAGTATTCATGACATGGATTTAAATACAATGATTTTGAAATAATATTTCGTGTTTGAGTCTAGGTTGTGTCATCTAGGAAACATTGAACAAATCTAATTGACTTAACTTACCTCATTTGAATAACTCCCTTGCGGATTATCATATCTCTCACATGGCTTGATAAGTAAGATGGTTCTTAGACCTAATGTTTTACATTGACCATTGACTTTACATAACTCTTGCTTTGATTGCTAGATAAAAAGAAATGATGGGAAAAAGCTACCTATTTTTAAATTCAATCATTTAAAAAAATGAACTTGGATAAAAGGCAGAGCAATAATGATCATTACTGAGTAACCGAGGACATGGGCATCACAAACTGTCTGTCTTCACGTCAAAAAGTCATTTCATTATCTCTGCATAATGGTATGATAGTCACTCACACTGAGTAACTGGGGGTACGGGCATCCATCATGTCTACCTTCACATAAAAAGGTGAAAGTGTTCCTAATTACCACTTTTCCAATTGCTCAATAATGAAAAACTTCAAAAACCTCAAATAGAGTGTAGCCTCCATGTCTTTCAATCACAGGCAAGTTGGTTGTCTATTGTCGATTGTCTATGTGGTCATTACCTTCATTTACCAACTGAAAATCACCACTAAGATATGTGATTTTTCTCAATGGTTTTATTCAAAAGGGTTATCTTATGTTCATATGTTCTTGAACGGTATTTTCTACATGCCATATCTTAAGATTCCCGGAGTATTATTTCTTAACCATTGTAGAATTTTTATGTCTCTTCATACTGGTGGTTATGACACTTTATAATGAGTATAAACCTTTTCTTCCCCTACACTCACAAGTGCATGCTCATTACCATTCAAAATGTTCAAAACTACAGTTCTGGCCCACAACTGCTCAGCAGCTGTCGACAGCTGCCTTTTTGGCTGTCGACAGCCGGTGGCCCAGGGCGGTTCAGAAGCCCAAACGGCACGCATTTAGGCCGAAATTTGTGGGGCTCTAACCTTTCAACTTCAAACCCAAACTCTTTAAAAGGGCACCCACGTCTCCTAACCCTTCCTTTTCTTCTAAAAACCCTTTCCTCTCCTCCTCCACCCTAACCCTTTTGTTCAGGGTGCCAACCCCAGGTTCCCCTCCTGATTCTTCTCCTTCTTCCCGTCGTCTCCTTCTCCTCAGAGTTCTTGTCTTCTCCGTTCTCTACTACTCCATGGCTCCTCCAGCCAAACGCCTTGCTTCTCGTCGGCGTCCCATCTCCCTAGATGTTGGAGAAGGCTCCGGGGCACCTACAGAGCGCCGAAGTAAGCGCCGGGACGACCATCTGCCGGAGCTTATTGTTCCTCACAACCGCCACACCTCTAAGGTTCGGGGCTCCTTCACGAAGTTTGTCCAGCCACAGTTCGTGGATTTCGTGTCCATGGAGGACATGTTCCCCGGTCTCTAGCCCCTGTTCAACACCCAGGGCTGGACGAAGTTTCTCTACTCTCACAAGTGGTACTCCCCTGCCGCTGTGATCGAGTTCTTCGACAACTTGGAGAAATCAATCGTTGATGAGGAGTTCTACACCACGGTAAAGGGTGCTACTTTCAAAATATCCCCAAATCTCCTTTGCCGTGCTTTTCAAATTCCAAACTCAGGGGCCAATATACTTGTTAATCCTCCTTCTGCCTCTGATTACTACACTTTGATCACCCATGAGCTATATCATCCTAGTGTGGACCACTTGAAGCTCAATGCCAATTCTTTCCCTCCACTGAATCGTCTCATCCACCACATTTTCACTACTCTCATCGTTCCTAAGGATGGAAGCAGGGAACTCGTTACCACAATCCACAAGTCCCTTTTCTACTATTTCCTTCGGACTGAGCAAATCAACCTCCCTCTACTCATGATTGACCTCATTAACCAATGCTTTCGCAATTCAAAGAGGTCAATGCCATATGGGTGCCACATTACATCCCTCTTCTCCTTCATTGGTATTCCCATCTCTGAATATGAGTGCAGAACTCTAATGTCCCACAGTTCCTTTGACCTCACTGCGGTCCATAGAATAGGATACAAGCTTGTGGATGGGAGAGTCACACGGACTCTCAAGGATAAGGCACCAGATGTTGAGGAAGTATCTGCTGAAGATGAAGATGATGATGGTGATGATGAAGACTCCCAAGAAGATCCAATGGATGATCAGAGAGATGATGGTGCTACTGCAGGCCAGGAACCAGCTCAATCCCTTAGAGACTTTATCACTGGTCAGGTGGCCCAGCTTCAGAACCAACTCACTACGGGCTTTGAACATCTCAATGCTCATCTTGATCATGTTGACAATCGGATGGATGCTCTGGCCGACACTCAAGTGGCCATTCAGATTAGGCTTACCGGACTCTCCACGGAGTTCAATGAGTTCCGTCATCTCCCTGCTTCTGGGCATGCCAATGTCTAGTGAGTTTGGGTTCTCTAGTCACTAGGTTTGGGTCACTTTGTCATTTGCGTCAGCTCTATATCTTTTGACTGTCATGGGTCATGGGTCATGCACCTTTTTGTAACTATGTGTACTTTGAATGTCATTTGAATGAAATCCACAGTTCTTGGCCTATTTCCTCTTCATGAGTGCATGCTTTATCTTTTTGGATGTTGCCAAAAGGGGGAGAACACATCAATGTGCATAAATTGAAATTTTGTCATCATCAAAAAGGGGGAGAATGTTGGGTTCTCATGACAATGTGTATTGATGTGCAATGTTTTTGATGATAGACAATGTGTATTGATGTGTGTAATACCCCAAATTTTTTTTATCATTTATTGATTCAAACAAGGATAATTAAGTTATTATACCTTAACGTTGTCAATAAATTGAAATAATTGATATGTAAGTATGACTAGTAGTAACGAGCATTACCCCAGTGTCGCGCATCGAAGTGCGTGCCTCCACAGGGCGATACTGGAAAACGACATCGAAATAAAAATCTGAGAACATCATAATTTCCAAAAAAATGTGGAGAAATTTATTATGTAATTACATGAACTTTTTTGACGTACAGATTTCAAGGCACAGTCGACGCGACCATTTTTCGGGTGATTTTTCACCTATTGCAAAATAAAATCTAAAAATTAAACTAAAATTACTAAATTTGTAAAACCATCCTATTAGCCTATGGTTAAAATTTTGTGACAAATGGACACCATTTAGAGGTGTTTGCCTAGTAAACATTAGGCCAGCTGATTTATGGGGTATTTACGGTTGGGGATTTTCTGAAAATTACAAAAGCCTACGTGTAAGACTATAGGGTGGCCAGCACACTTGAAGTAAGTAATCATGCATACTTACCTGAGGTGTCACAACTGGGAAACGCATGGGTTTTTACTGTGACACATGATCAGGGGATATCGTGTCTTCATGCATGGCATCATCTTGGGTTTATAAATACACCCCACTAGCCTTTGTGAGCATCTTTCTGAGCTTGCCCTTCCGTTATGCTGCTGCTTTGTTGCCAGATTGTTGAGTAGACTTCACAAGCCAGAGCCATTACCACTGCAATTGCATCCTTGTTCTTGCTCTAGCTGGCGTTAGGAGTACTGCATGGGATGTAGTGAAAGCTGGTGAAGCAAATCTGGGAGGACTTGGCTATTTGGTTATCCTTTCTTCATTATTGGCAACTCCCTCAACTACTATACGTTGGGTTTTTGGGAATTTAACATCAAGAGAAGGTTGTGCTTGTCTTAAAGGTAGGATTCAATTCCTTCTATCCTTCTCTTCACTAGTAGATTACCAGCTTGAAGGAAATCTCACTCTGTATATCATCCTTAGTTCTTATCTTATAGTTTGAGAGTATGTTCTTAATAGGACTATATTCTTCATCATGCTTTGGTTAATTGTCATCTATGAGAGCTTATAGATAGTTCTTCTTCCTCCACTTGATTCAAAAATCTGAAGTTTTATCGATAATCTTGTGTAATGTAGACAGAACCATGATGGTTCTTTCTTGTTGTGAGATTGGTTTATTGAGAGTTCATGGAGGTCTTAAGTCTATGAACTTAACAAGTGTTTAGTGAAAAAGAGAAGAGAGTTTAAGAGGAAAACTTTCTAATCCAATTACCTTGAATTCTTCTTTCAGTTGGTTTTCTTGAAAGATCAACTACGTGAATCATAGACCATGTTTTATCCTTACCTTTCTTGTCATGATAATTTCAGATATGAGGCTAAGATTATGTTTTGATTAAGTCCTAATCATGTTAGGAATGATAGAAGAGTTTAATAGTACCATTTAGAGTTGATTTAGAGCCATTTCTGAAAGTTTGAGCAAGTTCTGTCGACAGACGAACACCTGGCTGTCGACAGGAGCTCTCAGCCAGAAGCCTGGAATTCATGACCTGTGGGATCTGTCGACAGATCCCTTGCTGGCTGTCGACAGATCTCACAGACCTGAACCCCTGGTGTCTGGAAAACTAGATCTGTCGACAACTCCCTTGCGCCTGTCGACAGATGACAACAATACATGTTTCTAGGCCTTGTTTTACTCCATTTCTTGATACAAATCCTACCCAATTGTACCAACTAATAGTCCACCTAAATCTTATGGTTTTTACTACCTAAAAACCTACTAAAACCAGTCATGTACCCTTCTTTGTACCATGAGTTATTTCTCCGAAGTTCCAAACAACATGGACCTCGAAAAGCTACCAATCTTTGAAATCAGTAAGAAAACATAGTTTCTTCACTCTTATGTGTAAACTTTGAATGAATCCTTGTGGTTTTACCTACTAAACTCAGTTGTGAACCTTTCATTTCATCATGAGTAATTTCTTCAAAGTTCCGAACAAAATTGTTCTTGTGAAGATTCGAAAATTCTGAACTAGTGAAGGAACATAGTTCCTTGATTCTTGTGTGTGATTCATGAGTGAATCCTTGTATACCTTGATTCACTACAAGGATAAGTATGTGATGATGACACTTTATGAGTCTTGGGACTCAATTGAGAAAAATGCCTGGCAAATAAGGGCTGGTTCAGTCCTGGGGAGAGCACCTGAATTCGTCAGTGGCCGCGTGGGGGCGATAAGGACATCGTGGATGTTGGCATGCATCAATTCGTGCTTGATTGGTCATCATGTCATGCTTGAGTGTGTGATATTGTATCTGATTTGGAATTCTAAAATCATTCTGAGTTATTGATTCTATTTCCAACCTTGTACTTGTTCAATACATGTTATCGAATAAACTTGTGCCTCCGTTCTTGGAACACACCATGTTAGTGATCTTTACTCGTTCTATCTTGAATGTTTATCTATTTGAATCATTTTAGAAATGTTGAATCCTACTGGGCTAGTTAGCTCATTCCATTCAATATTTCAGGTGAACAAGATGGAGGAACTGCTTAAGGGGGAATTGAGTGCTGAGAGGACCACCTATATCAAGCATTGTCGTGCAGCTATCTTTTATTTCCTTGTAGTTTTAAGTGTGAATGTAATAAGATACAATTACTTTTGTTTGATCCTCATTCAGACTAAGATGAGGAGTATCATGTAATAATTTCCGCAAACTTAGTTAGTATGAACAAACCGTGCGTATTGCTCGTCATGTTTAATATCTGTCATGTCCGGTAAATGTAGTTTTGCTAGGACGTGACAGATTAAATTGGTATCAGAGCATTAGTACGATAAACCTAGGGATAACCAGTGAGTTGGGGTAGAAACATGGGATTAGTTAGCATGATTTTTCTAATCATGTAAATGCTTAACCTGTTAATTATTTCAGAATGGACATGAGTGCTCAACAAAGGTTGGTGGCAGCCATGGAAATGCTACGACAGGACCTAGAATTATATGCTCAAGCCCAAAGAGAAACCCACATACAGATCAAAGAGGAAGTATTAAATCTAACGGCAGGCGCTTTCTTGGCGGGAAATCCACATGTTTCATTGGATATTATGAACCAGATCATGAATGATCTAAATGGTCTGAAGCTGGGGCAAGAAATGCTGTTCCATCAGATCGAGGGGTATTGGGAGGAGATGACCAATGCCGCGAGGGTGCTGCATTATGGAGCGGCAGAAGAACATCAACCACCACCCGCAGAACCGGTTATAGATTTGACCAGAAATTAGAAATGGTGGATAGACAACTCACTTTTTTTGTAAACCTCTCCTTTTGTGTAAATGTTAGTTGTATGTATGAAACTCCCATGTGTATGGCGAGTGAGAGGTTGATGAAGGTATGTTTTTGTAATGTCGGAAGTTGGATGAAGGAGACTGTAGTGATATAGTTGTGAATTGTAATGACATGCTATGATGTACCTAGTTGACTAATGAATGAAATGAAGTATTATGCAATTTGAAATGCGTATATGTGATGAATGCAAGTAGGGTGAATATGAAAATTAATGTATGTTCTATTGGATGTTTCAGATTATTATCTAATCTTATCATGGACGGAGGTGATGCTAGTTGGAAGAAAATGGAAAATTCAATGCATGACTTGACCCGAGTAATGAGGAATGTAGCAAAGAGTAATAGCCATAATGGAACAAGCCTATTCAGGGACTTCCGAAGTTTAGATCCTCCAAGATTTTCAGGGAGTACTGACCCAGACGAGGCTGAGAATTGGTTAAAGGACATTGAAAGGATATTTGGAGTAATCAAGTGCACTGAAGAAGAAAAGATTCGATTAGTGACTTTTCAGTTGGAACGAGATGCTAGAGCATGGTGGGACACCGTGACATCTACATTGGAAGATCCAAGTCAAGTGAGTTGGGATGAGTTTGTAGAATTGTTTAATGATCAGTATTTTTTTGAAGTTGTCCAGGAAAAGAAAGCCACTGAATTTGCTAATCTGAAACAATTAAGGATGATCGTATCCGAATATGAGGCTCAGTTTGCTCGATTGTCTAAGTATGCTCCACATCTTATAGCCTCGGATAAGCTGAAAGCCAAGAGGTTCATGAATGGACTACGCCCTATCTATATTATGCAGTTAACTCCACATTTGATTACTACATATTCAGAAATGGTCAAAAGAGCGTTGGCTCTAGAAGCTGCTAATGATTTGGTGGACAAAATTAAAGGAAGGTCAGGAGAGGATCGAAAGAGAAAATTTGAGTCGAGAAATGCCTCGAAAGTACAACAATCTGGAAAGAAGACAGGGAAAGCTTCAAGTGGAAATAAGGAAGTGTGTAATCATTGTCATGTTAAAGGGCATAAAGCAGAAGTTTGTTGGCGTAGGTTGGGAGCATGCCTTAAATGTGGAAGTACCCAACATCGTATTTCAGAGTGTCCGACAATCAAGAATATGCCAGTCAAACCAAATCCTCAAGCAAGGCAAACTAAACAAGGAAGAATACAAGCAATTCAGGAGGTAGAACCTGAATCTCCGCAAGAAGGCGGACTGATTGAAGGTACACTAACAGTAAACTCAAAACCTACACATGTACTATTTGATTCAGGAGCTACACACTCCTTTATTAGCTATAATTTTGATAAGTCTTTGGAAATACAACCAGTTTTATTGTCTACATAATTAGAAGTGGCAACACCTTTGAGTGAGGGTAAAAAGCTTAGAGAGTATTACCCTGATAGTCAGATTTTATGTAATGGACACAATTTATATGGTGATTTAATATGCTTGGAAATGTGGGATTATGATGTGATTCTCGGGATGGATTGGTTATCTAAATACCATGCCAATTTAAATTGCCAATTAAGGCGGGTCACATTTCTAGGAAAGGAAAATTGTTCTATAACTTTTGATAAACCTCACATTAGAAGAATACCGATAATCTCAGCAGTTAAGGCTTGTAAGCTAGTACGAAAAGGTTGTCAAGGGTACTTGGCTTCTGTAACGGTACTGAATTAAGATATCACGGGATTGGGTGATATTCCAGTGGTAAAAGAATTTCTAGACGTTTTTCCTGAAGAATTACCTGGCATACCACCTAATAGAATTTTTCGATTAAGTTAGTTCCGGGAGCTACACCAATCTCAAGAACACCATACAGGATGTCAATGGAAGAATTGAAGGAATTGAAAAAACAGTTGTTAGAACTGATAGAAAAGGGATTTATTAGACCTAGTACCTCACCTTGGGGTGCTCCAGTGTTATTTGTGAAGAAAAAAGATGGGTCTATGCGATTATGTATAGATTATCGACAGTTAAATCAGTTAACCATAAAGAACAAATACCCACTTCCCAGAATTGACGATCTATTTGATCAATTGTCTGGAGCTCAGTATTTCTCCAAAATTGATTTAAGAACTGGTTATCATCAACTCAAGATTCAGGAGCAGGACATTCACAAAACAACTTTCCGAACAAGGTATGGACACTACGAATTTGTAGTGATGCCATTTGGATTAACTAACGCACCTGCTGCATTTATGCGTTTGATGAATGACGTATTCAGAACTTACTTGGATCAATTTGTGGTTGTGTTTATTGATGACATACTGATTTATTCCAAGAGTATAGAAGAACATGAGACACATTTACGAGTTACTTTGCAACTATTAAGAGATCACAAATTATATGCAAAATTTAGTAAATGTGGATTTTGGATGGAACAAGTGATGTTCTTGGGGCATATTATTTCAAAAGAATGATTGTCTGTGGACTCTTCAAAGATTGAAACCATACAAAGATGGAAGCAACCAAAGAACCTCACTGAGGTTAGAAGTTTCTTGGGTATGGCTAGTTACTATCGGCGATTTGTTCAGAATTTTTCTAGAATTGCCTCGCCTCTTACACAATTGACTAGAAAAGGAACTGCATTTGTATGGAGTGAAAGTTGTGAACAAGCCTTTCAGTTGTTAAAGAAATGTTTATCGTCTGCACCAATCTTAGCTTTACCGATAGAAGGAAAATTATTTGAAGTTTATACCGATGCTTCAAGTATTGGATTAGGATGTGTATTGATGCAAGATAGACGAGTCATTGCTTATGCATCAAGGCAATTAAAGATTCATGAGAAAAATTATCCAGTACATGATTTGGAGTTAGCCGCCGTAGTTTTTGCTCTTAAACTTTGGAGACATTACCTATATGACAATCAATTTATAGTTTATTCTGATCATAAGAGCCTTAAGTATTTGTTTTCACAGAAAGAATTGAATATGAGACAAAGAAGGTGGATGGAGTATATCAAAGATTATGATTTCAAAATTGAATACCATCCAGGGAAAGGCAATACGGTGGCTGATGCACTCAGTAGAAATCCTATAGCTAAAGTATGCCACCTACAAGTAAGGGAGTGGAAATTGTTAGAGGAATTTTCTACATTGAGCTTAAGGGTGGAATCATAAGAAGGAAAGATTGTTATTAATAACTTGACAGTTCAGTCAGAATTATTGAGGCAAATTAAAGAACAACAAGACAATGACCCTGTGTTGACAGAAATCAAGGAAAAATTGATCTCTAAACCTGATTTTAGTGAAGATTCCCAAGGAAATCTTCGATTCCGAGAAAGGTTATGTGTGCCGGATGATTGTAAGATCAAAAAGCAAATTCTAGAAGAAGCACACCGATCATATTATACTATTCATCCTGGAGCTGTTAAGATGTATCAAGATTTAAAGAAACATTTTTGGTGGTGCAATATGAAGAAGGATATTGTAAATTTCATAGCAAAATGCTTAACATGTCAGAAAATCAAAGCCGAGCATCAGAAACCAGCAGGAAAATTAAAACCACTTGAGGTGCCAGAATGGAAATGGGACAATATTGGTATGAATTTTATTGTGGGATTACCTAGAACTTGAAGTGGATTTGACGCTATTTGGGTAATCATTGACCGACTTACCAAATCAGCTCATTTCTTAGCAATCAAAACAAGATGGTCAGTGAGTGTCTTAGCCGCACTTTATATGAAAGAAATTGTCCGATTACATGGAATCCCAAAGAATATAGTTTCAGATAGAGATGCCAGATTTACATCACATTTTTGGAGGGAATTACAAGAAGCATTGGGAACTAAATTGAAATTTAGTACAGCATTTCATCCTCAGACTGACGGACAAACAGAGCGGGTGAATCAGATTATCGAAGATATGTGCCGATCTTGTATATTAGAGTTTGGAAATGACTGGAACACTCACTTAGCAATTATGGAATTTGCATACAATAATAGTTATCAGTCTACAATACAAATGGCACCATTTGAGGCTTTGTACGGTCGCCAATGTAGATCACCATTATGTTGGGTGGAACTGAAAGAATCACATATTCTTGGACCTGAAATGATCCAAGAGACCACAGAAATTATCAAGTTGGTACAAGATAGAATGAAGGCTGCTCAAGATCGCTAAAAGAGTTATGCTGATCGTCGAAGAAGAGAATTGGAATTTCAGGAAGGAGAACATGTATTTCTTAAAGTATCTCCTTGACGTGGAATTAGAATATTTGGAATTAAAGGGAAATTAAGTCCAAGGTACATTGGACCATTTGAGATTTTGAAAAGAATTGGAGAAGTAACGTATCAATTGGCACTTCCGCCACAATTGTCCAATGTACATGATATTTTCCACGTATCGATGTTAAGGAAATATGTATATGATCCAGAACACGTTATAGAATATCAAGATCTGGAAGTACAAGAAAACTTAGCATATGAAGAAAGACCTGTACAAGTTCTTGATCGAAAAATCAAACAACTACGGAACAAGGAAATTCCCTTATTAAAGGTTCAATGGAATAAACGAGGACAAGAAGAGGCATCATGGGAACTTGAAGACGCCATCAGAACCAAATATCCGGAATTATTTACAGGTTAGTAACCACACTCTTATGTAATTAAATTTGGAGGACCAAATTTCTTTTAGTGGGGGAGAGTTGTAATACCCCAAAATTTTTTTTATCATTTATTGATTCAAAACAAGGATAATTAAGTTATTATACCTTAACGTTGTCAATAAATTGAAATAATTGATATGTAAGTATGACTAGTAGTAACGAGCATTACCCCAGTGTCGCACATCGAAATGTGTGCCTCCACAGGGCGATACTGGAAAACGACATCGAAATAAAAATCTGAGAACATCATAATTTCCAGAAAAATGTGGAGAAATTTATTATGTAATTACATGAATTTTTTTGACGTACGGATTTCAAGGCACAGTCGACGCGACTATTTTTCGGGTGATTTTTCACCTACTGCAAAATAAAATCTAAAAATTAAACTAAAATTACTACAATTTGTAAAACCATCCTATTAGACTATGGTTAAAATTTTGTGACAAATGGACACCATTTAGAGGTGTTTGCCTAGTAAACATTAGGCCAGTTGATTTATGGGGTATTTACGGTTGGGGATTTTCTGAAAATTACAAAAGCCTACGTGTAAGACTATAGGGTGGCCAGCACACTTGAAGTAAGTAATCATGCATACTTACCTGAGGTGTCACAACTGGGAAACGCATGGTTGACGTGTCATGGGTTTTTACTGTGACACATGAGGGGATATCGTGTCTTCATGCATGGCATCATCTTGGGTTTATAAATACACCCCACTAGCCTTTGTGAGCATCTTTCTGAGCTTGCCCTTCCGTTATGCTGCTGCTTTGTTGCCAGATTGTTGAGTAGACTTCACAAGTCAGAGCCATTACCACTGCAATTGAATCCTTGTTCTTGCTCTAGCTGGCGTTAGGAGTACTGCATGGGATGTAGTGAAAGCTGGTGAAGCAAATCTGGGAGGACTTGGCTATTTGGTTATCCTTTCTTCATTATTGGCAACTCCCTCAACTACTATACGTTGGGTTTTTGGGAATTTAACATCAAGAGAAGGTTGTGCTTGTCTTAAAGGTAGGATTCAATTCCTTCTATCCTTCTCTTCACTAGTAGATTACCAGCTTGAAGGAAATCTCACTCTGTATATCATCCTTAGTTCTTATCTTATAGTTTGAGAGTATGTTCTTAATAGGACTATATTCTTCATCATGCTTTGGTTAATTGTCATCTATGAGAGCTTATAGATAGTTCTTCTTCCTCCACTTGATTCAAAAATCTGAAGTTTTATCGATAATCTTGTGTAATGTAGACAGAACCATGATGGTTCTTTCTTGTTGTGAGATTGGTTTATTGAGAGTTCATGGAGGTCTTAAGTCTATGAACTTAACAAGTGTTTAGTGAAAAAGAGAAGAGAGTTTAAGAGGAAAACTTTCTAATCCAATTACCTTGAATTCTTCTTTCAGTTGGTTTTCTTGAAAGATCAACTACGTGAATCATAGACCATGTTTTATCCTTACCTTTCTTGTCATGATAATTTCAGATATGAGGCTAAGATTATGTTTTGATTAAGTCCTAATCATGTTAGGAATGATAGAAGAGTTTAATAGTACCATTTAGAGTTGATTTAGAGCCATTTCTGAAAGTTTGAGCAAGTTCTGTCGACAGACGAACACCTGGCTGTCGACAGGAGCTCTCAGCCAGAAGCCTGGAATTCATGACCTGTGGGATCTGTCGACAGATCCCTTGCTGGCTGTCGACAGATCTCACAGACCTGAACCCCTGGTGTCTGGAAAACTAGATCTGTCGACAACTCCCTTGCGCCTGTCGACAGATGACAACAATACATGTTTCTAGGCCTTGTTTTACTCCATTTCTTGATACAAATCCTACCCAATTGTACCAACTAATAGTCCACCTAAATCTTATGGTTTTTACTACCTAAAAACCTACTAAAACCAGTCATGTACCCTTCTTTGTACCATGAGTTATTTCTCCGAAGTTCCAAACAACATGGACCTCGAAAAGCTACCAATCTTTGAAATCAGTAAGAAAACATAGTTTCTTCACTCTTATGTGTAAACTTTGAATGAATCCTTGTGGTTTTACCTACTAAACTCAGTTGTGAACCTTTCATTTCATCATGAGTAATTTCTTCAAAGTTCCGAACAAAATTGTTCTTGTGAAGATTCGAAAATTCTGAACTAGTGAAGGAACATAGTTCCTTGATTCTTGTGTGTGATTCATGAGTGAATCCTTGTATACCTTGATTCACTACAAGGATAAGTATGTGATGATGACACTTTATGAGTCTTGGGACTCAATTGAGAAAAATGCCTGGCAAATAAGGGCTGGTTCAGTCCTGGGGAGAGCACCTGAATTCGTCAGTGGCCGCGTGGGGGCGATAAGGACATCGTGGATGTTGGCATGCATCAATTCGTGCTTGATTGGTCATCATGTCATGCTTGAGTGTGTGATATTGTATCTGATTTGGAATTCTAAAATCATTCTGAGTTATTGATTCTATTTCCAACCTTGTACTTGTTCAATACATGTTATCGAATAAACTTGTGCCTCTGTTCTTGGAACACACCATGTTAGTGATCTTTACTCGTTCTATCTTGAATGTTTATCTATTTGAATCATTTTAGAAATGTTGAATCCTACTGGGCTAGTTAGCTCATTCCATTCAATATTTCAGGTGAACAAGATGGAGGAACTGCTTAAGGGGGAATTGAGTGCTGAGAGGACCACCTATATCAAGCAGTGTTGTGCAGCTATCTTTTATTTCCTTGTAGTTTTAAGTGTGAATGTAATAAGATACAATTACTTTTGTTTGATCCTCATTCAGACTAAGATGAGGAGTATCATGTAATAATTTCCGCAAACTTAGTTAGTATGAACAAACCGTGCGTATTGCTCGTCATGTTTAATATCTGTCATGTCCGGTAAATGTAGTTTTGCTAGGACGTGACAGATTAAATTGGTATCAGAGCATTAGTACAATAAACCTAGGGATAACCAGTGAGTTGGGGTAGAAACATGGGATTAGTTAGCATGATTTTTCTAATCATGTAAATGCTTAACCTGTTAATTATTTCAGAATGGACATGAGTGCTCAACAAAGGTTGGTGGCAGCCATGGAAATGCTACGACAGGACCTAGAATTATATGCTCAAGCCCAAAGAGAAACCCACATACAGATCAAAGAGGAAGTATTAAATCTAACGGCAGGCGCTTTCTTGGCGGGAAATCCACATGTTTCATTGGATATTATGAACCAGATCATGAATGATCTAAATGGTCTGAAGCTGGGGCAAGAAATGCTGTTCCATCAGATCGAGGAGTATCATGTAATAATTTCCGCAAACTTAGTTAGTATGAACAAACCGTGCGTATTGCTCGTCATGTTTAATATCTGTCATGTCCGGTAAATGTAGTTTTTCTAGGACGTGACAATGTGTGTGAATGATAGAAATATGATGCTAATGACAAAGACATGCAAGAAACAATCACATATGAGAATATGCCTTTATTGATCACCTATACATTCATTGTATCTCACTTACAATGTTTCTCAATGTAGGTGTGAATGCATATAAGCCAAGTAACAAGAACCAAGTGAAAAAGAACAAGAAAATGACTTCAAGCAAGTACCTGTCGACGGCTATGAAAGTTCATGTCGATAGATGAACTAGCCAGTAGCTTCATGGTTCTGGAAAACCAGTTTTCAACAGTAGCTGTCGACAGCAGCAAGTCGGATGTCGACAGATCCAGTCTTCCATCAACTTCAAGTGTTCTGGAAACTAGAATGCAGCTTTGTCTGTCGATAGCTATAGATCGTCTGTCGATAGACGAAGAGAAACTTCAATTCTGAGATTTGGATATGTTCCATATTAGGGTGTTTCCTTTTACCATGTCTCTCTAAACTTGGACACCCATATATATAGAACATATGGAGCTATTTTTGTAGCAAGAAGCCACCATAAGAAAACCCTAAGCAAAACCCAAGGAAAAAAGCTTCTCCCTACTACTCTGCTTCAACCCTTCGTCCAGAGCGAAGAAGATTCATCTTCTGAGTGGAGTTGAAGACGGTTGGTTCACGGTTCAAGCTTCTACGTCATCTGAGGATCATCAAAGTGAAGCTTGGAGTTCTTCTGGACGACCAGAGACAAGAGTTCTCTATTAGGATTTGTTCTTTCACCTCAGAACTCCTGTCTTTTCATATTCTTCCTGTTTCTGTGTGTGTGGTTGTGGTTCAAGTGATCCTTGTGCTTGATTCACGTGGCTTTTGTTGTTCTGATCGTGTGTTTACATTAGACAACGTGTGTGTGTGAGTTGTAGAGTGGAACTCGCTAATAAGCAGGTGTTTCTGCGTGTGTGTGTGGACGGTGGACGTAGGATACACAAGTTGTGTACTCCGAACCACCTTAAATCATCGTGTCTGTGGTTTGAACATTTTACAGTAGATGTTTGGTAGGCACGTTGGTTTCTCACACATTAGATAGGTTGTTAATTGTTCTACTCTTAATCAACACACACATCTTGGATCGAACTTAAATCAACTATGTTTGAGATCTCGATAAATCTGTGTTCTCATCAAAAAGAAGGTCATAGTCTTTTAATTGGAAGTAATCTATTCAACCCCCTTCTAGATTACCATAATAGATAATTCCGCACATCTTTCAAGTGGCGCTGCATGCGCGCCGCGTGGCGCATGCGGGGCGGCATCTTTTAAATGCGGCGAAGGGGTCGGACACGTTTATTATCGCAGCGGGGAAGCCCCACGCGATTCGATTTATGTTGTGTTAGTCTTCCACCCTTGTCCGAGCAGAGCCTTCCCACTGCTTAGCTGCAAGGGGGAATGCTGTTGGGTTTTGGTGGTGATTTTGGGGAGATCTCGTCCGTTTGGAGCCCATTCGGCGTACTTCCGGTGCGGTGACGAGCTTCGAAGCGTGGAGGACGCGGGGCTATCGTTGGGATTGCGTTTCTTACTTCAGTAGGGGAACTCTACCTCAATTTCTACTATGGGTTCAGGTGTTTGGAATGAACATGTATTGGATTAGGGTTTTCCATATGGAAATTGTATGAATGAGGGTAGAAAGCATGAGTAGGAGCCTCTTAGTATTGTTATTTACTGCTTTACATGCTTGAGGGACTATGTGGGGTGTTTTCCGGAACAGGTTATAGGTTGTGTAATCGATGGTTGAAAGGCGGCCAAGACAGCCGACGCGTTCATGTGAACGCGTCTGCCAAGTCCGATGCGATTCAATAGGTGTATAGAAATGTCCACTGTGTTGGATGCATTTTAGTAAGTGGCCACCCGAGCTCTGGGAGTTCTTGGCCAGTTTGTCCGATTTTCGACCCACGTTGCTTGGGTGGTGTTCCCATGGCAATGTAGAGTCTGTGCGGGTCATGATGACTCATGTGATGATCGTTAACGAGGTGTTTTACGTGGATTTACATGCATAGCAAGTTGGGTGTCATGCCTTCCATAGTTACCTCTCCAGTCGGTTACCCTAGCACCGGGTGCTCAAGGCTTGTCCCGGTATGAGAGTATCGTCAGGGTTGGAGTCGTCTTCCTGGACACCCTCACTCCTATGTGGAGTTGTACGTCCGACTGAGGGAAAGATGGAAAGGGACAGCGGCTCGTGTTTGTGGGTGTGCGGCCATTTGTAGAGCGCTCTTGGTTGGGGGATGGACACCGGTAGATGTACTGGTCCCCATCTAATCTGGTTTCCAGTGCCTCACTTTAGGGTTCTCAGTCGGAGCCCCTAAAGGTGTTAGGCTTGGGCCTGCGGCGGTGTAGTCCGTAGGTGTGGTGGTTTGTTGTCTCCACGTTTTCTTGACCTGTTGAGGTGGAGCGGCGGCTGGGCCTTTCGCCTGTGGCTACGAGGCTGAAGGTGTACTTGTGTCCTTTGTATGAGTCTGTGGCTGGTGTCGCGAACCAGTGTACGTGACTCGTGTGCGGCGTACCCTTTTGTGGCTTGTGCACTCGTGTGTGGTTTGCTGTTTATTTACTTTTAGCTGTAGCATCATGTATAGGTGTTTACATTCTTTAAATGCTTTACAGCATTGCTATAAACTATGTCTTACGGCTTTGGGGGAGTTACCCTACTGAGCCAATGACTTGTGAGGCTCACCCCTTCTTCTTCCAGGTGAAGGAGAGCAGGAGGACTCACGTCCTTCCTTTAGTTCGGGTCAGCGTCGTAGTGGAGTCGGGCCCTCGCCACCAGCAGAGTAATTGTTCTTACTAGTGAAGCCCTGGGGGTTGTCCCGGGCTATTGGACATTATTATGGCTATGTACGGAACTGAATATGTACATTTCATGTAAATATATGTGAGCAATGAAAGTTTTTATGTATTCAGCACGTTCTTTTGTATTTTTGCGGACACGTATAGTTGATATCCCTTGCGAGGCTTCGGCCCAATCGCGGGAGGCGGTGTTGTGTCGGGCACGTTATTGGGTTAACGGGCCTGAACGGCGTGAACCGTCACAGAAATCCTAGTTGGCAGCAACATGCCTGCCGTTGACTGCCTAGCCAGGAGGAGTTGGCGTCCAGATCGATGGACGCCAACCCCCCTGTTAGCGGCACCATAGGTGGATGCCAAGTTCCTAGCTGTATGACAGTTTCAGATTTGGTAATGCCCGCGTTCCTCCCAGTTCCAGTTTAGGTAACCCATCCTTAACCGTAGGAGACCTAACCTAATGCATACCCAACCTACCCAGCTCTATAAAATCACCCCATTCCAGCCGGATTAAGCCTTTTGGCCTTTGTGAAACCCTAGAACCCTTTGTGGAGAAAAGCTAATCTTTGGAGAGCTGGATCCGGCGACTGGAGGAGTTTCCTGGCAACCTGCACCGACTAGAGGATAGTCCATACATAGAAGAAGCATCCCCAACTCCGAGGATCTATCTACATCAATAGAAGAACCGGATCTGAAGAGGTATTGAGCATCTTCTTGGCTAGGCCGAGGAGGGCTTCTTCGGCAAGATTTGTTCTCTATGGATTTAATTGGAGGCAAGTAACCTATGGATGTCAACCCTACTCATGTCCCCTTAGGTCCTAGCATTTTTTCGGAATTTTTCTCGTGTCTGGAACCTCGAAATTTCCCTTGTATTTGTGTGCTGCCTGCATGGTTTGATGATAGGAAGTTGGCGGCCACATAATGTGCCCCCAAGTTCCTGTGTTGGCGGCACCAGACTGTGTCGTTTACACAGTTGGCGGCACACACTATGTCGCCAAGTTCTTCAGGGTACAAAAAGTGCATTGCTTGATCTCTAAAATGCCTTATTTGAACTTCTGGATGTATATGCGTACTGTAAAAATTGTATGTGGTCAGGGTCAGTCATTAGGTCATATCATGAGGATATTTCGAATTTCTGTACTTAGTGTTAATTATTGAAATTTCTGTATTAATGAGAGAAGCATGATTTATCTATGTTTAACCTGGAATAATTAGATTTGCTGCATGTTAGGGTTTTATAAATTTTCCTATTAGTATGATGACTGTTTGCATGCTTTGAAACTATTAGACACTACTGTTTCACTGTGAAATCTAATTAAGTGAAATTCTTGAGTAATATGCCTGCATTCTATCTTAATTACTAAAATTTGAATTACTGTCCATAAATATTTGAAAAATTTAATATGTGATATACTAACTGTATTTAGCATGTGATAAAAATTTGGTACTGATGTGACAACCGTAGGTACTATTTGTATTATAACATGTGAAATTTAATCATAATGAGCATGTTAGTTGTAATCATGTAAAATTTAGTATTAATAGCATGTTAGTATACTGTTTTGAGTTGTTTATCACTGTTGAACAGTAAGATTAAACTCTGCAACCTGAAATGGGATTATTATTCAAAGTGCATGTGCAAAAAGAGATTAAAGTGTGAATTAAGTGTGAGTAAAATGAGACGAAATATGATAATGTGTTTAATGTAAAAATGTGGCCGAGATTAACACTGCTACTATAGAGGTCTGAGAGCTGTACCATAGAAAAGTCCCTATGGAAGGCTCAACGTATGTGAAATATATCCTAAGGGCATTAGGATGAAACCCTAGAGGTGGACAAGTACCACTGGATACGGTGGAGAGGGCTTCTCCCGGTCTGCGCAGTTACCAAGATTCGCCACTAGATTGCCCAGGTGGCGGGTATGTGTCAAGTGAAGTGAAGTGCTTTGTGCTATGTGATATGGGTGTGTGCGTCCTCTAGTTGGTAGTTAGGACTATGTGTCACGACAACTTAAGTGATAAAATGTGAATAAAGTGCAAAGTGAAGTGTGAATGTGGCACGTGGTAAGTGCAATGATGTGACATGTGATAAGTGAAAGTGCAAGAGGAAAACTATGTGAAAAATGTGTAAAATGATGTGCAAGGGAGAGTAAATGTTAATGAGAGTATAAATGCATATATCCATATTAATCATGTGTTAAAATGTTGACGTAATATCATGTTTAATATCATGTTATATAGTTCAATAACATCCATGTAGTAGTGTATGTGAATATGTGTATGTAAACATGTGAATTGGGGCAATGTGAAAGATGAGCATGTGGAATTGTTAAATGAATAAGATAGCATGTGAACAAATGTAAATCCATGTAATTGTGTTTAATTCATGTCAAAACAGAAAGCAAAGTGTGATTATGATTGTGATAATTACATGAAAGAATATCTAAGTTCCATGATAGACATGCTATTAATCTAGTACATAGTTCCATGCTTAAATTGTATATAGTTGCCAACCGACTTGAATATTTTTTAAACCTTCAATTCATGTTTAATAATATGTGATATCATGTGTAATTGTGATTTATTTATATTAAAATAGCAAATGAAATGTGTAATTAAATGTGAAAAGTGCATGTGAAATATGAATAGATATCATGCTAGGTTGCTATTTACTTGGTGCTTAACTCCATGCTCTAGTTGGTAGAGTTGTACCATAATATGGATAATGTTTAGATTGTTAAATCATGATACATGTTGGGTGTAGAAAGCATGCATAGGTGTATGTTTATTTTCCATGATTTAATATGAACATGTGTTAGTTAAAAAAGTGTTTAGGTGATTTATGTGTAGTTAATTATATAAAGCATGTGCCATGTATTTGTTATTGTTTAAATGATAGCATGTGTTTCTTTATTGTTTGGTAGCTTAGCATGTGTGTGATATATGTAAGGTTGAGTCTTTAGATTGCTTGCTGGGTCTTTTATACTCATACTTGCTTCGGCGTACAAGTGGGACGGGTGTCCCCGTGCTTGAGGAGGGCACGGTAAGAAGCGGCATCGAGCACGAGGAGTAGCTATTTGTGGAGCTTGCTAGATAGTTGTACTTTTTCTTTCGTAGTGAATAATGTCATTCGTATGGACAATGTTCTAGACAATGTATTTCTTTTGGAAATGTAATAATATGGACGTTATCGTTCTTTCATTGCTATATAGACTGTGGAATGTGTGATGATGATGGAATGAGAATGAGTTATTTCTTTTAATTCCGCTGTACTCATGCGTATTCATGTACATATCAATCTATCGTTTAGTGTTGGGTTAATATCCCACTGTAATGTGGATTGGTATAATCATACCGGTATAAAGAGGGTCATAACATAAAATCATTCATACTTACCAAAGTCTCTAGGGCGTCTCGTGCCTCGGCTAGCTGTACTTCCGTGCTCTCCAGCAGGGCACAGAGGGTCTCGATCAGGTCGTCTCGAGCATCCTGCACATGCACACATTCATTAGTCAAAACATTCATATCAAAATGAGAAAAGCAAGTTTAGAAGTGCATACCTCAGCCGGCCTCATGAAGTCCCAGTTTTTGTACACCTCCTGGTAGTGCTGGAGGTACGCGTGGCTGTTCTCGGCGTCGGACTCCACCACGGTACCCCCTCGCCACCAATCGACATACTAATCAGGGAAGCTGAGGCGCCAGTCCACCCTCTTCGCCTTCCCCCGGGTCTTCCTCCCCACTCCTCTTGACTCCACATCCTCGGACCACACCTGGTGCAGTCCCAGCATCCTCATGGCAAGCCTCAGCAGACATGCTCGATCTCGTTCAGGCAATGGACCTAAAGGTCTTGCCCAAAGCGATGCTGACCGTTCTCCACCCAAGGCTGGCCCTCGTCTGTGATGCTCAGGTAGGGCTGCCATACCACCTGCATCCATGCACATATAATGTCACACATCATATCATAAAGAAATGCATGAGATAGGGTAGAGTATATACCAAGAATGCCGAGAAGTTCTGGATGTTGCACTGGAGGGTGTCCAACTACAGGGAGAAGGAGGCCACCATCACCACCAACAGCCACCGTCGTGCGAGGAGAAGTGCATTGGGTTGCACTTCTATGGCCCTCCCCAAGAGGATGTAGTAATAGCTCCACACCTGCATACATGGGCACATTGATTATTTGACTAACAAGTGTAATGCTGGAAATTAAGAAAGTTTAAAAGAAAATCATGTATCTGGAGGAAAGGGGCGAACCCGCCCATTGTTGTCTCTCTGTTGGTGCTGCTGGAGAGGTCGGCAAATGTGTGGGCCAGGAAAGCCACTCCCCAAGCGTATCTCCAACTCTCTCTAGATCAGCCAAGATCTCCAAAAATCGGCAATGGATGTCGTCTCCCTTTGTACCCAATAGCATCTTCCCTAGAAACAATACCAAGAACCTCCTCAGGTCCCGGTCCACCCTTTCCTCATCCTGGGGGTCCTGACCATACACCGTCTGGGATAGCACCGCTGATCTCTACACAAACTCATGCAACGAGTCCTCGCCTGACTAATTTTCCCCCTGCAGTCCTAGGCTCTGCAACAACTAGACCAATCAACCATCCTACGGTTGCCAAGGTCATCCTCTACCGCTGGCTCCAAGCTCAGCAAATCTTGGGCCAACTCTGTGTAATCCGCGTACGTCACTCCTGTCACCGCCTCGCTGTCCACCTAGAGGCCGGTGATCCTGGCCACATCCTCTACACTGGGCACCAAGTGCCCCCAGAACATCAAGAAGGCCCTGCTTGTAACGACCTGACCTCCCAGACCCCCTGCCGGGGACCCCGAAGGTCGCGCCGTCACCCACGGATCTGAAGACCCAGAAAGGTTAGAATTTAGTCCAGTGAGATAAGCAATGAATTCAAATAACTATAACAAGAAAGTTCATACATTAATAAAGAAGTTATGTACAACATGTCCCAAATAAAACTACGGGTACAGAAAAAAAAGTGCAATCCTTAAGGGGCATACCCTGAGGACTTGCAAAAAGGCAACTTTCAACTCACACAGTACAAGAGCTCTCACGCTCACAACTCACACTGTTGGCAATGCACGGCGTAACAAACTGCCACCACAATCTTCCAGCAACGAACTCCTGCGACAGCGAGTCCCTACCTGAAGAAAGTAGGGGGTGAGCCACGCGAACAAGGCTCAGTAGGGATAACCAGTCCTTTACCAGCCAGAGCAGCAAGAACTCCAAAGAACATGGAAGCAAACTACTCTAGAAAGTAGTAAAGCGAGAAACACGTACTTCAGAGTACTACAAAGCAACAGAACAGAGTAACGCCACAACCAACAACCAGTGTCAGATCAGACACTACTCTCGCAGTACTAGCGGAGACAGACAAGATGCGGAAGCAACCCTCGGCATGCACCCGCCGAGACAAAGAGCTCACGGAACATCAGAGCAACCATGTGAGACCAGAGTCTCACGACAGAAGCACCACCATCCCAGACCTCCACAAGGTAAGGAAGGCACAGACAGGTGTCACCACGAGCGACACCGAGCAGCCACGTGAGAAGGACGTCTGGCCAAAAACACGGCCACCACAAACCTCCACAAGGTCGAGGTCCCACAAGTAGAAACACCCTGGACCACGGATACTCCACGAGGTCAGGGAACCATACACTCCGGTGCTACCATGGACGACACGAAGGAAAAGATTACGAAACAGTAGGCGGGGGTCTGCATAAGGCACCCCGAGACAACACAAGACGCGAAAACCACATGAAGCACAAGGCAACAAGGCCAGAACAACAATGCCCACGGAAGCTAGGCACGATCAGGTTACAACCACCATGCATGCTAGGGCAATGAGAGACACTTGGAAAAATGGACGGAAATGTCGTCACAACAACATCAACCAAGCCACCGCCACTGTCAGCTAAGGGGAGGACACACCAGCCACTCCTCTGCTCTCCAGCCACCGGCTCCTGCCTACAACCTCCCCAGAAGAGTGAGGCCAGTGAGCCACCATAGAGAACACCACAACGAACAACCACAACCCAGCCGAGCTTCGCCCCTACGCCTGACACCGCGACGTGGCTCCAGAACCAACGCCGAGAGAGGCAGTGAGAAGGACTAGCTGATTTGCACCAGAAGAACAACCAAACCACCTTGGTGTCCAAGACTCAACTAAGAGAGCTCTGCAAACGACTCTACGCCACTGTACCCCACCGTTTTCCCCTCTGCTACCAGAGTCTGTAACTCGAGTTCACCCGCCGCCTAGAGAACTCCCTCAACAAGCGCGAGGACTGGGGGTCTAGGTAACGGTGAAACCTCTACAACGGACAAGCCCTCGAGTGCCAAGCACCATGTGAAATTGAGAACAAGAGGGGCAGCCACAACAAGCAAACAACATAGCTGGTTTGTAACCAGACAAGGCCAGCAGGCACAGGGCATGCACGACACACCTCCCGGAACTCCCAGGAGGACCGTCGACCAACACACGCACACATAGCTCAGCCCAACAAGGGAAGCAACCATGGAACACCAGTCATGTGCCTAAGTTGGGGAAGAAACATTCCCATAACCAACTTAGGCACAGACCACCCTTATGAAGCCCAAAAACAAGGAAAACTGAATGGGCAACAAGAACACGACAAGAACCCTGTCACGACCAGAACATGACAAGGAAGTTGTCGCGACCAGAACACGAAAAGGAAGCTATCGCGACCAGAATGCGACAAGAAAGTTGTCGCCTTCAAATTCAGAATGCGAGGTATCGACCCGTCGCGTTCCTCATCTGAAGGTAGGTCCCTTAGGGCAGAACCACCCCAAGGTCCACACCCAAAGAACCAAGAAGGCAAACTGCCAAACATGAAGACAGGCCTCGTACCAAGTTGGGGAGACCTCCCTCTAACCAATTTGGACATGAGCCATCTTCCACCACGACCGGAAACGAAAGACACAGGGGGAAAAGGGAACGCGACGGCTATCATGTCGCCACCAGAACGTGACAGGTAGCCCATCGCCTTCTGACTGGTATCGCAACAGCCATCCTGTCACGACGCCAGTTAGAAGACCGAGACCGGGATGGGGCCATCCCACAGTGTGACATTCCGGCCATTCAGATCGTCTTCCTGTGTGTATGGAGGCCAATGTATGGCCATTGACGTGAGTAGCAGGTGTTTTCGTAGGTGGTGAGGCTCTGTGGGCCGGAGATTTGGGCCCAAAGTGCTCACTGATTCACTGTCTATGAACGCGACAGTGAAGGGCGTCGCATTTTGAATGTGACATCCTAGGGCGTCGCGTTCATGAAACCGTTGTTTTTAATCTTCGTCTGCATATGCGCCACGTGTTGCTCATAGGGCGAGCTTGCTGACGTCGGCTTATTGAAGGCGACGGGCTGGTGCGTCGCGTTAAGGTCGCGACACAGTATGGCGTCGCGTTATTAACTGTGAAGAGTTTTTATAGAACCCTGGCAGAACAGAGCTCACATGAGCTCTGCTCGGCCAGGGGGGGTTATGCTGGAGGATTTCTGGGCGACTGGACTTGTTGGAGCTTGGTTTATCGTGTTCTCGCCACAAGGACGTTATGTGGAGCGGGGGAAACGTCGTGTGGACTCCGTACTTCGCCTGCTTCGCAAAGGTAGGGAGATTTCCTGTGTTTGAATCCATGGATTGCTCATGTGTTGTGAATGATGTGTTTCTAGCTCTTTAAACAGTAGATGGCATGTGTAGGAACACATTAAAGCATGTAAATGGAATGAAAACCATAGATTATAGGGGTTTTGGGGGTGATCCGGATGAAGGTTTCGGATTAGGGTTTGTGCCTGTGAAGGCGACAGGCCTGGGCGTCGCGACACTGTCGCAACAGAACGATACGTCACGTTCTTGTTTTCTAAGGTGACATATCGGACTGTCGCGTTCTGAAGGCAACACTGGGCCCCGTCGTGATCACAGCCGAGGCTTGTTCTGTGCATGGGTTTGTTAGTGTGATATTATCAGATTATCGTATATGTACTGTGTGGTAATGGTAAGAGGTGCATTGGCACTCTCAACGCTCGGGGAGCATGTGGTGTGTGTGGTTGGCATGGTGTTCACGTGGTTTATGTGGAGGTTTCACGTGGTTTTGCGTTGTGCACGTGGTTTCCGTGTACGTGGTGTGTAGTTTGACGCCTACCATGGATACCTCTTCAGTTGGGAGCCCCAGGTTTTGTGTGAGCCAGGCACGTGTGTGCCCGGGGCTTGTCCCGGTACTGAGTACCGTCGAGGTTTTGTCGTCTTCCTGGACACCCTCACTCTTGTGCTGAGTAGTACGTCCGGCTGAGGGAAAGACGACAGTGGGACAGCGACTAGAGAGAGTTTGTTGTGTTGTCGCTTGTAGCGCGCTCGTAGTTGGGGGGACGGACACCAGTAGACGTACTGGGCCCCAGCTAGTCCTGTTTTCCAGTACCTCACTTTAGGGAGCTCAAGCCAGAGTCCCCAAAGGTGCCAGGCATGGGCCTGCGGGTGTGTGACCTGCAGGTTGTGGTGGTTTAGTTGGACTCCACAGTTCTTTGTTCTGGTTTAGTGGAGCGGCAGCTGGACCTTTCATCCGTGGCTGCGAGACTGAGAGGTAGTCCTGTGTTGCTTGTCCGGGTCAGTAGTTGGTGTCGCGAACTAGTCCACGTGGCCCGAGTGAGGCGTTTTCCTACTGTAGCTCGTACACTTGTTTAGGTTTGCCGTTTATTTATCATTACTAGTTTCTGTTAAGTGGCAAATGGTAAGTGGTATTTACAGCTTTATATTCTGCTACATAGTTCTATGAATTGTTAGTGTAATCCCTTGCTTTACTATTTATGTTGGTTTGCTTGGTTTCTAGGGAGTTTCCCTACTGAGCCAGTGACTCGAGAGGCTCACCCCCCTACTCTTTCAGGTGAGGGAGAGCAGGAGACCTCACATCCGTCGTCTAGTTCTGAGCCGCACCATAGCGGAGGGTCTGTACCACCGGCAGTGTAATTTACTTTTCTGTTGTACACCTCGGGGTATGCCCCAAGTTGTTGTTGTAGTTTGGTTACAGTTGTGCTATGGCTATGTACATTTCTAATAAATATTGTGAGATTGGCAAATCTTATATATATATTTGAACTGGTTCCCTTACATTCCTACGGACTAGTAGTTTGATATCCCTTGCAAGGCTTCGGCATGATCGTGGGAGGCGGACTCGTATTCGGCACGTTATTGGTTTAACGGGTCTGAATAATGAGGGCCGTCACAATTGGTATCAGAGCAAAGTCCGTATGGATATAAAGGAATTGGAAATTGCATAGCCATGTCTCTATTGTAACCCCCTACTGGTAGCGACCTTGGTTTTGTATTAATTTATCGTATGTTGTGTCGATGAAATGATGTTTGTGCAGAGTTAGGGATGGCAGAAAGGAGAGATTGGGGAGGTGGAGGAGAGGGGTCAAGAGAAGGCCCTACGCAGAGAATGATAGAGAGAATTTGGGAAAGCTTGACAGATATAAGGATGAGATTAGATTAGCAGCCACTGGTGCAGCCAGCGGTAGCAGTACCACCACTTCTAGAGGAGGCAGTGCTAGTAGCCCCAGTTCCACTACCATCCGGAGTAGAGGTACCTTCTGTAGTACCTATACACCTGGCAGTTCCAGCGAGGCCAGCTATCGGAGAGGAGACTACAGTACTTGTGAAGTGGTTTTTAAGGTTGTAGCCCCCTACATACTCAGGAGGCCCCAACCCGGATACAGCAGAGCATTGGATACATGAGATTGAGAGGGTATTTGCGATAATGAGATGTCCCCAGGAAGATAGAGTGATTCTTGTAACATATCAGCTACGAGGATTTGCGCAAGAATGGTGGCGATTAAAGATGCAGACAATTTTTACAGGCAGAACGGAGGACACTATTCCATGGTCAGAATTTTTGTAAGTTTTTAATGATTCTTTCTTCCCAATACAGATCCAACAGATGAAGAGGGAGCAGTTCAGGAGACTTCAGCAAGGGAATCTCTCAGTGCTTGAATACCAGATGAGGTTTATGGCCTTGAGTAGGTATGCCCCATATGTGGTAACTGATAATACCATGATGGTGGAATATTTCATCCGAGGTCCGAGGGCAGAATTACAGGATGCAGTGATTCCATTAATGTGTAGAACAGTGGAAGAAGCAGCACAACGAGTAGCAATACTGGAGAGGACTGTTAGAGCCAGGCAGGGGCAGTCTCAGACAGGTGGTTTAGGTTCAGGCAGCTTTCGGAATCCACATCCGTCAGGAGGAATCATTAAGGGGAAAGCACCTTCCGGAGCTTCTTCGTCATCTGGAATAGCAAAGTGGGGCAAGCAGATCAAGAAATTCTTCCAAGGAGGCCGTTGAAGAGGCAGGCAGCAGGGCTTTCAGCAAGGAGGTTTCCAGCAGGGTCGTGGCTATAGGCCACTGGTTCCAGAGGAATCTCAGCAAAGTACAGCAGGGTAGCCTACGACATACCCAACTTTCAGATGTTATAATTGTGGGCAGGCGGGACATTTAGCAAGGAATTGTCCGTATCCTCGAGAGCAGGCTTATGGTAGAGGGACTTAGCAGTAGCAGCCCCCTCAGCGGTCAGCAGAGCAGGGCAAAGGTGTACCGTACCAGAGAGGAGGACGGGGCCGAGTGATGGCAATCACCCGAGCTCAGGTGGAGGCATCCAATCTCATTGAAGGTATATTACCTTTCTTTGATTTTACTGCTAGAGTGTTAATTGATCCGGGTGCTTCGCATTCGTTTATTTCCGAAGATTTTCTAGATAGTATAGTGCATCCTTTAGAAGAAAGATCTTGTGAGTTAGTGGTAGAGATTCCTTCAGGAGGATATATGCTTACTTCCAGTTTTCTAGAAGAGGTCCCGTTAGTTATTCATGGAAATCAAATGCCAGCAAGGTTATATGTTTTGACATTGACAGATTATGATGTGATACTGGGTATGGACTGGTTAGAAGCCTATGGGGCCATGGTTGATTGCAGGAAAAAGAGAGTCAAGTTTTGCAGACCCAGTGGTGAAGTGTTTGAATTCCAAGGTATGCCTTTTTACACTCCCAAGTTTATTATTTCTGCATTTAGAGCTAAAAAGTTGATTAATGCGGGATGTGTAGCCTACCTTGAGTCAGCTAGTCTAGTTGAGTCTAGTAAGTCTGTAGATTCAGTGCCAGTGGTCAGAGAATTTGCAGATGTATTTCCAGAAGAGTTGCCAGGGCTAGCTCTGCACAGAGAAGTAGATTTTACTGTAGAATTGCAGCCAAGCAGTTTACCTATCTCTAAAGCACCTTATAGAATGACACCAGCAGAATTGAAAGAATTGAAGAAGCAATTGCAAGAGTTGATAGAAAAAGGTTTTATCAGGCCTAGTCAGTCACTATGGGGAGCGCCAGTATTATTTGTCAGAAAGAAAGATGGCAGCTTAAGGATGTGTATAGATTACAGGCAGTTGAATAAAGTCACAATTAAGAACAAGTATCCTCTTCCTAGAATTGATGATTTGTTTGATCAGTTGCAATCAACCAAGGTATTTTCTAAGATAGATTTGAGGTCAGGATATCATCAAATGCGAATTAGAGAAGAAGACATTGAGAAGACCGCTTTTCTCACTAGATATGGGCATTATGAGTTTGTTGTGATGCCATTTGGGTTAACTAATGCATCAGCAGCTTTTATGAATTTGATGAACCGCATATTTCATCTGTATTTGGATCAGTTCATAGTGGTATTTATTGATGATATACTGGTTTACTCAGCATCAGAAGAGGAGCATGCAGCGCATTTGCGAGTTACTTTGCAGATATTGAGGGATCATCAACTATTTTCCAAGTTCAGCAAATGTGAATTTTGGCTGAAAGAAATTCAGTTTCTGGGTCATGTAATATCAGGTGAAGGTATTGCAGTGGATCCCGCCAAAGTTGAGGCAGTGATGAAATGGGAGGAACCGAGAACAGTGTCTGAGATCAGGAGTTTTCTGGGTCTTGCAGGTTATTACAGAAGATTTATTCAGGATTTTTCCAAGATAGCAGCCCCTATGACTAGGTTGACAAGAAAAGGAGTTCCTTTTGTGTGGTCCTCAGAATGCAGACGCAGTTTTGCAAAATTAAAGAAAAGGTTGACTTCAGCACCAGTGTTAGAAATATCGTCAGGAAGTGGCGGATTTGTTTTGTTTACAGATGCATCCAAGAGAGGATTGGGTGTAGTTTTGATGCAGCACAACAAGGTAGTAGCCTATGCCTCCAGGCAATTAAAGAAACATGAAGAGAACTATCCCACCCATGATTTAGAACTGGCAGCGGTTGTTTTTGCATTGAAGATTTGGCGGCATTATTTGTATGGTGAAAGATTTGAAATATTTACTGATCATAAGAGTTTAAAGTATATTTTCTCTCAGAAGGATTTGAATTTAAGGCAGCGCTGATGGATGGAATATTTAAAAGATTATGACTTTAGTTTGGCATATCATCCAGGCAGAGCTAATGTAGTAGCGGATGCACTAAGTAGAAAAGTAGTTATGAATCAACTTATGATCAGAGAATGGAAATTGTGTGAAAATGTGGCGGAAAATTCCTTATATGTGCCGAGTAGTCTGGGCAGAGCAATATTAGCAACCAGTGCAGTGGAGCCGTCTTTATACCAGCAAATAGTGGAGGCGCAGAGAGCAGATAATAGTTTAGCAGATATTATAAGAATGGAAGAAGTGACTTTTGGGAACGACAATGTGGTTAGACTCAAAGGTCGACTATATGTTCCAGCAGATGCAGAAATCAGACAAAAAGTTTTAGAAGAGGCTCACAGATCAAGGTATACCATCCATCCAGGTAGCACAAAGATGTATCAAGATATGAAGAAACATTTTTGGTGGCCGAATATGAAAAGAGAAATTGCAGAGTTTATTGCAAGATGTGTAGTATGCCAGCAAATTAAAGCAGAACACCAGAAGCCAGGAGGATTGTTGCAGCCGCTACCCATTCCACAATGGAAATGGGATGATATAGCAATGGATTTTATTGTTGGTTTGCCCAGCTCCTCAGGTCACAATGCAATTTGGGTATTTGTGGATAGATTAACTAAGGTTTGTAGGTTGTTGCCAGTTAGTATGTCTTGGTCAGTGGACAGATTAGCCAAGCTGTATGTAGAAAGAATTGTGCCTTTGCATGGTATTCCAATCACCATTATTTCAGATCGAGATCCTCATTTTACTTCAGGTTTTTGGAGGAGTTTACAGAGAGTAGTCGGTACAGAATTAAGATACAGTTCAGCATATCATCCAAAAACAGATGGGCAGACAAAGAGGACAATTCAGACACTTGAAGACATGCTAAGAGCTTGCTGTTTGGTGTGGGGAGGTATTTGGGAATGCCACTTGGGATTGGTTGAGTTTGCCTATAATAATAGTTATCATGCTAGTATTGAGATGGCACCATATGAAGCCTTATATGGTAGACCGTGTAGATCACCACTAAACTGGCATGAAGTAGGGGAATGACAAGTTTTGGGTCCAGAATTAGTTCGACAATGTGCAGAGACAGTAAAATTTATTCAAGAAAAATTGAAAACAGCTCAGAGCCGTCAGAAAAGCTATGCAGATGTCAGACGTAGACCTTTGCAATTTGAAGTTGGTGACTATGTATTTCTAAAGGTTTCTCCTACTAAAGGTGTGCTAAGGTTCAGTAAGAAAGGTAAGTTGAGCCCAAGATATGTCGGACCATTCCAGATAAAAGAAAGAATGGGTGAAGCAGCTTATAAGTTAGATTTGCCAGCAGATTTCACTGATGCACATGATGTGTTTCATGTCTCAATGTTGAGGAAATATATCAGAGATCCAACCCAAGTTGTCAGTTATCAAAGAGATGATCTGAAGCCCGACATGACAATGCCGGAATATCCAGTGCAAATTACAGGCCACAGAACTTAGAAGCTCAGGAATAAAGAAATTGAATTAGTGAAAGTCAGATGGGAAAACAGACAAGGTGGAGAAGATACATGGGAATTAGCAGAAGAAATGATGAAAGCGTATCCATACTTGTTTGAGTAAGTTTTAATTCTTTTAGGTGATAGTGTTATATAGATTGAATTAAGAAGTTTTCGGTGTTCAATTTTTGTTTTAAATTTCGAGGACAAAATTTCCTTTTAGGTGATAGTAATGTGACGTTCCAGCCGTTCGGATCATCTTCCTGTGTGTATGGAGGCCAGTGTATGGCCAATGACGTGAGTAGTAGGTGTTTTCCGCAGGTGGTGAGGCTCTGTGGGCCAGAGATTTGGGCCCAAAGTGCTCACTGATTCACTGTCTGTGAACGCGACAGTGAAGGGCGTCGCATTTTGAACGCGACATCCTAGGGCGTCGCATTCATGAAACCGCTATTTTTAGTCTTCGTCTGCATGTGGGCCACGTGTTGCGCATAGGGCGAGCTTGCTGACGTCGGCTTATTGAAGGCGACGGGTTGGTGCTTCACGTTAAGGTCGCGACACAGTATGGTGTCGCGTTCTTAACTGTGAAGAGTTTTTATAGAACCCCGATAGAACAGAGCTCACATGAGCTCTGCTCGGCCAGGGGGGTTATGCTGGAGGATTTCTGGGCGACTGGAGTTGTTGGAGCTTGGTTTGGCGTGTTCTCGCCGTGAGGACGTTGTGTGGAGTGGGGGAAACATCGTGTGGACTCCGTACTTCGCCTACTTTGCGAAGGTAGGGAGATTTCCCATGTTTGAATCCGTGGATTGCTCGTGTGTTGTGAATGATGTGTTTCTAACTCTTTAAACAATAGATGGCATGTGTAGGAACACATTAAAGCATGTAAATGGAATGAAAACCATAGATTATAGGGGTTTTGGGGGTGATCCGGATGAAGGTTTCCGGATTAGGGTTTGCGCCTGTGAAGGTGACAGACCTAAGCGTCGCGACACTATCGCGACAGAACGATACGTCGCGTTCTTATTTTCTAAGGCGACATATCGGGTTGTCGCGTTCTGAAGGCGACACTGGACCCCATCGCGATCACAGCCGAGGCTTGTTCTGTGCATGGGTTTGTTAGTGTGATATTATCGGATTATCATATATGTACTATGTGGTAATGGTAAGAGGTGCATTGGCACTCTCAACGCTCATGGAGCATGTGGTGTGCGTGGTTGGCGTGGTGTTCACGTGGTTTACGTGGAGGTTTCACGTGGCTTTGCATTGTGCACATGGTTTCCATGTACGTGGCGTGTAGTTTGACGCCTACTGTGGATACCTCTTCAGTTGGGAGCCCTAGGTTTTGTGTGAGCCAGGCATGTGTGTGCTCGGGGCTTGTCCCGGTACCGAGTACCGTCGAGGTTTTGTCGTCTTCCTGGACACCCTCACTCTTGTGCTGAGTAGTACGTCCGATTGAGGGAAAGGCGGCAGTGGGACAACGACTAGAGAGAGTTTGTTGTGTTGTCACTTGTAGTGCGCTCGTAGTTGGGGGGACGGACACCAGTAGATGTACTGGGCCCCAGCTAGTCCTGTTTTCCAGTGCCTCACTTTAGGGAGCTCGGGCCAGAGTCCCTAAAGGTGCCAGGCACGGGCCTGCGGGGTGTGTGACCTGTAGGTTGTGTTGGTTTAGTTGGACTCCACAGTTCTTTGTTCTAGTTTAGTGGAGCGGCAGCTGGACCTTTCGTCCGTGGTTGCGAGACTGAGAGGTAGTCCTGTGTTGCTTGTCCGGGTCAGTAGCTGGTGTCGCAAACCAGTCCACATGGCCCGAGTGAGGCGTTTTCCTACTGTAGCTCGTACACTTGTTTGGGTTTGCCGTTTATTTATCATTACTGGTTTCTGTTAAGCGGCAAATGGTAAGTGGTATTTACAGCTTTATATTCTGCTACATAGTTCTATGAATTGTTAGTGTAATCTCCTGCTTTACTATTTATGTTGGTTTGCTTGGTTTCTAAGGAGTTTCCCTACTGAGCCAGTGACTCGAGAGGCTCATCCCCCTACTCTTTCAGGTGAGGGAGAGCAGGAGACCTCACACCCGTCGTCTAGTTCTGAGCCACACCGTAGCAGAGGGTCTGCACCACCGGCAGTGTAATTTACTTTTCTGTTGTACACCTCGGGGTATGCCCCAGGTTGTTGTTGTAGTTTGGTTACAGTTGTGCTATGGCTATGTACATTTCTAATAAATATTGTGAGATTGACAAATCTTATATATATTTGAGCTGGTTCCCTTACATTCCTACGGACTAGTAGTTTGATATCCCTTGCGAGGCTTCGGCCCGATCGCGGGAGGCGGACTCGTAATAGGCATGTTATTGGGTTAACGAGTCTGAATAACGAGGGCCGTCACACACAGTGTCCCCAAAGCCACACAAGCCATAAAAAGAAATGAAACAAGGTGCACACAACGTGCACAACCAGCAAAAGGCTCAAGGGGCACCAACACCACCTCTCCTCGCCCACAAACCACAAGGACGAGGCTACACAAGGAGGGAGCACCACCGGCAAGCATCCACCTGTGCAAAACCATAAGAGAACCCACGTGTACGGGAGGATCGCTCAAAACCAAGCTCCATCTCCTCAAGACAGTAAGAGAGAGAGCAAGAGATCCCTATCGAGAAATGTCGAGCCAGACCCATTGGGGCCCTTCACGTCGGATTGGTCGCCTCCTCCTCGCTCCTCGCCATTCCAACGCTCCGCCATGAGCACTCCGGCACCTCCCCATGCCCATAGCCTAAGAAAGGGGGGGGGGGGGGGGGGGGGGGAGCTCCCCCACCACGGAGAGGGGAAGAAAGAAGGAGAAAGGAGAAGAAAGAAGAAGAAAGGAGGGTCTGCATGCCTTAAGGCCTCGGAACTAAGGTCGCGACAAGATAGGCATCACATTCTTTACCAGAACGTGACAAGCATCTTGTCGCCTTCTCAAAAGTTCCGACAAGTCTTTTGACAGACAGACAGCCTTCAGGCCACTTGTCACGCACGCATGTGCCTCAGGTGAACGTGACAACTGGCACGTCGCCTTCACACACATGTGCGCAGACACGTGGCACACCAGCCACAGACAATAGGAACACGACAAGAGGCCCGTCGCCTTCTCAACCAGAAGGAGACACGGAACACGTCGCATTCAGAACGCGACAACCCGATCCGTCGCGATTACAAGAACAACTCCAATGCAACCAAAACTTGCGATGTTACAAATCTAACCAACTTAAAACAATTTCGTTGTCGAAATTAAGGGCGAAACCTGGTCGGAGAAAACAACAGGCGCAAGGAGACCACTAAGCCATACCTCGACCTCCCGGTGGTCACCACCACGACCCCGTCACAAATGGAGTGCATAACCAGACAACCGACAGCTCACAAAGTGCACACCAGCGGCGTGGAGCACACAAGCAGTTGTCAACAACCCCACAGGCACGACGCGTACCAAACCAACCAGAAAACACTGAAACTTCTAGTCGAAAACCACACGAATGAGCGCTCAAGAAACCACACTGTTGAGACCAATCGGTCAGCAATACACTCTGTCACTAGCGGAACTCGACAGAGGACACATTTACTGACGGCAAGCCAGGAAAATGTCAAGAGGTCAACCACAAGACTCTGCTGAATGGCTCCGCACAACTAGCAACAGCTAGCACCTACCGCAAGGCCAAACGAGAGTCTCATAAGGACGACCCGAAACAAAGCGGTATCATGCATGTGGAGAACACCACGGCACGCAGGATAGCGTCCATCGGCACCACTCGATCTCACCCAGATCATCCTCGTGGTCCGACAAGGGCACACAACAACTGTGGAGCCACGGAAAACTAAACTTGACACATAGGCACAACGCGCAAAGGCAAAACCAGGGAAGACATATGAGGTTGACAAAGCCAGGCAACCTAAGACGTCGGCGAACTGTATGGGAATCGAAACAATTGCAGAGGTCGAGGACAACACGTCGACCCCTGAGAAGGACCCAAACCAAGCAGGGCACCACAATAGAACACACTCATTCCCCAAGCGAGAGGGAAAAACCCAGACACAAGCCACGACCAAAGCCTGGCATACCACCAATAGGGCTACCTAGACAAGGCAAAGCAACCACCCTACAACGGTAACGGTACAACCACAAGGCACCGACCAGCACAAAGTGTCCCAGAGGCGAAAAGCTCAACGCCGCCAACACCGAGCAAACTCGTGAAACGACGCACGAAGCTTATGATCAGGGCACATGACACAATACACGGTGCTATCACAAGCACCGGGAGCCACCCAAGGTACAACACAATGCACCAAGGCTCCAGACGGCACAAAATCGAAACACTCGAGCACAAGCACATGGTGCCATCACAAGTGTTGAACCACTCTATATTTTTTCCTTATATTTTGGTGATAACAAAACTTATGATTAATTAAATATTATAAATATATTTAATATTGGATTTTTCCTAATGAATATAAATTTATCTAATTAATTAAATATTATTAAGTATATTTAATATTATGATTTCTTAATAAATATAAATTTATGGAATTATCACTATGTGATTTGCACTGAACAGTTAAATTGATGTCTATTCAATATACATCGATTTCAGTTCACAAAGTGCAACATCGATTTGCTTGAAAACATGGATTTCACTTAAACATCGATTTGCTAAAACATCGATTTCACTCAAACATAGATTTCACTTAAACATCAATTTTCTAAAACATCAATTTCACTCAAACATCGATTTCACCTAAACATCGATTTCCTTAAGCATCGATTTCACTCAAACATCAATTTCCTTGACAGAACATCGATTTCCTAAGTGAAATAACGATTTCGGTCTCACATCGATTTCATAAGTGAAACAACGATTCACTCACTGTAACGATTTGATCGTTGTAACGATTCGATAAGTAAAATAACGATTTGACTAGAACAACGATTTCATAAGAGAAACATCAATTTGATCACAAACAACGATTTACTTGTGCTTAAACAACGATTTGATGTTACATAAACAACAATTTGTTCAAACAATGATTTGCATTCACTTAAACATGGATTCTATTCAAACATAGATTTTAACTTAAACATCAATTTTCTTTATATTTCAAAATATTTTTTGGTATCTAGTGAAAAGTCAAATATTCTTGATTTGCAGAATCTTCTATCTTTCTGACATGAGATCTTTTTTGCTTATCTCTCTAGATCTCTTCCTTCCTGTCAACAAAAAGGGGTTACTTACTACTTCTGGGTGGCAACAGGAAACACAGAAGTATGAGACCTTTTTTAGTAGGAACACTCTTTGATCAAAACACTTTCTTCTATGCTTGCAGACCTCGAAGACCACCAAGTGGCTGACAGTCAGAAGAAAAAGAATAGAAAGATCAACAACGACTAGAAGAGTTCCAACGGATCTCTTCAAAGCTACTCATATAAAAGATGATGCAAGGCTGAAGAACAAAGTAGAGAGCTTTCTTGAAGATCTTTAAAGGAGTGTACATCATGTGAGGAACCTCAAGTCCAGATACACTCAAAGGAAAAGAGAGAAAGAGCCCGAGCCCAAGAAGAAGTGATCAAGCGTCTGAAGCCTTCAAGCTTCAAGCTCCTTCTCCTCTCTTCTCTCTCTCTCTCTCTCTCTCTCTCTGTGGTCATTGTAAATCTGGGGGAGAGTCTGTGGCTGAGAGCTAGAGTTCTTAGTGTTCATCTTGTAATAGCTCTTGGTATGTTCTTTCTTTTCTAAGAAAGATTTCTGTCTAGCTGTAGGACTGTATACAGTGAGTCTCTTCCTGCGTGAAGAGTTGGCCAGTGTAGTTGCTGGCGTTTTCTGTCCAGCTAAGGGACTATACTCAGTGTAGAACCTAGCTGGGGGTTTAAGTCTAGCAGAACCGCACTGGGGTTTGTACCAGGAGATTGGCTTCTTGACCTGTAAGAGAAGTGGGCTGCCTTCTTGCTCGGGAAAGAGAAGAAGACCAGCTGGGGGGCTGGGTGTTGTATTGTCCTTGAGGGGGACTATACCCTTGGTTAGTAAAATCCCAAGAGATTGTTTAGGGACTGGATGTAGGACTTCCATGTGGGAAGGACCGAACCAGGATAAATTCCTGGTGTTCTTTATGTGATTGTTTATTTGCTTCCGCACTGCTACTCTCTATCACACTCAACTAACCAAACCTTCAAGTGATAATTTTTTGTGTTTAAGTTTATGTTTTAGATTTCAGAAAACCTATTCAGCCCCCCTCTAGGTTAGCTTGCTGCCGTACCAAAAGGGTCAACAACAAGCACCAAAACCAGGCAAGATGCAACACAGTTGCACCAGCAGTCGAAACAACACAGGCTAACAGAAAGGACTCTCCACAAGAGACCTACCAAAAGCCACACCAAGGAACCGGAAGCCTGAAAGGGCAGAACAGGCCACACCGGCCTCGAACCCTTAAGGCACAAAGACATGGAGCATCGAAAAAGAAAATGCTCAAGGTGCAGTACATAACCGCACCTACAACCTGAAATGACACAGGGCCAACCGAAGGGAACTCTCCACCAGAGACCCACAAGAGGAACATGAGGAAAGCCAGCAGCTTCAAGAGCACAAGATCCACATCAGCTCTTAGAAGCACAAAACACAAGGCACCGCTCCTACCACTATAGGCGGAGAGGCCACACGCCAAATGGCGACAAGTGCCTCCAAGCACAACTGAGGCACAAGCAAAACACACACTGGAACGATGCCTGCATAAGCAAGCCAAACAAAAGAAAATCGGTGCTGCCTCACACTGAACACAGGGCACGCTACCCCACATCATCTAGTCAGGCAACAAGGAACCAACACAGCAAGGGACGACACAATAGGTACACCATGACCCATCGTGCCACAAGGACACAATACACACGAGAGGAGCAACCAACTCAACCTCAAGACAGCTCAAGGGGAGGGACCTTCGCCACAAAGGTCACCACGATGCACAACACGGCACCAAATCCCATGGCAGAGCACCACTACCCTGAGCGACCCACGGAAAGCAGAGGAAGAATGTGACGGAACACCTCGTCCAAGCCCGTTAAACTGATAACGTACTTGATTCGAGTCCGTCTCCCGTGAACGGGCCAAAGCCTTGCAAGGGATACCACACCACAGTCCGTGTAAACACAAAGGAACACACCATTTTATATATATATTTCACAAGTTTACATAGCCATATTTCCAAGAAAAGAAAATAAAGTAGAAGAGCCTGGGGCATACCCTGAGGTACAACTGAAGAAAGTAACCAACTAGCTACACTACACTGCTGAAGGTGCTGACCCTGCACCGCTACGACGCGGCTCTGAACTGGACGACGGTCGAGAAACGTCCTCCTCGCCTTCACCTGTGGGGGTAGGGGTGAGCCTCGCTAGTCACTGGCTCAGTAGGGAACTCCCTCAACACTGAGCAAAACCCAACACAGGTACGAAAGCAGTAAATAGTATCAACAATTTATAGGACAGCTAAGCAGGATATGAAAGCTGTAAAAGTACTCACCGTCTGCCGACTACTAAAACAACTGTAATAATTAAACGACAAACCAGTACAAGAGTACGAGCTAAAGTAGAGACCGCCAAACATGAGCCACATGAACTGCTTCGCGACACCAGAGACTGACTCAGACAAGCTAACACAGGTCTACCTCTCAGTCTCGCAGCCACGGACGAAAGGTCCAGCTACCGCTCCACGTGAAAAGGTCAAGCAACTGTGGAGACCAACTGAACACCACCACCTGCGGACCACACGGTCGCAGGCCCATGCCTGGCACCTCCAGAGACCCTGGCCTGGGCTCGCTAGAGTGAGGCACTGGAGAAGGACTAGCTGGGGACCAGTGTCGACTACTGGTGTCCGTAACCCCAACTACGAGCGCGCTACAAGTGACCAAAAGACAAGTACAACAGCCACTGTCCCACTATCGTCTTTCCCTCAGCCGGACGTACAACTCAAGCAAAAGAGTGAAGGGTGTCCAGGTCAGACGACACAGACCTCGACGGTACAACACAAGTACCGGGACAAAGCCTCGAGCTAACAGCCTGGCTCATAGAGAACCTGGGGCACCCAACTGGAGAGGTAACCACGATAGGCGTCACACTACTCGCCACGCACACAAAACCACGTACATGTCACACACAAACCACGTGAAGTCTCACACAAACCTCGTGCACTGATAGTTCACCACACGTGAACACCACGTAAACACGTAAAGAACTGACTAACTGCGTACCCAATACGCTAGTCTCAGAAACCACGTGCACCCTGTGCACCACAAGTACCAACACACCACTTATTATCGATAAACACCCTGCATGGCCATATTCAAATAAACACATGTTGGCGGCTACATCGACTGCCGTCTATGGAATATAGACGGCAAGGGATCTGGCCGTCTAGTTCCCAGCTAAAGAACTTGGCGTCAATCGATGTTGACGCCAAGCTCCTCGGCTACCAGTTCTCACAGAAACCCTAGGCCGACTCCACAAGTGTCCTCGGCCCTAAACACTGCGGGAAAACACGAGGAAACACTTCCTCTAACATACATGCATTCCAATCAAACTGAATCAACATGTTTCATTCTTCAAATTGCTCAAACCACCCATTTACCCCGCATGGATACTCTTACCCAAAAACATAATTAACATGCAAATCCACGTGTTCCACATGCATTATCACATCCTAAAGGAACTAAGGGGATCATTCCCTACCTCAAGATGCGCTTAAACCTCCTAAATCCCCCCGATCCGCACTAAACCCTCCCGAGCTCCTACGGAGATTACACCTCGCTCTGGCGTTTCCTTGCCCAATTCGTCACCACCTCACGTTCCACGATCCTCCAATTAGCCTTCTGCAACCATTTGAAGTACTGGGGAAGCAAGGGCATGAAAATAGGGTGAGGGAGAGGGAGAATGGAGTGAGAGAACTGCCCTTGGGTAGACCTATATCCTGTAGGTCGCATAGGTTGGCGTCAACCATAATGTCGTTTAGAAAACCGCCACCATAAACGTCCACAAAGTCTGACGTTACGTTCATAAGGTTGATGTCACCTTCGATGGACGTCAAACCAGTCAACGACCACACCTGGCTGTCAACACCTACTCAACTGCAGTAGGTCCTATTTTATTTCAGAACCAAACCTGCGCCAAACCTGCGCACACCACACGACCAAACCACATTTGGCTCACGATGGCCACCACAACCATTACACACATGATACATAAGGATCCGAAAATCATGCGACGTTACATTACTATCATCTAAAAAGAAAATTTCGACCTCAAAATTCATAACACAACTCAAGCAAAAACAACTTAAATATACACATTTTCACAAGTACTCTCATCTAAAAAGAAATACAAAACCTTATTCAAACAGATAGGGATACCCCTTAGCCATCTCCTCGGCTAATTCCCAGGTATCCTCACCACCCAACCTATTTTCCCATCGCACTTTAACTAACTCAATTTCTTTATTTCTCAGCTTCTTTATCTTTCGATCAGTGATCTGCACTGGATATTCTGGCATTGTCATATCCGGCCTCAGGTCACCACCTTGGTAACTGATTATTTGAGCTGGATCTTCAATGCACTTTTTTAACATAGAAACATGAAATATATCATGGACATCCGCAAAATCTGCAGGCAAATCCAGCCTATAAGCGGTTCCCCAATCCTTTCAATTATCTGGAAAGGTCCCACATACCTTGGGCTCAAGTTTCCAGTCTTGCCAAATCTCATAATACCTTTACTATGGGAAACTCTCAAGAAAACAAAATCTCCCACTTTAAACTGAAGTGGTCTCCTCCGGTTATCTGCATAACTCTTTTGTCTGCTTTGAGCTACCTGCAATTTTTCCGTAATAAGTTTCACTATTTCCATGGTTTGCTGAATCAATTCAGGACCCACTAACTGCCTTTCTCCCACTTCATGCCAGTTCAATGGGGTTCTACATGGCCTTCCATATAAAGCTTCATACGGTGCCATCCCAAGACTGGTATGATAACTATTATTATAGGCAAACTCAACTATTCCCAAATGTTGCTCCCAGTTACCTCCCCAAACTAAACAATAAGCTCGCAACATGTCTTCAATTGTTTGAATAGTCCTCTCTGTTTGACCATCTGTCTGGGGATGATAAGCGGAGCTATATCTCAGCTCAGTACCAATTACTTTTTGCAGACTTCTCCAAAAACCAGAAGTAAATCTTGGATCTCTGTCAGACACAATAGTCTTCGGAATACCATGCAGTGGAATAATTCTATCAACATAAACCTTTGCTAATCTGTCCACTGTCCAAGACATACTTATTGCCACTAATCTGCACACCTTGGTTAATCTATCAACAAATACCCATATTCCATTATGCCCGGAACTCGATCTTGGTAAGCCTGCCACAAAGTCCATGGCAATATCATCCCATTTCCACTGTAGAATGGGCAACGGTTGCAATAGACCTCCAGGCTTCTGATGCTCTGCCTTAATCTGTTGACAGATAGCACACTTTGCAACAAATTGCGCTATTTCTTTTTTCATTTGAGGCCACCAGAAATGTTTCTTTAAATCCTGGTACATTTTAGTACTACCTGGATGGATAGTGTACCTGGATTTATGAGCCTCTTCCAACACTCTCTGCTTTACCTCTCTCTCTGCTAGAACAAACAACCTGCCTCTGAGCCTAACCACACAATTATCATCAATGGTAACTCCTTCCATTTTTATAATTTCAGCCAAATTCGCATCTACTTTCTGAGCTTCAACAATCTGCCAATATAAGGACGTCTCTACAGCACTACTGGCTAGTACTGCTCGTCGTTGACTACTTGGCACATACAAGGAGTTTTCTGCTTTCTCCTCATACAATTTCCATTCCTTGATCATCATTTGACTTATATATGCCTTTCTACTCAAGGCATCCACTACCACATTGGCCTTACCCGGATGATAAGACAAATTGAAGTCGTAATCCTTCAAATATTCTACCCACCTACGCTGACGAAGATTTAAATCTTTCTGCGAGAAGATATACTTTAAGCTTTTATGATATGTAAAAATTTCAAATCTCTCGCCATACAGATAATGCCTCCACATTTTCAAAGCAAACACAACTGTTGCTAATTCTAAATCATGAGTGGGGTAATTCTCCTCTGCTGACTTCAATTGTCTAGATACATAAGCTATCACTTTGCCATGCTGCATAAGTACCGCACCAAGCCCTCTTCGCGAAGCATCAACGTATACCAGAAAACCACCACTTCCTGCCGGTAACGCCAATATAGGTGCTGATGTAAGCCTCTTCTTCAACTCCATAAAACTTTTTTGACATTCACCGGACAACACAAAAGGCACACCTTTCCTGGTCAACTTGGTCATGGGTGCCGCAATCTTGGAAAAATCTTGTATGAAGCGCCTACAATAACCTGCCAATCCCAGAAAACTTCTAATCTCAGTTATTGTTCTAGGCACTTCCCATTTCATTACTGCTTCCACTTTACTCGGGTCCACTGCCACTCCTTCTGCTGAGATGACATGACCCAAGAATTGGATTTCTTTCAGCCAAAATTCACACTTACTGAATTTGGCAAACAACTGGTTATCCCTTAACAACTGCAGGTAAACCTCAAATGAGATGCATGCTCCTCTTCAGATGCTGAATAAATCAGAATATCATCAATAAAGACCACAATGAATTGGTCTAAATACGGATGAAAAATTCTATTCATCAGATCCATAAAACCTGCAGGAGCATTGGTCAGCCCAAATGGCATAACCACAAATTCATAGTGACCATATCTGGTTCTGAAAGCTGTTTTATCTATATCCTCCTCTTTAATTCTCAACTGATGGTACCCGGACCTTAAATCAATTTTAGAAAATACCTTTGCTGGTTGTAACTGATCAAACAGATCATCTATTCTTGGTAATGTGTACTTATTCTTAATGGTCACTTCATTCAACTTCCTATAATCAATACACATACGGAAACTTCCATCTTTCTTTTTCACAAATAACACTGGTGCTCCCCACGGGGAATGACTTGGTCTAATAAACCCTTTCTGCAATAGCTCTTCTAATTGCTTTTTCAATTCTTTAAGTTCTGCTGGTGCCATTCGATATGGAGCTTTAGAAATTGGCATGGTACCTGGCAGTAACTCAATGGTAAAGTCCACCTCTCTATGTGGAGCTAAACCAGACAAATCTTCCGGAAAAACATCAGCAAATTCCCTAACCACGGGAACTACTTCCACTGACTGACTAGCTTCTACCAGACTTACCGAGGCCAAATAAGCCACACATCCAGCATTTATCAACTTTCTAGCTCTAATTACAGAAATTAGAAACTTAGAGGTATAAAAAGGCATACCTTGATATTCAAATACTGCACCATTAGGATGACAAAACCTGATCCTCTTCTTTCTGCAATCTAGCTTTGCTCGATAAGTCTGAAGCCAATCCATACCCAAAATAATATCATAATCCGACAACTGCAAGGCATACAACTGACCGGGCATCTGGTTCCCTTCGATCACAATAGGAGCTTCATCTACATAGCTCGAAGTGAGCAGGAATTCACCCGAGGGAACCTCCACTACTAACTCACAAAACTTTTCCTCTAAAGGATGAGTCATGCAATTTAAAAACTTTCGAAATAAAAGAATGAGAGGCACGCGAATCAAATAAGACTTTTGCTGAATAGTCATAAAGAGGTAAAGTACCTTCTATCATATTCGATGCCTCCGCCTGGGCTCGGGTGATAGCCATAACCCGACCCCTTCCCCGCTACTGCGGTACTCCTCTGCCACAACCTGCCTGTGGCTGCTGAAACTGCTACGGCTGTTGCTGCACACCTCTTCCATATCCATACTCTCTCGGATAGGGGCAATTACGAATCAAATGCCCCGGCTGATTGCAATTATAACATCTATACCCTGGTGGAACAATGGGTTGCCTGGCAGTACTCTGCTGCGATTCCTCCACCTCTGGCCTACCACGGCCTTGCTGAAATTGCTGTCGACCTCCCCATCCTCTTCCTTTACCTTTAAATGCTTGTTTCAATTTCTGGTCCCACTTTCCAAAACCTGATGAAGAAGGTCCCACTGGTGCTTTACCCTTACTCACACCCACTGACTGCTGCGGTAGCCGAGAACTACCTGAATCTGACTCGCCCACCTGACGAGTTCTAATAGACCTTTCCAACGTAGCTGCCCTCTGAGCTGCTTCTTCCACCGTTTTACACATAAGTGGCACTATTGCATTCTGCAATTCTACTCTTAAACCTCGAATAAAATATTCAACCATCATATTATTATCCGATACTACATAAGGTGCATATCTGCTGAGTGCCATAAATCGCATCTGGTATTCTAAAACTGAAGAGTTACCTTGCTGGAGTGTCCGAAACTGCTCCCTTTTCACTTGTTGTACTTGAATCGGAAAGAATGTATCGTTAAATACATTAAGAAACTCCGGCCAAGTGATAGCCTCTTCTGTCTTGCCTGCAAAAGTGGTCTGCATCTTCAATCGCCACCATTCCAATGCAAAACCCCTCAATTGATAAGCAGCTAGCACAACTCTATCTGCTGCCGTGCACCTCATGGTCGTAAAGACCCTCTCAATCTCATGAACCCAGTGTTCCGCTATATCTGGATTCGGCCCTCCTGAATAAGTAGGTGGCTGCAATCTCAGAAACTTCTCAACTTGCATCACTGGTTCTTCTGCTATTAATACTGGCGGTGGTGGTGACAAGGGTGCTACAAAAGGCACCTCCACTCCTGGCGGAATTGGAGCTATAGGTACAGTCTCTCCATCCCCAGGTGGCACGACAACTAGTGGTACCAGCGCCTGCTGATCCATCCTCATCCTAATATCAGTGAGGCTCTCCCAGATCCTCTCTATCATACGCTGAGTGCTCTCCTCTGGATCATCTCCTCCACCACCCCAATCTCTTCTATCAACCATTTCAAATTTCTACATACACAAAACATCAAACAAAAATGAAACAATAAATTATCAGAAACCAGGGCCCCTACCAGCAGTGTACAAAGACCGAACTAATTCTATATATCTTTCTAGTTCCCTTATATTAACACGGACCTTGCCCTGATACCAACTATGACGGAACACCTCGTCCAAGCCCGTTAAACCGATAACGTACTTGATTCGAGTCCGTCTCCCGTGAATGGGCCAAAGCCTCGCAAGGGATACCACACCACAGTCTGTGTAAACACAAAGGAACACGCCATTTATATATATATTTCACATGTTTACATAGCCATATTTCCAAGAAAAGAAAATAAAGTACAAGAGCCTGGGGCATACCCCGAGGTACAACTGAAGAAAGTAACCAACTAGCTACACTACACTGCTGAAGGTGCTGACCCTGCACCGCTACGACGCGGCTCTGAACTGGACGACGGTCGAGAAACGTCCTCCTCGCCTTCACCTGTGGGGGTAGGGGTGAGCCTCGCTAGTCACTGGCTCAGTAGGGAACTCCCTCAACACCGAGCAAAACCCAACACATGTACGAAAGTAGTAAATAGTATCAACAATTTATAGAACAGCTAAGCAAGATATGAAAGCTGTAAAAGTACTCACCGTCTGTCGACTACTAAAAACAACTGTAATAATTAAACGGAAAACCAGTATAAGTGTACGAGCTAAAGTAGAGACCGCCAAACACGAGCCATGTGAACTGGTTCGCGACACCAGAGACTAACTCGGACAAGCTAACACAGGTCTACCTCTCAGTCTCGTGGCTACAAACAAAAGGTCCAGCTACCGCTCCACGTGAAAAGGTCAAGCAACTGTGGAGACCAACTAAACACCACCACCTGCGGACCACACGGTCGCAGGCCCATGCCTGGCACGTCCAGAGACCCTGGCCTAGGCTCGCTAGAGTGAGGCACTGGAGAAGGACTAGCTGGGGACCAGTGTCGACTACTGGTGTCCGTAACCCCAACTACGAGAGCGCTACAAGTGACTAAAAGACAAGTACAACAGCCACTGTCCCACTGTCGTCTTTCCCTCAGCCGGACGTACATCTCAAGCAAAAGAGTGAGGGTGTCCAGGTCAGATGATACAGACCTCGACGGTACAGCACAAGTACCGGGACAAAGCCCCGAGCTAACAGACTGGCTCACAGAGAACCTGGGGCACCCAACTGGAGAGGTAACCACGGTAGGCGTCGCACTACTCGCCACGCACACAAAACCACATGCATGTCACACACAAACCACGTGAAGTCTCGCACAAACCTCGTGCACTGATAGTTCACCACATGTGAACACCACGTAAACACGTAAAGAACTGACTAACTGTGTACCCAGTACGCTAGTCTCAGAAACCACGTGCACCCTGTGCACCACAAGTACCAACACACCACTTATTATCGATAAACACCCTGCATGGCCATATTTTAATAAACACATGTTGGCGGGAACATCGACTGCCGTCGATGGAATATAGACGGCAAGGGATCTGGCCGTCTAGTTCCCAGCTGAAGAACCTGGCGTCAATCGATGTTGATGCCAAGTTCCTCGGCTACCAGTTCTCACAGAAACCCTAGGCTGACTCCACAAGTGTCCTCGGCCCTAAAACCTGCGGGAAAACACAAGGAAACACTTCCTCTAACATGCATGCATTCCAATCAAACCGAATCAACATGTTTCATTCTTCAAATTGCTCAAACCACCCATTTACCCTGCATGGATACCCTTACCCAAAAACATAATTAATATGCAAATCCACGCGTTCCAGATGCATTATCACATCCTAAAGGAACTAAAGGGATCATTCCCTACCTCAAGACGTGCTTAAACCTCCTAAATCCCCCCGATCCGCACTAAACCCTTCGCGAGCTCCTACGGAGATTACACCTCACTCCGGCGTTTCCTTGCCCAATTCGTCACCACCTCACGTTCCACGATCCTCCAATTAGCCTTCTGCAACCATTAGAAGTACTGGGGAAGCAAGGGCATGAAAATAGGGCGAGGGAGAGGGAGAATGGAGTGAGGGAACTACTCTTGGGTAGACCTATATCCTGCAGGTCGCATAGGTTGGCGTCAACCATATTGTCATTTAGAAAACCGCCACCATAAACGTCCACAAAGTCTGACGTTAAGTTCATAAGGTTGACGTCACCTTCGATGGACGTCAAACCAGTCAACGACCACACCTGGCCGTCAACCCCTACTCAACTGCAGCAGGTCCTATTTTAATTCAAAACCAAACCTACGCCAAACCTGCGCACACTACACGACCAAACCACATTGGCCTCACGATGGCCACCACAATCATTACACACATGATCCATAAGGATTTGAAAAGCATGCGACGTTACATTACTATCATCTAAAAAGAAAATTTCGACCTCGAAATTCATAACACAACTCAAGCAAAAACAACTTAAATATACACATTTTCACAAGTACTCTCATCTAAAAAGAAATACAAAACCTTATTCAAACAGATAGGGATACCCCTTAGCCATCTCCTCGGCTAATTCCCAGGTATCCTCACCACCCAACCTATTTTCCCATCGCACTTTAACTAACTCAATTTCTTTATTTCTCAGCTTCTTTATCTTTCGATCAGTGATCTGCACTGGATATTCTGGCATTGTCATATCCGGCCTCAGGTCACCACCTTGGTAACTGATTATTTGAGCTGGATCTTCAATGCACTTTCTTAACATAGAAACATGAAATATATCATGGACATCCGCAAAATCTGCTTGCAAATCCAGCCTATAAGTTGTTTCCCTAATCTTTCAATTATCTGGAAAGGTCCCACATACCTTGGGCTCAAGTTTCCAGTCTTGCCAAATCTCATAATACCTTTACTAGGGGAAACTCTCAAGAAAACAAAATCTCCCACTTCAAACTGAAGTGGTCTCCTCCGGTTATCTGCATAACTCTTTTGTCTGCTTTGAGCTGCCTGCAATTTTTCCTTAATAAGTTTCACTATTTCTGTGGTTTGCTGAATCAATTCAGGACCCACTAACTGCCTTTCTCCCACTTCATGCCAGTTCAATGGGGTTCTACATGGCCTTCCATATAAAGCTTCATACGGTGCCATCCCAAGATTGGTATGATAACTATTATTATAGGCAAACTCAACTATTCTCAAATGATGCTCCCAGTTACCTCCCCAAACTAAACAATAAGCTCGCAACATGTCTTCAATTGTTTGAATAGTCCTCTCTGTTTGACCATCTGTCTGGAGATGATAAGCGGAGCTATATCTCAGCTCAGTACCAATTACTTTTTGCAGACTTCTCCAAAAACCAGAAGTAAATCTTGGATCTCTGTCAGACACAATAGTCTTCGGAATACCATGCAGTGGAATAATTCTATCAACATAAACCTTTGCTAATCTGTCCACTGTCCAAGACATACTTACTGCCACTAATCTGCACACCTTAGTTAATCTATCAACAAATACCCATATTCCATTATGCCCGGAACTCGATCTTGGTAAGCCTGCCACAAAGTCCATGGCAATATCATCCCATTTCTACTGTGGAATGGGCAACGGTTGCAATAGACCTCCAGGCTTCTGATGCTCTGCCTTAATCTATTGACAGATAGCTCACTTTGCAACAAATTGCGCTATTTCCTTTTTCATTTGAGGCCACCATAAATGTTTCTTTAAATCTTGGTACATTTTAGTACTACCTGGATGGATAGTGTACCTGGATTTATGAGCCTCTTCCAACACTCTCTGCTTTACCTCTCTCTCTACTAGAACAAACAACCTGCCTCTGAGCCTAACCACACAATTATCATCAATGGTAACTCCTTCCATTTTTACAATTTCAGCCAAATTCGCATCTACTTTCTGAGCTTCAACAATCTGCCAATATAAGGACGGCTCTACAGCACTACTGGCTAGTACTGCTCGTCGTTGACTACTTGGCACATACAAGGAGTTTTCTGCTATCTCCTCATACAATTTCCATTCCTTGATCATCATTTGACTTATATATGCCTTTCTACTCAAGGCATCAACTACCACATTGGCCTTACCTGGATGATAAGACAAACTGAAGTCGTAATCCTTCAAATATTCTACCCACCTACGCTGACGAAGATTTAAATCTTTCTGCGAGAAGATATACTTTAAGCTTTTATGATCTGTAAAAATTTCAAATCTCTCGCCATACAGATAATGCCTACACATTTTCAAAGCAAACACAACTGCTGCTAATTCTAAATCATGAATGGGGTAATTCTCCTCTGCTGGCTTCAATTGTCTAGATGCATAAGCTATCACTTTGCCATGCTGCATAAGTACCGCACCAAGCCCTCTTCGTGAAGCATCAGCGTATACCACAAAACCACCACTTCCTGTCGGTAACGCCAATATAGGTGCTGATGTAAGCCTCTTCTTCAACTCCATAAAACTTTTCTAACATTCACTGGACCACACAAAAGGCACACCTTTCCTGGTCAACTTGGTCATGGGTGCCGCAATCTTGGAAAAATCTTGTATGAAGCGCCTATAATAACCTGCCAATCCCAGAAAACTTCTAATCTCAGTTATTGTTCTAGGCACTTCCCATTTCATTACTACTTCCACTTTACTCGGGTCCACTCCACTCCTTCTGCTGAGATGACATGACCCAAGAATTGGATTTCTTTCAGCCAAAATTCACACTTAATGAACTTGGCAAACAACTGGTTATCCCTTAACAACTGCAAGGTAAACCTCAAATGAGCTGCATGCTCCTCTTCAGATGCTGAATAAATCAGAATATCATCAATAAAGACCACAATGAATTGGTCTAAATACGGATGAAAAATTCTATTCATCAGATCCATAAAACCTGCAAGAGCATTGGTCAGCCCAAATGGCATAACCACAAATTCATAGTGACCATATCTGGTTCTGAAAGCTGTTTTATCTATATCCTCCTCTTTAATTCTCAACTGATGGTACCCGGACCTTAAATCAATTTTAGAAAATACCTTTGCTGATTGTAACTGATCAAACAGATCATCTATTCTTGGTAATGGGTACTTATTCTTAATGGTCACTTCATTCAACTTCCTATAATCAATACACATACGGAAACTTCCATCTTTCTTTTTCACAAATAACACTGGTGCTCCACACGGGGAATGACTTGGTCTAATAAACCCTTTCTGCAATAGCTCTTCTAATTGCTTTTTCAATTCTTTAAGTTCTGCCGGTGCCATTCGATATGGAGCTTTAGAAATTGGCATGGTACCTGGCAGTAACTCAATGGTAAAGTCCACCTCTCTATGTGGAGCTAAACTAGGCAAATCTTCCGGAAAAACATCAGCAAATTCCCTAACCACGGGAACTGCTTCCACTTACTGACTAGCTTCTACCAGACTTACCGAGGCCAAATAAGCCACACATCCAGCATTTATCAACTTTCTAGCTCTAATTACAGAAATTAGAAACTTAGAGGTATAAAAAGACATACCTTGATATTCAAATACTGCACCATTAGGATGACAAAACCTGATCCTCTTCTTTCTGCAATCTAGTATTGCTCCATAAGTCTCAAGCCAATCCATACCCAAAATAATATCATAATCCGACAACTGCAAGGCTTACAACTGACCCGACATCTGGTTCCCTTCGATCACAATAGGAGCTTCATCTACATAGCTCGAAGTGAGCAGGAATTCACACGAGGGAACCTCCACTACTAACTCACAAGACTTTTCCTCTAAAGGATGAGTCATGCAATTCAAAAACTCTTCGGAAATAAAGGAATGAGAGGCACCCGAATCAAATAAGACTCTTGCTGAATAGTCATAAAGAGGTAAAGTACCTTCTATCATATTCGATGCCTCCGCCTGGGCTCGGGTGATAGCCATAACCCGACCCCTTCCCCGCTGCTGCGGTACTCCTCTGCCACGACCTGCCTGTAGCTGCTGAAACTGCTGCGGCTGCTGCTGCACACCTCTTCCATATCCATACTCTCTCGGATAGGGGCAATTACAAATCAAATGCCCCGGCTGATCGCAATTATAACATTTATACCCTGGTGGAACAATGGGTTACCTGGCAGTACTCTGCTGCGATTCCTCCACCTCTGGCCTACCACGGCGACCTCCCCATCCTCTTCCTTTACCTTTAAATGCTTGTTTCAATTTCTGGCCCCACTTACCAAAACCTGATGAAGAAGGTCCCACTGGTGCTTTACCTTTACTCACACCAACTGACTGCTGCGGTAGCCGAGAACTACTTGAATCTGACTCGCCCACCTGACGAGTTCTAATAGACCTTTCCAACGTAGCTGCCCTCTGAGCTGCTTCTTCCACTGTTTTACACATAAATGGCACTATTGCATTCTGCAATTCTACTCTTAAACCTCGAATAAAATATTCAACCATTATATTATTATCCGATACTACATAAGGTGCATATCTACTGAGTGCCATAAATCGCATCTAGTATTCTAAAATTGATGAGTTACCTTGCTGGAGTGTCCGAAACTGCTCCCTTTTCACTTGTTGTACTTGAATCGGAAAAAATGTATCATTAAATACATTAAGAAGCTCCGGCCAAGTGATAGCCTCTTTTGTCCTGCTTGCAAAAGTGGTCTGCATCTTCAATCGCCACCATTCCAATGCAAAACCCCTCAACTGATAAGCAGCTAGCACAACTCTATCTGCTGCTGGGCACCTCATGGTCGTAAAGACCCTCTCAATCTCATGAACCCAGTGTTCCGCTGTATCTGGATTCGGCCCTCCTGAATAAGTAGGCGGCTGCAATCTCAGAAACTTCTCAACTTGCATCACTGGTTCTTCTGCTATTAATACTGGCGGTGGTGGTGGCAAGGGTGCTACAAAAGGCACCTCCACTCCTGGCGGAATTGGAGCTATAGGTACAGTTCTCCATCCCCAGGTGGCACGACAACTGGTGGTACCGGTGCCTGTATCCTAATATCAGTGAGGCTCTCCCAGATCCTCTCTATCATACGCTGAGTGCTCTCCTCTGGATCATCTCCTCCACCACCCCAATCTCTTCTATCAGCCATTTCAAATTTCTACATACACAAAACATTAAACAAAAACGAAACAACAAATTATCAGAAACCAGAGCCCCTACCAGCAGTGTACAAAGACCAAAATAAGGCTATATATCTTTCTAGTTCCCTTATATTAACATGGACCTTGCTCTGATACCAACTGTGACGGAACACCTCGTCCAAGCCCGTTAAACCGATAACGTACTTGATTCGAGTCCGTCTCCCGCGACCGGGCCAAAGCCTCGTAAGGGATACCACACCACAGTCCGTGTAAACACAAAGGAACACGCCATTTTATATATATATTTCACAAGTTTACATAGCCATATTTCCATGAAAAGAAAATAAAGTACAAGAGCCTGGGGCATACCCCAAGGTACAACTGAAGAAAGTAACCAACTAGCTACACTTCATTGCTGAAGGTGCTGACCCTGCACCGCTACCACGTAGCTCTGAACTGGACGACGGTCGAGAAACGTCCTCCTCGCCTTCACCTGTGGGGGTAGGGGTGAGCCTCGCTAGTCACTGGCTCAGTAGGGAACTCCCTCAACACCGAGCAAAACCCAACACATGTACAAAAGTAGTAAATAATATCAACAATTTATAGAACAGCTAAGCAGGATATGAAAGCTGTAAAAGTACTCACCGTCTGCCGACTACTAAAAACAACTGTAATAATTAAACGAAAAACCAGTACAAGTGTACGAGCTAAAGTAGAGACCGCCAAACACGAGCCACGTGAACTGGTTCGCGACACCAGAGACTGACTCGGACAAGCTAACACAGGTCTACCTCTCAGTCTCGCAGCCACGGACGAAAGGTCCAGCTACCGCTCCACGTGAAAAGGTCAAGCAACTGTGGAGACCAACTAAACACCACCACCTGCAGACCACACGGTCGCAGGCCCATGCCCGGCACCTCCAGAGACCCTGGCCTGGGCTCCCTAGAGTGAGGCACTAGAGAAGGACTAGCTGGGGACCAGTGTCGACTACTGGTGTCCGTAACCCCAACTACGAGCGCGCTACAAGTGACCAAAAGACAAGTACAACAGCCACTGTCCCACTGTCATCTTTCCCTCAACCGGATGTACAACTCAAGAAAAAGACTGAGGGTGTCCAGGTCAGACGACACAGACCTCGACGGTACAACACAAGTACGGGACAAAGCCCCGAGCTAACAGCTTGGCTTACAGAGAACCTGGGGCACCCAACTGGAGAGGTAACCACGGTAGGCGTTGCACTACTCGCCACGCACACAAAACCACGTGCATGTCACACACAAACCACATGAAGTCTCGCACAAACCTCGTGCACTGATAGTTCACCACACGTGAACACCACGTAAACACGTAAAGAACTGACTAACTGTGTACCCAGTACGCTAGTCTCAGAAACCACGTGCACCTTGTGCACCATAAGTACCAACACACCACTTATTATCGATAAACACCCTGCATGACCATATTTAAATAAACACATGTTGGCGGCAACATCGACTACCGTCGATGGAATATAGACGACAAGGGATCTGGCCATCTAGTTCCCAGCTGAAGAACCTGGCGTCAATCGATGTTGACGCCAAGCTCCTAGGCTACCAGTTCTCACAGAAACCCTAGGCCGACTCCACAAGTGTCCTCGGCCCTAAAACGTGCGGGAAAACACGAGGAAACACTTCCTCTAACATGCATGCATTCCAATTAAACCGAATCAACATGTTTCATTCTTCAAATTGCTCAAACCACCCATTTACCCCGCATGGATAGCCTTACCCAAAAACATAATTAACATGCAAATCCACACGTTCCAGATGCATTATCACATCCTAAAGGAACTAAAGGGATCATTCCCTACCTCAAGATGCGCTTAAACCTCCTAAATCCCCCCGATCCGCACTAAACCCTTCTCGAGCTCCTACGGAGATTACACCTCGCTCCGGCGTTTCCTTGCCCAATTCGTCACCACCTCACGTTCCACGATCCTCCAGTTAGCCTTCTGCAACCATTTGAAGTACTGGGGGAGCAAGGGCATGAAAATAGGGCGAGGGAGAGGGAGAATGGAGTGAGGGAACTGCCCTCGGGTAGACCTATATCCTGCAGGTCGCATAGGTTGGCGTCAACCATATTGTCGTTTAGAAAACCGCCACCATAAATGTCCACAAAGTCTGACATTAAGTTCATAAGGTTGACGTCGCCTTCGATGGACGTCAAACCAGTCAACGACCACACCTGGCCGTCAACCCCTACTCAACTGCAGTAGGTCCTATTTTATTTCAGAACCAAACCTGCGCCAAACCTGTGCACACCACACGACCAAACCACATTGGCCTCACGATGGCCATCACAACCATTACACACATGATTCATAAGGATCCGAAAAGCATGCGACGTTACAAAGAAGGCACGTAACATGCCTCTTTCTCACATGAAAGAGAAAAACAGCAGCACAAGGCTAGCACTCAGACAAGAGGGACAGCCAGCCGAACACTCACGACGATCGCCAAACAACTGTTTGCAAGAGCGCGTTGGCATGGAAGGACAAACGGATACAACTTAAACCACAAGAACACACACGCGGTCTCGCCTGTACAAGCATGAAACTTGGAAGCGAACAACAAGGCAACCACAAGGCAAGATAGTTCTGGAAGGAACTTCCGCTAGAACAACCAGGAGCGACTATGGAAAAACAACACCAGAGCGCACAAACCAACCAACCAACAACTAACTTCAACCTAGAGATAACACAGAAGAAGACATCAACGAGCACAGAGATAGTCTTGGGAAGAGCCTTCACCAAGACAACAAAGAACAGTTCTGGAAACCCTCACCAGAACATAGGGCAATCAAGCGATGCAACTCATCCAGAGGTCAACACAACAGCAACTAGAAACGAGCACACCACGGCTCTGGGGAAACCACACTTCCGCCATAACCAACAGAGAAGAACTCCGAGGGCACCTCAACGGATCTCACAACCAGTCAGCACAAGGCTGACAATAATCACAGACAAGTGTCATTGCGCTCAACCAGTGATGCAACAAGGCACACAGAACACCTGCTTAGCTCGAGCAATATCGCCGACTGAGCAAAGCACAGCGCACAATGAAGCACAGGCACGTGAGGCCAAAAACACAACCAACACAACACACACCCCAACAACAAGGGGACAACCAACAAGGCAAGGACACCTTCGACCAGTTCCACAGGCAACAACCCTGCACTGGTGAAGGCCACACCACACGTAGGCTCTCTCAGCCTTTGCGACACACCCAAACGGACGTGCAGGCCGACGACGAACCCAACCGCAACACGAGCTAACTGACCAACCACACTCGTAGCATGCGCACCCAGCAACAGCAGCAACACTCTCCTGCAGCTCACACTCGGACCCTACTGGAAAGCTATCCACCTGCAACAAAGAACCAAATGCTCACACCTAACAGCAACTCTACACGGACGGGGCAGCAGTGTACTAGTACCTTTCTTTGGGACAACCATAGTTATTAACTCATTACAAATCTCATCGGACCCCCTGAGCTCTGATACCACTATAACGACCTGACCTCCCAGACCCCCGCCAGGGACCCCGAAGGTCGTGCCGCCACCCACGGATCCGAAGACTCGGAAGGGTTAGAATTTAGTCCAGTGAGATAAGCAATGAATTCAAATAACTATAACAGGAAAGTTCATACATTAATAAAGAAGTTATGTACAACATGTCCCAAATAAAAGTACAGGAACAAAAAGAAAAGTGCAATCCTTAAGGGGCATACCCCGAGGACTTGCAAAAAGGCAACTCTCAACTCACATAGTACAAGAGCTCGTACGCTCACAACTCACACTGCTGGCGACGCACGGTGTAACAAACCACCACCACAACTGTCCGACAATGAACTCCTGTGACAGCGAGTCCCTACCTGAAGAAGGTAGGGGGGGTGAGCCTCGCGAACACGGCTCAGTAGGGATAACCAGTCTCTTACCAGCCAGAGCAGCAAGAACTCCAAAGAACGCGGAAGTAAACTACTCTAGAAAGCAGTAAAGCAAGAAACACCTACTGCAGAGTACTACAAAGTAGCGGAACAGAGTAATGCCACGACCAACAAAAAGGTTCGGGCAAGATATGACTCTCGCAGAACCAGCGGAGTCAGACAAGATGCGGAAGCAACCCTCGACACTCACCCGCTGAGACAAAGAGCTCACGGAACACCGGAGCAGCCACGTGAGATCAGATTCTCACGACACAAGCACCGCCATCCCAGACCTCCACGAGGTATGGAAGGCACAGATAGGTGTCACCACGAGCGACACTGAGCAGCCACGTGAGAACGATGTCTCACCATAAACACGGCCACCACAGACCTCCACAAGGCCGAGGGCCCACAAGCAGAAACACTGTGGGCCCCAAACACGCCATGAGGACGGGGAACCACACACGCCGGTGCTACCACGGACGACACGAAGGAAAAGATTATGGAATAGTAGGCGAGGGCCTACACAAGGCACCCCGAGAGAACACGCGACGCGAAAACCACCAGAAGCACAAGCCAACAAGGCCAGACCAACAATGCCTACGGAAGCTAGACACGGCCAGGTTACAACCACCGTGCATGCTAGGGAATTGCGACACACTTGGAAACACAGAAGGAAACATCGTCACAACAACAGCAACCAAGCCACTGCCACTGGCAGCTAAGAGGAGGACACACCTGCCACTTCTCTGCTCGCCAGCCACCGGCTCCTGCCTACAACTTCCCCAGAAGAGTGAGGCCAGTGAGCTACCATAGAGAAAACCACAATGAACAACTGCAGCCGGGCCGAGCTACGGCCCCACGCCTGACACCGCGACATGGCTCCAGAACCAACGTCGAGAGAGGTAGTGAGAAGGACTAGCTGATCTGCATCGGAAGAACAACCAAACCACCTCGGCATCCCAGACTCAGCTAAGAGAGCTCTACAAACGACTCTATGTCGTTATCCCCCACCGTTTTCCCCTCTGCTACCAGAGTCTATAACTCGAGCTCGCCCACCGCTTGGAGAACTCCCTCAATAGGTGCAGGGACTGGGGGTCTAGGTAACGGTGAAACCTCTACAACAGAGAAGCCCTCGAGTGCCAAGCACCGGGCAAAACTGAGAACAGGCGGGGCAACCACAACAAGCAAACGGCACAGCTGGTTTGTAACCAGACAAGCCTAGCAGGAACAGGGCACGCACGACACACCTCCCGAAACTCCCAGGAGGACCGTCGACCAACACAGGCATACACACCTCAGCCCAACAAGGGCAGCAACCATGGAACACCAGTCATGTGCCTAAGTTGAGGAAGAAACTTCCCCTAACCAACTTTGGCACAGACCACCCTCACGAAGCCCAAAAATAAGGAAAACTAAACAGGCAACAAGAACGCGACAAGAACCCCATCACGACCAGAACGCGACAAGGAAGCTGTCGCTTTCAGATTCAGAATGCGACGTATCGACCCAACACGTTCCTCATCTGAAGGCAGAACCCTTAGGGTAGAACCACCTCAAGGTCCACACCCAAAGAACCAAGAAGGCAAACTGCCAAATAGGAAGATAGGCCTCGTGCCAAGTTGGGGAGACCTCCCTCTAACCAACTTGGACGTGATCCATCCTCTACCACGATCGGAAACGAAAGACAGAGGGGGAAAAGGGAACGCGACGGCTATCCTGTTGCCACCAAAATGCGACAGGTAGCCCATCGCCTTCTGACGGGTATCGCGACAGCCATCCTGTGGCGACCTCAGTTAGATGACTGAGACCAGGATGGGGCCATCCCACGGTCTCCCCAAAATCACACAAGCCACAGAAAGAAAGGAAACAAGGTGCACACACCGTGCACAACTAGCAAAAGGCTCAAGGGGCACCAACACCACCTCTTGTAACATCCCTGTTACCCCTTTGGGTCAGTTGCTCTTGGTGAGGATCACGACATGCAGGGCCGTCGCCTTCTGAAGGCGACGTAGGTAGCCATCGCGTTCTGGAATGGAACATGCCGGCCGTCCATGTTGCGACTTGGCTCTGACAACAAACGATAGTTTTGTTGTTTTGGACAGCACTTACACGTGTTGGCTTGCATGCATGATCGCGACGTATCGGTCCGTCGTGATCAGGTGTTAGTTGTGCATGCGCACCACTTGTCGGGTTTGACCGACAGGGCCGCAGGCGCCTTGAGATCGCGGCGTACGTAGGTGGCACGTTACGGTTAGTAACGCAATGACCAGGGCCATCACATTCTTAACGTCTGAGTTTAAAGGCTTTAGCCCGAGAGCAGAAGCCCCATTTGCCTCTTTGCCTGTGTTCTTCTTCTTCTCTGGCGATCTTTGTGGCTTGTGTGCTCCGTGGGGAGCTTGGATAACCTTGGTAGCTTGTTTTGGTGAGTTGCATGGATTGAACCTTTCATTTTGCATTCTTCTTCTTCTCCTCCTCCTCATTCTCTATGTTCTTCTTCTTCGTGTGGGTCCTCTCCATCGGCTCAAGGAGGAGGAGATCGAGCTCAGGTTGTTCGAGGTTCTTGGAGCATTGGAGCTCGGAGGTGGAGGGGTGCATTCCTACGAAAAGGCCCTAATAGGGTGGTTCTTCAATTGGAGGTCGGGACCCAAACCTCCACCTAGTTCTTCATGTTAGGTTCCAACCCCAATTCCAAGCCTAGACTTCATGCTGAGAGTTTTCTTTGCTCAGATGATCCATGTGTGATGTGTGCATGGTGTGGTTTGCATGGCTTTCATGTTTGGATGGGGGTTGGTGATAAGGGGTGCATGTGCTTGTGTGAGGTTCATGAGAGTGTAGCCTTACTTCCTTGCATGCTTGGGGTCTTCTTGAGGGTGGTTTGATGTTAATTGAAGTATTTCCATCGTATGGCATGCTTCTCCTTCCCTCTTTTACCATGTGGTGTGTTTTTGGGTTGTTGGAGTTGCTCTATCTGAGCACTCGTCTATGGTCACGACGGGCTTCCCAGTCGCGACCAGGTCGCGACGTATCATGGCGTCGCGTTACCATGAAACCTGTCGTGTCTAGAAAATGTGACGGGGTACATGGCAGCCTTCTGGGTTTTAGGATCTTGCTGGATCACGACCGCCGTCTCCATCGCTATGAGATTGCGACGGGGTACGCATCACGTCCAGAAGGCCTGGGTTAGTTGCGGCGCCCATAGCCATCGAGATGCTATCGCGATGAGCCCAAGGGTCACCTTTTGGTTTCTTGTCACGACAACCAGATGTGTCGCGTTCTGGTCGCGATAGGCCGATACGTCGCCTCTCTGATCGAGAGCTGACTGTCGACCTGTTTGTGTTCCATGTTGGCTTCCGCTGCGACTCAATTTTCTTGGCACCTATGCTATTCCTAGTGCAGTGCTACTCTAGTCTCTTCGCCCAGTGCTAGGCACTTGAGGGCTTGTCCGCGAGATAGGTTGTTACCGTTACTTGCGACCCCCATCCCCGAGCGCCTGTTAGAGGGAGTTCTCTAGGCGACGGGCGTGCTCGAGTCACTGACTCGGAGCGGTAGGGGAAAACGGTGGGGACAACGGCGTAGTGTCATTTGCAGAGCTCTCTTAGCTGGTCTGGGTCTCCGAGGTGGTTGTGGCGCTCTTACAGTGTAGACCAGCTAGTCCTTTCTCACCGCCTCACTCTACATGGTTCCGGAACCATTTAGAGGGGTCAGGCGTGGGACCGTAGTACCCGCCTCAGTAACAGTACCAGCAGTACCCCCTGCACCCTCAGTACTAGCTGTACCAGCAGATGCCGGCAGGAGGTCAGCAGTTTGCAGAGGTGGCAGCAGAGGAGCAGCCCCCACCGACCCCGCAGGCAACATCGGTCCAGCCAGAGGTACCCCCATTGGTACGGCAGCAGACTCCAGTAGCAGCAGCAACACCTGAGGACTGCACAACACTTCTGGAGAGGTTTCTTCGTCTTCGACCTCCTACCTTTTCTGGTGACCGTGATCCTGACAGGGCAGAGAGTTGGGTCCATGAGCTCGAGCGCACATTCGAGGCCATGGACTATGCCGAGCAGGATTAGGTCAGGTTGGCAGTATATCAGCTGAAGGGGTCAGCCCACGAGTGGTGATGGGCAGTGAGGCAGACCAGTTTTCAGAGCAGGAGGTTGGTCCAGATCACTTGGCAAGAGTTCCTAGTGGCCTTTCACGATGAGTTCCTCCCCGACTACGCTTGCCGTAAAAGGAGAGACCAGTTCCACGAGTTGGTATAGGGAGACTTGACCGTGGCGCAGTACCACCAGCGTTTCCTGCAGCTTCTTCGGCACGTTCCCCACGTGGCCGCTAGTGAGCAGGCTCGCACTGAGTGGTTCATTGGCGGGCTACGCACGGACTTGAGGTGGGCCATGGCTGGTCACCTCTGTGACACCTTGGCGGTGGCAGTGGCGAGAGCTACAGCCTTGGAGCGGGAGTGTCATTTTCAGCCGCAGCAGAGTGGAGGCTCAAGGAGGTCTTCTCCATACCAGCGCCCTTCAGGCAGTCAAGGGAGTGTTTCCTTTTCTTCTTCTTCGGGGATAGGCGGTGCTGGCCTGACCTCGAAGTTGAAGAAGCTGTTCTCCCGTGGTAGGGGGAAGCGCCAGTACCAGCAGCAGCAGCGACTTCAGCCAGAGCAGCAGTTTGTGGAGCAGTCTGTGAAGTAGGGAGCAGAGCAAAGCACAGGTTGTTTCCACTGTGGGCAGCTAGGTCACTACAGGCGAGAGTGTCCGTTGAGGCAGCAGCAAGAGCAGTAGCAGCTGGCACCTCAGGCGCAGTACCGTCCACCCCATCCGGCGCAGCGCCAGCAGCAGCAAGGCCAGTTTCAGAAGCCATAGCAGCGCCAGCACCAGCAGCCACATCAGTGCCAGCAGCAGCAGCCATAGTGAGGACGCGGAGGCGATTGGGTGATGAACATCACCAGAGAGGAGGCGGAGGCCTCTAATCTAGTCGTCGGTACGATTTCCATCCTTGGTAGAGTTGCTAGAGTTTTGATTGACCTGGGTGCCACACACTGTTTTGTTTATGAGGAGTTCTTTGCTTCCTTGTCTGAGTTTGCTCTGGAGCGGGCCTGTGACCTTGCAGTTGAGCTGCCGACGGGTGACTTTGTGCGTACCCTTGGTTACTTGGAGGGTGTCACCGTCGAGGTACAGGGCCACCAGCTACCAGCCAGACTGTTTGCCTTGCAGCTTCACGACTTTGATGCCATTCTTGGCATGGACTGGTTGGAGGCGCACTCTGCATTGGTAGATTGTCAGTGAAAGACCGTGAGGTTCGAGATACCTAGAGCACCTGTGCTTTGCTTCCGAGGTACCTGGTCTGTCTGCCGACCCTTTGTTTCTTTCTATAGAGCTCGACGCCTCATCCGAGACGGTTGTGTTACTTTTATGGCTTCGGTGTGTGTCTCGGACTCTAGTGAGTTGACTGTTTCAGACGTGCCAGTTGTTTGTGAGTTTTCCGACGTGTTTCCAGAGGATCTACCTGGCTTGCCACCTGAGCAGGAGGTAGATTTCTCCATTGAGTTGCTTCCAGGGACGATGCCTGCTTCCAAGGCACCGTACCGGATGGCGCCGGCAGAGCTGTGGGAGTTGAAGCACCAACTAGAGGTGTTGCTTGTGTTGGGCTTCATTCATCCTAGCTGTTCTCCATGGGGAGCGCCTGTTCCGTTTGTGAGGAAGAAGGATGGCAGCCTCAGGATGTGCATTGATTATCGGCAGCTGAATCAGGTGACCGTGAAGAACAAGTATCCTTTTCCCAGGATCAATGACTTGTTCGACCAGTTGCAGTCAGCTTCAGTGTTCTTGAAGATAGACTTGAGGTCGGGTTACTACCAGTTGCGGATCCGCGAGTCTGACATCGCCAGATCAGCTTTTCGTACCCTCTACGGCCACTTCGAGTTTGTCGTGATGCCTTTTGGGCTCACGAATGCACCTGCAGTGTTCATGGAACTGATGCACAGTGTGTTTCAAGAGTACCTAGACAGGTTCGTGGTGGTGTTCGTCGACGACATCCTAGTGTACTCAACGACAGAGGAGGAGCACGAGGTTCACCTAAGGTTGGTGTTGCAGGCGTTGATAAGTCACCAACTTTAAGACAAATGCAGCAAGTGTGAATTTTGGCTAAAGGAGGTGCACTTCTTGGGGCACGTGGTTTTGGTGCAGGTGTGGCGGTTGATCCCGCCAAGGTTGAGGTCGTGGTTTCTTGGGGCCAGCCCACTACAGTTGCAGAAGTTCGTAGTTTTCTGGGGATGGCAGGCTACTACAGGAGGTTCGTGCAGGACTTCGCTAGAGTTGCAGAGCCTTTGACCCGGTTGACTAGGAGGGAGACTCGGTTTGTGTGGACAGCAGAGTGCGAGCGCAGTTTTTAGGAGCTGAAGAGCCGGCTGACTTCAGCTCCGATCCTTATGGTACCTTCTGGCAGCGGCGGGTTTGTTGTCTTCACAGATGCGTTAGGTACTGGTTTGGGTGCTGTGTTGAAGTAGCACGGTCGAGTAGTTGCTTATGCTTCTTGTCAGCTGAAGAAGCATGAGCAACACTACCCGACACACGACCTGAAGCTTGCAGCGGTCGTGTTTGCCTTGAGGTTGTGGAGGCACTACTTGTACAGTGAGGTGTTCGAGGTTTTCATAGATCACCACAGCTTACAGTACATCTTCACGCAGAGAGATCTCAACCTCAGACAGTGCAGGTGGCTCGAGTACCTGAAGGACTACGACTTTACTCTTTCCTAACACCCGGGAAACGCTAATGTTGTAGCGGACGCTTTGAGTAGGAGAGCCCACTTGAGTTCTTTGTTGGTTAGACACTGGAGACTTTTGGAGGACACCACTCAGGGTGTGTTCACACCGTCTAGCCTCCGGGAGAGAGCAGTGTTGGCCAGCATGACAGTTCGACCATCGATATACTAGCAGGTGCTTGAGGCATAGAGTGCAGATGAGGAGTTGGCAGATGTGTTGCAGTTGCTCGAGGTAGCACTGGACAAGGACAACGAGGTTCGGTCCCGGGACAGACTCTACGTTCCAGAGGACGTCAGGGAGAAGGTACTTGCTGAGGCGCACCGGTCGCGATACTCTATTCATCCTGGCTCCACCAAGATGTACCATGACTTGAGGGTACTCTTTTGGTGGCCTGGGATGAAGAGAGACATCGCTGAGTTTGTTTCACGATGCCTTACCTATCAGCAGGTGAAGGCAGAGCACCAGCGTCCTGGTGGTGAGCTGCAGTCGCTTCCCATTCATGTGTGGAAGTGGGAGCACATCACCATGGACTTTGTTTCTGGCTTACCTCGCACTTCTCAGGGGCACGACTGTGTTTGGGTCATTGTCGACAGGCTGACAAAGACCGCTCGCTTCCTTCCAGTCAGAGCAGCGTGGTCAGTAGACAGACTGGCTCGGTTGTTTGTGGACAGGGTAGTACCTTTGCACGGAACCCCGGTCTCTATTGTCTCAGATAGAGATCCGAGGTTCACTTCTCGTTTCTGGCGCAGCTTTCAGCGGGCACTTGGCACTGAGCTGAGGTTGAGTACAGCCTACCACCCGCAGACAGACGGGCAGTTGGAGCGAACCATTCAGACCCTCGAGGACTTGTTGAGAGCGTGTTGCCTAGACTGGGGCGGCACGTGGGAGTCGCACCTTCCCATGGTGGAGTTTTCGTATAATAATAACTTTCACTCCAGCATGGGGATGGCGCCCTACGAGGCTCTGTATTGTCGACCATGCAGGACACCGTTGCACTGGCCTGAGGTTGGCGAGAGGTAATTACTGGGTCCAGAGTTGGTACGGTAGTGTGCAGACACCGTGAGACTGGTCAGGCAGAGGTTGCAGACAGTGCAGAGCAGGCAGAAGAGCTACGCCGACGTCTGTATGAGGCCGCTTGAGTTCGAGGTCGGCGACAATGTGTTCCTTTGGATCTCTCCCACCAAGGGCATTCTCAGGTTTGGGAAGAGGGGCAAGCTCAGCCCCAGGTTTGTTGGCCCCTTTCCCATCCTGGAGTGAGTGGGCGAGGTCGCTTACCGGTTAGCTCTTCCGTCTGAGTTGGTAGGTGTCCACGACGTCTTTCATGTGTCGCAGCTGAGGAAGTACATGCCAGATCCTTCGCATGTACTCGATTACTCGTAGTTAGAGGTGGCTCCAGACTTGTCCGTGCTGGAGTACCCAGTTAGCATGGAGGACCGCAGGGTGCAGCAGCTTCACAGGAGGCATATCCTGCTTGTCAAGGTGGTTTGGGAGCACCGCTCCGGTGGCGAGGCCACGTGGGAGCATGAGGACGAGATGCGAGAGCAGTTTCCTTACTTGTTCAAGTGACAGGTACTTCGTTTACTCTTCTTCACCCTAGTTTCGCCCTTAATTTCGAGGACGAAATTGTTTTTTTGTTGGTTAGATTGTAACATCCCTGTTACCCCTTTGGGTCAGCTGCTCTCGGTTAGGATTGCGACATGCAGGGCCGTCGCCTTTTGAGGGCAACGTAGGTAGCCTTCGCATTCTGGATTGGAACGCGCCGGCCGCCCATATCACGACTTGGCTCTGACAAAAAACGACAGTTTTGTCATTTTGTTGTCTAGACGACACTTACACGTGTTGTCTTGCATGCATGATCGCGATGTATCGGTCAGTTGCGATCAGGTGTCAGTTGTGCATGTGCACCACGTGTCAGGTTTGGCCGACAGGGCCGCATGCACCTTGAGATCACGACGTACGTGGTTGGTGCGTTATGGTTAGTAATGCGACGACCACGGCCGTCGCATTCTTAACATCTGAGTTTAAAGGCTTTAGCCCAAGAGCTAAAGTCCCATTTGCCTCTTTGCCTGTGTTCTTCTTCTTCTTCGGCGATCTTTGCGGCTTGTGTGCTCCGTGGGGAGCTTGGATAACCTTGGTAGCTTGTTTTGGTGAGTTGCATGGATTGAACCTTTCATTTTGCATTCTTCTTCTCCTCCTCATTCTCTGTGTTCTTCTTCTTCGTGTGGGTCCTCTCCATCGGCTCAAGGAGGAGGAGATCGAGCTTGGGTTGTTCGAGGTTCTTGGAGCATTGGAGCTCGGAGGTGTAGGGGTGCATTCCTATGAGAAGGCCGTAATAGGGTGGTTCTTCAATTGGAGGTAGGGACCCAAACCTCCACCTAGTTCTTCATGTTAGGTTCCAACCCCAATTCCAAGCCTAGACTTCATGCTAGGAGTTTTCTTGGCTCAGATGATCCATGTGTGATGTGTGCATGGTGTGGTTTGCATGGCTTTCATGTTTGGATGGGCTTTGGTGATAAGGGGTGCATGTGCTTGTGTGAGGTTCATGAGAGTGTAGCCTTACTTCCTTGCATGCTTGGGGTCTTCTTGAGGGTGGTTTGATGTTAATTGAAGTATTTCCATCGTGTGGCATGCTTCTCCTTCCCTCTTTTACCATGTGGTGTGTTTTTGGGTTGTTGGAGTTGCTCTGTTTGAGCACTCGGCTGTGGTCGCGACGGGCTTCCCAGTCGCGACCAGGTCATGACGTATCATGGCGTCATGTTACCATGAAACCCGTCGTGTATAGCAAACGCGATGGGGTACGTGGAAGCCTTCTGGGTTTCAGGATCTTGCTGAATCGCGATCGCCGTCTCCGTCGCGATGAGATCGCGACGGGGTACGTGATGCGTCCAGAAGGCCCGAGTTAGTTGTGGCGCCCATAGCCGTCGAGATGCTATCGCGACGGGCCCAAGGGTCGCCTTCCGGTTTCTTGTCGTGATAGATAGATGTGTCACATTCTGGTCGCGACAGGCCGATACGTCTCCTCTCTGACCGAGAGCTGACTGTCGACCTCTTTGTGTTCCGTGTTGGCTTCCACTGCGACTCATTTTTCTTGGCACCTATGCTGTTCCTAGTGCAGTGCTACTCTAGTCTCTTCATCCGGTGCTAGGCACTTGAGGGCTTGTCTGTGAGACAGGTTGTTACCGTTATCTGGGACCCCCATCCCCAGGCGCCTAGCGTACTCGAGTCACTGACTCGGAGCGGTAGGGGAAAATGGTGGGGACAACGGCGTAGTGTCATTTGCAGAGCTCTCTTAGCTGGGTCTCCGAGGTGGTTGTGGTGCTCTTACGGTGCGGACTAGGTAGTCCTTTCTCACCGCTTCACTCTACATGGTTCCGGAACCATTTATAAGGGTCAGGTGTGGGACCGTAGTCCGGCCAGACTACGGAAGTTGTGTTTGTTCTTAGTTCCGCGTCTCACTATGACGGGAGGTGTTAGACATGGACCGTTGGTCGAGGGTAAGGCGCGTGGCGTACCTGACTGGCTGACTAGTATAGCGATCTGTAGCTAGTGTGCTTGTCCAGGCAGTGTTTACTATTTATGTTTACAGCTGGGTTTCTTGTGGTGCCTTGGTTTACACGGGTTTCCGGTCCCGACGTGTAGCCTCGACCGACGACCGTGTAGTTACTCTCATGCTTCCGCACTTTACTCTGTTTAGTAGAATAGAATTTACTGCTTTATTTAATTACTGCACTTAGTTCCTTTCTGTTGTTAGAACCAGTGGGAGATTGGTAGTCCCTACTGGGCTTCTTTGTGAAGCTCATGCCCTTCCTTTCAGGTGAGGCTTCACAGCAGCTCCCTCCGCGGAGGACTGAGGAGACGGGCCCGCAGTAGTCGGCGTCTCTAGTGGCAGTGTTCCCCCAGCTCTTATACTTAACCCTCAGGGTATGCCCCTAAGGGACGTGTTCCTTCCCTTTATTTTTGTACTTGTACTTTGCTTACTTTGGGACTTGTACTAGACTGTTACTTAGAGTTGAGTTCTTTCTTCTACTTGTGGTGCACTTTAGTATGTTTGTTATTATTTCACTGGTGTGCCTTCTTCCTCCGCCACACCTTCACCTCTCCGGCGCTTAGAAGTGGCCATGTCACGCCCCGACGCAGAATATCAGATCGTGAGGCAGTTGCAAGAAGAGGTATAGAGAAAATACTAGACATTAAACCATTGCACAATGAATAATATTAAAGCAAATCTTTCTCATTAATAATTTCCAATGTCTAGTTACAACCACTAATATCAGAGCCAATCTATAGGGCCTAATTACATTGAAACAAAGCAAAAGACTAAACTTTGAACCTAACTACTACAATGCTAAACATAGTGATAGGACGCTAGGGTACTCATGACATCACTCCAGGTCGTTCCCGTCCTCTTGAGTGTATGGTTCATCCTCGGTCTCACCTGAGAACACAACAACAAATAATACAGGGTGAGCGATAACGCCCAGTAGGACTTAAATCTCAGGCTCAAGTAGGCTTTAAATAATTAATGCATTATAGGTAGAGTAACTAATGATTGAACGAGAGAGTCAAGTAATAGTGTGATAGCATGTGAATGAAATAGCAAGACTTTCCAAAAATAGCGCAAGTGTCGGGAATAGCACAAAAATAGCAGGATGGCCATAGCATAATAGCACAAAGTATAGCAATAGCACGAAGAGTATAGCATAGCACTTTTTGTCAATAGACAACGAGATAATATAGCACGTTTTGATTGTCATTTAGATAGTCGAGATAGTTAGCACTCGAGTGTAATGCCAAACACTCTGATCATTTAACTCCCATGGGCACTAGCACTTTCGGGCGCACATCCCAGGACCAGATCGGGACCTTTATATAATGCCAGGCATTGGTTATATTGTTTATCTTTAGACAATCAGTCAATGGCCAATATAGAGTACCAAGAAATAGATAAGGCACTAGATGAACAGACGAGATAGCAGAGTGAATGTGAATAGACGAGAGAGTAGAGTATAGATGAGAGCTAGGGGACATTGCACGAAATACGTCGAGTAAACAGGCGATAGTAACAGTTTCACAACACGCGTACTTGGTGTTGGCAGTCAGGTGGAACTCACAATCCTACCGCTGGCCATGTTAAGCACAGGTCCAGAGGTCCGACGTGATTCAAGATAAGAGCAAACTTCCAATAGCCGTTTGGATCGTATTGATCCCTAAAGGGTATCATAGGTGTTAGGGTACAACCCCCTCGTTGACCATGTGGGAATCCATGGACAGAGGAGACTTACGGAGACCTTGAACAAAGACTCACTAGTCCGGCAGAAGGAGTATCCGTCGGAGAGTTTATCTAAGTCAAGGAGCATCAGTGTATTCCTTACCTAGTGCCTTCAGTCCATTGACAATTATCATAAACCTAGCAAACATTTCAGAAATTGATTCATTAGATTTCATCATAAACAATTCATAATCAGAAACAAGTATGTTTGCTTTGGTTTCCCTAACTTGAGATGTTCCTTCATACATTAATTCAAGTTTATCCCACATTTCTTTAGCAGATTTACACATGTATATTCTTGAATATTCTTTAGGGTGGGTAGCACATTGCAGCATATTCATGGCACTGTAATTAAGAGTAGCTTTCCTAATTTGCTCTCTAGTCAAATTCTCCTCATCTCCCGGATTTTCATAAGGACCCACTTCAACTATCCTCCAGATTTCATAGTTTTGAGCCCTAAGAAAAACTTGCATGCGATTTTCCAATAAGAGTAATCAGACCCATTAAAGAATGGTGGTCTATTAATGGAATGGCCCTCAGCTACAAATCCTCGAGAATCCATCAATCACAATGAGAGACAATGAAAGAGCAAGCAAACAACTCAAGCAAGAACCACAGAGATAAAATAGAGGCAATCAAATCAGATCAGAAACAGATATTAACCCGCTCTGATACCAATTGTAGGATCGAATAGGTGGATGGATCAGATCTAGAAGGTGGGGGGGGTTGAATAGATCTAACACCAATTAATACGGAAGCTTAAGCAATTCAAAATTACTTCGAATCAGAGATCAATTAAAACAAACAATTTACTGATCTGAAGTGTGGGTGTGTGTAGATTATTTGTGAAGCAATTAAACACTTAGTGTGAGAGCGAAATCCTATGCAAGCATCTAGCGCAGACAAGCAGATCAAACCATTGCACAAAGGATTTTTAGGTGGTTCGAAAATCACACCAGTGATTCCTACATCCACCCCTCACACAGTGAGGCTCCACTACTCAAAAGAGTACAACTCACACCGGAGCACGATGACTCCAAACACCCTTGAGCACGACGGCTCAACACACAACTTTGAGTTCAACGACTCACAAACTGAGCACGATGGCTCAAACAACAACCGGAGCACAACGACTCTAAATTGAGCATGACAGCTCAAACCACACAGTGAGTGTGACGACTCACAAACCAGAGCTCGACGACTCACAATACAAAAGCTAGATCAAACACAAAAGAGATCAGATCCTCTAGCAATGATCTGATTCACAGACTCAATAAACTCTGAAATCTGTACAGAACTTCATGTACAGATCTCACAAGAAGAAATAAGATGAACACTCCAAGAATTAGGTGAAAGAAGTATGAATTGGATGTTCTTCGGTGAAGAGGTCTTGCAGACACTTGAATTGAGGAGCCTTGATGGAATTCAATGGAGATTCTCGTTAGTTGGTGATACTCTACTTTGATGGCATCTAAAATGCTAGAAATCCCTCTTCTACTGCTCCTCTTCAGTTGGATCTGCTCCCTTTCCTAGCACAACAAACTTCTCTCCAAAGATTCCCCTTGATTCCCACGTCCTTCCTCTTGAAAGGATGTCCTGCAGCTTCTGGAGATGGAGCCAGATCTGGAAAACCCCTTTTTGCCGCCAAAAAGCTTCTTCTAGAAGTGTATGGGCTCTCTTTCCTTTGGGTACAAGGATCATGGGTATTTATAGCCCCATATGTCCATAAGGTGCCTTGGGGTGCATGTGCACAGAAATCTAGGTCAAATCCCTTGATTCCCAAGCAGCCACGTGTCCAGAAAAATTCACGTTTTTGAGTTTCAGTCGAAGTGTGTCGACACCACAGGACACTATGTCGACACCACATGTATTGTCTTCAAACTGGGCTTCTGGGATAGTGATCTAGTGTCGACACCACAGAGCACTGTGTCGACACCACAGGCAGACTGTGTCGACACACAAGCAGACTGTGTCGGCACCACTGGCTCCTTCTTTCAGAACATGCTTTTGGGATAGTCATCTAGTGTCAACACCACAGGGCACTGTGTCGACACCACAGGTGGACTGTGTCAACACCACAGGACATTGTGCCGACACCACAGGTGGACTGTGTCGACACCACTATGACAAATTTGTGTAAACCTGAAAATATAAAGTGTAAACCATTAATACAAGATATTATCATTAAAATGTGAGATATTAAACATCAAAAATATGTTGTTGAAGCATTGTTGTGATATGTATAAAATGTATAACATGTTCAATTAGTCATCATTTTAATATGTACAAAATGTAAAAAATGTCATCATCAAAATCAAATTATGAGTGATGTCAATTCGTCATGATTAAAGTCATCATTAAAAGGTTTCAAATACACACTCAACCCAACATTCTCCCCCTTTTTGATAATGACAAAATATATGCACAATCTCCCAATATCCTGACTCAAATCTCCCCTTTTTGAATTTTCTCCCATAAAAAAAACTTTCTCCCCTTTAAGGAACTTTCTCCCCATTTGACATCATTAAAATGATAGATAAGAGAGAGAAACAAAGAATGGTAGGAGATCAAGAAACGAAATATAGGAAATGAAGGTTTAGGAATGATCAAAATAAGTGAGGCAAAGTGATAGTATCAAATGAGAGAAATTATTATGTTTTGGTTATTGTGCAACAAAGTTTAATCACAAAGACACACTCAACACAAGGTATTACAAGATATAATGATCTGAATGTAGTTAAAATAATGATGCAAATGTGAAGTAAAGTGACCTATATGAGTGAGCATAAGAATTTAACAAGGATATTAGGAGCTTTAATTTTAACACAATGTAGAATAAGAGGTCTAAACTCAGTATACATGAACTTTATTAAGGTCTTAAGCGTTTCCATCCTGTCAATTTGATTTTCTTTCATTTTTAACTGGGAAAGAATATAAGAATAAATTAGTTAAATCTCACTTTTCACTGCAAGAGATCAGATTGATTAGATGCAAGACCTTTTGATTACTCAGTGGTTTAACTTTCATTATCTTATACAGAGTTGAAAATTTTGATTTCCACTTTTTGACGAGAAACAAATCACTTTTTTGGTGAAATGGCCCGGTTACTCAGTGGTTCAAGAATTTGCATTGCTCTGTTTGTATCTTTCCAGATTGTTGATCATTTTCTTTTGATGTTTTATAGGAATATGTTTGCTTTGACCAGAAAAGTCATGACTACGAATTTAGAAAAAAAATATTCTTAACATGTGGTAAAAATGAAGCTTAAACATACACATGATAAATAGTAAAGCCACTCATGTGCCTACAAGTGTTTTGCAAGTCATTTTAAAGACATTCAGTATTAAGATTGCTTAACCTTGAAATGATAATTAATCTTTGAAATTAAACTAAATGCACAATGAATTTAGTTTCAATGTCTTAATTCTCTCATAAGAAAATAGCACAATGACTCAAAAATTCTGATGAGTTTGGGGTTCAAGATAGACAAGTAAGGTCAAGGAATGTGACAATGACTCCCCCTTTCATGTATCTCCCCCTCACAAGGCGAACATGAAGATTATTGAAGAAATAAGAATGGAATGAAGTGAAAATAGAATAAACAAGAATGTTTTATTGAAAGACAAGGACTCCCCCTCAACAATTGCATACAAGACGGAGGAGACATATACTCACGCATAGTGAAAGTGTCCAGACAAGCCTGACTTGTCTTTCTTCAAATCACCATTTGATATACCAAGAATACCAATGCAATGTGAGAGTGAGGAATTTATTTGCAAGAACATGAAGACTTTTATTTGTAAAAAGAGATAGAAGATATCAAGAATGTGGAAATTTGCACAAACCAAGCTCTCTTCTAAAATGAGAATTTGTTTTCTGGATGAGGCTTAGTGAAAATATCTGCAATTTATTTTTCAGTTTCAATGAAGTGAAGTTAAAAAGATTTCTTAGCGACCTCATCCCTTAGAAAATGGTGCCTTATTTCAATATGCTTTGTTCGTGAATGCTGAATTGAGTTTTTAGACAAATTAATAGCACTAGTGTTATCACACAAAATAGGAAATACAACCCAATTTGTGATTATAGTCTAGGAGCTGATGTTTCACCCAAAGAACTTGAGTGCCACAACAACCAGCCGCAACATATTCAGCCTCTGCAGTGGATAGAGCTACTGAATGTTGCTTTTTAGAAGCCCATGAAATTAGGCATCCACCTAGATATAAACACAAGCCACTAGTACTTTTTCTATCAAGCTTAAAACCAACATAATCAGCATCACAGTAAGCAATTAAATCTAACTTGCAACCAGCAGGATACCAAATTCCAAGTTCACATGATCCAACAAGATATTTAAAAATCCTTTTGACAGCTAACATGTGACTTTCTTTAGGATTGGCTTGAAACCTAGCACACATGCACACACTATACTGAATATCTGGTCTAGAGGTTGTGAGGTAAAGTAGAGAACCAATCATACCACTGTAGGTCTTTGGATCTACTGACTTACCAAATGAGTCTTCCTCTAGTCTTACATTTATTGCCATTGGTGTGCTTGAATGCTTGAGGTGTTGAAAGTCCAACTTTTTTCAGAAGTTCTTTCACATACTTTGTTTGACTTATGAAAATCCCTTCACTGGTTTGATGTACCTACAATCCCAAAAAGAATTGTAAGTCTCCCATCAAACTCATTTCAAATTCAGTTTTCATATGATCAGCAAATTCAGTACACAGTTCTTTATTTGTAGACCCAAAAATTATGTCATCACATATATTTGGACAATAATGATTTGATTATTGACAATTTTTGTAAACAAGGTTTGGTTTACATTACCTCTTGTGTAACCTTTATTCAACAAAAATGAGCTCAAACGGTCATACCAAGCTCTTGAAGCTTGCTTAAGACCATAAAGAGCCTTATTGAGTTTGAAAACATGATCAGGATATTTTTTATTTTCAAATCCGGGAGGTTGTTCTACAAAAACATTTTCTTTAATGTATCCATTCAAGAAAGCACTTTTCACATCCATTTGATAAACTTTAAATTTCAGGGATGATGCAAAAGCAAGAAATATTCTCACAGCTTCAAGTCTAGCTACAGGGACATATGATTCTTCAAAATCAATTCCAAACTCCTGATTGTACCCCTTGGCAACTAGTCTAGTTTTATTCCTAACAACCTGTCCATTTTCATTCAATTTATTTCTAAACACCCATCTAGTACCAATAACAGATTAGTCACTAGGTCTAGGTACTAATTCCCACACTTGATTTCTGTCAAATTGATGAAGTTCATCATGCATTGCATTGATCCAATCCTCACTAGTTAGGCTTCATCAATTGACTTGGGTTCAATTTGGGAAATTAGTGCTAGTAGGTCTTCATTTATTGCATTCAGAAAATATGATCTAGTTCTAACTCTATCATGCACATTACCAACTACATTCTCAATTGGATGATCTCTTAGAAATCTGTTTTCAGGAATTACCTCTTGGGATGCATTCAGTTCTGGAACAATATTACCTGAACCACTTGTGGTAGGTGATTGATTGTCCAGATTTTCAAATGAATCTTCATCCTCTTCAACAGTTGGTGAAGATTCGACAACAAAGTCATCCTCTTCATTATTTTGAGGAACCCTGCAAGATGTAGAGTCATCAGTTTGATATGAGTTTTCATCAAAAACTACATGTGGAGATTCTTCCACAGTTTTATTCTTGAGAATGTAAACTCTATAAGCTCTAGAAATTTCTGAATATCCAAGAAAAATGGCTTCAAGACTTTTGACATCAAATTTATCAAGATTTTTTTATTGTTGTTATGTACAAAACACTTGCAACCAAAGATTTTAAAATAAGACAGAGTTGGCTTTTTATTTTTCAAAAGTTCATAGCGGGTTTTTCTGATTTTTGATCTGACCAATGCTCTGTTCAAGATGTGATTTGCTGTGTTCACAGCTTCAGCCCAGAAGGATTTGGGCAATTTACTTTCCAAGAGCATAGATCTAGCCATTTCCACCAGAGTTTTATTCTTCCTTTCCACAACTCCATTTTGTTCTGGAGTTCTTGGAGAAGGGAATCTGTGAAAAATGTTCAGTTCGGCACATAAATCAAAAAAAGCTTTGCTCTCAAATTCTCCCCCATGATCAATCAAAATGGATTTGATTTTATATGAAAAACCCATTAAGGCAGTGGTGCAGAAATTCCTGAATTCTAAACAAGCATCACTTTTGTGAGACAGAAAGACGACCCAAGTGTATCTAGTAAAATCATCAATGATGACAAATCTATATCTTTTACCACTAAGACTAAGAATTCTTGTTGGCCCAAAAGGTCCATATGAAGTAATTCTAGTGGCTTAGAAGTGAGTACATCATTGAAAATTTTAAAAGATTTTCTTGTTTGTTTTCCTTGAGCACATATCCCACAAAGTTGATCTTCAACATTTGAAAAAGATTCAGGAAGTCCTTTAACTAGATTTAATCTTAAGAGTTTATTTATTGTGTTGAAACTTGCATGACCAAGTCTTTTGTGCCATGTCCATGCAATTTCATTTTTATTTGCCACCAAACAAATGTTTTCAGCAAAGTTTTTATCAAGATTGATCATGTAGACATATTTTCTTTTTACCAAAGAAATTTATTTTTTCAGTTGAAGAATCAATTATTTTGTAAAAATTAGATTCAAAAACAACCTTGTGACCTTTGTCACACAATTGGCTTATACTCAAAAGATTATAATCCAAACCATCAACTAACGAAACATTTTCAATTGAGTTTGAGGAGGATTTACCAACCTTTCTAGATCCAATGATTTTTCCTTTATTTTTACCTCCAAAAGTAACATACCCTCCTTCCTTTTCAATCAGAAATGAAAACTTTGTTCTGTCTCCAGTCATGTGTCGTGAACACCCACTGTTAAGGAACCACACATTGGAGTTGGGTGCACGACTTTCCTACATAAATCAGATTAGAGAAGAAAAGATTTTGGTACCCAAACATTGTTGGGACCATCAGTTTGTTTGAACAAAAACAATAAGTCTTTTCTGATCCATATTTGAGTTGTTTTTGGTTTTTGTTTTGTTTCAAAAATGATATCCCTTTTGGGCATTTTAACATTCTGATTTGGAATGAAAACACCAGTATTTTTCCTTTCATGAGCAGGGAAATTATGCATTTTGGCATGATTGTTCATGTATGGAAATCCAAACCAAGAATTCTGTTGATATCTTGGAAGTTTTGGATAAAAAGATTGTGAATGGTACCAATAAGGATTATGATACCATTGATTCCAAGAATTGATCCAATTAGATTGACATGATGTCCTGGATCTCCAATAACCATCATGAAAGTTTATTTTTGTGTTTTTACAATTTTTTAGATTTTTATTTGAATTTCTGTTCAATTGGTTGTTGTTTTTCAGAATTAGACAGGTGGACCTGTGTTGGACTGGTGTCGACTCAGCAGCCACAATTTTCAACTTGTGGTTGACTGGTGTCGACCTATCAGTAATGTGTGTCGACCTGTTTTGTTTCTTTTGGTTAGAAACATTCTTTTTGTTCTAATTTTTGCGTATTTCAGATGTGTTCTTTGACACTTGTTTATTTTTTTTTCTGGACTAGTGCTTTTGACAAATTTTATCAAAGAAATTTTGAAGGTTTTTCTTTCTTCTCACCAGATTTATTTTTCAAAGATTTTTCTATGGTGAATCCTAGTCCATGTTTTGTAGCATTCATTTTTAGTCCTAACAATGCATCAAGGTTTTCCTTTCCATTTATGAAATTTTTATCACTTGTTCTTTTTCATCCAACAACTTTTTGAGTTTCTGAACTTCATCAATGACTTGTTGCTTTTCTTTTTGTTGCAATTCTATTCTTTCAGAAAGTTTTTCAAAATCATTGTTGGCCTTTTGAGATGTAATTTTAAATTCATCAATGTCATTCAAAAGATCTTCCTTTTCTTCATTGAGTTCAGTTATTTCATTTTCAAGTTCAGATATTCTTCTATTTAAGGAAGTGTTATGCATGAAATTTTCAATTTTCTTTTTCAGATATTTGTTTTCTTTTCTTATTTCAGAATATTTTTCAATCAACTCAGCATATGCATCTTGTCAATCTTCAATGGAATATTGTTCAAAAGAAGAATTTACCTTTCCATCACTGCTGTTTGCCATAAAGCATAACTCCTCATTCACAGAACTTGAGGAGTTCTCTTCTTCATCTTCACTTTGGTCTTCATCCGACCAAGTTGCTATCATGGATTTTGGCTTCTTCAATTTGTTGTTCTTCTTATATTTGTCCTTTTTGATCTCAGGACACTCACCCTTCATGTGTCCTGTCTTGTTGCACCTGTAGCAAACAATATCTTCATCAGTTTTTTGATTTCTACTAGCATTAAAATTTGAAGAAGAAGCATTCCCTTTACTAGAAGAATATTTTTTCTTTCCATTGAATTTTCCTCTTCTTGATTTTAAAATTTTTTTGAATTGCCTAGTCATGAGGGCAAGTTCATCCTCATTAGACTCAGACTCTTTAGAACTTGATTTTTCTTGACTTTTCTCTTTGTTGCTTGATGAAGCTTTAAGTGCTACTGGTTTAGCTTTAAGCATATGTTCTTCACTTCTTTCAGATTTATTTCATAAGTCATTAAAGATCCTATGAGTTCATCCAAAGAAATTTTGGATAAATCCTTAGAATCTTCAATCACTGTAGCCTTTGTGTGCCAAACAGATGGTAGAGAGTGCAAGATTTTTCTTACCAGATCAGCATTAGTGTATTCCTTACCTAGTGCCTTTAGTCCATTGACAATTATCATAAACCTAGAAAACATTTCAGAAATTGATTCGTTAGATTTCATCATAAACAATTCATAATCAGAAACAAGTATGTTTGCTTTGGTTTCCCTAACTTGAGATGTTCCTTCATACATTAATTCAAGTTTATCCCACATTTCTTTAGCAATTTACACATGGATATTCTTGAATATTCTTTAGGGTGGACAGGACATTGAAGCATATTCATGGCACTGTAATTAAGAGTAGCTTTCCTAATTTGCTCTCTAGTCCAATTCTCCTCATCTCCCTGATTTTCATAAGGACCCACTTCAACTATCCTCAGATTTTATAGTTTTGAGCCCTAAGAAAAACTTGCATGTGATTTTTCCAATAAGAGTAATCAGACCCATTAAAGAATGGTGGTCTATTAATGGAATGTGTTGGCCCTTTTGGTACGGCAGCAAGCTAACCTAGAGGGGGGGTGAATAGGTTTTTCTGAAATCTGAAATATAAACTTAAACACAGAAATTAACTCTCGAAGGTTTGGTTAGTTTAGTGTGATAAAGAGTAGTAGTGCGGAAGCAAATAAACAATCAGACAAAAGACACAAGGAATTTATCCTGGTTCGGCCCTTCCCACATGGAAGTCCTACGTCCAGTCCCCAAGCAACCTCTTGGGATTTCACTAACCAAGGGTACAGTCCCCCTTAAGGACACTACAACACCCAGCACCCCAGCTGGTCTTCTTCTCTTTCCCGGGCAAGAAGGCAACCCACTTCTCTTACAGGTAAAGAAGCCAACCTCCTGGTACAAACCCCAGTGCGGTTCTACTAGACACTAACCCCTAGCTAGGTTAACAACTGTATACAGTCCTACAGCCGGACAAGGATCTTTCTTAGAAAAGAAAGAACAGAGCTGAGAGTTGGAACAAATAAAAACCAACTAAAAGAACTCTCAGCAAAAGACTCTCTCCCCCAGATTACAAGATGCACACAGAGAGAGAGAGAAGAGAGGAGAAGGAGCTTGAATGCTTCAGTGCTTCAGATGCTTGAACACTTCTTCTTGGGCTCAGGCTCTTTCTCTCTTTTTCTTTGAGTGTATTTGGAGTTCAGGTTCCTCACTGGTTGTACACTCATTCAAAAGATCTTCAGGAAAAGCTCTCTTTTCTTTTTCAGCCTTGCTTCATCTTTTATATGAGCAATTTGAATAAATCCGTTGGAGTTCTAGCCGTTGCTCATCTTCTCTTTCTTCTGATAATTTGTGGTCTACGAGGTCTGCAAGCATAGAAGAAAGTGTTTAGATAAAAGAGTGTTTCTGTCAAAAAGGCTCATACATCTATGTTTCCTGTTGCCACCCAGAAGTGGTAAGTAATCTCTCTTTTGTTGGCAGGAGAGAAGAGATCTAGAAAGTTAAGCAAAAAGATCTCCTGTCAGAAAGATAAAGGATTACGCAAATCAAGAATATTTGACTTTTTCACTAGATGCCAAAAAATATTTTGAAATATAAACTAAATCTATGTTTAAGTGAAATCCATATTTTACAAAGGAATCGATGTGAGAGCAAATCCTTATGAGAGTTACAAAGGAATCGTTATGAGAGTGAATCCTTATGAGAGTTTACAAAGGAATCGTTATGAGAGCGAATCCTTATGAGAGTTTACAAAGGAATCGTTATGAGAATTATAAAGGAATCGTTATGAGAATTACAAAGGAATCGTTATGAGAATTACAAAGGAATCGTTATGAGAGTTATAAAGGAATCGTTATGAGAGTTACAAAGGAATCGTTATGAGAATTACAAAGGAATCGTTATGAGAGTGAATCCTTATGAGAGCGAATCCTTATGAGTTACAAAGGAGTCTGTGTGAGTTACAAAGGAATCCTTATGAGTTTCAAAGGAGTCTGTGTGAGTACAAAGGAATCCTTATGAGAGTCACTTATCAAATCGTTATGAGACCAAATCGATGTGGCACTTTGAACTGAAATCCATATATATATTGAATGGAATCCATTTATCTGTTTAGTGCAAATCATTACAGAATAATGTCATAAAATTATATTTATTAGAAAATCATGATATTTAATTTATTATTAGAAAAATCATGCTAATAAATACATTTAATATTCAATTAATCATGTAAATTTATATTTATTAAGAAAAACATAATATTAAATATTTTTAATAATAATTAATTAAACATAAATTTTATTATCACCAAAATAAAAGGGTAAAATATAGGAGTGGTTCAACAGAATGGCCCTCAGCTACAAATCCTCGAGAATCCATCAATCACAATGAGAGACAATGAAAGAGCAAGCAAACAACTCAAGCAAGCAACACAGAGATCAAATAGAGGCAATCAAATCAGATCAGAAACAAATATTAACCCGCTCTGATACCAATTGTAGGATCGAATAGGTGGATGGATCAGATCTAGAAGGGGGGGGGGTTGAATAGATCTAACACCAATTAATGCAGAAGCTTAAGCAATTCAAAATTACTTCGAATCAGAGATCAATTCAAACAAACAATTTACTGATCTGAAGTGTGGGTGTGTGTAGATTATTTGTGAAGCAATTAAACACTTAGTGTGAGAGCGAAATCCTATGCAAGCATCTAGCGCAGACAAGCAGATCAAACCATTGCCCAAAGGATTTTTAGGTGGTTCGAAAATCACACCAGTGATTCCTACATCCACCCCTTACACAGTGAGGCTCCACTACTCAAAAGAGTACAACTCACACCGGAGCACGACGACTCCAAACACCCTTGAGCACGACGGCTCAACACACAACTTTGAGTTCAATGACTCACAAACTGAGCACGATGGCTCAAACAACAACTGGAGCACAACGACTCTAAATTGAGCACGACGGCTTAAACCACACAGTGAGTGTGACGACTCACAAACCAGAGCTCGACGGCTCACAATACAAAAGCTAGATCAAACACAAAAGAGATCAGATCCTCTAGCAATGATCTAATTCACAGACTCAATAAACTCTGAAATCTGTACAGAACTTCATGTACAGATCTCACAAGAAGAAATAAGATGAACACTCCAAGAATTAGGTGAAAGAAGTATGAATTGGATGTTCTTCGGTGAAGAGGTCTTGTAGACGCTTGAATTGAGGAGCCTTGATGAATTCGGTGGAGATTCTCCTTAGTTGGCGATACTCTGCTTTGATGGAATCTGAAATGCCACAAATCTCTTTTCTACTGCTCGTCTTCAGTTGGATCTGCTCCCTTTCCTAGCACAGTAAACTTCTCTCCAGAGATTCCCCTTGATTCCCACGTCCTTCCTCTTGAAAGGATGGCCTGTAGCTTCTAGAGCTGGAGCCAGATCTGGAAAACCCCTTTTTGCCACCAAAAAGCTTCTTCTGGAAGTGTATGGGCTCTCTTTCCTTTGGGGTACAAGGATGATGGGTATTTATAGCCCCATATGTCCATAAGGTGCCTAGGTCAAATCCCTTGATTCCCAAGCAGCCACGTGTCCAAAAAAATTCATGTTTTTGAGTTTCAGTCGAAGTGTGTCGACACCACAGGACACTGTGTCGACACCACATGCATTGTCTTCAAACTGGGCTTCTGGGACAGTGATCTAGTGACGACACCACAGGGCACTGTGTCGACACCACAGGTAGACTGTGTCGACACATAGGCAGACTGTGTCGATGTAATGCCCTCAAATTTTAAATACCATGATTTGCTTAGAAATTCTTTTTTATACAAACCGATTAGGTTTAAATTGTGATATTTAAGATTAAGGGTATGTTTAAGACACTTTATCATACCCAGGTACTACTTTCGGTCGTACGCACCCCGACAGGGCGACACCGGAAAACTGTAACGAAAATAAAATCTGAGAATACCATAATTCTTAGAAAATTGTGGAGATATTAAAAATATAATTATTCAAAATTTTTGGCATACGGATTTAGAGATTAAGCTGACACAACTATTTTTGGGGTGATTTTTCACCCAGTAGAAAATAAATTCTAAAAATTAAATAAAAATCATGAAAATTTGTAAAACCTTCCTATTAGTCTATGGTTGAAATTTCAAGTTAAACGGATATCATTAGGACACCTAAACATAAATATCTTTCGCCCAGCTGAGTTATGGGTTAATAACGATAAGGATTTCCTGGGAATTATTCACTGCTTACGTAACATGGGTTATGTAAGCCCATGTCATCAAGGGTTAAACATCTCACACGTAGGGGGTTTATGTGTAGTTATGGGAGAGGTTGCATGAGCCATGTGTAGCAGTTAAAACCAAATCATTTTTACTGTTTCACCTGGGCAAGTGAGGTGTCGCTGTGCATGGTAAGGTTTTGAGCTATAAAACCCCCAACACCCATTGTGTGCACTTTTTCCAACTCATGCCCTTGCACTCTTCAGTTCTTGTTTTTGCAATCTTCTGCTACTGTTGCTCCTGGGCGATTGTTGCTGGAGCCACTGGTTCTATTGGTCCTACGGTGGGTGCAACTACCAAAAGCTATCATTTCCATCTTGCTGCCCCTGTTGTTGCTGTGTTGATCTTTACGTTAAGAAGAAGAAGAAGAAGAACTTTTTGTTCTCTTTACAGATCAAGTAGGTGGCATACCTCAAATCCTTCTCAGTTTCCTATGTACATGCTCATGGTTTCTTCATTCGTAGAAACCATGTCTCCTGTTTGTGCTATGACCTGTATAGTTCCTCTTGCTTAGTTTCACTTTTGATTAGATGTAATCATGTGTATTGGTAGGATCCCTTTTCTCCTTTCTAATTCTTATCCTCTAAAGATGTTAAAGAATTTTTTGTATAGGTGTTTAGATCCTCACACATTAGTTTTGACTTCATAAACACCTTCAGAACTGTTTGTTCACCTTCTGTGAACATGTTGTAGCATGTGCATGTTTTCAGAATTCTTCCTATTGGATATAAGTAGGTATTGTGTAGGTTCCTATCTTCTCCTCATACTTCTACCCACTGCTCTAGTTAGAAAGATCATGGCTTTACACAAGTGGCCTTTGAGCTTATAGATCAATCTTGGTTTAATCTGTATATGTGATTGTAACTCTAAACTTTTGTTGATTCCCTAATTACCTTTGGAACTATGTGATTACCAAAGAAGAATCTCCACTCCTCTCACAGATTAAGTAGGTCTCTAGCTTCTTCTTCCACCCATGATCTAAGTTTATGTTATAGAGTTTTGCTAGAAATTTCGATATCCTAGAATATTGTGATTTCTTTCAATTCGGATGTTTGTACCCCAAGCCTTGATTTGGAACATTAAATATCTTGTGTTTTAGTGTCCATCTTGTAAGAATCTCCCAATAATCCATTGCTATCAAGACCACACTTCCAACAATATACTATGTCTAGTTTCTAGCTAGACAAGCTTGAATTGCAAACCTCTCGTTTCATCTCGCTAGTTCGGTTTATAAACCACTGTGAGAACTATAACTAGACTCTTCTATTTGATATACATCATGCCTTGATTCATAGGTACCATGGTTAGCATGTTTAGAGTGCATTCATAGTCCCTTATGAGTGAGGAACAGGCGGCTGTCGACAGGCAGCTCATAGCTGTCTACAAACCAGCCTGCCAGAACTCTGGTTAACTGGGACTGTGTGCATCTGTCGACAGCCATCTTGTTGCTGTCGACAGATACATACAGTCCAGCAAACTAAAGTTCTGTCTGCAGCCATCTGTCGACATGCCCATCTTGGCTGTCGACAGGTACAATGCTGACTCTGATTTCTACACTCTTTCATGTCCGAATCTATGCTAAAACTTCATACTAAAAGCCAAGAAAGTTACCCTCTCATTTACCTTGGTATTTATTGTCATACTACCTCAAATTTTATCCACATTATGTATCTTAATCTCCCTTAAGTTACTCTTAAAGTTGGCAATTACGAATAGTACTCCGATTGAGTCTATTCTTCAGTATTCGGTAACTAAGATTATAAAACTTGACCACTTGAGAGTTCATATGTTTGAATACCTCATGAGATGTAAATAATTTGTGATGACCATTATGGATCTTTAGTTTCTTGGATTCTTATATGATTCAAATCTTCTGAAGTTATTAGCTTGAATCATAATCTTGTCTCAACCAATTGTCTTTCCCATATTCTTGAACTATGAACTACTTTTTCACCAAGATATTGGTTTTGATTCTCAATCAAATCTTCTTTTGGATTTCCAATTTCTATTATGCTCATGAAAAGAAATTTATGATTTATAGACAGTGCTCTCTTCAAAGAGGGTTTAGGATCACTTGTAGTAGCACCAACTACTTGTGATCAGCTGTGGGCGACAGTTTGTACGTATGTAAATTCAAGTCAAGGAATCGACGATGGTGGGTAATAAAATAATTATACCCCGTTTTTGCGCAATGAACAAGATCTAAGGTGCTGGAATCGCCTAGGCACCGAGGATGTAATTACGTCTATATAGTAACCTCTTGAGAGCAGTGATGCCTGTCAAGTTTGTTCTGAAATCAAGTTATGATATGAATTTTGAAAGGCAAATATGACTTTGTTCTGATATTCATTTGAGCCGTCATGAAATAAATTTGAGCTATATGTTTATGTTAAGTATGAAGATTCATGAGCAATTATGTTTTGATCCATATATGCACTTTCTGAATACTCTTGAAGTTCTAAAATTTGAAACTCCTATCTTTATGTTTACTGTCACCTACTGAGTCCTTCCGACTCAAGCCTTTGTTTCCTCCAACCCTTTCAAATTGAAGGTGTGTATAATCTCAGCTACATGTGAATCCTAATTCCGCTGCGGACGATGAAGATATGAAGAAGAATAATGTAGTTTTAGTAGTTTCTTTTAATTGATGATGTATTAAGTTAGAGAGAGAGAAACTTGTCTTTTGTAAATAATGAGTAATAATACCTTGTTACCTTGTGTATTATAATATGTTCGAAGATACCTTTGTGGAATGGTTTGCCAGTTTTGTGCATTGCACGGATATATCTACCCATAACGAAAGTTTATCGGTGTAACCCCTCTTCCGATCAAAGGTTACGTATGTATTTATGTGATGTCGGAGAAGGGTGTTATAGAGGTGGTATTAGAGAAAGGTTATGGGTGATAGATATTTCTGTGACCATTTTCACAAAGGAAATAATAAAAAAAAATTGTGTATTATAGAATTTCTGAAGATCATTTCGGTTTTTAGAACTTAAGTAGTTAGCATGAATTAATTGGATGTGTTTGATGGTGTTCCAGGAAATGGCAGACAAAGGGAAAGCTATCGACACATCCAGTGAGGATAGGCATGAGGAAAGCTCTAGAGAGGAAGTTCACAATGTCCCATTGGCCGGAAATTCTCAAGAAGGAAGTACTGGGACTCCTGATTTTGCTACATTTATGCAGACATTTCAGGGGTTAGTGCAAACACTAATAAAAAACCAACAGGACATGAATGGAGGAAGAATTTCTGGAACATCTTTGTTAGAAAAATTTAAGAAGATGGGACCTCCAGCATTTAAAGGAAATGGCCAGCCTGAGGTTGTAGAAGGATGGGTTAGAGAAATGGAAAAGATATTTAAGGCCATAAGATGCGAAGAAGAAGACAAAGTCACATTGGCGACTTACATGCTCCAGGATAGAGCAGATGAATGGTGGCAATCTGCCATGAGAAATGCATTTAGAAATAGAAGGGATAATATTAGTTGGGAAGAGTTCTTAAGAGAATTGTATGAGAAATACACTCCACCACACGTCAAGGATAGGAAAGAAGTGGAATTCTTACAGTTGGAGCAAAAAGACATGACTGTGGCAGAATATGAAACCAAATTCACTGAATTAGAAAAGTATGCACCTCATATTTGTGACAATGAAATCAGAAGGGTAAAGAAGTTTGTGAGAGGATTGAAACCCGGTGTGAGGAGCAGGGTAGCTCCACTAGATCCCCAAATTATGGCTATGGCACTGAAGACTGCATTTATAGTGGAATCTGAGTTTGAGGAGTATATGAAAAACAAAGAAACCAATGGGGGTAAGAAGAAAAATATGTATAACAAGGAAACGAAGGGTCAGAAGCGAAACGCTGATTCAACCAAGCAGTAGGGAGAACAGAAAAAGAGTTGGCCCGTGTGCGCTCAATGTGGAGGAAGACACCCTGGTAATGAATGTTGGAAAGTAGTAGGGAAATGTTATGGATGTGGTCAGAAAGGGCATATGATTAAGGATTGTCCACACAAAGCAGACCAGTCAAAGGCACAGAAGCCACAACCTTACTTCCAGCAAGCCCCAAGACAACCACCTAAGGGACTAGCTAGAGTCTTTGCTCTGACGAAGGAAGAAGCCCAGGACACCCCTACTGTAGTTGAAGATATTCTCCTGATCAAAAATATGTATGCCAGAGTATTATTTGACCCTAGAGCTACACACTCTTTTATTTCTCGAGTATTTATTAATTCTATATCTCGGAAACCAGAGAAATTAGTAGGAAGCATGATACTTGACTGTCCTACTAGTCAAATAGCTACACTTACCTCTGTTATTCCAGAAATAGCTCTGAAAATAGAAGAATGTGAACTTACTGCATATGTATATGTACTAGATAACATGCAAGATTTTGACATTATATTGGGAATGGATTGGTTAGCAGAAAATCATGTCGTATTAGATTGCCATAAGAAAGTCTTAACATTTAAAAGGCCGGGATTAGCAGATTTCAGCTATACATGTCCAAAGAATAATGGAAATAAGAAGACTATATCAGCACTTAAAGCCATGAAATGGTTGAGAAATGGTTGTCAAGGTTATCTGGCAAGTGTGATGGCCATATCAAATGAGCATAGGCAGATATCAATTCAAGATATCGATGTTGTAAAAGAATTTCCAGATGTCTTTCCTAATGATTTATCTGGATTACCTCCAATTAGAGAATTTGATTTTATCATTGAACTTTTACCTGGAACTTTGCCTATATCCATAGCTCCTTATAGAATGGCACCAGCTGAGTTGATAGAATTAAAGAAGCAGTTACAAGACTTATTAGACAAAGATTTTATTAGACCTAGTGTGTCACCATGGGGAGCTCCGGTATTGGTTGTGAGAAAGAAAGATGGATCCCTCAGATTATGCATTGATTATAGAAAGTTGAATCAAGTCATAATTAAGAACAAATATTCATTACCTAGAATTGATGACTTGTTTGATCAACTCCGGTCTGCTACAGTATTCTCTAAGATCGATTTGAGGTTGGGGTACCATCAATTGAGAGTTAAAGAAGATTATATTTCTAAGACTGCATTTAGAACCAGATACAGACATTATGAGTTTTTAGTACTCCCCTTTGGATTGACTAATGCACCTGCTGTATTTATGGATTTGATGAACAGGGTATTTCAGCCTTATTTGGATAATTTTGTGGTGGTATTTATAGATGATGTGTTGATATACTCTTCTAGTGTAAGGCCCTTGATTTTCACCTTGTTTATATGTATGTGCGTATAAGTGTAAACTATTAATATATATATATTATTGTGTATAAGTATTTATTTATATAAATTGTATGAATTAGTATTATTGAAATGTACATAGTGTATTCAAGTATATATATATACAAATATATACATATATATATAAGTGTGTAGTGATGTAAATTCTGCATAATTAAAGTGAGTTTTGTCGGCCAGTCGGCGTCCACATCGGCTGACGCTGACCAGGGGTAGGCGGCAATATCGATGGACGCCCATTTTGGATAGGCGACCATAGATATGGACGCCAATATCCCAAACCTGTTGCGTTTCCAGATCCAGAAACGCCTCCGGAAATCTAGCACCTTGTTTTGGAAACCCTTCCCAACGGCTCTGAGACTTGCCCCTTTAACCTATCCGACCCCCAACCCTTTATAATACCCCGTTTTCGGCCAGATCCATCCCTTTTGGCTCTTGGGTCAAAAACCTATCTTTTCTATGCAAAAACCCTAACTTGAACCTGAGAGATCCGGCTTCGGGAGACTTCGTCTGGCGATCTGCATCGGCTGGTGTCAACCTTGAACATCCGGGAACGACTCCCCACGCTGGTGTGCTGTAAAGATCAACAGAAGATCCGAAGAAGGAGGGATTTGGAGACTCTTTGGCACAGGCTGAGGAGGGCTTCTCCGGCTTGAATCGTCGTTTATGGATTTTACAGGAGGCAAGTACCCCATTCACATCAACCCTACATGTGTCTAGTATGTCCCAGGAATTTTTCAGATTTTTCTCGTGTCCTGGAACCCCCCTTTCAAGTGATTTGTTGGCTTTTAGTCTGTTTTGTGCAGACAGGATATTAACGGCAAGATCCCTTGCCGCCAATATCATGTGTTGGCGGCATCATATAATGCCGTTAACTTGTAGACGGCTACCCCATGCCGTCTAGTTCTTCAGACTGCAACAGTGTGCAAGTCTGTCCCTATATAAATTAATTTTCGAGTTTTTCCGCATGAGGATATACAGTAAAATTTCATATAATATGTAAATATATATGTTTGGGTGTACTGTGAGTTATTGTGCATTTTTGAAATTTTCACAAATTATTAGAATTCTTTGAATGTGCTACTGACAGAATTTTAATCTTGGAAAATGCCATTTATGAAATATGTATAGAATTTAATTGCCATGAAATTTCTGTACATTGTTTATGAGATCTGATGCATGATATAAAAAAATTGAGTAATTTATAATATCTGAGTAGTTTATTTAATTTTCTGAATCGAAAAATAGTTAATATGTCTACTCAATGTAGAAAAGATAAGAATTCATGCGAAACTAGTTAAATTTCCATAATTTGTGATAAAATTTGTACTATTAGTAATCATGTATGTAATAAATTGTGAATCCGAATAATGAAAATTTATATCAGTTTGACTATTTTTACAGTTGATAACATCACTGTTAGAATTTTCAGAAAATATGTGTAATTCAGAAAAATGTAAATTTTGGTATGCATGATGGTTAAACTGTGATGAATTTCTGGTTAAATTTCTGTACTGAACAGATGACAGTAGCTATATAAACTTGTTTTATGTTAGATATTAAATATTAATACATGCTAATATGATTAATGTTTAATTCTGCAAAAATTTCAGCATGATTAGAATTGTTGTAAAAAATTTGATTAATACTGAAAACAGTAGTACCATGCTAGGTAATACTGAAGAATGTAAATGTGTGAACATGAGATGAATGCGTAAATATTTTATATTTAAAAATGTGTTGAAATTGAGAAATGTATTAATGTGCCAATGGGTGACACTGCTACCTTAGAGGGCTGTGGAACTGTACTGTGGTAAAGTCCCCACGGGAAAGTTCAAGTGTGTGATGTCCCATGGGCATTGGGATTAAATCCTGGAGGCGAACAAGTATCGCTGGTTAGGGTGGAGGCCAAAGTGCTTCTCCCGGTTCTGCGCAGTAACTAAGATTAATCACTGGAATGCCTAGGTGATTGATATGCGATGTGATCAGTGTGTGTCCTTCTAAAGTGGTTTGGGCTATGTGTCACGACATTAAGAAATTGTGAAAATGTGTTTAAGTGAATAGAAATGTGTAAATTGTGAAATTGTGCAAGTGAATATGTGTTCATGAAATTCTTATGATAACATGCAAAAAGGATAAATTTCTTGTGAATGCGACATGATAGTAGTAAAACAGCGAGCTTTTCACTAAAATAAATGTGTTAACCATGTGAAAACTTATCTTAGAATTCATGTTAAATTAGTTGTTATGAAATGTGTAAATATTGTGTAAAATGATCAACATGTGGCTTATGAATGATTGAATGAAATCAGTTTAGCATAGTGAAAAGTGTAGAAAGCATATGATAGGATTAGTTTATTGTGTATAAAACTAAATCCCATGCGTAAAATGTGTAGAAATCATGAATATGCTTCTATTTGAAAAATTGTCACTTCCATGCATTATGTGTAAATGATATAGCATAAGGATATGGAGATTACTTGATGCATGCATGTTTAGTGTGCTTGGTGTTACTTGTTGAGTTCTTTTGAACTCATTCTTGCTTCGGCGTACAGGTGCAGACGTTTCTACTTCTTCCGAGGAGATCGTTAGGAGCGACTCGAAGCGAGAGTAGGAGAGATAGTTGTGGAGTTAGCATTGTAATTTTCATTACTTCATAGTATGTAATAAAGACTCTGCGTAGTCTCATGCGGACAATGTATTTATTTTATTTTAGTTATGAACAGTTAGCTCTCTTTTCTACTATACGACTGTGAATAGAATGTGGATGATGGAATAAGATTTCTTTTCGTTTTTTTAAATTCCGCTGTCATGAGATATATTATATTTGTGTATGTTTCAGCCTATTGTACTAGTGTTGGGTAAATGTCCCACTGTAGTGATGCTTTCTATATCGACGTGGGTTGGTGAAACCGTACCGATATAAGAGGGTCGTTACATCTAGTGAAGAAGAACACAAAGAACATTTAAGAATTGTACTACAAACATTAAGGAATCATCAATTGTATGCTAAATTAAGTAAATGTGAGTTTTGGCTCAAGGAAGTGAAATTTTTGGGTCATGTGATTTCTGGAAAAGGTGTGGCAGTAGACCCGAGTAAAATTGAAGCAATTCTAAATTGGGAAAGACCCAAAACTCCATCAGAAATTTGAAGTTTCTTGGGATTAGCTGGCTACTATAGAAGATTTATTGAAGGCTTTTCTTCTATAGCTATGCCTTTGACTCAATTAACCAGAAAAGAAATACCTTTTGTGTGGAATGAGAAATGCGAGGCCAGTTTTCAGGAATTAAAAGGGAAGCTTACCACAGCTCCGATTCTTACCTTACCTCAAGGATCGGGAGGATTTACAGTCTACACGGATGCATCTCAAAGAGGAATTGGATGTGTTCTTATGCAACATGGGAAAGTGGTAGCTTATGCTTCCAAACAACTAAAAGATCATGAAAGGAATTATCCGGCTCATGACTTAGAATTGGCAGCGATCATACATGCTTTGAAGATCTGGCGTCACTATTTATACAGGGAACAATTTGAAGTTTATACTGATCATAAGAGTTTAAAGTACATATTTTCTCAGAAGGAACTAAATTTAAGACAAAGGAGATGGTTAGAATTTTTAAAAGATTATGATTTTACGGTGAATTACCATCCGGGTAAAGGTAATGTGGTTGCTGATGCTTTGAGCAGAAAGAAATCAAGAGCATTACAATTACATCAACAGTGGAAAGAAATGACAAATTTGATCGAATACTCACCAAGGTGTGATGCAGAAAATCTGATATTGACACAATTGATAGTAAGGTCAGCAATGATAGATAAAATTAGTGAAGCACAGAACCAAGATCAGAAACTAAAAGAGATGGTAAATAAACCAGGATACATCAGAGATGGTCAAGGGATAATTAGATTTCAAAACAAAATATGCATACCAGAGAATGAAGAAATTAAAAGTGAGTTATTGAAGGAAGGGCACAAATCTCAGTATTCGATTCATTCTGGAAGCTCTAAAATGTATCAGGATTTAAAAAAGCAGTTTTGGTGGCATGGAATGAAAAAGGACATAGTAGAATTTGTGAGTAAATGTCTGACATGTCAACAAATAAAAGCTGAACACCATAAGCCAGCAGGGCCTATGCAACTAATTGAAATTCCAATATGGAAATGGGAGCAGATAACTATGGACTTCGTGATGGGTTTGCCAAAGACAAGAAAGAAGCATGATGCTATTTGGGTAATTGTGGATAGATTAACTAAATCGGCTCATTTTCTAGCAATTACAAAGACACAATCATTAGAAGATTTGGCTCAATTGTTTATAAAGGAAATAGTGAGACTTCATGGAATTCCTTTGTTAATAATTTCAGATAGAGATCCAAGATTCACTGCTAGATTTTGGAAAAGTCTTCAAGCAGCCATGGGTACACAATTAAAATTCAGTTCACCATATCATCCACAAACCGATGGCCAATCAGAAAGAACTATCCGAACACTCGAAGATATGCTAAGAGCCTGTAGTTTGGATTGGCGTGGTAGCTGGGATGATTACTTACCCTTGATTGAGTTTGCATACAATAATAGTTACCATACAAGTATTGGAATGGCACCATATGAGGCATTATATGGTAGACCCTGTAGATCACCCCTCTGTTGGGCAGAAGTGGGAGAAAAGAGTCTCATTGGGCCAGAATTAATTCAGAACTGCTCAGAGAAGATTAAACTAATCAGGAAGAGATTACTAATAGCTCAAGACAGACAGAAGAAGTATGCTGATAGAAGAAGAAGGCCACTGGAGTTTAACATAGGTGATCATGTATTTATAAAGATCTCTCCAACCAAAGGTATCAGGAGATTTGGTAAGAAAGAAAAACTCAGTCCAAGATATGTAGGGCCTTTTGAAATATTGCAGAGAATAGGGGAAGTGGCATACCAATTAGCTCTACCGCCCTCTTGGTCGCATATTCATAATGTATTTCACATATCTATGTTGAGGAAATACATAATGGACCCCTCTCATGTGATCAGTTATGAAGATGTGGAAATACAACCAAATTTAACTGTACAAGAGAAACCAGTGAAAATATTGGATAGGAAAGAACGAGTCCTCAGAAACAAAGTGGTTTCTATGGTGAAGATCTTATGGAAAAGTGCGTTCATTGAAGAAGAAACATGGGAATTAGAGCAAGAAATGAAAGAAAAGTATCCACAGCTATTCGGTAAGTAAATTTTGCCAATTTCGAGGACGAAATTTATTTTAACAGGGGGAGAAATGTAATGCCCTCAAATTTTAAATACCATGATTTTCTTAGAAATTCTTGTTTATACAAACCGATTAGGTATAAATTGTGATATTTAGGATTAAGGGTATGTTTAAGACACTTTATCATACTCAGGTACTACTTTCGGTCGTACGCACCCTGACAGGGCGACACCGAAAAATTGTAACGAAAATAAAATCTGAGAACACCATAATTCTTAGAAAATTGTGGAGATATTAAAAATATAATTATTCAGAATTTTTGACATACGGATTTAGAGATTAAGCTAACACAAATATTTTTGGGGTGATTTTTCACCCAATAGAAAATAAATTCTAAAAATTAAATAAAAATCATGAAATTTGTAAAACCTTCCTATTAGTCTATGGTTGAAATTTCAAGTTAAACAGATATCATTAGGATACCTAAACATAAAGATCTTTGGCCCAGCTGATTTATGGGTTAATAACGGTAAGGATTTCCTGGGAATTATTCATTGCTTACGTAACATGGGTTATGTAAGCCCATGTCATCAAAGGTTAAACATCTCACACATAGGGGGTTTATGTGTAGTTATGGGAGAGGTTGCATGAGCCGTGTGTAGCAGTAAAAACCAAATCGTTTTTACTGTTACACCTGGGCAAGTGAGGTGTCGCTGTGCATGGTAAGGTTTTGAGCTATAAAACCCCCAACACCCATCATGTGCACTTTTTCTAGCTCATGCCCTTGCACTCTTCAGTTCTTGTTTTTGCATTCTTCTGCTATTGTTGCTCCTGGGCGATTGTTGCTGGAGCCACTGGTTCTATTGGTCCTACAGTGGGTGCAACTTCCAAAAGCTATCATTTCCATCTTGCTGCCCATGTTGTTGCTGTGTTGATCTTTACGTTAAGAAGAAGAAGAAGAAGAACTTTTTGTTCTCTTTACAGATCAAGTAGGTGGCATACCTTAAATCCTTCTCAGTTTCCTATGTACATGCTCATGGTTTCTTCATTCGTAGAAACCATGTCTCCTGTTTGTGCTATGACCCGTATAGTTCCTCTTGCTTAGTTTCACTTTTGATTAGATGTAATCATGTGTATTGGTAGGATCCCTTTTCTCCTTTCTAATTCTTATCCTCTAAAGATGTTAAAGAATTTCCTGTATAGGTGTTTAGATCCTCACACATCAGTTTTGACTTCATAAACACCTTCAGAACTGTTTGTTCACCTTCTGTGAACATGTTGTAGCATGTGTATGTTTTCAGAATTCTTCCTATTGGATATAAGTAGGTATTGTGTAGGTTCCTATCATCTCCTCATACTTCTACCCACTGCTCTGGTTAGAAAGATCATGGCTTTACACAAGTGGCCTTTGAGCTTATAGACCAATCTTGGTTTAATCTGTATATGTGATTGTAACTCTAAACTTTTGTTGGTTCCCTAATTACCTTTGGAACTATGTGATTACCAAAGAAGAATCTCCACTCCTCTTACAGATTAAGTAAATTTCTAGCTTCTTCTTCCACCCATGATCTAAGTTTATGTTATAGAGTTTTGCTAGAAATTTTGATATCCTAGAATATTGTGATTTCTTTCCATTCGGATGTTAGTACCACAAGCCTTGATTTGGAACATTAAATATCTTGTGTTTTAGTGTCTATCTTGTAAGAATCTCCCAATAATTCATTGCTATCAAGACCACACTTCCAACAATATACTATGACTAGTTTCTAGCTAGACAAGCTTGAATTGCAAACCTCTCATTTCATCTCTCTAGTTCGGTTTATAAACCACTGTGAGAACTATAATTAGACTCTTCTATTTGATATACATCATGCCTTGATTCATAGGTACCATGGTTAGCATGTTTAGAGTGCATTCGTAGTCCCTTATGAGTGAAGAACAGGCAGCTGTCGACAGGCAGCTCATAGCTGTCGACAGGCCAGCCTGCCAGAACTCTGGTTAACTGGGACTGTATGCATCTGTCGACAGCCATCTTGTTGCTGTCGACAGATACATACAGTCCAGCAAACTAAAGTTCTATCTGCAGCCATCTGTCGACAGGCCCATCTTGGCTATCGACAGGTACAATGCTGACTCTGATTTCTGCACTCTTTCATGTCTGAATCTATGCTAAAACTTCATCCTAAAAGCCAAGGAAGTTACCCTCTCATTTACCTTGGTATTTATTGTCATACTACCTCAAAGTTTACCCACATTATGTACCTTAATCTCCCTTAAGTTACTCTTAAAGTTGGCAATTACGAATAGTACTCCGATTGAGTCTATTCTTCAGTATTCGGTAACTGAGATTATAAAACTTGACCACTTAAGAGTTCATATGTTTGAATACCTCATGAGATGTAAATAATTTTTGATGACCATTATGGATCTTCAGTTTCTTGGATTCTTATATGATTCAAATCTTCTGATGTTATTAGCTTGAATCATAATCTTGTCTCAACCAATTGTCTTTCTCATATTCTTGAACTATGAACTACTTTGTCACCAAGATATTTGTTTTGATTCTCAATCAAATCTTCTTTTGGATTTCCAATTTCTATTATGCTCATGAAAAGAAATTTATGATTTATAGACAGTGCTCTCTTCAAAGAGGGTTTAGGATCACTTGTAGTAGCACTAGCTACTTGTGATCAGCTGTGGGCGACAGTTTGTACGTATGTAAATTCAAGTCAAGGAATCGACGATGGTGGGTAATAAAATAATTATACCCCGTTCTTGCGCAATGAACAAGATCTAAGGTGCTGGAATCGCCTAGGCACCGAGGATGTAATTACGCCTATATAGTAACCTCTTGAGAGCAGTGATGCCTGTCAAGTTTGTTCTGAAATCAAGTTATGATATGAATTTTAAAAGGCAAATATGACTTTGTTCTGATATTCGTTTGAGCCATCATGAAATTAATTTGATCTATATTTTTATGTTAAGTATGAAGATTCATGAGCAATTATGTTTTGATCCATATATGCACTTTCTGAATACTCTTGAAGTTCTAAAATTTGAAACTCCTATCTTTATGTTTACTGTCACCTACTGAGTCATTCCGACTCACGCCTTTGTTTCCTCCAACCCTTTCAGATTGAAGGTGTGTATAATCTCAGCTACATGTGAATCCTAATTCTGCTGCAGACGATGAAGAGATGAAGAAGAATAATGTAGTTTTAGTAGTTTCTTTTAATTGATGATGTATTAAGTTAGAGAGAGAGAAACTTGTCTTTTGTAAATAATGAGTAATAATACCTTGTTACCTTGTGTATTATAATGTGTTCGAAGATACCTTTGTGGAATGGTTTGCCAGTTTTGTGCATTGCACGGGTATATCTACCCGTAACGAAAGTTTATCGGTGTAACCCCTCTTCCGATCAAAGGTTACGTATGTATTTGTGTGATGTCGGAGGAGGGTGTTACAGTCGACACCACTGGCTCCTTCTTTCAGAACATGCTTCTGGGACAGTCATCTAGTGTCGACACCACAGGACACTGTGTCGACACCATAGGTGGACTATGTCAACACCACAGGACATTGTGTCGACACCACAGGTGGACTGTGTCGACACCACTATGACAAATTTGTGTAAACCTGAAAATATAAAGTGTAAACAATTAATACAAGATATTATCATTAAAATGTGAGATATTAAACATCAAAAACATGTTGTTTAAGCATTGTTGTGATATGTATAAAATTTATAACATGTTCAATTAGTCATCATTTTAATATGTACAAAATGTCATCATCAAAATCAAATTATGAGTGATGTCAATTCGTCATGATTAAAGTCATCATTAAAAGGTTTCAAATACACACTCAACCCAACAGGTATAACTGTGATTAAAGGGTATCAGCACACTAGGCAATTAGAGCATTGCAATCAGGGGTTTTTCTGCAAAAATCCTGTGATCGCGACGGACACTTGTAAGGATCGCGACGGGGTCAGATAAGAATGAGACAGTGCCTTGTAAGGATCGCGACAGGCTTGTCTGATTAGGCACTGAGAACGCGACAGAGACCTGTAAGGAACGCGACATGCCGTTCAGGCCAGGCACAGTGATCGCGATGGCGATGCCTGTCGCGTTCAGAATGCGACTGGCAGACTGTCACAACGAGACCACAGAACGTGGCCTATCGGGCCATCGCATTCTGGTGGTCTGTGCCCGAGTCTGACAGGAATCAGACCTGTCTTGGATTGCGGACCAGACTTTCCCTATTTTGACACAGGGTTGTTCTAAAACTAAGAACAAATTGTATAGTGCATGAAAAATCGTGAAACCAATTTTAAACAGATCCAGACATGCATGGGTACTTCCAGTAAATCAGAATCGGAAAGCAACGAAGGTTTCAACATGGTTTAATAGAGAGTATTTATGACGAACATAGAACTGTGTACAGTTGGGATCAACGAATTAATTCGCATGATAGGGTGGATGGAAATTAGGGCTTCTAGGGGAAAATGAAACCTAACATCCATCAGAATCTTCAATAAAAATTTCGTGGTATGAGATTAAGTGTAGAAGGAGAACAAGATTTAATAAGGGGGTTCGGGGTCAAGATAAGTGCAGAACTTCAAAATTCAAGAAGTAAATATTGACTCGATGACAAAACATAAAACTTGAGGGTATTGTTCCTGATGGTTGGGATAACCTACAGACAAAATTTTAGGATTTAGGCTCGTGAGAATGCCTACCTTTAGTCATTTTTCCTCTGCTAGGGTAAGAACTTGAAGAACTCGAGGAAGAACTTTGGAGATCCCTCTTCTCCACGAATTCTCCTCCTCTTGACCTCTCTTCCTAGTCCAACAACCCCTTGACACGAGCTAGGGCCGGCCATGAGGGTTTTAGGAGAGTATTTAAACTTCTCCTCTTTCTATTTCCTAATTGGACTCTAATTCCCTTAAATTTCGAATTTTCTCTTTTCCTCTCCCCTTTTTAAGAAAGAGATCTCCTAATTGGGTTGAGAGAAAGAGGATTTCGTGGCCACGCAATTGGGGTAGGTTTAGGATTCCAAATCCAACTCAAATCACTTATTTTAATGCATTAAATACCCTCTTTTTATTTAAGTAATAATTAAGTTGCGAATTTAGGGTATTTTCTCATTATTCTTCTTTTAAAAATTCCTATTTTGGCGCACTCAATTCTATTGGGTCAATTTAATAAAGCCCATCACTTATTTTCATTTAATGGGTTTTATTTAATTCTCTTTCCATTAATTTATTTTCTTTTATTTACTCTTCTAATAAATCAAAAAGTTAATATTATGTAAATTTTTATTTTGTTCAAAATTTCAGGTTGCTACAGACCATCTTCGTCATCGCCGGAGTGAAGAGAGCTTGAGAGAAAGAGAGAGTATAGTTTGAGAGAGGAAGAGAGTTGGGAGAGTGTGAGAGGGTAGAGAGCTCGAGAGTGCAAAAAGAGTTGAAAGGAGGGGCTCTCGTGCATTTTGTAGCCTTTAGGAGTTGTTTGAATCATGACGAACATAGGCGTCGCGCATTTAGAAAACCCATTTAATATGCGACGGGAAGGATCGTCACGATTCAGAGACGCCATCATTACCCCAACACTGAATTTGAGGTACAAATTTTAAATTTTGAAGTACAATTTGAAGCGCGACGGGGTAGATGGTCACGATTCAATGTTCTGTGCAACGGTTTGAATGATCGAGGATCATGATGATAAGCGCGACGCCTGTGTCTGTGGCGATTTCAAAAGCTCACCCAAGAGCCATTTTTTTTAGGAAAAATCACAGTTTTTGGAAGATGTGATCATTGCACACCGAGGTTTTGGCCGAATAAAGGATGATATTTATTTCTTATTAAGAGTATAATCATTGCGCTTACAAATGGCCACCTTAGGCCATAGTTTTTTTCTCTCTTTTACATAATTCATCCAATCACTCTCTATCTCTTCTAAATTCGGGACCGATCTCCTGTGAGTACAGATTTTTTAGGGCGCTTTGATGGTGTCCGCCTCCTCTCCGTCGCCATTGGTCCCGAGTTCTCTCTTCTTGATTGGCGGGAGATGTGACGGCCCTTCAAAGTTGCCCCTTGGAAGTTCGAGTTGAGAGAGCCAGCGGTGTGCGTTGTAGAGTGTGAATTCGGTCGCACCGATGAGCTGGAGTTCCACACCGGGTGCTAGCCTTGCCCTTAAGTCCTTGGCTAGAAGTGGTTGTGGAACACATGTGAAGGCATTTATTGGCATGCTTTGGAGATGATCACGCCAGTTCGCCCGTGTCTTAAGTTGAATAACAACATGGATCCGTAAGGAGGTTTACCCAAGCTCCCCATCATAAGCCCACTGTAGAGGAAGGCTAGCACTGCCGGTCCCAACCTCTCACCTTCCCATGTGCCGCATATAGCACTTAATTGTTCCTCTTCTAGTATGTTATCCATGGACGGAAAGAGGAGCACACCCGCTAGGCATTTGGCGAACCACTTCATCACCCTCTCAATCTTCTTGTCATCCTCCGCCTTTGGAAACTCCTTGATTGTCCAAGCCGCCAAGTTTTGCAAGTTTATCCCTTTCATAGCTTGGATGTCTTGGGCCGCTCTTCCGCTCCCTATGAAGCTCTCAAGTATCTCCCGGCTCGTAATGCCCCTCGACGTGATTGCCTTGTCATCTTCATCGCCTCTCCTCATCCGCTTCAAGCCTAGCAAAAGTTCAACTTCTTCCAATAGGATTGTGGCTTCGAAGGTTCTGAAGAGGAAGGTGTGGATTTGTGGATGCCATAATTCTACTAGATCCCCCATCACCACCCAATCTAAATGGATTTCATGGTAATGCTTGAAGTGGATGGCTAGATTTTGGATACCCCACTTAGAGAGGATGGATTTCATGTCGAGGCTAATGAAAGAGGTCATTTTTTGGAGCCATGGGAGTCTCATGTATCTTCTAGTGCCTGGTAATAAGGGATAATCCTATAGGTTTTAATTTGGCCATGATAGGGTGGCGCATGCATGGGATGGTTTTGGTCATATGGTCATGGTATGGGATAGATGGTTCAGCCATGATAGGTTTGGAAGAAGAAGAAGATAAAAACAAGAAAAAAAAATAGAAGAAGAGCAAGAAGAATAAGAAGAACAGTAAGAACAAGTACAAGACCAATGAAAATTCAATGCAATAAATCAATTGAACTCACCAATTTAGCTTGAATCAGCCTGCATATGTGTCCATCCACCTTGTGCAATCTCAAAAAATCACCAACTCTTTGTCTCTTGGAGGGAGGAGCATCACCATGGTCCATGGCTCTTCACCTTCAAATCTCCTTCTTTCTTCTTCTCCCTTGGCCAATGCTTGAATCTTGAACTTTGGAGAGTGTCTAGTGCTTGGGGAGAGCAATAAGAGGGGTGTTTTATAGCCACATGGTCGTGCAATCTCGAAGGCCATGTCACAAACCCATCAAAACAATGAAACAGGCAAATAGATTTGGCCTCGGGTAGGACTTGTATCATTGATGAAAATCGCGACCGACACATACGTCGCAATTCAAGCGCCCCACTCCAACTCCAAGTTCGACTACTAAAGTCAAAGCACGACAGACCAAGCCATCGCGATTCAGGTAAGTATATGTGTCCATGTACCCTATCGCGATTTACAAGCATCATTATTTCAGTATTTGTGCTTTATATCTATGCTTGTCATTACTGATCAATCTTTGAGCGTAGGTCTGGAATGCGTTTCTCGGTGTAAGCTTCATTCTTACCTTCAACAGTCTTTTGGTATCATCTCTATGCATCTTACTATATGATATACCTTATTAGAGCATATCAAGGACCTTGAGGCTCTGATGAATATGAAGTTTGAGTTTCCCTCTACCATTAAAAACAATGATAATTTCATAGGATTCTTAGCTTGAGGATAGGCCGTTACGCTTTGCATTAAGAGGAGGATGGACCCACGCCTAGAAATCTTGGTGTTGTTGGCCCACTTGCGGTTGGCAGCAAGACTAACCTAGAGGGGGGTGAATAGGTAATCTAAAAAACTGAAACAAAAATCACCACTTGAAAATGTTTGATTAGTCTAAATAAGCGTGTGCAAGGAAATTAAAGGCATGAAAGCAAGCACACAAGGAACATAGAGATTTATCCTGGTTCAGCCCTTCCAAATGGAAGTCCTATGTCCAGTCCCCAAGCAAACTCTTGGGATTTCACTAACCAAGGGTACAGTCCCCCTTAGGACATACAACACCTAGCCCCTGCTGGTCTTCTTCTCTTTCCCGAGCAAGAAGGCAGCTCATTGTTTCACCTCAACCAGGTGCTTCTTTTACGAGCTCAGAAGCAACTCACTGGTACACACCCCAACAGGTCTTCCCTTATAATCAAGGGGAATGCTTGCACAGCAAGCCTTCTCTTTGAACCGAAGAGGAACACTTCTGAACACAGAAGCTAGGACCTGAAGCCCCTAGATCAAGCTCTAGATAAACAATAAAATGCTTGATCTGAGACTGAGCCTAAGAAGGAAAGAGTTTACAAGACAAGACTCTCCTCAGGCTAAACCCCTAGCTCTCTCTCTCTCTCAAATACATAGAGAGAGAATGAGGAAGAAGGAAGACAGCTTGAATGCTTCAACTTGACTAGGCTCAAGCTCTCTTTCTTTCTTGCTTGAGTGTGTATGAAGTTGGATGCTCACTGGATGTACACTCCTTGAATCATCTTCAGGTTCGCTCCACCTACTTCTTTTTATTTTCTTCCCCCTTAATTTCCATGGTGTCAACATACTTCTATTTATCTTTTCTTGAGGAAGTATCTATTGAAGTGTCCGTTATCTCTCATCTTGAAACACGTTAGCTATCTCCGGCCAATGTAGGAATCAGGAAAACCTGTAGTCATTAAATGCTGGGATAGACACATATAGAGAGAAATATTATTTGGATATCATCTTTGCTTCTGTCAACATGACAAGTCCAACGTTGTAACGTGTGTGACTACCGGAAACCTGCACACAATAAATGCTGGAGCATAGACATCTTAAATTTGTCTAAACTGTCAGTCAACGTCACAGGCCATGCTTTAGAAGGATAAATCGAAGAGGAAATTTCGTTCTGTCATCCTTTAAAGTTCTACTTTATGTGGCATGAATATGGTAATCCAAAAGAGAGGTCGTGCATAGATATTCATATTGTACTCGAAATAATAAATGTTTGAGTGCACAAGGTATGCCATAGTTCGCAGGAAAGTTTGAAATGTACAATGATTCAAATTACATTTGAATGACATTTGAGATAAAATCTAATCAAAACTATCTAGAGTGGTTATACAAATCATCATCAATATTCTTCATTAATTATCCAAAACATAATCGATGTTGAATGAAAGTCGATGTTTAGAGATAGTCTATGTATAATGATAGTTGATGTCCAAACACAATTGATGTTCAAGTGAAGTCGTTGCGAGTGTAATCATTGTTGGAATCGATGTTAATATGAAATCGATGTTGAGATGAGACCATAATCTATGTAGAGATGTAATCGATCTGAATGTAATCCATGTACAAATGTAATCGATGTTGAAGCATAATCGATGTTGGAGTGAAATCGATGTTCTAGGTGAAATCGTTGTTGAACTGAAATCGATGTTTGAATGAAGTCGATGTTAAAGTGAAATAGATGTTGAACTGAAATCTTTGTTTGAGAGAAGTCGATGTTTTAAATGAAATCGTTGTTCTAAGTGAAATCGATGTTAAACCGAAATCGATATTGAATGAAATCGATGTTTTAAGTGAAATCGATGTTGAACCGAAATTGATGTTGAATGAAATCAATGTTTTAGTAAATTGTAATTGATGTGTTTGTATAGTAATCGATGTGGCACTTAATCAGTAATCGATATGCATTAAACAATAATCGATTTAGCTTTCTAGTGCAAATCATGAAGCGATAGTTCTATAATTTTATAGTTATAAGGAAAACATGATATTAAATATATTCATGATATTTAAATTAATCATGAGTTTTGTTATCACAAAAATAAAAATATAAAATATATAAGAGTGGTTCAACAGGTGTCCTGACTTAACTCAGCATCGTAACAATATTATCCTTGATTATTTTATATTTTTCTTTGCTTTAACCTTTTTCTTTTAGCCCAGCATGCATCATGTAAAACTTTGAGCTCATTGCTGGACGATTACTCTCGTGCTTAACTGAGGAGAGCCACTTATTCTTAATTCAAGTTAACATAAAATATTCCATTTTGAGTCAAGTACTCAGTTCATCTTGTTGATGTTTACAAACTGTCTTTTGAGAAACTCCTTGTTTTTGATTCCTATATAAATTCATCTATTTTTCCCATAGATCCACCTTGGCTGCAGCACGTTAAATGCTCCCCATTGGTGAACCCACCGGATTGTGTTCGTAGATACTTCCCCTACGCCGGAAGTTGATCTCTCTCCCCTTCGTGCCCACGTGCACACCCTTTCCCTCTCGTCCAAACATCGAGTTATCTCTTGAGGCTTTCCCTAAACCGCTTCATTTTGAGCTGAAGAACAACTCCCATCATATGTTATTGAAGGCGTGTCTCATCACACCTTGGCATCTACTTTTCAGTCATTCCACTTAATTCCTTTCATTCCATTGCTTTCATTTTGTGTCTTTATGCTCCATTTTCTTACAAAACAGATGCTAAGGTGAGGCAGCTGTAGACATGCCAAATTTGACAACATATTGAGTAAATTTATGTTATATTGCAATGCCTCAAAGTGGCGCTCCTCAATTAACCATTGGAGTGATTTTCCTATTTTTCTAGATTTTATAATATTTTTAGAAATTCTTATAGGGCTTTCGGGGGTCCTCTGCACATAAGTTGATTGGTGACAGACACAGTGGTCGCGGTTTATGGAAGTTGATTCGCGACGGGTAGCGTCGTCGCATATCAGGTTCCTATTCTGACTTTTGTTATAGAATCGTGTCTGTTGCAGTCATTACATTTATGGCTTTCAATTTTCAATTTTTGGCAATTTCCAAAATGATTTTTAGAAAGTATTTGTTGCTAAATATAAATGCATCCACTCAGGCCGTCGCTTTTTTTGACCTTCCATTATTAAAAGATCGATTCCCATTAAAAGATCGATTCTTTTCAATACAGGACAGCTCATACCATCGCGATTCTATATTTCTATTTATGAAAGTTGGCAAGAATCTGATCAATATTGGAAGTGTCAGAAGCGCAATGGCCTATGTGGTCGCGATTTATATAAATGCTATATTTCGATTGATTCAAAGTTTAGAAGGCGCCAGTCAAAGTATGGAAGGCTTTTGAATGCGACACTTTAGTCGATCACGATTCATCTTAATAGGCGACCACTATGTCTATCGCGATTTACATTTTTACCCCTATAAAAGGGCCCCCGTGGCCATTATTTTGAAGAGGTCCAAGTATTGAGGTGAAGCCCTGCTGCGCTCAATTTAGGAGCTTGAAGAGAAGAACACCCCCCCCCCCCCCAAGCATTGCTTCAAGTGTTCTTCAATCTTTCAAGTCCATTGGAGCAAGAAGGAGGCTTCTTCCTCTTCATCCACTACTGCGACAAAAGCATTCATCAATTTTTTTTTCTCTCCCTTTGTTATTTTAATTCATCTCTCTCTAGTGCATTCATATCATCACATCACTATAGTTTCTTCACACACACATCATTTGTTTCATACCTACACTTTTAGGGGTTTTACACCACCTCTACAAGGTGTGTTCAAGTTCATGCAAGTTTTCTTTCTTGCCCTTTTGGATTTGACACTACACAACTTGGTCTAATTGTTTCTTTCATTTGTTTGTTTAATCTCTTTTGCAAGGTAACGAAGCAATTGAAGTCTTCCTCACCAGCCGACCGGTTGGAGAAGTAAGAGTCAACCCACACCTCAACTCCTGCGATCTTCGAGTGAAGGTAAGTAACCCAATCCATAATGCACACACGCACTCCTTTCTTTCTCCCTTTCCTTTCTTTCTTTTCAATCAACTATATAAAAATATTTTCTTTTTTTAATTATTTCTTTGTGGTATCTTAAGCGCATTCACAGAAGCCACTACATAATAAAGACAAAAGGGTGCAATGTCAAATGATTATAAAAGAGAACACCCTACTAACTAAGAACCTTAAGCGGTATCAAGATCATCGAACTATAATTACTACAAAATAACCCACTAGCTAAGCTAGAGAGACAAACATAACTAAGTCAGAGGGAACCACCAATGGAGTCAGAAGGAAATGACAAACAAAACTGGAGGACCCCAAAGTAGAGTCAAAAGGAATGACACTACCACTCGAGTTACGACTACTGGTTCATGACGCCAGTGTCCAACTCGGACAACAATACACAAGAAAAACCTCTTAGCCTTACAGTCAGGGATGAAAGGTCCAACTGCAGCTCCACAACCACACTTCAAGGTCAAAGAACTGTGGAGACCAACCAACACCACTCTGCAGACCACCACTGTAACATCCATGTTACCTTGTGGGTCAGGAGCTCTCGGTTGGGATCGCGACATGCAAGGCCATCGCCTTCTGAAGGCGACGGAGCTAGTCGTCGCGTTTAGGTTGGGATCGCGCCAGCCACCCCTGTCGCGATCTAGTTCTGACAGCAGATAGTTCTTTTGTCATTTTGTTGTCTGGACGGTGGAGACACATGTGGGCATGCATGCTTGAACGTGACATACTGACCCATCACGATCAGGTGTCAGCGTTGCATGCATACCACGTGTTGGGTTTGGCAGTCTGGGTCGCAGACTTTAAGATCGCAACGTATGAGGGTGTCGCGTTAGCGTTGCTAATGCGATGACCAGAGATGTCACGTTCTTAACGTCTGTGTTAAAACTACTCAGCCCGAGAGCAGAAGTCCCATTTGGCCATTTTGCTATCTTCTTCCCCTCTATGGCGTTTCCCCTCTGTGGTGAGCTCCATGGGGAGCTTGGATGACCATTGTGGCTTGAATTGGTAAGTTTGTATAAATTGCACCTTTCACTTTGTATTATCCTTCTTCTTCTTCTCCTCCTCATTCTCTATGTTCTTCTTGCTTGGTGTGATTTCTCTCCATCGACCTGAAGGAGGAGATCGATCTCGGTTCTTGGGACGGTCGTGAAGCGTTGGAGCTCAGAGGTGGAGGGGTGCAATCCTACGACAAGCCCCTAACTGGGTGGTTCTTAAAGTTGAGGTAGGGACCCAAACCTCCACCTAGTTCTCCATGCTAGGTCCCAACCCTAATTCCAAGCCTAGAATCCTTGTTCTAGGAGTTGATTTCGTCCCATGATCCATGTGTGATGATAATGTGGTGTTGGTTTGCATGAATCTATGTTTCTTGGGTTGTGCATGTGGGGAGTAACTTAATTGCATGTGAGTGAAGTGAGTGTTTCTTTGACTTTTCATGCATGCAAGGAGTTTCCTTGGGTGGTTTGTGCTATAATTGAAGTGTTTGCATCGTCTCCTTGACCCCCTCCCCTTTGTGTACCACTTTTGAGGCTTTTGGAGTGTAAGGGTTGCTCATGTTGAGCACTCGGCTGTGATCGCGACGGGTTTTCCAGTCGCGACCAGGTCGTGACGTATCGGGGCGTTGCATTCTCTTGAATGCTCCCCGGACCCACCACGTCATGCTAACGCGACGGGTACGTGGTTGGCGATCAGGTGTTCGGGGTCTTCCCAATTGCAACCTCCGTCTCCGTCGCGATGAGATCGCGACGGGGTACGTGTCACAATCAGTCGACTCAGGCTTGTTGCGGTGCTCTTATCCGCCGCAACCCTATCGCGATGCGCTTACAGGTCGCCTTCTATTTTCCTTGTCGTGACAGGTAGAACCTTCACGTTTTGGTCGCGACGGGTCGATACGCCGCCTCTCTGACCGAGAGCTGACTATCGACCTGTTGTGTTTTCCGCTTCCACTGCGACTCGGTCTTTCTTGGCACCTGTGCTGTTCCTAGTGTAGTGCTACTACTAGTCCCTCTTCACCCAGTGCTAGGCACTTGAAGGCTTGTCCACGAGACAGGTTGTTACCATTACCTAGGACCCCCGGTCCCCGCACGCCTGTGTCAGAGGGTGTTACTCCGGGCGGAGGGTTTGCTCGAGTCGTTGACTTTGGTAGCAGTAGGGGAAAATGGTGGGATAGTGGCGTGAGTCGTTTGTAGAGCTCTCTTAGCTGAGTCTGGGACGCCGGTGGTTGGTATCTCGTACGGCGCAGATCAGCTAGTCCTTTTCTCACTGCCCCACTCTACGTGGTTCCAGAACCATTTAGAGGGGTTAGGCGTGGGACCGTAGTCCGTCCAGACTACGACAGTTGTGGTTGTTCTTGTTCCGCGTCTCACTCCGACGGAAGGTGCTAGACATGGACAGTTGGTCGAGGGTAAGGCACATGGCGCACCTGACCGGCTAACTAGTGTAGCATTCTATAGCTAGTGTGCTTGTCCAGGGAGTGTCCACTGTCTGTGTTTACAGCTGGGTTTCGTGGTGCCTTGGTTACACGGTTTTTCCAGTCCCGCTGTGTAGCTTAGACCGACGACTGTGTAGTTTCTTTCACGCTTCCGCAATTGACTCTATTTAGTAGAATAGACTTTACTGCTTTATTTATTTATTGCACTTAGTTCTATTCTGCTGTTAGAACTAGTGGGAGATTGGTAGTCCCTACTAGGCTTCTTCATGAAGCTCACTCCCTATTTTATAGGTGAGACTTCACAGTAGCTCCCTCCGCGGCAGACTGAGGAGTCGGGCCCGCACTAGTCGGCATCTCTAGTGGTAGTGTTCCCACAACTCTTGTACTTCACGCTCAGGGTATGCCCCTAAGGGACGTGTTCCTTCTCATTTATTTCAGTAGTTGTACTCTATTTACTTTGGGACTGTACTAGACTGTTACTTAGTGTTGGACACTTTTCGTTCACTTGTGGTGCACTTTAGTACATTTGTTGTTATTTATTTCTGTTACATATCTTGTTAGACCAATCCGTTAGCCCTTCTGGGTCTCTGGACTTGTGGGCGGCAGTCTTGATGTTTGGATTCTTGGTGGGAGCCGGGGATCTGGGCGTCGGGGTCGTTACAGTGGTATCAGAGCAAGGGGTCTATCAAGACTTGTAGTGGAAATAAGTAATAACGTAAAGTCCCTTAGGAAGTACAAGTAACACTGCTAAGCCGCTAGAGTTTATCTGTTAACTTCTTATTATGTCTGTTTTGCAGAACATGCCTCCATGCACTCGCAGGCAGGTTCGTGAGCTGGTGGAGCGTCAGGAGTTTGAGTCGAATGGGTTGGTTGCAGCCGAGCACGTGCCGATCGACGCTCAGCCCCAGCAGTTCTAGCAGCCTGGGGACCTGTTGCCGTAGGGCATTCCGTTACGGAAGGGAGAGCAACAACAGCAGCAGCAGTAGTGGTTTCCACCCTAGCCCCCACCAGCCGTCATGGAGCAGTGGTGGAGAGCGATGTTTCAGGGTCCTTGGCAGTACCCGTAGTGCCAGTAGTACCCCCAGTACCCTCAGTACCAGCTGTACCAGCAGATGCCAGCAGGAGGTCAGCAGTTCACAGAGATGGCAGCAGAGGAATAGCCACCACCGACCCCGCAGGCAGTGCCAGTCCAGCCAGAGGTACCCCCAGTGGTACGACAGCAGACTCCAGTAGCAGCAGCAACACCTGAGGACCGCACAGTGCTTCTGGAGAGGTTTCTTCGTCTTCGACCTCCTACGTTTTCTGGTGACCGTGATCTGACAGGGCAAAGAGTTGGGTCCATGAGCTCGAGCACACCTTCGAGGCCATGGACTATGCAGAGCAGGATCAGTTCAGGTTTGCAGTATATCAGCTGAAGGGGTCAGCCCACGAGTGGTGGAGGGCAGTGAGGCAGACCAATTTTCAGGGCAGGAGGTTGGTCCAAATCACTTGGCAGGAGTTCCTAGTGGCCTTTCACGGCGCGTTCCTCCCCGACTACACTTTCCGTGAGAGGAGGGACCAATTCCACGAGTTGGTACAGGGAGACTTGACCGTGGCGCAGTACCACCAGTGTTTCCTGCAGCTTCTTCGACACGTTCCCCATGTGGCCACTACTTGGCGGTGGCAGTAGCGAGAGCTACGGCCTTGGAGCGGGAGTGTTGTTTTCAGCCGCAGCAGAGTGGAGGCTTAGGGTGGTCTTCTCCGTACCAGTGCCCTGCGGGCAGCCGAGAGAGTGTTTCTTCTTCTTCTTCTTTGAGGACAGGCGGTGCTGGCCTGACCTCGAGGTTGAAGAAGCTGTTCACCCGTGGAGGCAGGCGTCACCAGCAGTAGTAGCGTCGTCAGCCGGAGCAGTACCCAGTGGAGTAGTCCATTGAGCAGGGAGTGGAGTAGAGCAAGCAGGACGCAGGTTGTTACCACTGTGGGCAGTAGGGACACTTCAGGTAAGAGTGTCCATTGAGGCAGCATCAGGCACCTCAGACTCAGTACCTTCCACCCCAGCCAATGCAGCGCCAGCAGCAGTACCAGGGTCAGTACCAGCAGCCGCAATAGCAACGCTAGCAGCAGCAGCCTCAGCGAGGACGTGGACGCATTCGGGTGATGAACATCACCAGAGAGGAGGCGGAGGCCTCTAATCTGGTCGTCGGTACGGTTCCCATCCTTGGTAGAGCTACTAGAGTTTTGATTGACCCGGGTGCCACACACTATTTTGCTTCTGAGGAGTTCTTTGCTTCCTTGTATGAGTTTGCTCTGGAGTGGGCCTGTGACCTTGCAGTGAGCTGCCGACAGGTGACTTTGTGCATACCCTTGGTTACTTGGAGGGTGTCACCGTCGAGGTATAGGGCCACCAGCTACCAGCTAGACTGTTTGCCTTGCAGCTCTACGACTTTGATGCCATTCTTGGCATGGACTGGTTGGAGGTGCACTCTACACTGGTAGATTGTCAGCGGAAGACCGTGAGGTTCGAGATACCTGGAGCACCTGTGCTTTGCTTCTGAGGTACCCGGTCTGTCTGCCGACCCTTTGTTTCCTTCTGTCGAGCTCGGTGCCTCATCCGAGACGATTGTATTGCTTTTCTAGCTTTTGTGTGTGTCTCAGACTCTGGTGAGTTGACTGTTTCAGACGTGCCAGTTGTTTGTGAGTTTGCAGATGTGTTTTCGGTGGATCTACCTGGCTTGCTGCCTGAGCGGGAGGTAGATTTCTTCATTGAGTTGCTTCCGGGGATGATGCCTGCTTCCAAGGCACCGTACCGGATGGCGCCGACGGAGCTGCGGAAGTTGAAGCGCCAACTAGAGGAGTTGCTTGCATTGGGCTTCATTCGTCCTAGCCATTCGCCATGGGGAGCACCTGTTCTATTTGTGAGGAAGAAGGATGGCAGCCTCAGATTGTGCATTGATTATCGATAGCTGAATCAAGTGACCGTGAAGAACAAGTACCCTTTGCCCAGGATCGACAACTTATTCGACCAGTTGCAGTCAGCTTCAGTGTTCTCGAAGATCGATTTGTGGTCGGGTTACTACCAGTTGCGGATCCGCGAGTCAGACATCGCCAGATCAGCTTTTCGCACCCGCTACGACCACTTCGAGTTTGTCATGATGCCTTTTGGGCTCACGAATGCACCTGCAGCGTTCATGGAACTGATGCACAGTGTTTTCTAAGAGTGCCTGGACCAGTTCGTGGTGGTGTTCGTTGAAGACATCCTGGTGTACTCAGCAACAGAGGAGGAGCACGAGGTTCACCTGAGGTTGGTGTTGCAGGCGTTGAGGAGTCACCAACTTTACGCAAAATTCAGCAAGTGTGAATTTTGGCTAAAGGAGGAGCACTTCTTGGGGCACGTGGTTTCTGGTGCATGTGTGGCAGTTGATCCCGCCAAGGTTGAGGTCGTGGTTTCTTGGTGCCAGCCCACTACAGTTGTAGAGGTTCCCAATTTTCTGGGGCTGGCAGGCTACTATAGGAGGTTTGTGCAAGACTTCACCAGAGTTGCAGAGCCTTTGACCCGGTTGACCAGACGGGAGACTCGGTTTGTGTGGACAGCATAGTGCGAGCACAGTTTTCAGGAGCTGAAGAGCCGGCTGACTTCAGCTCCGATCCTTGTGGTACCTTCTGACAGCAGAGGCTTTGTTGTCTACACAGATGCGTCAGGTACTGGTTTGGGTGCTGTGTTGATGCAGCACGGTCAAGTAGTTGCTTATGCTTCTTGTCAGCTGAAGAAGCATGAGCAGAACTACCCGTCATACGACCTGAAGCTTGCAGCGGTCGCGTTTGCCTTGAGGTTGTGGAGGCACTACTTGTACGGTGAGGTGTTCGAGGTTTTCACAGATCACCGCAGCTTACAGTACATCTTAACGCAGAGAGATCTCAACCTCAAGCAGCGCAGGTGGCTCGAGTACCTGAAGGACTACGACTTTACTCTTTCCTATCACCCGGGAAATGCTAATGTCGTAGAGGATGCTTTGAGTAGGAGAGCCCACTTGAGTTCTTTGTTGGTTAGACACTGGAGACTTCTGGAGGATGCTACTCAGGGTGTGTTCACACCGTCTAGCCTCTGGGAGAGAGCAGTGTTGGCCAGTATGATAGTTCATCCGTCGATATACCAGCAGGTGCTTGAGGCGCAGAGTGCAGACGAGGACTTGGCGTACGTGTTGCAGTTTCCCGAGGTAGCACTGGACGAGGACAGTGAGTTTTGGTTCCGAGACAGACTCTACGTTCCAGAGGATGTCAGGGAGGAGGTACTTGCTGAGGTGCACCGGTTACGATACTCTATTCATCCTGGCTCCACCAAGATGTACCATGACTTGAGGGTACTGTGGCCTGAGATGAAGAGAGATATTGCTGAGTTTATTTCATGCTACCTTACCTATCAGCAGGTGAAGGCAGAGCACCAGCATCCTGGTGGTGAGCTGCAGTCGCTTCCCATTCCTGTGTGGAAGTGGGAGCACGTCACCATGGACTTTGTTTCTGGCTTACCTCGCACTTCTCAGGGGCACGATAGTGTTTGGGTCATCGTTGACAGGCTGACGAAGACCGCTCGCTTCCTTCCAGTCAGAGCAGCGTGGTCAGTAGACAGACTGGCTCGATTGTTTGTGGACAGGGTAGTACCTTTGCACGGAACCCCGGTCTCTATTGTCTCATATAGAGATCCGAGGTTCACTTCTCGTTTCTAGTGTAGCTTTCAGCGGGCACTTGGCACTGAGCTGAGGTTGAGTACAACCTACCACCCACAGACAGACAAGCAGTCAGAGTAGACCATTCAGACCCTCGAGGACTTGTTGAGAGTGTGTTGCCTAGACTGGGGCGGCACGTGGGAGTCACACCTTCCCATGGTGGAGTTTTCGTATAATAACAACTTTCTCTCCAGCATTGGGATGGTGCCCTACGAGGCTCTGTATGGTCGACTGTGCAGGACACCGTTACACTGGCCTGAGGTTGGCGAGAGGTAGTTGCTGGGTCCAGAGTTGGTACATCAGTGTGCAGACACCGTGAGACTGGTCAGGCAGAGGTTGCAGACAGTGCAGAGCAGGCAGAAGAGCTACACCGACGTCTGCAGGAGGCCGCTTGAGTTCAAGGTCGGCGACAGTGTGTTCCTTTGGATCTTGCCCACCAAGGGCATTCTCAGGTTTGGGAAGAGGGGCAAGCTCAGCCCAAGGTTTGTTGGCCCCTTTCCCATCCTGGAGCGAGTGGGCGAGGTCTCTTACCGGTTAGCTCTTCCGTCCGAGTTGGCAGGTGTCCACGATGTCTTCCACGTGTCGCAGCTGAGGAAGTACATGCCAGACCCATCGCATGTACTCGACTACTCGCAGCTAGAGGTCTCCCCCAACCTGTTCGTGCCGGAGTACCCAGTTAGTATGGTGGACCGCAGGGTGTAGCAGCTTCGTAGGAAGCAGATCCCTCTCATCAAGGTGGTTTGGGAGCACCGCGCCGGTGGCGAGGCCACTTAGGAGCGTGAGGACGAGATGCAGGAGCAGTTTCCCTACTTGTTCGAGTGACAGGTACTTTGTTTACCCTTGTTTCCATAGTTTCGCCCTTAATTTCAAGGATGAAATTGTTTTTTTTGTTGGTTAGATTGTAACATCCCTGTTACCTTGTGGGTCAGGAGCTCTCGGTTAGGATCGCGACATGCAGGGCCGTCACCTTCTGAAGGCGACGGAGCTAGCCGTCACGTTTAGGTTGGGAATGCGCCGGCCGCCCCTGTCACGATCTAGTTCTAACAACAGACAGTTCTTTTGTCATTTTACTGTCTGGACGGTGGAGACACGTGTGGGCATACATGCTTGAACGTGACATACTGACCCGTCGCAATCAAGTGTCAGCATTGCATACATACCACGTGTTGGGTTTGGCAGTCTGGGTCGCAGACTTTAAGATTGCAACGTATGAGGGTGTCACATTAGCGTTGCTAACGCGATGACCAGGGACGTCGCGTTCTTAATGTCTGTGTTAAAACTGCTCAGCCCGAGAGCAGAAGTCCCATTTTGCCATTTTGCTATCTTCTTCCCCTCTGTGGCGTTTCCCCTGTGTGGTAAGCTCCGTGGGGAGCTTGGATGACCATTGTGGCTTGAATTGGTAAGTTTGTTAGGATTGCACCTTTCACTTTGTATTTTTCTTCTTCTTCTCCTCCTCATTCTTTGTGTTCTTCTTGCTTGGTGTGATTTCTCTCCATCGACCTGAAGGAGGAGATCAAGCTCGGTTTGTGGGACGGTCGTGGAGCGTTGGAGCTCGGAGGTGCAATCCTACGAGAAGACCCTAACCGGGTAGTTCTTCAAGTTGAGGTAGGGACCCAAACCTCCACCTACTTCTCCATGCTAGGTCCCAACCCCAATTCCAAGCCTAGAATCCTTGTTCTAGGAGTTGCTTTTGTCCCATGATCCATGTGTGATGATTATGTGGTGTTGGTTTGCATGAATCTATGTTTCTTGGGTTGTGCATGTGGGGAGTAACTTAATTGCATGTGAGTGAAGTGAGTGTTTCTTTGACTTTTCATGCATACAAGGGGTTTCCTTGGGTGGTTTGTGCTATAATTGAAGTGTTTGCATCGTCTCCTTGACCCCCTCCCCTTTGTGTACCACTTTTGAGGCTTTTGGGGTGTAAGGGTTGCTCTTGTTGAGCACTCGGCTATGGTCGCGACAGGTTTTCCAGTCGCGACCAGGTCGCGACGTATCAAGGCATTGCGTTCTCTTGAACGCGCCCCAGACCCGCCGCGTCATGCTAACGCAACGGGTACGTGGCTGGCAATCAAGTGTTCGAGGTCTTCCCGATTGCGACCTCCATCTTCGTCGCGATGAGATCGCAACAGGGTACGTGTCGCAATCAGTCAACTCAGGCTTGTTGTGGTGCTCTTAGCCGCCGCGACCCTATCGCGACGCGCTTATAGGTCGCCTTCTATTTTACTTGTCGCGACAGGCAGAACCGTTGCGTTCTGGTCGCGACGGGTCGATACGCTGCCTCTCTGACCGAGAGCTGACTATCGACCTATTGTGTTTTCCGCTTCCGCTGCGACTCGGTCTTTCTTGGCACCTATGTTGTTCCTAGTGCAATGCTACTACTAGTCTCTCTTCGCCCGGTGCTAGGCACTTGAAGGCTTGTCCACGAGACAGGTTGTTACCGTTACCTGGGATCCCCGGTCCCCGCACGCCTGTGTCAGAGGGTGTTGCTCCGGGCGGCGGGTTTGCTCGAGTCGTTGACTCTGGTAGCAGTAGGGGAAAATGGTGGGACAACGGCGTGAGTCGTTTGTAGAGCTCTCTTAGTTGAGTCTAGGACGCCGGTGGTTGGTAGCTCGTACGGCACAGATCAGCTAGTCATTTTCTCACTACCTCACTCTACGTGGTTCCGGAACCATTTAGAGGGGTTAGGCGTGGGACTGTAGTCCGGCCAGACTACGACAGTTGTGGTTGTTCTTGTTCCACGTCTCACTCTGACGAGAGGTGCTAGACATGGACCGTTGGTCAAGGGTAAGGCGCGTGGCGCACCTGACCGGATGACTTGTGTAGCGTTCTGTAGCTAGTGTCTTGTCCAGGCAGTGTCCACTATCTGTGTTTACAGCTGGGTTTCGTGGTGCCTTGGTTACACGGGTTTTCCGGTCCTGATGTGTAGCTTAGACCGACGACCGTGTAGTTTCTTTCACGCTTCCGCACTTGACTCTATTTAGTAGAATAGACTTTACTGCTTTATTTATTTATTGCACTTAGTTCTATTCTGTTGTTAGAACCAGTGGGAGATTGGTAGTCCTTACTGGGCTTCTTCGTGAAGCTCACTCCTTGTTTTGTAGGTGAGACTTCACAGCAGCTCCCTCCGCGGCGGACTGAGGAGATGGGCCCACAGTAGTCGGCGTCTCTAGTGGCAGTGTTCCCCCAGCTCTTGTACTTCACCCTCGGAGTATGCCCCTAAGGGACGTGTTCCTTCCCGTTTATTTCAGCACTTGTACTCTATTTACTTTGGGATTGTACTAGACTGTTACTTAGTGTTGGACACTTTTCGTTCACTTGTGGTGCACTTTAGTACATTTGTTGTTATTTATTTCTGTTACATATCTTGTTAGACCGATCCGTTAGCCCTTCCGGGTCTCCGGACCCGTGGGCGGTGGTCCCGATGTTCGGATTCTTGGTGGGAGCCGGGGATCTGGGCGCCGAGGTCGTTACAACCACCACGCTGCAGACCCATGCCTAACACCTCTAGGGCTCTTGCCGAAGTCTCTAAGGTGAGCCACTAGAAAACAGGACTAGCTGGAGACCAGTATGTCTACTGGTGTCCGTCCCCCCAACCACGAGAGAGTTACAAGCGACCGAAAGTCAACCATAACACACAAGTTGCTGCCCTATTGTCGTCTTTCTCTCAGCCGGATGACAACTCAACGAACGAGTGAGTGTCCGGGAAGACGACACAGACCTCTATGGTACACACGGTACTGGGACAAATCCCGAGCACACACATGCCTGGCTCACAAAGAACTTGGGGTACCCGACTACAGACGTATTCTGGATTAGCACCGGGCCACCAGACTCGGCAAACCACACAAGAAACATTCAATTACACAAACATATTTTCCATTATTCTATAACAATAATAATCACCTTACATTGCTCAGTATAGAAGATTATGTCATAAGCTAAACTTCTGATTTATAAACTTTAAGCATCCACACTAGACGAAAACAACTGGTAGCCAATGCATTAAACATAAACTTACAAATATTAAGCCAAACCCTTCTACTACCAACCTTCAAATTAACATATACAACTTAACCAACGTCAAGCACATTAACCAATAGTAATCATAAATTCATTCAATAATGCTACATCATGCTTTACTAATGCGAATAATCTTTAAACATCTTAACACAATGGTAATTAACCAAAACAAAGGCTACATTGGGCCCACATTACCAAACCTTAAATTTAACCACTCAGAAACCAAAATGCGATAGGGCACTGGGCCACATTCAGAACCCAACAGCTCGATAAGTCACGTTCCTGAATGAGAATGCGACGGGGTCAAGGGCCGCGACTAGAACGCAACAGTCCGACATGTCACTTTCTCAGACAGATTTCCTGACCTACGGTTCTCATCTAAAAATGACCCAAAAACTTCCATTTCAATCCATGCAAGCTTCTATAAAACATGTAAATAACTTAATCATCACATGCCCACACTATTCTATCATTCTCATGCTTTAAAAGTAAACGAATTGATCAAACCATCAGAGAAATCTCCCTACCACATGAAGAACATGAAGAACGGGGCTCGAATGAAGCTTTCCATGCTCCAGGCAATCCCTATGCGCCAAAACCACGCCAAATAGCAAGCTCCAAGGTCAAAATCGTCAGAAAATCACCGTAGCACCCTCCTCCTAGCCGGACATAGCTTCCCTTGCTCTGTCTGGCTGCCAACAGGTTTAATAAACAAGAATCAAGAATGCCACATAAGAGGCCATCACGTTCAGAACGTGATGCTCCTACGGACACGTTCAGAAGGACGATGCGCCATACGTCACTCAGGCATTTGAACAACCCGGAAAGGGGGGTATTGAGAATGTGACGTAGGCAACCATCGTGTTCAGAATGCGATGTACCTCACCGGCACGTTCTCAACCAGAGAACTAGTGGGCTATTTTGGGCAGCCCACTACATCCACATGCTACACCAAAACCTCAACCAAGGCCCAATGGCCACACATGGGCTCAGGGCACCACACTAGAACCATTAAACTCGGATCCGAATGGCCATGACGTTAGACGAGCCGTCTACGAACATTTAATTTGACTGCTAGATGTCATCTAAGTAAATTTTTATTGACAGCTTCTGAAGCCGTCAACATGACTTATGTAGATGGAGTAATAGTCGTCAACATAATTTATGTAGACGGAGTCATAGCTGTCTACATAATTTATGGAGACAGTTAATTCAGTTGTCTACATAAATATATGCTGACGGCTATAGCTGTCTACATAAACTTATGTAGATAGTTATTCTAGCCGTCTACATATCTATTTTTTTAAATATATTTTAAAATTTTCATTTACCACCTGTTAAGTACAACAACTTATATACAAACCATTTAAAATAAAAATGATAGGCACACACAAATTATCTGAAAATAAACATAAACAAATCATCCAAAGTATCTAACGAACTATAACAATCTAATCATCAACAGAGTCATCAGTCCCCTCATGAATAAGAGGAGGCACATGTGATGGCTGACTAGCCAATTGTTGCATGAGGACACGCATCTCTAACATCTGACTGCACATATTCTCTATCTCCTGGCGATCCTTGCTCCTCTCCTTACGTAGATCTTGCAACTACTATTGCAGCTGCTGCACCTGAGTGCGGTAGTCGCCTGAGGAGCTCAATCCCTCCCCCCTCCTGTACCAATTGTCGAGCATCACAGCCTTACCCGCGCAATGAACACGACCAGGCCTATCTCGTCCCATGATAGCTATGAAGGCATCCTCGGCTGAAACGAGAGCAACATCAACACTCTGGAGGGTAGGAGTTATCATCTGGGTCATCCTCTCCTACATAAAAAATTTATTTCATTAATAAAAAATCTTTAATTATAATCTAATTTATTAAGAATATTTTATGTAAGATAGATACACTTACAAAATGTGAGCTGCTTTCATCATCAACCCATTGTTGGGTACCGTCAAGAAGGTCTTTACATCTCCCCATCTTAAAAATCTTCATGCGGTCAAGCTCACGCTGATGAGTCTTCACCAGTTAAAATTAATTGTATAATCATGAAGTAAGATAAAATAGTTAATAGAGATTATTAAAATTACATTCAATAAAATGAAAAACTTACACAATCATCTCTCAATTGATATATACTTGTTCACCCCTATCGATATGTCATATTCTGATGGACGCGATTTTGCCTATTACACTCGGCAATATCCTAAAAAGAGGAAGACAATACATATATTTGATGAAATATCAAATAGAAAATCATAAATACTATATGCAATTAAATCATATTATTTTACTTGCTCCTCCCTTGTGTTCCATTTTTCACACATTGTCTACCAACCTAACAGATCAACACTAGGTGGAACAGATTTAACAGCATCCTCAAAAGTCTTGCCCTTAAAATGCTACAAGATGATAATTACAAAGTTAAAAAATTGTTCATTATCAAGATACAAAAAAAAGAATTTCAATCACACATTACTTTAAAAAAAAAAACTTACTTTTGACTTCAACATCCCATGCTAGTCTTTGTGCATGGCTGTCATATGTTGTAACATCTCCATATCTGTCTGTGGAGTCTAGTCCCGGTAGGTCATCTACATATATATCACAAATCTAATTTAAATATATCACAAATACACAATATACACTTTAAGTATTAATCTATTTACCTCAAGATCTCGAAATATTCCTTTCTTTGTCTCTTTAGGCAATTTTGTAAAAGTTTTTTGTCATATTTTGCAATACAGCCTGATGACAATGCCCACACGGCTTATAAAGTTTGTCCCTTGCTCATCTACTCCGTATCCACTGATCACTCTCACTTTCCACTTATGCCCAAACTATATCCTCATCTCCGTGGCACCTCTAGAGGGACCCCGGCGACTGGTCCCCCGACCCCACGACAATGTCTCTGTGTAAAGATATATACATAAAGAAAAAGATTAGATTTTATGAAAATAAAATAAATGTAAATTGCAATGCTACTGAATGTGAAAATATACTTGCTACAGAAGAAGATGCAGATGTAATAAAAGATGCCCCTTGAGTGGTAGGAACAAGGGCCTGAGAAGGAACTGAATGATGTCTAGCAACAGAGTCTTAAGATGAAGGACCTGCCACGTTATCCACAGTCTGTGATCTCCGAACTCGTGATCTGCTACGTGAATTCATATCTGAAAAGATTGATATTAATAAACAATGTGTAATTTATAAAAAAAAAAAATCAACAACATCTCCCCTATATTAATAGCATATCCACACCTGTAAAAAAAATAATCTGTAAAAAAAAATAACTTTATAAGCCTGTACAAAATCTGTAAAAAAAATAACTTGTAAAAAAAGTTACATCTGTACATTCACATTCTGTAAAAAAAAATCTAAATCAACACATTCACATCTTGCAAAAAATTAAGTTTTCATATATTCTCTAACTCTCACATTGATTCCTTAAATTACATGCACATCAAATATTTCTCTAGTTATAGGAACATCAATCAAATTTTCTTGATATGCTTCGACAATGTCATCCTTGGGCACTGCATCCTGCATGTTATAATAGTCTCAGGGTTGCGCTCTGACAGGAATGATTCATCATGTTCTTCTATTATTGTCCACATAAAACACCTGCTTTACTTGTTGGACAAGTGCATATGACTCATTTGTCCTTAATTTCTGACTTCTGTTCAGATTGATGATCCCATATTTGTCAACTTGGAATCCTCTGCCTTCACAATAAACATCCTACCAGTCACACTCAAACAATATAACATGTTTGTTATGGTCAAAACATATTTCCACAACATTCTTAAGATGTCCATAATAGCCATCATATTTATTATTAAGATTTGCAATCACAACAACACCACATAGTTGAGTCTGCTTTGCATAATCTACAGTTCTTATACGGAACCTAAACCCATTTGCAATATAGCCTGAATGTGAATAAGCAATTCTTGATGGTGTTTGTGACAAAACTTGGATATCTTGAGTGCATTGAGGATCATTTGCATCTTTTAATTCTTGAACATAACTTTGAAATCATTTTCTAAAATCTTTCTCAATTCCTCTACAGGTTTCTAGTTTTCGTCTGTTTTCATCCAAAAAAAGATCAATCTCCTCTATCTGTTTCAAAATATACATGTGTACCATCTATACTTCTTCCTCGGATAACACACGACTTTCAACTTTACCCTTCAAAAAGTGTCCTGGGGGATTGAATATTGATAAGGAATCAACATCGTCACTGTGCCTGGGAGCGCCATCATAATTTCTTTTTGTACGATTAAACCGAGTGACTATGTTGGGCAAGTACATGGAATAGAACGAAATAGTCCCCTCTAGAAGATAGCCTTCTACAATTGAACCTTCTAGTCGTGCTTTATTGCGCATATAATCTTTCAATTTCTTCAAGTATCGTTCTATAGGATACATCCACCAATATTGAATCGAACCAGCAATTCTGGCTTCATATGCCAAATGTGATATCAAATGAATCATGATAGTGAAAAATGACGGCGAAAAAATTTGTTCTAACTTGCATAGTGTTACTGCTATATCAGCTTCTAACTTAAGCAAATGATCAAGCCGTAGAACTTTGGAGCATACATCTTTAAAGTACATACTCAACTCGGTAATTGGTTCAGTCACATCTGCATTAACAATGTTGCGAAGTGCCAAAGGTAGCACCACTTGCATATAAACATGAGAGTCATGACTCTTCAACCCTATGAGTTTCCCATGTGTGAAGTCCATACACTTCGACAAATTAGATGAATATCCATCAGGGACTTGAATGTGATTTAGAAACTCACAAATCTGTAACCGTTGTGTTTTGTTCAATGTAAAAATCGTTGTAGGTGGTTTTCCTTCTGTTGGGTTGAGTGTGTTTTGGAATTTCCTAAAGTTGTATTTTAATGATATCCAATGAACATCACTCATACTTTGATTTTGATGATGACATATTGTGATTTCAAAGATGACATATTGTGATTTCAATGATGACATATTGTGATTTTAATGATGACATATTGTGATTTCAAAGATGACATATTGTGATTTTGATGATGACATGTTGAACATGTTATACATTTTATACATATCACAATAATACTTAAACAACATGTTTTTGATGATTAATATCTCATATTTTAATGATAATATCTTGTACTAATGGCTTATGTGTTAAATTTTCAGGAATATCCAGATTTTGTCAGGCAGTGTCGACACTAGTCCCAGGCAGTGTCGACAAAAGTCCCAGTCTTCAGAAGACCCAGTTGCCTAACTGGGATAGTGTGTCGACACAGTCCCAGGCAGTGTCGACACTAGTCCCAGGCAATGTCGACACTAGTCTCAGTTCCCAGAAGAACAGTTTTGTAGAAATGGGACAGTGTGTCGACAGACTCCCTGGTGGTGTCGACACACTCCGGCTGAAACTCAAAATCGTGATTTTGTCTGGACACATGGCTGCTTGGAAATTAGGGGATTTGACCTAGGTTTCCGTGCCCATGCACCCCAAGGCACTTTATGGACATATGGCATGTTCCTTGTACCCCAAAGGCTAGAAGCCCATACACTTTCAGAAGAAGCCTTTTGGCAGCCAAAGGGGGCTTTCCAGATCTGTCTCCATCTCCAGAAGCTGCAAGCCATCCTTTCAAGAGGAAGGACGTGGGAATCAAGGGGAATCCCTAGAGAGAAGGTTGATGTGCTAGGCAAGGGAGCAGATCCAACTGAAGAGGCGCAGGAGAAGAAGGATTTTTGGCATTTCAGATGCCATCAAAGCAGAGCATCGCCAATTGAGGAGAATCTCCATCGATTTCCATCAAGGCTCCTCAATTCAAGTATCTGCAAGGCCTCTTCATTGAAGAACACTCATTCTACATCTACTTGTCTCATTTCTAAGTTTGTTCTTCCTTATTTTGTCAATGAGATTTGTGCATGAAGTTCTGCACAAATTTCTATGTACGAAACTGTCTTGAATCAGATCATTGCTAGAGGATCTGATCTCTTTTGTGTTTGATCTAGCTTTTGTACTGTGAGCCGTCGAGCTCTGATTTGTGAGTTGTCGCACTCACTGTGTGGTTTGAGCCGTCGTGCTCAATTTGGAGTCGTCGTACTCCAGTAGTTGTTTGAGCCATTGCGCTCGGTTTGTGAGTCGTTGAACTCAAGGTTGTGTGTTGAGTCGTCGTGCTCAAGGGTGTTTGGAGTCGTCGTGCTCCAGTGTGAGTTGTACTCAAGGTTTTGAGTAGTGTGGCCTCATTGTGTGAGGGGTGGACGTAGGAGTCACTGGAGGTGATTTTCGAACCACCAAAAAATCCTCTGTGCAGTGGTTTGAATTGTGGCTTGCCTTTGTATCTCGCTAGATGCATGCATAGGGATTTCGCTCACACTACTAATTAATTTGCTCACACACACTAATCACACTTCAGATCAGTAAATTGTTTGGGTGAATTGATCTCTGATTCGAAGTAATTTTGAATTGCTTAAGCTTCCGCATTAATTGGTGTTAGATCTATTCAACCCCCCTTCTAGATCTGATCCATCCACCCATCCGATCCTAACACCTTCTTGATATTTTGGCACATGAAGTTGCAGACGTATCCCCCAGTCTTCTAAGTCCATTCGTGTCTTAATTGTGTCCTTACTGTAACCAGATCTAAGGAGATTTAAAGTACCTAATAGATTGTCGTATACATTTTTTTCTATATGCATCACATTTAAATTATGATGGAGAAGCAAATTCTACCATTATGGTAACTCTCTGGAAAAAATACACTATTTTTTTTTCATCCTTTCAATTTATTATATCTTTCTTAAATTTCTTCCCAAATCTTGTAATAGGCACCTTCTGTTGTTGTTGTTCCACAATTCATGGCCATTCAAAAATTCTATAGCTTTCTGAGCTTTGACTCTGCCATCAAATCTATCCTTATATGTGCTTTTCCTCCATCTATGATGTACTGGCAAAAAATGACGGTGCCCGAGATAACAAAATTTCTCACAAATTCTAAGTCTTCTTGAATGTGTAATGTAGTTACATGCGGGACACACATATGTTCTTTTGGTGCTCCACCCTGATAGATTAACATATGCAGGGAAGTCATTGAGCGTCCAGAGGAGAGTAGCTCGCATAGTAAAGTTCTATTTCTTTGCTGCATCATATATTTGCACACCATTATACCATAAACCCTTCAACTCATCTATCAATGGTTGTAAGTACATATCAATGTCATTTCTGGGCTTTTTAGGACCAGGAATGAGTAAGGACATTATGATATATGTTTGCTTCATACACATCCATGGCGGTAAGTTGCTGACAACTATCACCACAGGCCATGTACTATACCTGCTACTCATGTTTTCAAATGGATTAAACCCATCACTTTCCAAACCGAGTCTCACATTGCGGGCTTCAACAGAAAAGTCTGGATAGACATTATCAAAATGTGTCCATGCCTCAGAATCAACAGGATGTCGCATCTCCCCATTTTCTTGCAAAGTTAGACCATCTTTATGTCTTGTCTTCCACTTAGCTACTATATATCGAAGATATAAACATTCTTTGCAATCTGTCTTTCACAGGAAAATAACGCAAGACTTTATTAGGTACTCGCTTGTGTGTATAAGATTCATTTGTATGATTGACTCTTTCTTTATATCTAAGTGTATGACATTGCAGATGTAACGATCCAACCTCCCAGACCCCCGCCAGGATGTGACGGTCCTCGTTGTTCAGACCCGTTAACCCAATAATGTGCCTAACACGAGTCCGCCTCCTGCGACCGGGCCGAAGCCTCGCAAGGGATATCAAACTACTAGTCCGTAGGAATATAAAGGAACTAGCTCAAATATATATAAGATTTTCCAATCTCACAAATATTTATTAGAAATGTACATAGCCATAGCACATCTGTAACCAAACTACAACAACAACCTGGGGCATACCCCGAGGTGTACAACAGAAAAGTAAAATTATACTGCTGGTGGTGCAGACCCTCCACTATGATGCGGCTCAGAACTAGACGATGGGTGTGAGGTCTCCTGCTCTCCCTCACCTGAAAGAGTAGGGAGGTGAGCCTCTCGAGTCACTGGCTCAGTAGAGAAACTCCCTAGAAACCGAGCAAACCAACACAAATAGTAAAGCAGGAGATTACACTAACAATTCATAGAACTACATAGCAGGATATAAAATTGTAAATACCACTTGCCTCTTAACAGAAACCAATAATGATAAATAAACGGCAAACCCAAACAAGTGTACGAGCTACAGTAGGAAAACCCCTCACTCGGGCCACGTGGACTGGATCGCGACACCAACTACTGACCCGGACAAACAACACAGGACTACCTCTCAGTCTCGCAGCCACGGACGGAAGGTCCAGCTGCCGCTCCACTAAACCAATACAAAGAACTGTGGAGTCCAACTAAACCACCACAACCTGTAGGTCACACACCCCGCAAGCCCATGCCTGGCACCTTTAGGGACTTTGGCCCGAGCTCCCTAAAGTGAGGCACTAGAAAATAGGACTAGCTGGGGTCCAGTACGTCTACTGGTGTCCGTCTCCCCCAACTACGAGCGCGCTACAAGAGACAACACAACAAACTCTCTCTAGCCGCTGTCCCACTACCGTCTTTCCCTCAGTCGGACGTACTACTCAGCACAAGAGTGAGGGTGTCCAGGAAGACGACAAAACCTCGACGGTACTCAGTATCGGGACAAGCCCCGAGCACACACGTGCCTGGCTCACACAAAACCTGGGGCTCCCAACTGAAGAGGTATCCACGGTAGGCGTCAAACAACACGTCACGTACACGGAAACCACGTGCACAACGCACAAGTCACGTGAAACCTCCACGTAAACCATGTGAACACCACGCCGATCACACACACCACACGCTCCCTGAGCGTTGAGAGTGCCAATGCCCCTCTACCATTACTGCACAATACACATACGATAATCTGATAATATTACACTAGCATACCTATGTATAGAACAACCTCGGCTGTGATCGCGACGGGGTTTAGTGTCGCCCTCAGAACACAACAGCTCGATATGTCGCCTTTAAAACAGAACGCGCCGTATTGTTCTGTCGTGACATTGTCGCGACGCAGGTTTGTCGCTTCATAGGCGCAAACCCTAATCCGGAATCCATCATCCAGATCACCCCCAAAACCCCTATATCTATGGTTCCATTCCATTGACATGCTTTAATGTGTTCCTACACATGCTATCTCTGTTTAGAGAGCTAGAAAACACATCATTCACAACACACGAGCAATCCACGGATCAAACACGGGAAATCTCCCTACCTTCACGAAGCAGGCGAAGTACGGAGCCCACACGACGTTTCCCCCGCTCCACCCAGCATCCTTGCGGCGAGAACACGTCAAACTAAGTTCCAACAAGTAGAGTCACCCAGAAATCCTCCAGCACAACCCCCTCGCCGAGCAGAGCTCATGTGAGCTCTGTTCTGCCGGAGTTCATTAAAAAGCACTTCACAGTTAAGAACGCGACGCCACACTTTGTCGCGACCTGAACGCGACACACTAGTCCGTCGCCTTCAATGAGTCGATGTCAGCAAGCTCGCCCTATGCGCAACACGTGGCGCGCATGCAGACGAAGACCAAAAATAGCGGTTTCATGAACGCGACGCCCTTCACTGTCGCGTTCACAGACAGTGAATCAGTTAGCACTTTGGGCCCAAATCTCCGGCCCACAGAGCCTCACCACCTGCGGAAAACACCTGCTACACACGTCATTGGCCACACACTGGCCTCCATACACACAGGAAGACGATCTGAACGGCCAGGAATGTCACACAGGGACCCCGAAGTTTGCACCGCTACCCACAAATCCGAAGACCTGGAAGGGTTAAAAGAATAGTCTAGTGAGACATGTACTGAATTTAAATAACTATAACAAGATATACCGTTGTACAAAGTGTCCCAAGTAAAAGCACAGGTACAAAAAGAAAGGTGTAGTCCTTAAGGGGCATACCCCGATAACTTGCAAAAGCACAACTCTCAACTCACTCAGGTACAAGAGCTCACAACACTCATTCTTACTGCTGCTGACAGCACACGGCACCACAGCCACCGAGCTCCCGCGACGACAACCACTTAGCTGAAGAAAGTAGGGGGGTGAGCCTCGCGAACAAGGCCCAATAGGGATTATGAGTCCCTCACCAGCCAGAGCAGTAGAAACTCCAAAAAATAGAAAACTACACTAGAAAGCTGTAAAGCAAGGAACACCTATAGTAGGGTACTACGAAGCAGCGGAACAGAACAACACAATGCCGCGACCACCAACCAAGGTCGTGACACATACATGACTCCCGCAGAAATCAACAGAGTCAGGCATGACACAAAAATAAGTCTCAGCACGCCCGTCGAGATAGGGGTCTCATGGAGACTCTCGAGCAACCATGTGAGAAGGATGTCTAACCACAAGGATGGCCACCTCAGACCTCCACAAGGTCAAGGGCCCACAAGTAGAACCACCCTAGACCCCGGACACACCGCGAGGTCAGAAAACCACACACGTCGGTGCCACCACGGACTGACACTAAGGAACTGCGAGAACACCAAAGCGGAAACCACCAGAAGCACGGGCCATCAAAGCTAAGCCAACAATGCCCAAGAAGCTAGACACGGCCAGGCTACAACTGTTGTGCAGGTTAGGGTAACAAGTCGCGCTAGGAAACTGATGATCAGTCTGTCCCCATGTAATTCTACTTAATTACATATTTATTTTGGTGATTAACAAAACCCTATCAAAGATTTCTAACATATATTCCATAAGTCTTAAGTACAGGAGTGGTTCTTGTGTGGTTGTCAGCAACGGTGTGCTCTGTCGGGTTTTGCTGGTGACAGAGTGAGTTACTGACCGGTGTTTCTTATGTTGTTGTCGGCAATTGCGCCCTCTGTCGGGTTTTTCCGGCGATAGAGAAGGTTGCTGATTGGTTGGTCCTAACAGCGAGGTCTGCTGGTGGCTGCAGCCATGTAGTTTTCTGCTGGCGTTCCCTGCTGTTCGGACTGGTTTTGGCATCGATCGCACCTGTGGGGTTGTCGTTCTGTCTGGACACCCACGTGTGGCTGGGGTGAACCGTTGGTTTCTCGGCTTGGTGCTCCAGGTGTGTTGGAGTGTGTTGTGAGCGTTCAATTTTAGTTGTGTGGTCCCCATGTGTTGGGAGCCCGTGTGTGAGCTGTTAGTTTTTGGCTTCGTGTGCTTCGCTCGTGTTTGGCTGTGCAATGTTGCCACGAGGAAGTCGTTGAGACTTAGTGGTTTTTTGCGCTAGTCTTACGTTTGCTCCATGTGCTTCATTTCATGCCTCGGGATCTTTTGGGCTTGTCCCAATTTCGAGGATGAAACTGTTTTAAGGGGGGTAGAATGTAAGACCCGGCTTCCCAGCATTCCTTCCGGTGTCTTGGATGACTCGTGTCGCATCGTGGGTGCCCGACGCGACAGTCATCTGTGTCGCGGTGAGTCTGTGCGTCGCGTTCTTGTCGCGCCCGGGTTGCCCGTCGCGTTTTTGTAGCGCCCGATCAACGGGCCACGACAGTGTTTTGTTGTGTTGCGCTGTCCGATCGTCTGACGTCTGTCAGGATGGCAGGTGTGTTAGTACGGCCTGTCGCGTTGTCGCGGTGCCCTTGGGGGCATGTTCTTGTCGCGGTCGGTCGACCCGTCGCGTTAAGGTCCATAACGCGATGGGGAGGTCCGTCGCGTTTTGGTTGCCAGGCGCTTAAGGTGCAGGCAGGCTACCCCTTTCCCCTCTCTCTCCTCTTCTTCCCTTTCCTCTCTTCTCCGGCGGTGGGGAGGCTCCCCTCCGGCGATCGGGGCGCGGTGGCGCCGGTGGGCTCATGGCGGCATCGTGGCGCATGCATGGAGCGAGGAGGAGGTGGCCAACCATCGTGAAGGGCCCCTCGTGGGTTCATTCTTCGTGAAAAGTAGGGATTTCTTGTGCCCTCTTCCATCCGGGTGGATCGGGAGCCCTCGGGGTTTTGTAGATAGCTTTACTGCTTTCCCCATGCTCCCCTCCCCGTGTGTGCATGTTTGTAAGGTTTTGGGTGGCCCGGGATGGAGCATCCTGTGGTCTGCCTCCCGACTGATGTCGCGGCCGCGGTGCGCGTCGCGACATCAGTAGAGGCGTCGCCCCGGTCGGGCGTGACCTTATCACGGCGCGGTTGGCGGTCGCGATAAGGGCCGCGGTCGCGACCTAGTTTCCCGTCGTGACAGGGAGGCTGTCGTGACGCATTGCCCCGTCGCATCAAGGCTATTGTCGCAGAGCCCTTCCCTGTCGTGATGGCATCACGACGGCCTGTGGGGGCGCGACAGTGCCAGTGCTACCTCGGGTGGTTTCCGTGGCCAGTTTGTGTGTCGGCATGTGCCCCAGGGCATGCTTTGCCCTTAGGACCTTCTGGTAGGGAACGCGGCTGGCTGCCTCCCCGCATTCAGTGACCGAAGGTGACACCTTCGTGGTCGTGTCCTGGCAGTGGTGCCAGGAGGGTCGCGTCTGTCTAATAATCGATTGACTGGCGGTCACTCGATTATTAGCAGAGCGACGGGTTTCCGTGCTAGCTGGTAGTGTTCCGAGACTCCGGCTTTTCCGTACATGTTTGCTTGGCCGACGACCCTCTTGAGGGTTTGTGCGTGCCTCGTGCTTGCTGGGCTTGTCATGTGTTACAAGCCAACAGTGTGGCGTGGTTCTTGTTGTGCTGCCCCGCCTTTTCGCCTGGTGCTTGGCACTTGAGGGCTTGTCCCGTTCAGAGGTTGTCTCCATTGCCTGGGACCTCTGTCCTCGGGAGCCTGTTGAGGGAGTACTCTAGTCTACGAGCGTGCTCGAGTTGGCAGCCGACAGGGCGGACTCTGGAGCTGAGGGGAAAACGAGGTTTGGACAGCGGTGCTGAGTCATTTGTAGAGCTCTCTTGTCTGGGTCTGGGACGCCGAGGGGTTCGGAGTGCTTTCCTGGCACAGACCAGACAGTCCCTTGTCTCACTGCCTCTCTTTGCGTTGGTTCCGAAGCCACGTAGTGGTGTCAGGGGTGAGGCCGCAGCTTGGCCAGGCTGTGGTGTTGCGTGTGTTGTGTGTTTCTGTGGCAGCTCTGTCTAGCCCTTACGCGGGGACGGAGGCAGGAGCTAGGCTAGCGAGCAGAGCGTGCGGATTGCGGGTCCCCCTCTTGGTTGCTAGAGGCGGTGGCTTGGTTGCGGTTGTTGTGACGGTGTTTTCCTCACGACGTTTCCAACTGTTCCTCGTTGCCCGAGCTTGCACGGTGGTTATAGCCCGGCTGTGCCTAGTTTCCATGGGCGTCGTTGGTCTGGCCTTGGGCAGACCCATGCTTCTGGTGGTTCCCGCTTCGGTGATCTCTCAGTTCCGTGGTCCCGTTCTTGGGTGCCAGCCCGTGATGGCACCGGCGTGTGTAGCTTCCCGACCTGGCGGTGTGTCCGGGGTCCAGGGTGGTTCTGCTTGTGGGCCCTCGACCTTGTAGAGGTCTGAGGTAGCCGTGCTTGCGGTGAGACGTCGTTCTCACTTGGTTGTTCCGTGGTCTCGGCAGGTGTGTCGAGCGCTGCTTCCGCTTCGTGCTTGACTCCGTTGGTTTCTGCGGGAGTCTTGTGTGTTGCCTGACCTCGGTTGGTGGTCGTGGCGTTGCGATGTTCTCTTCCGCTACTTAGTAGTACCCTGCTGTAGGTGTTACTCACTTTACAGCTTTCTAGTGTAGTTTCCTATTTTCGGAGTTCCTGCTGTTCTGGCCGGTGAGGGACTGGTAATCCCTACTCAGCCTTGTTCACGAGGCTCACCCCCCTACTTCCTTCAGCTAGGGGCTCGTTGTCGTAGGTGCTCGGTGTCGGACGGGTTGCGGAGGCGGTCTTGGCACCGTGTGTTGTCAGCAGTAGTGAGAGCGAGTGTTGTGAGCTCTTGTACCCGAGTGAGCTGAGAGTTGTGTTTTGCAAGTCCTCGGGGTATGCCCCTTAAGGACTGCACCGTTCTTCTTGTACATGTGCTTTTGTTTGAGACACGTTGTACAGACTTTTGTATATTGTACAAATTGTTATAGTTATTGGAATTCAGTACATATCTCACTAGACTATTAATTATAACCCTTCCGGGTCTTCGGATCCGTGGTTGGCGACGCAAACTTCGGGCCCTGGTGGGGGTCTGGAGGGTCGGGTCGTTACACTCAAAAGTGAACGCAACCAAATCGATCTCTGCACGTGTTCCAAACAAAACTTGTCATCATATTTTATGAAGAAATATATAAATAAAAAATGGGTAAATCAAGACAATTTATTCAATACTTTACATAGCATGGCAAGAATATCAACAATTACTAAAGAGTAATGCTAAGCACCCAGGCGCCCAGGTGCTTGATTTACCCGGGCGCCCGAGTGGCGCCACGCCATTGGGCACTGCTTGGACGTGGTTCCCAGGCAGCAGGCTGCTACCCAATGGGCACGGCGCCACTCGGCCGCTCGAGTAAATCATTCACCCATGCGCCTTGGTGAATAGCATTTCCCATTACAAAATGTAAGAACAAGATGAAATTGGCATTTCACTATAATATGGCAAGAGAAAAAAGATTTGCCTCTCCTCCTCTCCCACTATATGCACACGGTGAGACCCCCCCACCCCCCACCCTACCCACCCAGCCAGAGTGCCCTTCCACAACGTTTCTTGTTGGTCTTTACAAAGCTTGTAACAACGTCCAAGAGATGGTTGTGGAACTCTAAAAACAATGACAAAAATTGGTCCATATGAAAAGGCAAGTGTTTAAATACTAGTAAGTGAATGTCTACATGGTTGGCCAATATGCAAGTAGCAAAGCATGAGACAACATGTATAAATGTCTTGTTATCTTAAAATGTGTTGTTTTCATGTATGTCATTCTCATGTAGGCCGATCATATGAAAACTTATTTGTCACCTCAACAATTAGTGTAGAATAAACATTACTCCATGTGAATCTTGTTAATTGACTAGACATCTTCTAGTTGCAACCATATTATTCTTTAGTCTTCAAGTTTCAACTATTAGTGAGAGCAAGAGATTTAAATTATTTATATAGCTAATAAGAACTAAATGCTTGCATATTTAAGGTCTTTTAGAAATGTGTTAATTGAGTAAAATCAGAAGTCGACTATATGGTATCACTTGCATAGGAATAGACACAGGGAAAAACCTGTGCTTTCTGTCATAATCATAGTGGTGGTGTGATTATAAACTATTTTTGCTCAATAACAAAATAAAAGTAATTACTTATTACTTATACAGCATGGGAAACATGAGCTTTAATGATTTATATCTCCTTTCATTAGTATCGTGAAGGATGCTATAATGAAATAACTCAAAGATGGATGAGTACACCCCCCCATCTCCTCTTCCCGCTGTAGCACCCCCCCCCCCCCCCCCCCACACACACACAGTGAGACTGATGAAATATATGATGCACATCTGGCCGTTTATTTGCCCGGGCAAACGGGTATTAAGAATTTCCCTTTGGAGAGGATCGATCTGGTCTATGAGACCTGGTCTTATTCAGTTGTTTTTCCTGGTCTTCATGGGCAAGTTAGTTGCCCACGAAGTTTCCCCATTTCCCTTGTTTTCTGCTAATTGTTAGTTTCTTAGTTGGTAGACTACGCTTGTGTCTCTGTGCTTTTAAGATGTCTTGTGTTGAGACAATATAATTGTCAAGGTTTATAAGAAGTCTGTGTTTTTGGTTTTCCTCTAGAAAAATATTGTTTCATTGCTCCAAGCTTTGTTCTTCTGCTGTGTTATCTCTATTCCAGGAGGCATTATTTTTGTACTTCCAACAGTTTGTGGTATTAGAGCACTCGGGTTCGACCAAATCTGGGCGTCATCTTGTAGAAGAGGTGCTTGTTGCGGCAGAGCATCTCATGGATATAGAAGCTTGCAAGTGTGAAGCCTCTAGAAGAGGAAAACTCGTCCAACACTCAAGGTGTTTGACATAAGTTCTCTCAGAGAGTTTTCATCATGTAAAATGGTATGACTACTCTCAACCTCTCTCAATCCTTGATACCCATCTTTAGTGGAGAAAATTATGAGATTGGAGTATAAAAATGAAAACTTTCTTTATACCTCAAGATCTTTGGGATCTAGTTGAGAATGGCTATGCAGAAACTAAGGGGACAAAGAAGTCTTCAGTTCTGAAGGAGCTTCAGAAGAAGGATTCAAAGGCTCTACTTGTCATTCAACAAGCTGTGATAGATACCATCTTTCCACGGATTGCTAATGCCACTAAATCAAATGAAGCTTGGACTATTTTGAAGCAAGAATTTCATGGGGACAAGAAGGTACAGACTGTGAAACTCCAGACTCTCCGTAGAGAATTTGAGACTTTATTTATGAAAGGAAGTGGGACTGTTCAAGAATTTTTCTCACTGAATTTCAGTCACCATAAATCATATGAGAACTTTTGGAGAAGTTATTTCAGATCAAATTAAGTGTTAACGTGTTAATTAATGTTGAATTTGTCTTATTAACTTATAATGTATTAACACTGAGTCCATCCTATAACGCGTTATCGTATTGATGGTGTTGCATGTTAAAACTCAGTCCATTTTAACGTGTAAGCGAGTAAAAAAGTACTTGATCTGTTAGGATTATCTTGGTCAGCTGAGAAGTACTTATTGCAAGGCACATCTAGCAATAAGAAAGAAGTGTATTATAAGAAAAGTAATTTATTGGTTGAAAGAGAGAGAGAACGGTTTTGTCAATCCCTCTCAACCAATAAAATTATTTTATCAATATCCACGTCATGTTCGTTACAAGATACATTTACAAGAAGCAATTATTCCCTACTGCAAAGATATGCTGTCATGTTTTATAATCTATTAAAATATGATAAGGACTAGTGAGGTGGCCATTTCTAGCCACCTAAGTTTGCAAAACCCATCATGGCCCATCATGATCCTGCAGGAGGGCGTGGCCCCTCGGAGAGGTGTCACGTGTCAACAGAAAGGGCCTATAGATCTCAAGCACGGTCTCTGCGCCCGAACACCGTCAGGATCCTGGGGGTTGTCTCCAGACACCCCCCAGCCTGTTCAGTCTAGGTGTTGTCCACCGAACAGGCCTGGTCCAAGCATGTCATGGTCCCGCTGGCATAAATTGCGCCTGGGCACCATGCACCGATCAACGGTTCTAGCTACCGAACAGTCGGTCTATCCCATCGAACAGGCTACCTGCTTGGTACCTTCTGACTAGGGAAATCCGAGCAGCCTTTCATCTCCTTGAGATGGTTACAATTGTCGCGCAGCACGCGCCCCACGATCAAGTGGTGCGTTAACTACAGGGCCCTTCAACGGGCGTCTCAACGTGTAACTCCCCACCAAGGGTGCCAACGGGCGCGTCCTTTCCGACACTGGTAAGAGACATTCCGTCCAACTTCCTCATCACCTTCGCCTATAAAACGGCTCAGGTAACCTCCACGCAGAGGTACGCAACCTTGAAGACTCACACTCGCCTTCGCACAACACATACGAGAACCCCCTTTCCTCCAAGCTTTTCCAGTTTGATACTGACTTAGCCATCAGAGGGTTCTCCCCGGTTGAAAATCGGGCCCCCCTGATCTCGTTCTGGTCTTGCAGGCTTCTGTTCGCGTCGGCGATCGTCTTCCCACCTTCTTCAGTGGAGGCTTGTTTGGCTCAGGCCCAAATAGGGAATACACCACCAAATAGGCCAGCTGGTGGATGCCACGTCCGGTCACGAGCTTCTCAACTTTTTGGATGCGTATTCTGGTTATCAAGATCAGCATGCACTCTCCAGACCAGGATGCCACCACGTTCGTCACCGATCTGGGCTTATATTGTTTCACCAGGATGCCATTTGGTCTGAAGAACGCTGGCGCTACATACCAGCGGCTGGTCAACAAGATGTTCGAGTCGCAGAATGGGTGAAACATGGAGGTCTACGTTGATGATATGCTGGTCAAAACGCTCCCGAGCATTGACCACATCTCCGACCTTGAAGAGACCTTCGCAACTCTGCGAAGGTACAACATGAAGCTCAATCCAGCTAAGTGTGTGTTTGGAGTACGCTCGGGTAAATTCCTTGGCTTCCTCATCTCAAACAGAGGAATAGAGGCCAACCTTGAGAAAATTCAAGCCATACTTGAGATGGGCAGTCCCAAGACCATGCGCGATGTCCAACATCTGACTGGACGTCTAGCCGCACTTAACCGGTTCATGTCCCGAGCAGCAGAGAGGAGTTTCAACTTCTTCAGGTTGCTGCGAGGCCCCAAAGGCTCCTCACAGCAAGGGGGGCATGTACGGTGGACCGAGGACTGCGAAGCTGCCTTCACCGAGCTGAAGGCATATCTGGCAGCCCCACCTGTTCTCTCGAAACTTGTGCTTGGGGAACCCTTGTTCGTGTACCTTTTGGTTACTGAACACTCCATCAGCGTAGTGTTGATCAGAGAAGAGGCAGCGACAAAACATCCAGTCTATTACATTAGCAGGGTCCTTTAGGAGGCTAAAAAAAGGTACCCCGAGCATAGAAACTCGCCCTGGCACTGGTAACAGCCGCATAGAAGCTTAGGCCTTACTTCCAGGCCCACTCAATTATGGTCCTTACCGACCAGCTGTTGAAGCTTATCGTTCAACGGCTAGAGGCTTCCGGTAGGCTCATCAAATGGGCCATTGAGCTAGGTGAATTTGACATTAGCTACCGTCCAAGGACGGCCATCAAGGTGCAAGCGTTGGCGGATTTCGTGGCAGAGTGCACCCTTCTGACTGAGCAGTACCCTCCATTGGCTGACGAGCCCCCATGGGAGCTCTACGTGGATGGATCCTCTTGTGTCACAAGGAGTGGGGCAGGCTTGGTTCTCACCTCTCCGGAAGGTTTAGAGTTCCAATACGCCCTCAGGTTCCGCTTCTCCGCCTCCAATAACATGGCTGAGTATGAGGCACTGTTGTCCGGAATCTGAATGGCTAGGCACCTTGGAGCACTTCGGCTACGGGTCTTCAGCGACTCGCAATTGGTCGCCAGCCAGGTGAGCGGACACTTTGAAGCAAGGGAGCCCCGCATGGCACAATATCTCCAACAGGTGAAAAGCCGGGCAGAGGGTCTCCTCTACTTTGAAGTCATACATGTCCCACGGGAGCAGAACGTGCGAGCTGATGCACTTGCCAAACTAGCATCTTCAGGTGACATCGCCCCTTCTCGCTCTGTATTCATAGAAGAGCTCGCCTCGCCAAGCATTGAGGTAGACGTAGTCGCCATTGAGGCTGGCCCTCCAGCTTTGAGCTGGATGGACCCCCTCATGGCCTATCTGCTTTGAGGTGAGCTCCTGTCTGATCAAGGCGAAGCCCGCAAAATTAGGTTGTGCTCCCAGAGGTTCACCCTCATTGAAGGCCAACTATACTGGCGATCCCTCTCGAGGCCTCTCCTGCGATGCCTTAGCCCTACGAAGGCAGCATCGGCCACCGAAGAGGTCCATGAAGGGTTGTGCGGAAGCCACTTGGGGGGCAAAACGCTGGCGCGTAGCATCATCCGAGCAGGTTTCTGGTGGCCTTCCCTGCAAAAGGACTACATGTCTTTCATCAGGAGGTGTCTGGAGTGTTAGAAGTTCAAGTAGCTCATTAAGCAGCCAGCTGAGCAACTACACACCCTATTCGAACCACGCCCTTTCACCAAATGGGGGATTGACATCCTGGGTCCATTCCTAGAGGCTCAAGGGCGAAAGAAGTTTCTGTTCGTTGCCATCAACTATTTCACTAAATGGATCGAGGCTGAACCCGTTTCTGCCATCATCGACCGAGCCGCGTGGAAGTTCGTCTGGAAGAACATCCTCTACCAGTTCGGTGTTCCAAAGGTAATCACCTTATACAACGGGAAGCAGTTCAACATCACGTACTTCAAGTAGAAATGCTTCGAGCTCGGCATCTACAACCACTTCACCTCAGTTGCACACCCCCAGGCAAACGATCTGGTCGAGAACACCAACCAAACATTGCTGCATGGGATTCGCACAAGAGTTGAGGCTGCAGGAGGTTCATGGATCGATGAGCTCCCCAACGTGCTATGGTGTCACCGAACAACAGCACGAGTGGCCATTGGGGAGACTCCCTTTCACTTGGCCTACAGCTCAGAGGCTGTGGTACCATTGGAAGTAGCTCTCCCCACTATTCGGACAACTCACTTCGATGAGGCTGCCAACAACCGCACACTACGGGAGAAACTCGATATGCTCGGCGAATGCCAAAGCGACACTAGCATTAGACTGGTCTCCTACCAATAGTGGCTTGCGCAATACTACAATGCCCGAGTTCGGGAGCGGCACTTCTTCGAAGGTGACCTAGTTATGTGCCGCTGCTCGGCATCGGATCCCCGAAGAGCAGTTGGTAAACTCGCCCCTAAATGGGAAGGACCTTATCAGGTCACCCAAGTTCTCAGAAAAAGCTTCTATAAGCTAACTGCTCCTGGTGGCGAAGCCATACCAAGAACCTGGCATGTGTCTAACTTGAAGGCTTACTATTTATAAAAGCCTCCTGACTGGCATCCTGCTTCTCTCCTTCCCGTTCTTTCGGTCGGCTTGAGAAAGTATTCGAGACATCCCTATTCCCAGCTGTTCAGCTTAAAGGGATAGGGTGATACCTCCAAGTAAAAAGGTGTTTCACATAAACCCCTGGTCGGAACTTTCTCACAGTTCCAAGAGACCTGCGCGATAACTCTGAACCCTTTGCAATGACCGACGAATTCCGATTCGGGTAGAACAAGCATAAAGGAATGGAGATAGAAAAAGCGAAGCCATCTATGAACCTAAAGGAGGATCTATTCAGATTCTTCTTACAAAAAGCTCACTGAGGTTGAGCTACAAAGAAAAAAGAGAAAAGAAGATACAGTCATTGAGCTTGCTCAGAGGGACTTGTGCGACCGCTGACGGAGGACATCCACCCCGACTAGAAGTGCTCGAAACACACTCCATCCAGGTGCGGATCTTGAGCCCGTCTTTGGCACTCCTTGAGTGCAGCCTCAAAGGCCTCGCGAGCGTACTCCAGCGTGGCCAGCCGCCATACCCGGTCTTCTCCATCACCAAGTCCCACCTTATAACAAAGCGTGCCATATTGCTCCAAGTCTTCCTTGAAGCTTGGCCCCGCCTTGTATTCAGTAACACCGCGGGACTTAGCCTCGGACAGAACGTTGGCAAGTGCCTCCTTCTCTGCCCGAGTGACGGCTAGGTTGAGCTCGGAGGTGTGGAGCACCTCTTGGAGGTTCTTCGCCTCCTCTTTCAGCTCGGTCTCTCGTGCCTTGTGCTGGGCCTCGAGCTCTTTGCAGAAGGCAAATTCAGCCTCCCACATATGCTTGTGGTTCTGCCTGCGCTCGACAAGCCGCTTCAGCACCTCCAGCGACTTCGAGACATTCTCTGTCAGCGCCTCCACGTCGACGTCCTCCTCGTCATCTTCCTCGGTGCGGCACCCTGCTCGTAGACCTCCCCCGAGAGCTCGAGAGTATCCTCCGAGCTTAACCCCTGACACCGCGCCAGCACTTCTAACTGTGACGCGGTGGGCTGTGGGGGGAGATCCCTGGGCGTCCTTCCCTGAAAGCGCTCCAAGGCTGCCTCCAGAGCTGACACCGAAGGTGCCGATGGAACCTTCACCTTCAGTGACTGCGACAAGGGGAGGTGATCTCCTTCGGAGCAGGCGTGATCCTCCTCAGCAGCGATGGTCTGCCCCGCGGGAGGCCCCTCTCCTCTGACCGCCTCGACAGTACCCGCTCCGGCTGTCACCTCTACGCCCCCTATTGGAGCCAGAGGCCCCCGAGGTTTTTCCTCCTCGGTCCCGGCCGCCAGCTCGGTCTCAAGGACTCCCGCAGTGACCGTCTGCACGGGAGCCTCCACGGCTGCTACGGGAGGGGAAGTGGGGGTCGTCATCCCCTGGGTGGCTTCCGCCGCACGTGCCTCCTCGTCGGGCATTTTCGTAGTGGGTGCCGTCTTGTTGGCCCCGCCGAAGTTCGACCCCTAGATTGTTGCGTCTTCGCCTTCCGCCACGGTCAGCTCGGCCGCCGTGCTACTGGATGCTCCGATCGCTGCCATAGTTCGGCTCGCAATGGAGCATTGGGGCTTGTATGGCCCTGCTCGCTCCCTTGTGGAGCCTTCGTCAGATTGGTCGCTCACCACGACCAAACCTAGCTCGGCACCAACCCCTTCAGCAGTCAGGGGTTGCATCTCGATGACGGTGCTCGGCCTCGTCTTCTCGGCCGCCTTTACCAACCTTCGCTTCTTTCGCACAAGCTACGGGGTCTCTTCCTCCTCCTCGGCGGATGGACGCGCAGCCCTCTTCGCCTTCTTCAAGCCGGTTTCCCCCCGGAGACTTATCTTCAGGGGCTTCTTCTTAGCAGCTTGCCTATCGGCAGGTCTGCTCAGCGTGGCAGCAGGGGGAAGACCATCGCCCGTGATCGCCACGTATGACGTGACAACGATCTACTCGGTGTAAAGGGCCATGTCCTCCCTGTCCATGCTGGCAGTTAGCTCCTCAGCACCTAGGCAAGGAGAAGAGGTAAGGGAGACGTCTCCTAAAAAATATTTTTTCTAGAGATAGGGATTTTCACTTACACCATGCTCGGCTGAGCCCATGTTGGACGAGCTGGGCTTCTGTTAAGTACTCCTCCGCCTTATCCACAAAAATGTTGCTGAGGCAGTCTGCGAGCTTCGCCGCCTCCCGAACCAGCATGGGATAGGCGTCCTTGACGCGCGGATCCTTGACCCGAGTAGGGAACCCCCATTCTGATGCTGCCTCATTGCGGGCGATGAAGAGCACCCGGTGCGTCCACCCTTTGTTGTTGGAATACTTGGGGGAGAAGTCGATCCACATTCTGTTCGGCCTATGCTTGGTGTAGCATATGTTGTAGCCGGTCATCGGAGATACCGCCAGACTGAACTGGCTCTGGAAGAGGTCTGTCGTTGGCTCGATCTTCCTCACCTTGCAAGAGATGCAAAAGATGTAGATTGTGTGCCAGGAGTTCGGCATCAACTGGATAGGGGAGATCCCCCATGCATTGGGTAGGTCCCTGGCCACTGCCGGCAGGGGTAACCGGAATCCCACCTCCAGCAGGTCCTGGGACATCGCTATGCACCCAGGCCTCTGCACGGAGTACGTATCCTCCTCCTTTGCGAGGACGATATCGTATTCCTCCCCGATCCAGTACCGCTCGCGGAAACCTTCGAAGAATCGGTACCTCATCTCCTGGGGTGCCTCCGACGCCGTCCTGCTCGCTCCGGCGATAGATACGGCCTTCCCTTTCTGCGACATCTCGGAAGTTGCAGGAGCAGCAAGGAAGAAGCAGGCGACTGGAGAGCACGAGGAAGAAGGAAACGAAGAGGATAGAAGAAGAAACCTTTCGAAATGCCAAAGGAGTAAGTCTCGCCTTCGTCCCACCTCTTCCTTATACGGAAGGAGGGGCGTGAAAACCAAAGGCGAAAAGAAGCAGTGCGATTCAAACCCTCCGTCGCGTGCCCCCCGGACGACACGTACGTCATCTTCATGATGATGGCTTTCTCCGACCCCGAGAAGAACTCCAAGCGGTGTCACCCAAAGAGATCGTTCGTGATGCCGAGGTCAGCATCGCATTTAATGCGAAGAGACAACCGGGCAGACATCCTCTCTCAAGGCACTCCGGACACCGAGTACGCCTGAGAGAGTGGGGGGCAAGTGTGGTGGCCATTTCTAGCCACCTAAGTTCGCAAAGCCCATCATGGCCCATCATGATCCTATAGGCGGGCGTGGCCCCTTGGCGAGGTGCCACGTGTCAACGAAAAAGGCCTATAGATCTCAAGCACGGTCTCCGCGCCCGAACACCATCAGGATCTTGGGGGTTGTCTCCAGACACCCCCCACCTTGTTCGGTCTAGGTGCTGTCCACCGAACAGGCCCCGCTCCAAGCATTTCATGGTCCCGCTGGCATAAATTGCGCCCGGGCACCATGCACCGATCAACAGTTCTAGCTACTGAATAGCCAGTCTAGCCCACCGAACAAGCTACCGTCTTGGTACCTTCTGACCAGGGAAACCCAAGCAGCCTTTCGTCTCCTTGAAACGGTTACAACTTCCACGCAGCAAGCGCCCCACGATCAAGTGGTGTGTTAACTACATGGCCCTTCAACGGGCGTCTCAACGCGTAACTCCCTGCCAAGGGTGCCAACGGGCGCATCCTTTCCGGTACTGGTAAGGGACGTTTTGTCCCACTTCCTCATCACCTTCGCCTATAAAAAGGCTTAGATAACCTCCACGCAGAGGTACGCAACCTTAAACACTCACACTCGCCTTTGCGCAACACATACGAGAACCCCCTTTCCTCCAAGCTTTTCTAGTTTGGTACTGACTTAGCCATCGGAGGGTTCTCCCCGGTTGAAAACCGAGCCCCCCTGATTTCGTTCTGATCTTGCAGGCTTCCGTTCGCGCCGGCGATCGTCTTCCCACCTTATTGAGTGAAGGCCCGTTTGGTTCAGGCCCAAATAGGGAATACACCACTACAACTAGAAATAAGGTGCACCAAAACTCGAGGACTAGAAGGTTCATGAAATTTTGGCAAGGACTGACAAATAATGTCAGTCCCTGCCATCAAACATCAAACTAGAATTTTGATAATTATATTTTGGTTTTTAGAACTAAAAAATCATAATTATGTATGATGATTAAAGATTGAAAATGAAGTAATATAGTGACCCAATTACGAGTCATGCAACCAGAGAAGACTAATTATTTATTTAAAAAGAGCACACACAAAGAGAGAGAGAGAGAGAGAGAGAGAGAGAGAGAGAGAGAGAGAGAGAGAGAGAGAGAGAGAGAGAGAGAGAGAGAGAGAGAGAGAGATTTGCTGGTATGCGGCCGGTACTAATTATGAGTGTCCTGCAAGTCAACTTACATTGGTGATGACACTTGTATCTTGTACTAATCTCTTTTGATATTTTAATAATATTATTAATATCATTTTCTCACTATGTATTACATGCATGTGATGATGATATATATATATATATATATATATATAATGTGATGTCCATAGATCCGTGTAATGAGAATTTGATCATGATAATGATATCAATTCTCTTTAAATGCAGATTCTAAATATTTCTGATCATAGGTTACTCGAAAAGGATATCGAGATAACCAGATAGACCAGTATGTTATATACCCGTCTATATGATGGAAGTAGCTGGTCTCATTACTATTTGTGTGGAGACAGTAGGGGTATGGTGTATGTGCTCATTGAATAATGAGTTCACTGAATGATCTACTCTCGGAATGTTGTATGGTTGATGATACTTGATTGTCAAACAACGATTCCGTGGTCCCAGTTGTGTAACTGATTAGTGAACTTGAGACACCAAAGATGTCTTAGTTGAGTACTACATTCTTTGATACTGGACATAAAAGGTTTAGAAGTTCTAGATCTAGTATATTCGGTTATTGAGAATGGTAGTCAACCTTACGAAGGCAATTGTGTGTCAATAAAGGATCATCCACTCTTGGTATCATGAGAGAAATATCCCATGTGTTCTTACTCAAGCAAATCTCTGGTCAGGGTTGATCGGATTGCGAGAGAAGGAGTTCTCCAGGAGAATCCGATAACAGTGAGAATCAAATGGATTCCGCATAGGCCTGACAGTACCATGCTTAATATATGATCTCTGGGATATTAGTTGGATGAGGGGCTAAAGGTATACGGTAAGTGAGGGCAAAAAGGCCCAATAGATTTGATCACCCTATACCGTCTGGGCATTATGGCATAGTGGCTTAGTACATCCACAGTCGATGAATTGAGATAATAATTCACTAAGTTAAAAGGAGTTATGAGTTAGGAGTTCTGAGTCAGAAGGGTTCTGACGAGTGCGACTCACGACCAGCTCGGTATTGGGCCTAGAAGGTCACACATATAAGGTAGATGACGTGACAATAATAGAAGATTGGATAAGAGTTATCTAATATGAATTCTCTCACCTGAATGTCATGCAGTCTGTGTGGTAAATGACAGTGTTTGTTGTCGTCAACAACTTTGACTCCCCATGGGACAGTCGGAACATGGTAGACGAAAGATATGTTATTGTCAACGGTTGATGACAACATCGACTGTCACTAGCACTTCTACTTCGACTGGTATTGACTTGCCAATCAAAGTCATGTTAACAGCGAGATCGATTGTCATCAAATGACTTTGACAACAAGATCGACTGTCGTTTACATGTTGTTGATGACAAGGTGCTTACCGTCAACATGGGTTAATGACAACATATGGTGTCGTCAAGATGATCTTGGCGACACACGATGTTGACATCAATCTAAGTATGGCCTTAGACATACCAAGCATGGCATACACATCCCTCCCATGCTTGGGAGGGTTGGTGGGCATTGTATAGGGGTGAGGAGCTCCGAGAAAACCCATGGGCTGGGTTTTTTTGGCAGCTCTCTCACCCCCTTCCTCTCCAACATCTTCTCTTCTCCTCCCATTATCCTCTCAAGAGTTTGAGGGAGAGAGGAGACCAAAAGGGTGAGAGCCTCTTCCCCTCCTTTTTGTTGTTTCTATAGTTTTGTTGCTGCCATGTTGTGGCGATGATGAAGGGAATTGATGCCGACGTGGAGTAGGCATCGTCGTCAATCATCAGGATACTGCTAGAGAGGAGTTTGAGAGAGCTTCTTCCTTCTGGCAGGTCAGGTTCTGCACGTCAGGAAATTTACAAACTCCCCTAGGTAAGATGGTCTTAACCTTGTATGGTTTGCGTGAGAGTCATGCCCCCAGACATCATCCCAGTCTGATAGTTTAATGTGGGAAACATGATTATTTTGTTTTAAACTTCATTATGCTACACATGAGATGCTCAACTAGCCCCTTTGGTACGGCACGACCCCTTGACACTCCCCATGGGCAGGATTTCAATTTTTTTTTAAGTTTCCCGCCATTGGATCAAGATCCAATGACAGGTGCTATGGTACAGCAGTGCCGCACACATATATGGGGAGAGAGAGAGAGATGATGCAGAATGGCGGCAAAAAAAAATTTCAAATCACCTACGCACCTGTGGCACCACATATCACGTGCGCACGCCTCCGCGATCCATTGGATGGCAATCCAATGGATCGCAATGTACCCGAAGGCCCTGCCGCACTCTAGAATTTTTCTATATATATATATGTAGTTCATAATATGAGGTGTTTTTAAGATAAAACTATGCAAGCTTCATCTAAAACAAATAATATCTCATAAAAGTTGGATTGAATTATGAAAATTAGCCACTATTATTTTATCTTCATCATATTAACAATAAGGTTTACTTCCAATATCGTATGTAGTTGTTGCAGCTGCCTTCCGCATGACTTCTTTTTTTTTTTATGTGCTAGGCCAGTTTGTTTAGTCTTTGAACATGTACAACGAGATCTTGGGTTCAATATTCAAGATCGGCACCTAAATCTTGAATAGATACAAATCTTGAGACAATTTCTTTATATCTTGCCAAATTTGGGTATCAAACCATACGTCTTGGTGTAGGGTGGAGCGTCTAACCAACCGGACCACTCTTAATATATATATGCCTTCCATATCACTTAGAAAGGTTGCCAATGATTCCACGCAGAATTCTTAAATTAATGAGATTTTGAGGTGTAGCTCCAAAAGAATATTTTCCCCATAAGTGATCATACCATATCCACACCTATTTACATTTAGTGATGGAATTAAGCAGGTAGGAGAGGATTTGTCTGACATTTGCTAACAATATTCAAGGTGCCAAAGGAGTCGTAAAAATGATTTCCATGTGCCAGAGCAGCCCAACGTAGAAATTCTCTTTGTTGAACAGCTTTTATCAAATTAAGAGAATATTGATAGAGAATGGTCGAAACAGCCTAAGTGGGGTTCTATCTTGTGATCAAATAAGAACTAATAACGTATCAAAAGTGCTTGTGATAGTTCTATCAGTAGGTCCATCTCAATATTGCGATGGGACCTCACACGGTACTGCAAGTTCACATTGAAGGGGTAAAGATTAAAGTATGATAAACAAGTTTATATAACCTGCAATTTTCTTCTAGCTATCTGGACGAATAACAAATTGAAAATGTTCAATTTTCGTGCTTGTCTTCAACGAGAAACAAGTGTACAAATTACCGTCATTTGCTACGTACCCCTTTTTCTTTTGAAAACGCTTGGTACTGTGAGGTCTATGTCGCCGAAAAATAAGCTACGTACTGTTAAAGCCAAAGCAAAAATGAGATAGCTAGTCAGCTGGAAAGTAATGTGTTTAGGGGTACGTCATTGGATTCGGCATAAAACACCGCAAAACAAACACTTGATTTATGCAAATTCCTCGTACGATGGTTTACAGCACTTTACATCAAAACGAAGATCCTTAAGCCAACGTACAACAAAAAAATAAAGAGAAAAATTTATTACATTTGAGTGCAATATGATTAGACAATAAATTTATGTGGCATCTAACAATTAAATTGTCACTTTATCACTCCTCATATGAGAGATGTCACATAAACTATTATCTAATCATATTACATTTAAAATGTAATATACAAGTGTAATAAACTTTTCTAAAAAATAAAAGATCCTTAAGCCAAGATCTTGCTTTGAAGAAGGTGGGGGGGGGGGGGGGGGGGGGGGGATCTGCTCACCGTCGTGCTCTACAGGGGCACAAGAATTCTATCGTCTCACAGGTTGCATGGGAGTTTGTCTCCCACGCGCATCGGATCAAAAGGTGTGGCAGATCAGGGGAAGAGAGGGCCCTGTCACGACGAAGACGGCGGCGCCCTCATGCACGCCCTGAAGAAGTTGCACCCATGCGTCGACTTCTTCCGGCGACCTGCTGCCAGAGCGGCGGGATCCGCATTGAGGGATGGCGGCGCGATCGCGTCGTCGGCAGATGGGTGCTGCGGCGGCTGTGGTAGTTGATGGAGAGGGACGGAGGAGGGGGCGGAGAGGACGCCGCTGTGCCCCTTGAGCTCCCAGGCGGGGAGGGGGTCGCCCCAGATCCGCCCCGACGAGCCCTGCCTCCGGAACGACACCGACGAGCGCTGCAGCGTCGTCATCTCTCTCTCTCCGAGGAGACAGAGGCCTGCTAATGGTGGTAGTGGTACGGACGAGGGTATGGTTGGTGGTGGACGAGGTGGGAGGCCAGGAGGTGGGGGTGTGGTTACTGCTAGACGAGGGGCCAGCCATTGGTAGCGAACGGCCTTGTCTTCGTCCCTCTTCGCTCTTCACAAGCACGTGAGCTGCGTCACCGCGTGTGACAGCGCCCTCTCCGCAAGCAAGGTAGAAACCGGAATTTTTTCGTGAAAATCATTTTCATATGAACAATGGCAAGTATGCTATTATTGCTAAATATTGTCAAATATATTATCCGTAAATAAGAGATATTGTAGATATCATCATCGTCATCGGAGCCCTATCCCTAAATAGTGTTACTATCCATCTATTTAATCATAATTTAACATGAGTTAAAATAACTCATGAAAAGAAAGGGAAAAGTTTAAATTTTTTTAGAAAAAAAGCCCTATAACAGTTTGATATTCCAAAAAATCTCCTGGAATCTTTATAATCCATATAACTCCCCAGTAATCTATCATTTGTGGGAAAAAAGCACCGTAGAATTAGTTGCCATTCAAAAAATGTATCTTCGAGTGGAATATTCCATAAACTTGGGCGGTTAGTTTTCCATAGGACCAAAATGCCATTAATATTCTAGGGAGGTGCTGAAAGCACAATGATATGGTAGGTGAGAGAGAGAGAGAGAGAAAACATAGACAAGAGAGAGGAGGGGAGGGAGCTACTTGCTGGTGGTGGTGGCAGGAGCCACGGCGGTGAGCTTGGCAATTATGATGGAGGGGTTCATCCCCCCACCCCCCCTCCAATCGCGCTCCAAGGAGGTGTTAGAAGCACGCTTCCGCTTAGCCCCGCAACAGCGATGTCTATCCCAAGTGCATCCACGCCCACCTCCTCTACCTCAACCTAGACTGCGGCTACGAGAGGCCCCACAACTATAGCTATACAAGAAACCTCCTCAAGGCCGTTGACCAAAACACCGCTTCACCTCCGCTTGGGTGGGGAGGGGCCTCTGTTGCCCAAGTGTGCTTGAGTCCCTGATGGTGGGGGAGACTAGTCCACTGGTAAATCAAGTGTGCTTGACTCCTTGATGGGCATCAGCACCCCGTGCTGCTCATCACATGGCTATAGGTAGGGGTGTTCACTATTCGGTTCAAACTGAAAAACTAAACCGAACCGAGCGATTCGGTTTGGTTTAGTTCAGTTTGAACTTGGAAAAAAATTGGTTTGGTTCCAAACCAAATCGAAAAAAAAATTCGGTTTGGTTCGGTTTCTAAACTCTATAAACCAAACCAAACCGATTAAACTGAATTACAATAATAAGTTTTAATTTGTATATATCTATCAAATTTATTCAATATATTTATGTAGAAATACATATTATGGAGGGTAATGTTGCCCAACAAGCAATCTCAGAGGGGGGTGAATGGGTCTTTTCAAAAACAATTGGTCAACTAATACCTGTTCACAAAAACATTCACACCACACACACTTCGATTGCGGTTAGTGTTAGTAAGGAAATGAATGCAAAGATAAGCACATACACACTGCACGAAGATTTATTCTGGTTCGGACTTCCTCTCCACAAGAGTCCTACGTCCAGTCCCTGAGCAACAACTCAGGATTTCACTAACAAGGGTACAGTCCCCCTTAAGGACACTACAGCACCCAGCACCCCAGCTGGTCTTCCTTCACACGAAGGGAACAACACCGTGGAACCCACCAGGTCTTCCTTCACACGAAGGGAACAACACCCTGGAACCCACCAGGTCTTCCTTCCAACCGAAGGGCACTACAAGAAAAGTGTTCAGGGATGAAGCCCCTAGATCAAGCTTATAGAGCACAACTTGATCTGAAGCTAAGAACTGAGAAGAAAAGATCTACAACAAAGAACTCTTCTCAGAACTAAAGGCTCTCTCACAGATCTACACTTAGCACAGAGAGCAAGAGCTAGAACAGATGGGATTCTTGGTTTTGCTCTTCGGAAAGCTCACAGATGTTGTAAGCACTGTATCACGATTGTTTTTATTCTGGAGCTTCAATCTTCTATTTATATCTTCGATTTGAAAATTGAATGTTGAAGTGTCTATTGTCTCTTAGTTCTGGTTTACGTTAGACTGCATGGTCTTGTAGAAGTTCAATGATCTTTTGGCTTTTCATGCACATAAAGAGAGAAGATCTTCTGTAATATCCTTTGGCGTCTATTTTGTCCAACGTTGTATGACGAGTGCTGTCAGAGACCTGCACGCATTACAAGCTTAAACAATAGACAGCTAAGCTGTCTCTTGTTGTCAGTCAACGTTAGATTAATTTTATACAGAAATAGAAGTTCCATTCTATTCTTCTAAAAGGATGTTTATAGAATAATCATGAGAATAGAAGATATCATTTGCATGCACTGCAGTGATATGTTCAGTCATAATAAATGCATGGATGTTAGAGAGATATACGTGAAGATTTTGACTTTTCAACGTACTCAGAAACGAGTTCAAATGTCAAGTCGTTATATTCCATGAAATCGTTACATGTATGACTTATGAAATCGTTATGCAAACAAGTGAATCGTTGTGCATTCATAAGTAAACAGATGCATACACAAATCGTTATATATATTAATAATCAAATTGTTAAGGACAATGTGAGTAAATCGTTGTTTACTATATCGAATCGTTACAGCGACCAAGTTGTTATGTAACTTATCGAATCGTTATAGTGACAAAGTTGTTATGTAACTTATCGAATCGTTACAGGGATCAAATCGTTATGACGGTATAGGCAAGTCGTTGTGAAGCAAGTCGTTACAAGCAAATTGTCGTGAAGGCAAATTGTTATGATCACTTACGAAATCGTTGTGTGGGCAAATTGATGCGATTATTTAACGAATCGTTGTGAGGGCAAATCGATGCGATCACTTAACGAATCATTGTGAGGGCAAATCGATGCGATCACTTAATGAATTGTTGTGAGGGAAAATCGATGCGATCACTTAACGAATCGTTGTGAGGGCAAATCGATGCGATCACTTAACGAATCGTTGTGAGGGCAAATAGATGCGATCACTTAACGAATCATTGTGAGAGCAAATCGTTGTTCTTACTTAAGAAAACGTTATGAAAACAAATCGTTACGATCACTTAACGAATCGTTGTGAGGGCAAATCGATGCGATCACTTAACGAATCGTTGTGAGAGCAAATCGTTGTGATACCAAACTTGATAACAAATCCTTATGAGTATGAATTCATTATGACTCTACTAAAATCATTATACTTCACAGGAAATCGATGTATACGAGGAAATCATTATGATTCTAAGAAAATCATTATAACAACTAGAGAGTCGATGTGTACTTAGAAAATTTGTAAGCTATGAAGTTTAAACTGCTAGTATGAAGGATACTTACCAGTTTGGCTTGTTTGTTTTTGTTTTATTTCCTGTGCTTAAGACTTATAGAAAATTCGTTAGAATAGTTTTGTTAATCACCAAAATAGATAAGTAATTTGTTTAAAATACTTAGAGACAATTGGATCATCAATCTCCCCCTTTTTGGTGATGACAAAACATAGCATTAAATAAAGATGTTCTGAAATAACAATTTAGAAATTAAACTAGTGACATTTCGGAATCATAAGAGATGTATTTCAGAAGTGCTATATTTCTCCCCCTTTTTGTCATTTAAGCAAAAAGATAAAGTATTAAGACAAAGAAAGAGAGAAAAGAGAGTGAGAAAATAAGAGAGATATATTTAATTGTCCTGAGGAGTTACAGGGATGTAAAAAGCAGGAGACAAAAGAGAGGCGTGCCGACGAATAATGGGCAAGGCCTGTCGTTCTTGCTCCTCAAAATAAGTCTGAAACGCCCCAAAAGGAATAGCGTAAGATGGGCCCATGTTAGGCAACATCCTTTGAATATGAAGCTGCCACTGAGTACTTAGAAATTGCCATATTCATCGGTGCCAAGGGAAAGTTTGTAGGTACTGAATGAACCAAAACTGGCGAACCGAAGAAATTGGTTGATCTTGATAGGATAGAATAACTTATTCTACAGAAGATCTTGCTTCAATGCCACAAACAGCTTGTACCGCTCGACCTACTGAAGATAAGAGTCCTGAACTAAATTGATAGAATTCAGGTCCAAGAATGCTTTAGCTATGAGAGTAGGCTTGCCGGCCTTAAATAAGGAGTTGTTCAAGGCTTCCAATTGAAGAGCTGACTGATTATAGTGCTTTTCCCAGTCAGTGGGAGAAATCCTTTCACATTCTAACAATAGAGGAGCAAGTACTTCAGAGAAAATATGCCCTAGGTGAAATTCTATGAAGATAAACCTTTGGAAGGATGGAAGTCAACCCTATCGAGCTGATATCCTTCCCATGACGCGAGCGAATCTCTCAAAGATAACAGGACCTACTGAGGAGTCCATGACCAAGGAATGCAACTTAGGAAGGAATACAGAGTCTGGAATTTGTAGGGTGGCAAAATCCACCTTGAAAGAGCAGTTGACTGGATTTTCAATTTTTAATGAAGCAACTGCTCCTTGGAACTGACCCAACTGAACTTCAGGTAACTTGTGAAGATACCAGTAATCATTGAATAACTGAAAGTACCTGATGAGCTTCACTTCCTTTTGAATGAAAGGGGCCCAGAGGGATTTGTGATGAATGACAAACCACTCAGAGAGAGTGAGTGGAGAGTCCCTGGGTGGAAACCTTTCAGACTTTGCAAGAAGATATTTCCTATAGAGAGCTGAGTGTCCTTTGGCCCACTGATCTTCAGATTTGCATTCAGCCATTTTGAAGATTTTGGATTGATCAACTTTTGAGAAGTGGTTGTATGGAAGGACAAGTCAGATTTAGAAAAGGAACACCAAAAATGGTGGCAAGAATACATTTTTGAAGATATTCTCGATAGAGTGGTTTCCTCCGATTTTCAATAGTGAGGGAAAACCAAAGAGGAGGAAATTTAGGTTCAGGAGGAAGATCAAGAGCAATGGAGAGTTTCCTCTTTTTAGAGATAGGACTAGAGGAGTCAGTCCTGTGGACATGAGAGGCAACTGACAGAACGGACTGGATGGTGGAGATTTCCAACTCATCCTCGAATTTGTCTAGAAATGGGCCTTCGAGTTGAGCACCTTTAGGAATGAAGGTGACAAAGGAAGGAAGAGTAGGAGGATGGAGAAATATTTGATGAGGAGAAGAAGGTGAGATGGATGGTCCATCTAAAGAAGGAACAGAGGAAGAGGAGGCTCCAGCAGATGATGAGGCTGGAGGGTCTTCAGAAATGAAAGGAGGTGGTGGAATGGATGTAGAGGAGGCAGGAGGAGAGGTGGATTGAGATGGAAAAGGAGCTGGGGAAGAGATGGTGTGAGGCATGGGTTGTTTGAAGGTGATGGGTGTTGGAGGTGCTGTGGATGAAGAGGGTGGTGAAGGAGGGGCTGGAGTTGCAAGAGATGAAGATTCATGGGCTTCAGGAGCTGCAGCGGGTTCTTCTACACTTGGCTCCATATCCTCAGAAATCACTGGTCTTGGTGGTCCAACTGCAATCTCAGGTGGCCCGGATGGCCCTACCTTCACAACTTCAACAGAAGCTTTCATTTCTACGGGTTCCTCTACAATGCTTTGTGGCCCGAATGGCCCTGATGATGTCTCTGGAATATGCCCTGATGGCTCAGCTATCTCGCCTTGCTGCATGGCCTCAGAAGGCCCTAAGCTGCTAATTTGTGCAGCTGGAGAGGGAACAGGAGGGGCAGAGGAGGATTGCTTCCTCGAAGAGATCAGCTTCTTGATAGTGTCAAACTCACTTTTCATCCATTTGCATAATTGCTTGAACATTCTGAAATCATCTCTCAAGTTGTGTACTTCAGTGGACAAAGTTCCAATCTCGTTAGCTGCTGAGGCTTGGTTACTGATAATAGACTGAATATCAGATTGAATAGAAGAAAGAGCTGCGCTTTGCTCATTCAGTCTTTTAACAATGGGCTTCAGATTAACCTTCAGCTGATTCTTCTTAGACCTCTTATGTGCAATTCTTTTCCTTTTGCCACCTGGCCTTTCACTGGGCTCCACGAAATTATCATGCTCTTCATTTATTAAGGGAACACTCCCAGTGCCCTCCCCCTGAGGAGTTGTTTGCTCATCAACTTCTTGCTCCCCCTGAATGGGAGCATCATCCATGACTATATCATCATGAGTCACTTCTTGCTCTCCCTGACTAGGTTCTTCCTCCATATCTATCTCATTAGTGTGGCCTGATGCCACAGCTTCTTGTTTCTTGCTAGCAACCTCTTCCACATCTTGAGTGCTTGGAATGGACTCAAGTGTTCTTTGGAGGACTGACCCTATCCTATAAGTAGGAGGGGCAATCTCTTGAAATTCTTCTACAGGCACGAGGTGCTCTAGAGGAATATCCTCTATCCTTCTGTCACTGGGACTGATTTCCTCAACAATTTCTTGAATAACATCAGCTGCTTGCTCTTCTGCTGGTGCTGCTGCCTGTTCTGCTGACTTCTCCTGAACAACTTGAGATTCTCCTCTGGCACTTTCTGGATCAATTGGAGCATCAGGTACTGCTGCTGCTGGAGCTTCTGGAATTTCTTCTTGAACCTCTGATGCTACTGCTGCTGATTCCTCTTGATTCAATTGAACTGCAACCTCTCCTACCTCTTCCTGGACTTCTTGGTCTTCGCCAATTATGGCCTCACGCTCAGCCATAGAAGTCTTGGTCCATACACCATTTATCACAGAAAATCCGCTTTTCCTTAAATTTCTACTGTGAATAGCTTGCCCCATCTTCTCTACTACTGCCCCAGACAAATTTATGCCAAAATGTTTGAATACTTTAGAGAGCAGATGGGCATATGGCAGAGACACATTTAATTTACTCTTTGTGTCCCATATCTGAGTATGAGCAAACTTCATTCATTCCAAAATAACTTCAGCCATGTTTATCTCCTTGTTTTGGATGGCCCAGAACATCATGTCCGAATCAGCTTTGGTGCATGTGGAGAATGTAGCACTCCTTGGAACCAAAATTTGACAAACTATAAAGTGCAGTAGACGGTTGAATGCATTCATCTGATTAATATCAAGTTTTCCAGCCTTCAACCGAAACTCGGGACCTACAATCCCTAGACCCTTTGCCTGGGTATCCACCGTGTGAATCCCACTGTGACCAGTGGTGCAAACACCAAATAGAGACCTCAAAAGCTCATGATCGATTCTAATCTGGGTACCTTTGACAGATGATGTCAAGGACCCGTCCGCCTCAGTTCTCAAGCAAACATAGAAAGCTTTCACCAAATCTAGATAGCTTACCTCAGAGAAAGTTTCAATTTCCATCCACTTCATCCTTTCCATAGCTGCCACGATGCTGTGCATCCCATTCTTTTCCAAGTCTGCAATATCTACTGTCTTGTTTCCACAGAGCTTCGTCTTCACAAAGGTGAACCTTTCCTGCTGCTCCGCTGTGAGGAACTCGGCTCCATAGCCCCCAACGCTGCCGGAAACAACAGGTGCGGCCATGGATTTGAATGGAGAAGGTTTCTGGAAGATTAGAGTGAGGAGATGAGCAGAAACCCTCAAGGAATTTCTTGCGGGAAGGAGTTTGGATCTTGAAAGCTCAGAGAGTCGATGCCGGAGTCGATAGGGTATCGCCTCAGGCAGGACGAAGGAGAGGAAGAGGGGATGCGAATCGTTACCACATGGATTTCGGGTGTATCAAAGGAATAATGACTTTTTCGAAACCGGAGGCACTTTGATGATAGAAAACGACAAAACGACCAGTTCGATAGGAATAAATGCTTATAAAATAGCGAATCGCCAGAAATGACCAAAAAAAATTTATGGAAATCTGCTTAAATTCAGGGAGGAAAAATAATTAACACTCTGATAATTTATATTTCAGTTTTATACAGATAAATCTTTCACAATTTGCACATGCCTAATTCCCTTCTAAGAGATGTAAACCTCTCTTCAGGTAAGGCCTTTGTGAAGATATCTGCTAACTGATTATTTGTATTAATAAATGAAATATCTATATTGCCATTAGCTACATGATCACGAATAAAATGATATCTAATCTCAATGTGTTTTGTCCTTGAATGTTGTATTGGATTCTTGGTGAGATTTATGGCACTGGTGTTGTCGCATAATAAGGGGATTGCCTTCATATGTAGCCCATAATCCTCAAGTTGCTGTTTGATCCATAGGAGTTGTGTACAGCAACTTCCAGCAGCCACGTACTCAGCTTCAGCTGTAGACAGTGCTACTGAATTTTGCTTCTTTGAGGACCATGATATCAGACATCCTGCAAGAAATTGACAACAGCCACTGGTGCTTTTTCTATCGATTTTGCATCCAGCGTAGTCAGCATCAGAATATCCTACCAAATTAATTTGACATGATTTTGGATACCATAAACCTAAGTCATGAGTTTTGGCTAAATATCTGAAAATTCTTTTAACACTGATTAGGTGAGATTCCTTAGGGTCTGTCTGATACCTAGTACACATGCATACGCTAAACAATATATCAGGTCTACTGGTAGTTAAATAAAGTAATGAACCTATCATACCTCTGTAGATCTTTTGATCTATCTTCTTACCATCCTTGTCATTGTCCATCCTTGTTGATGTGCTCATAGGTGTTGACAATGGCTTGGCATTATCGAACCCAAACTTCTTTAAGAGTTCTTTGATGTACTTGGCTTGACAGATGTGGATGCCTTCCTTTCCTTGTTTGATTTGCAGTCCAAGGAAGTAGTTAAGCTCCCCCATCATACTCATTTCGAATTCTCCCTGCATAAGCTTCTCAAATTACTTGCAAAGAGATTCATCAGTAGAACCAAATATTATATCATCAACATATATTTGAACAAGCAGAATATGTTTGACCTTAGATTTGACAAATAATGTACTATCTACTTGACCTCTAGTGAAACCATGGTCTAATAGAAATGAGCTAAGCCTTTCATACCAGGCCCTAGGTACTTGTTTTAAACCATATAAAGCTTTGTGCAACTTAAAAACATGATTGGGAAAATCAATATCATCAAAACCTGGAGGTTGTTCTACATAAACTTCCTCCTTAATAAAACCGTTTAGAAAAGCAGACTTCACATCCATTTGAAATAATTTCAAATCTAATGCAGATGCATATGCAAGTAAAATCCTAATAGCCTCAAGTCTAGCTACAGGTGCATAGGTTTCATCGAAATCAATGCCTTCCTCTTGGGAATAGCCTTGAGCAACCAATCTGGCCTTATTTCTTAGAATCACACCAGCTTCATCCAATTTATTTCTGAACACCCATTTGGTGCCAACTACTGGATGATCTGATGGTCTAGGAACAAGTGACCATACTTGGTTTCTCTTGAACTGATTCAGTTCATCTTGCATGGCCAGAATCCAAGATTCATCAGTGAGAGTTTCATTGACTGCCCTAGGCTCTATTTATGAAACAAAAGCTAGGTAATCACATGGGATTACATTACCTCTTGTTCTTACCCCTACAGCTGGATCACCAATGATATTTTCAGGTGGGTGATCTTTCTTGTATCTCCATTCCTTTGGAAGGTTTTCATGTGGAATATCCTTCTGTTGCAAGTCTTCCAGAGGTGGATCCTCCTTGTCCTCAATTGATGTATTCTTTAGTTTCTTGGACAATTTATCTGTTTCATCAATGTCGCTATCTTCTTCCTTTCTCAAGGAAGAGTTAGTCTCATCAAAAATAATGTGCACAGATTGCTCAATTAACAGTGTACGCTTATTAAATACCCTGTAACCTTTAGGTTTAGAAGCATACCCCATGAAGATGCCTTCATCTGATTTGACATCTAACTTACCAATGTCTCTTTTGTCGTTGTTATGGATGAAACATGGACATCCGAATGTCCTGAAATGATTGATTTTTGGCTTCTTTCCCTTGTACAATTCATATGCTGTCTTCTTTAGTATGAGCCTGACCATTACTCTGTTAATAATGTAACTTGCTGTGTTAATTGCTTCAGCCCAAAAATATCTTGGCAGATCATATTCTGACAACATCGTCCTTGCCATATCTAAGAGAGTTCTGTTCTTTCTCTCAGCAACTCCATTTTGCTGTGGTCTCCTTGGTGCTGAGAAATTGTGCTCAATCCCTTAGTAATCACAAAATTTCGCAAACTTTTCATTTTGGAACTCTCCTCCATGATCTGACTGGATTCTAACGATGCAGTACTTCTTATCCTTTTGTATTTTCTTGCTGAAGCTCACAAAACTATCAAACGTATCATCTTTGTGCTCCAAGAATGAAACCCATGTGAATCTGGAATAGTCATCTACTATAACAAATCCAAAATTCTTTCCTCCAAGACTTGTGGTCCTCATTGGCCCAAATAAGTCCGTGTGAAGGAGTTCTAAGGGTTTAGAGGTGGTTACCACAGACTTTGATTTGAAGGAATTCTTGGTATGCTTTCCTTTTGCACATGGTCTGCATACACCATTCATTTTTGTGCTGACTTTTGGTAGACCTTCCACCAGGCTTCTCTTGATCAGCTTTCTCATGCCATCCAGACTGTAGTGGCCTAATCTTCTGTGCCACAGCTCAGTTGACTGCTCTTTGTTTGCTGCTAAACAGATATCCTGACCTTTTAAATCTTCAAGGTAGAGTACGTATAGGTTCTTTTCTCTGTTGGCTTTAAAGATAACCTCTCCATCTTTCATAATGCTGCACTTTGACTCTTGGAATTTGATTTAATGTCCTTTGTCGCACAGCTAGCTGATGCTGATGAGGTTGTGCTTCAGTCTTCTAACACATAGTACATCTTCAATAACTGTTTTGCCTTTGCTGCTCACTGATCCACTGCCGATTACAGTTCCCTTTCCATTGTCTCCATAGGTGAATGTGCCTTCTTCAGCTTCGAGGCGAGAGAACAACTTTTTATTTCCAGACATATGCCTTGAGCACCCGCTATCCAGGTACCATTTTGATGCTTGAAGGCTTCCCTGAAATAGAGACACTAAGCTTTAGGTACCCAAGTTCTTTTGGGTCCTTGCTGGTTAGTATCATCATCTTTCCTTTTTGATTATCCAAACTTTATGTTTAGTTGGACATGATACTTTGATGTGTCCTAATTTGTTACAGTGACTGCAACATGATGTTTTACTTACCTTTTCAGTTAGTATGTATTTGAAGTTTGACTTAGATGCTATGTCTTGTTCAGGTGTAAACTTAGGAGTTGGATATACTTTTGGATAAATTATTATTTCTTCATCGTCTGGGGGTGTGTAACCTACTTCATGCTTCCTTTTACCTGACCGTCTAGCACCTTTTAATATTAAGAAACTTTTACCATTAGTAAAATTTTCTAACGTACTTGATAATTTTTCATTTTCGTTTGTTAGTGTTTTGATTTCCTTTTTCAATTCGTCTGAACTTTCTTGTTTTTGTAGTTTGATTATTTGTTTATTTTTATCTTTTAGATCTTCGCATAGCAACTCATTTCTTCTCTTAAGTTCATTAACCTACTTCTCTAGTTGTTCATTTTCTGATTTTAAATCTGAATTAGTATTCTCTAGACATACAATGTTTTTCTTGGCTTTTAGTAGTTTAGATACTTCTTTATATTTACTATATAACTCATTAAAAGCTTCTTCTAAGTCATCAGAATTTGAATCATTACATGAATCAAAAGATGAGTCAGAAGTTACATTTTCTTCTATGTTGGCCATGAAAGCCAAGTTAGCTTCTTCTTCTTCTTCCTCACTGCTTGAGCTCACTCGTTGTCCGAGTCGCTGTTGTTGCTCCAGGCTGCTGTCATTTCTTTCTTCTTGTATCTCCTGAACTTCTTGAAACTGTCTTTCTTTTTGAATTCAGGTTTCTTGAGCTTCGGACATTCTGCTTTCATATGTCCGGGCTTCTTACATTCATAGCATATGGGCTCACTTTTCTTTCAGTCCTTTTCCTTCTATTTTCTTAAACTCTTTATTTTTCTTGAAATATCTTCTGCCGGACTGATATCTTTTCTTTTTGGCTAAGATTCGTTGAAGCCTCTTAGATAGCATAGCTTCTTCGTCTTCACTGTCTTCGCTACTGGCTTCATCTTCAGATTGTTCCTCAGAGCTGCCTTCTGCTGCTTTGAGAGCATTTGTGTGCTACTTCCTACTAGATGATTCTCCTAATCTCTCCATATTTATCTCATGAGCCATGAGGGACCCAATGAGCTTTTCCAATGACATCCTTTTCAAGTCATTGGCTTCTTCTATAGCTGTTACCTTGGGAGTCCAAGAAGATGGTAGAGATCTAAGGATTTTCCTTACCATGTCTCCCATCTCATAACTTTTTTCTAGTCCTGCTAACCCGTTGGTGATGTCTGTAAATCTGCTGAACATATGTGTAATGGTTTCTCCTGACTGCATCTAGAATCTCTCGTACTGTGTCACCAGAATGTCTATTTTGGTTTCCTTTACTTTGTCAGTACCTTTGTATGTGATTCTTAGCTTCTCCCACATCTCCATTGCTGATTTGCAAGCTGAAACTCGATTAAATTCTTTCTTGCTAAGTGCACAATATAATATGCTCTTAGCTTTGCAGTTGAGAGAAATTTTCTTTCTATCATCTTCTGTCCATTTGTCCTTTTCATTGGTGACTAGAAGGCCTCCTTCTTCTACAATTGACCAGATTTGAAAGTCGAAACCTTGTAGGAAGTATTCCATTCTTGTTTTCCAGTAGGTGTAATCTTCTCCAACGAACAGTGGTGGCCTGTTGACTGACTGACCTTCGGAGTGACCTTGGGCTGCCATTTGATCTTTTCTCTTCAGATCGTTGGATCTTTTTCTTTGTCGAAGAGACTCGCTCTGATACCACTTGTTGCCTAGCAAGCAAGCCCAGAGGGGGGGTGAATGGGTCTTTTCAAAAACAATTGGTCAACTAATACCTGTTCACAAAACATTCACACCACACACACTTCGATTGCGGTTAGTGTTAGTAAGGAAATGAATGCAAAGATAAGCACATACACACTGCACGAAGATTTATTCTGGTTCGGACCTCCTCTCCACAAGAGTCCTACGTCCAGTCCCTGAGCAACAACTCAGGATTTCACTAACAAGGGTACAGTCCCCCTTAAGGACACTACAACACCCAGCACCCCAGCTGGTCTTCCTTCACACGAAGGGAACAACACCGTGGAACCCACCAGGTCTTCCTTCACACGAAGGGAACAACACCCTGGAGCCCACCAGGTCTTCCTTCCAACCGAAGGGCACTACAAGAAAAGTGTTCAGGGATGAAGCCCCTAGATCAAGCTTATAGAGCACAACTTGATCTGAAGCTAAGAACTGAGAAGAAAAGATCTACAACAAAGAACTCTTCTCAGAACTAAAGGCTCTCTCACAGATCTACACTTAGCACAAAGAGCAAGAGCTAGAACAGATGGGATTCTTGGTTTCGCTCTTCGGAAAGCTCACAGAAGGTTGTAAGCATTGTATCACGGTTATTTTTATTCTGGAGCTTCAATATTCTATTTATATCTTCAATTTGAAAATTGAACGTTGAAGTGTCCGTTGTCTCTAAGTTCTGGTTTACGTTAGACTGCATGGTCTTGTAGAAGTTCAACGGTCTTTTGGCTTTTCATGCACGCAAAGAGAGAAGATCTTCTGTAATATCCTTTGGCTTCTATTTTGTCCAACGTTGTATGATGAGTGCTGTCAGAGACCTGCACGCATTACAAGCTTAAACAATAGATAGCTAAGCTGTCTCTTGTTGTCAGTCAACGTTAGATTGATTTTATACATAAATAGAAGTTCCATTCTGTTCTTCTAAAAGGATGTTTATAGAATAATCAAGAGAATAGAAGATATCGTTTGCATGCACTGCAGTGATATGTTCAGTCATAATAAATGCATGGTTGTCAGAGAGATATACGTGAAGATTTTGACTTTTCAACGTACTCAGAAACGAGTTCAAATGTCAAGTCATTATATTCCATGAAATCGTTACATGCATGACTTATGAATTTCTTATGCTTCATTTTGGACTTGTCTGGTTTACCAGTCTTCTTGAGTTTTGGACAGTCTGGTCTTAGATGTCCAAGTTTTCGGCATTCATAGCAGACTGGTTCTTTCTCCCTTTTCTCTTTCTTTTGGATCCTTCTTGATCCATTTTTCTGCTTCTTAAGAATTCTATGAAGTTTGGACAGTACATCATCTACATCATTGTCTTCAGATCCTGCATTTTTTAAACTAGAAGAAGTGGTGGAAGGAGCAACTGTAACTTTAAGAGCATTAGTAAATTTCTTCTTGGATGACCCTTCAGATAGTCGCTCCATATTGATTTCATGTGCCATAAGGGAACCAATTAATTTATCAATGGAAATTTGGTTAGATCATGAGCTTCTTCAATAGCAGTGACCTTAGGGGTCCATGAATGAGTTAAAGACCTAAGTATTTCTGACAGCTTCTTCATCAGAAAGATTTTTACCAAATGAACATGGACCAACTACTATGCTTGAAAATCTATTATACATTTGAGTAATATTTTCGTTTGGAAGCATTTTAAATTGCTTATATTGTGAAACAAGAATATCTATTCTAGTTTGTTTTACTTTATCTATTCCTTCATATGTTACCTGCAGTTTATCTCACATTTCTTTTGCAGATTTACATGCAGATACTCTACTGAATTCTCTTTTGGATAAAGCACAACATAAATAGTTCTTTGCTTTAAAGTTTATAGACAATTTACTTTTATCAGCTGCTGTAATAGCAGTAGCACCTTCAACAGGAACAATAACGAAATCACCTACCTCTATTACGTACCTACCACAGATCAAAGTCTGTGCCTCGAATGAAGCATTCCATTCTCATTTTCTAGTATTGGTAATCCTCTCCATTGAAGAATGGAGGTCTGGTGACCGATTGGCCTTCAGCAATCCCTTGGGCTACCATGGATCTTTGCTCTAAGATCGTTGGATCTTCTTGATTAATCAGAGGCCCGCTCTGATACCACTTATTGGCCCACTTGGTACGGTTGGCAGCACGCTATCTAGAGGGGGGTGAATAGATTCGCTGCAAAAAAAGAAACTTAAACACAGAAATTACCACTTAAAACTTTGGTTAGATAGTGTGATACAGAGTAGTAGTGCGGAAGCAAATAAACAATCACACAAAGAACAAAAGAAATTTTATCCTGGTTCGGCCCTTCCAAATGAAAGTCCTACGTCCAGTCCCCAAACAAAATCTTGGGATTTCACTAACTAGGGTACAATCCCCCCAAGGATATACAAACCCTCAGCTCCCTTCTGGTCCTCTTCCTTTCTGTGTAGGAATGATACTTGTAACATCCCCCTTTTATTAGTCAGCCACCTTCTACTGAAGGTCGCGACGTATCAGGTCCTCGCCTTCTGAAGGCGACAAGGTGGCTGTCGTGTTCTTGTTGTGAACGCGACGGGCATGTTGTCGCATTCAGCCTCTGACTGCAGCATGCATTTTTGTCATCTTGCTGTCAGGACAGATCGGCCAAGTGTCAACCCCTGACAACTGGAAGGCAACATGTCAGGTGTCACGTTCAAGTTGTCAAGTCTGCGAGCTTGACATGTGGTGGTTCCGGTGGTCAGGTCTGACCAGGGTGTTGGGATCATGGCATGTTATGCATCACATTCAGGTAAGTGAATGCAGCGGGTAAGGTGTCGCGTTCTCAACTTCGAGGCTTAAAAGTGCCCAGGCCGCAGAACAACTCTTCTTGTTCCCCAATTCGACTGTTCCTCTTTTCCTCCGACCCCTCTATGTTGTCTTCACCATGGGGAGTGTTTGAGGGAGAGGGTGAGGTGAGGGAGGGCTTGTGTAGGGTGTTTTGCCCTTATGGTTGTGTTGGGGTTCTTCTTCCCGGGTGGTGCTTCTCCGACGTGGGTATGGCTCGCTCTCCTCGTGGTGGTGACTTCTTCGACGTGTAGGACGATCCTTGCTCGTGAACGGAGTCTTTATGGGGTTTGGAGCGAGGTGGAGGTGGCCATGCACACGAGAAGACCCCAACGGGTTGGATCTTCATTTTGAGGTAGGGACTCCTTGCCTTCCCCCTAGTTCTACCATGCTAGGGCCTCCAAACCTTAGAATCCATGCTAGGGTGTGCATGTGTGATTGTGGTTCCTTATTTGGCTTGATTTGGCTTGATTTGTGTTTGGAATGGGGGTTTGGGTGAAGAGAGATCCATGCTTGCATGTGAGATTCTTGAGGGTAGATCCATTTCCTTGGCATGCATGGGTGTTTACAAGGGTGGTTTGAACTCTATTTACATGTTTAAATTGTTTTCCATGCTCCCTTCCCCTTGGTTGGTTTGGATTTGTGGTGCATGATATTGAAGGGATGCTCTCAGGTGGGTAAGTCTGTGGTCGCGACACGTTTGGTGTCACGACCCAGATCGTGACAGCCCAATACGTCAGCTTCTAGTGGAGAAAGTGACGCCCACCCTGTCACGTTATGGTCGCAACAGGGTGGCAGTCGCCTTCTTACCTGGTTTCACTGTGTGTTGTGGGAGGTCTCAGAAGGTCACCAAGATCTCTGGCTATGGTCGCGACAATTCCCTTGTCGCGACCTGATCGTGACAGGTTCCCTGTCGCCTTCTGACCTAGGTCGTGATGGCTCTTCTGTCGCCTTCTCAGACAGAGGGTGCTTGGCGACCTGTTCGGAGTTTTCCTTCCACTGCGACTATGTTTTCTTGGCACTTGTGTAGTTTCCTAGCACAGTCCTACTCTAGTCTTTCGCCTGGTGCTAGGCACTTGTGGGCTTGTCCGTTGAGAGCTTCTTACCGTTACCTGGACCCCCGGTCCCCGCAGGCGAGCTCGAGTCTACGGACTCTTGTAGCAGAGGAGAAAATGGTGGGGACAGCGGCGTAGAGTCGTTTGTAGAGATCTCTTAGTTGACTCTGGGACGCCGAGGTGGTTTGGTTTTCTTTCGGCATAGATCAGCTAGTCCTTTTCTCACTGCCTCACTCTACGTGGTTTCGGTACCATTTAGAGGAGCCAGGCATGGGACCGTAGTCCGGCCAGACTACGGCAGTTGTGGTTACTTTAGTTCCGCATCTCACTTCCGACCTGAGGTGCTAGACATGGACTGGCAGTTGAGGGTAAGTGCGTGGCGCACTTGACCGGTTGACTAGTGTAGTTGTTCTGTAGCTAGTGTCACTGTCCAGGCAGTTGTTTACTGTCTGTGTTGCAACCTTGGGTTTTTCCCAGTGCCATGGTTTACACAGGTTTCCAGTCCCGACATTTAGCTTAGACCAATGACCATGTAGTTTCTTTACGCTTTTGCACTTACTCTGTTAGTAGAATAGATTTACTTGCTTTAATTCAGTTATGTTTATCTAGCTCTATTCTGTTGTTATAATTAGTGGGATATTGGTAGAACCTATTGGGCTTCTTCGTGAAGCTCATTCCCTCTTTTACAGGTGAGACTTCACAGCAGCACCCTCCGCGGCGGGCTGAGGAGATGGGGCCATAGTAGACAGCATCTTCCGTGAGCAGTGTTCCCTTAGTGCTTGTTTCTTCACCCTCGGGGTATGCCCCTAAGGGACCTGTTATCTCCTTTACTTCTGCACTTGTACTTTGTTTACTTTGGGACTGTACTAGACTTTGCGCACTGTGTTGGACTCTTTTCCTTCACTTGTCGGTACTTTTAGTGTGTTTTGTTGTTACTTACTCTCGTTACATATCTTGTTAAACTGGTCTGTTAGCCCTTCCGGGTCTTCAAACCCGTGGGTGGCGGTGCCGATGGTTGGATCCTTGGTAGGAGCTGGGGGTCCGGGCGTCGGGGCCATTACAATACTCACTTCTATTACAGGTCAAGAAGCTAACCTCCTGGAACAAACTCCAGTGCGGTTCTGCTAGACTTAAACCCCCAGCTATGTTCTATTAGTACAAACCCCAACAAGGTTCTGCTGACACTAACCTCAGCTAGGTTCTTCCCTAAATGAAATGCTAAGAACAGTCCCCTAGCTGGACCGAACTCTTTCTTAGAAAAGAAAGAACAGGCTGAGAGTTGTATAGGATGTACACCAACTCAAAGACTCTCAGCTGAAAGACTCTCCTCCAGATTCACAATGATGCATAGAGAGAGTGAAGAGAAGATAGGAAAGCTTGAATGCTAGGAGCTTCGGAATTCTTCAGCTTCGAAGGCTTCTCTAGAAAGAGCTCGAGCTCTTCTCTCTTGCTTGAGTGTTTGTGGAGTTAAGGCTTCTCACAGGATGTACACTCCTTCAAAGATTTTTAGGAAAAAGTTCTAGGTCTTCTTCAGCCTTTATATTTGAGTAGTTTTGAACAGATCTGTTGAAGGATGCAACGTTGGAGTCTTGGATCCGTTGGAGTTCTAGTCATTGCTTATCTTTCTATTCTTCTTCTTCTGACTGACAACCACTTGGTGGTCTTCCAGGTCTGCAAGCATAGAAGAAAGTGTTTAGACCAGAGAAGTATTTCTGTCAGAAGACTCATACCTCTGTGTTTCCTGCTGACACCCAGAAGTGGTAGGTAATTTCTTTTTGTCTGACAGAAAGGAAGAGATCCTACGAGATAAGCAAAAAGATTTTCTATCAGAGAAATAGTAGGTTACACATATGAAATGTATTTGAGTTTTCATTAAGTGCCAAAGACAATTTGAAATGTTTGAAATACAGAGGAAATCGATGTTTAAGTATAATAGAGTCGATGTGAAAAATAGTCGATATTCCAATGTAATTCATGTATGAAATCGATGTTTAAACAGAAGTCGATGTTTCAATAAAGTCGATGTTTGACTGGAGTCGATGTTTAAGTTGAAATCGTTGTTGAACGAAATCGATGTTGAGGGAAGTCAATGTTCAACAGAAGTCGATGTTTAAATTGAAATCGTTGTTCTAATGAAATCGATGTTGAGCGAAATCGATGTTGAGGGAAGTTGATGTTCAACAGAAGTCGATGTTTAAACTGATTAAACTGAAATTGTTGTTTGAACAAAATTGATGTTTTAATGAAATCGATGTTGAGCGAAATCGATGTTGAGGGAAGTCAGTGTTCAACAGAAGTCGATGTTCTAATGAAATCGATGTTGAACAAAGTCGATGTTTACATGAGATGAACCATAATCGATGTATTTGGATGGAAGTCGTTGTGGCACTTAATCAGTAATCGATGTGTATTGAACAACCATCGATTTGACTTTTCAGTGCAAATCACGAAGCGATAGTGCCATAAATTTATATTTATTAGGAAAATATGATATTAAATATATTCAATAATATTTAATTAATCATGAGTTTTGTTATCTCCAAAATAAATAATAAAATATAAGAGTGGTTCAACACACCTATCAATATATATAAAATATAAGAGTGGTTCAACACATATATATATATATATATATATATATATATATAGAGAGAGAGAGAGAGAGAGAGAGAGAGAGAGAGAGCCAAAGAAGAGGGGGGTTCCTTCATTACAAAGGATGAGGTCCCAAATATCATAAGCTCCCGGGGATAGTCCTGTTGTCGTCAAGGTGGAGGGCCCATAGCTCAATGATCCAGCTAATGGACTCCACGATCAGCCCTTGCAGCCCCATCCTAGAGAGGACCAACATGTTCTGGCCCTTCATGCCAGCGAGGGCTTCGTAGGGGATCACGACGGTGCCCATGTAGTTGCTGCTAAGGATAATAGACTTAAGCGAGGTCAAGCTCTGGAGAGAGTTGTGCAAAGGCCCGGTGAGGCAATTGCGGGATCCGGAGGGAGCGGAGCAACTCTAGGATCTACCCTTCGAGGCGGCTCCAGCTCAGGTCTAGCTTGATGAGAAGGGTGCACCTACCGAGTTCTCCCCCATATCCAGTAGTTGTAGGTGAGCCAAAGAGGCCAGAGAAGGTGGGATCCAAGACCTGAGGTGGTTGCCAAGGAGGTCGAGCAACCTCAGGGATGTTAGGTTCCCTAACTCAGTCAGAATGATGCTGACGAGGCCGTTATCCCAAAGCACCGCCTCTACACCTCCCTATGAGAGAGAGAGAGAGAGAGATGCTACCAAATTCAAGTGAGGGTAGAAATGTCTTTTTCTACCTTGAGTTAAGTCTAACATCGGTTATGTTCTTCTCATGCAATGGTAACTAACTTTAGGGTGTTTTTTTTTCACAAATGATAGATTACACGAAGCTGTATGGATTATGAAGATTCTAAGGGGGTTCGAAATATAGAAAGATTACATGGGTTTTCTCTAAAAAACTGAAAGTTTAATGCATTTATACAAGTGCAACAACTACACTTGTGTAGGGATATGATAGCCTACATGGTGCCACATTGGACGCCATGTAGGTTGGTAGGTAGGCCAAGTAGCTTGGTGGGGTGTTGGCGGCGGCGACTAGCAAACAAGTTGTAGTAAGTTTAGAAATTAAAATTTTGGACTCATAAATACAAACTTTAGATTTTAAAGCATTACTCTTTGGGTTTAAAATATTGACTAAACTTTTAATAATAACTTGGGTGCATAAATATTATCGTCATATTAAAAAATTTAATCAAATTTAAAAATTATTGATTGAACTTTTATAATAATAAATTTGGACTCATAAATACTATCATTGGACTTAAAAATACTTCCCTTATGATCTTAAAGCAATCGATTAGACTTTTAATAGTTATTTTGAGTTCATAAATAATTATTTTGAGTTCGAAAATAGTGACTTTACATTAAGAATAGTTGTCTGCCACAATCCTACCATTATCCACTACTGCCTGCCAACCTACATGGCATCTAATGTGGTGCCACATAGACTGCCATATCATATACAAGTATAACAAATATACTTACACAAGTTGAATAATTCTTTCTCGAAAAGAAAATGTCAAATTTGTGCTTAGATGTGCTAGAGAGAGAGAGAGAGAGAGAGGGAAAAGAAGGGGGATGCCCTCAGTATTCTTGCAATTAAGGATGATGTGGATTGGAAGAGAGCAATCCTATTGATTGGAGGGGAAAGAGAGAAAGGTATGTCCAACCAATCAATAGAATTGCTCTCTTGCAATCCACATCAAGGAAAGTGATTATTACCCATGAAAACAGATAGCAATCACTGCCTGAGTGCCCCCTCATTAGTAGAGAGCCTAGGCCCCACACGTCGAGCAACTTGCTGGTGTGTAGGCGCCCGATGCCCCACCAATGAGGGGCGCCTAAGTGGCATTGCTACCCATTTTCACGGGTTACAAGTGCAACTCCATACTTAATTGCAAGATTGCTCTTGAAATAAGTATTTCTCGGGTGAAGATGGTCAGCAAGGGCAGTGGGTTTAGGGCTGAGTGTCAAAGTGGGCCTCGACAGGTTGGATGGGAGGCGTCTGCCAGGGGCCACCTACTAAATTACATAACTTTGTTGCACTAATAAAAGAACATTAGGGGCATCTATCGGGAATATACAACTTTCTCTACTCGATCGAGTAGATATACACCACATAATCGTAACAAAAGTGGGAAGCTGGATTAGATCAAAAAAAGAAGAAGATAAAAAAAAAAATGATGAAATCATCTCGAAGGAAGAATATATAACAATTCATAGAAAGAGCAGATGTTGTTACAACCATAATATGCCTAGAAGCATTCCCAATTCTCACCATCATCAAACAGGAGAAAGAACTAATCTCCTCAAAAATCTAGATGAACGTAAAAGACATGTTGTTTTGACCCCCACCAACAAAGTCTTCATCTAGAAATGCAAGTCTCTATATATATATTCTTTCTGACCTTGCCCTTGAGGAGAGGAGCCGAACACTATAAGAAAATCATAGTTTGGTGATGAAGTTTAGTTGTTAATTAGACACGGATTAGAGATGAACGGTTCCCGTTGTTAAAGTTCATAGTTAGCGATAGATTAGCGACATCCATTATCCATCTCTATATCTTTCGCTATTTAGAGACGGATTAGAGATGGAAGTTTTGTTGTCTCTATTTTGTCACTAATCAGTTACATATTAAAAATGATATTTTTTCCGTCTCTAATCTGTCGTTAAATTTGGTAATAGATATTTGTGACGAAAGAATCCGTCGCGGAACCTTTGCTAAATTTAGCGACATATTTGCGCTAATAAGTAATAGATTTTCAATGAATTATTTATGTTGTTGATCCGTCGCTAAATAGTTATTGATCCTCGCAGAAATTATCTATTGTTGAACAATGACGGTTCAGCTATGAAAACATTCTGTAACTATTTAATGACGGTCACTTTCGTTGCTAATCAATTGCTGATCAATGATGGAAACATTTGTCACTGATCCATCAATATTTATTGACGAATTAGTGACAAAAAACTTCTACCGCTAAAGTCTTATAATTTATGTAGTAATATTGCCCTTTCTTAAACATATAGTAACTTCCTTATAGATATATTTATGGATATTTATTATATATATCTATATATAGAAAGTATAATTTTATAAGTCATATTTTGTGTTAAGTGAATCTATGTATATTATATTTGTTATATATATTTTATTTGCATATATGTGAATATTGACGAATATGCATGTAATAAAACTTTATTTTTAAAATACTACATTATATTTATTATTATATTTCATATTATGATTATTAATATTATGTGCCTAATCAATTGGATTTTAGGTTGAGAGCAAATTTAATGATTTGATTAAGACCTAGGTGAAATCTATCCATTGGATTTCGATTGATAGTAGATTCAACAATGAGACCTTGATCAGATTTATAGTTCAAGAGCAAATTCAACCTTTGGATTTTAATCAAATTTAAATCCAATGATTAAGATTTTGATTAAATTGTCAGTCAACATCTCTTGATTAAATTGTTATAAATTTGGATTAAATCCAACCATGTGGTTCTTGATTAATGGTGTCAAATCTTGATCAGATATAAATTGAAAGTGAATCCAATCATCAGATCTTAATCAAACTTAAATCTAACGGTTAAGATTTAGATCTAGATTAAATCCAATAGATAGATTTTGATCAGATTGTTTTTATTATGAGAAAATACAACTAATCAGATATACATAAATGGAGAACAAATCTAAATATTGAATTTTCTATATCATGATCAGATCTAACAATCAAATTTTGACTCACACGTTCATTCAACGGTCAGATCTTGATTAAATGTAAATTGAGAGCAAATAAAATTGATCAGATATACATAAACATTAAAAATTACTAGATGAGGAGCAAATATATTAATGGTCAAATTCTAATTCATAGCAGATTCAATGATCTTTTAATCATATGTAGATTGTGAGTGAATCCAACTATGGTCAAACTTTAGATTCGGAGCAAATGGAATGTATATATATTTAAATTAGTGTGAAATGTTTAATTTTTACTTAATTGGTCAATCATTTTTATGTAATCATGTTATGTTCGAACGGTGATTGTGGTATGTTCATTTTTCGGTTAGTTGTCATATAGAAATGTTTTTAGGTGCAAAAGTATGTTTTTTTAATTTTTATTCTTTTCATTTCGTGTTCATTTAGCGACGAATTAGCGATGGATAAATCATTTAGCGGTGTACTAGTAACTATTTAGCGACAGATCAATGACCATTTAGCGTCGCTAAATCACTTTCTCTCTCTTGCCAATTACAATTTTTTGTCTCCATTTATTTCGCGACGGATTTAGAGACAGATTGTGACGAATTTGCATCGCTAAACTTAAGATATTTAACAATGGACTCGGTCACTAAATTTCTCCAATTAGCGACAAGCTACTCTATCACTACATCCATCACTAAACTGTGAAAATAGCGACAGAAATTCATCTGTTGCTAATTAGCCTCCAATATATAGCGGCATGTTATGTTTGTCGTTGATCTATCGCTAACACATTTAGCGACGGATTAGCAATGGAATGCATCCATCGCTCATTTTGCAATTTCTTATAGTTGAATAACAAACTTGAAGAGGGGGAATTCATAGCCCATAGTCTCTGGAACCAAGCCCATTCAACAAAGTCTGGCTTAATAGATGTTGAATCATTAAGTACAACGAGACCCATCTATTGAGGGCTAAGGATGTAGGACCCAAGAAGCGCCATTAGCCCCGTTTTACCACCCACTTGGACAGATCCATATATAGAGGATTACTTCAGGTAGGCAGAAATCCACCAAGTCGTATCTTTAGAAGTGCGCTAGGATAGGGAATAAGCTCAGCACATTTGGTCCTCAAGATCGACCGGTCCATATCTCGAGATCTGACAAGGATTAGAGACTCTTTACTCAGAGAAGCAAGAAGGAGACCAAAATAGACTATATTCCTACCTGATAGCTGTTGGCCACACTATTCCTTTAGATGTAAAAATGAAGTAATAAAGCACATAGTGGAATTATAACCGAGGGAGAAGGGCACAGAAGCAACCACACACAAAGTACGTAAAATTTTTTATCTTGATTCAGATTCTGAGCACGTCATACTACAAGAAAAAGTGGGATTTCTAACAGACGATTTCCATAAAAAAAAAATCCATTGAAAATCTGTCGGTAAAGGCAATCAGATACCACCTCGTGTAGCACCCCTCACAGCCACAACTTCAATGAAGTGCCATACCTAAACACACAAAAATGTAATGCACATCTGTTATAGGATGGACTTCTGCATTGCATAAAGATAAATAGCAGACTATTTACAAGGGCAAAGCAAAATAGATATTGTGGTGGTCAATTCTTGCCACCTAGGCCCCTTTCTTGGGCCCGTATAGCCCATGGCGGAGTGAACGGGCTCCTCCTTTCCCTGGGACACGATGCGCCTTCAGACATCTATTTCCAATGACCCCAGGGATGACTGCTCGGCGCAGGGCCATCCCCAGACGCCCTCTGGTCTGTTCGAATCCCACTCCGAGCAGACCCCCTTGAGGAGCAGGCTTTAGCCCCAAAGCGGCCTATGTGGGTTCCGGACTGCAGGACCAGTCGCACTGAATACCCACTGCGGTTACTAAACGGCAGGCCCGGCTCCCCATGCAGGAAAACTGCTCAGGAGCTATGGCTAGCGGCATCCGAGCAGGTCGTTTCACGTCCTACGACAGTTATAACGGCTGCAAGCCGCACGCCCCACGATCAAGAGGAGTAATAACTACCGGGCGCCCCAACGGGCGCTCCGGTGCTTAACTCCCCAGACGACGCGCCAACCGGCGCGACCTTTCAGGCACGATCCCGGGACGTTTCATCTCTTCTCCCCAGTGCACATGCCTATAAAAGGCTCAGGTACAGCACCATGCAAAGGTATGCGTAATCACGCAATCTTACTAACACCAGCCACGACATCACACACGAAAACTCCCTTCCTCTCAAGTCTGCTACTGACTTAGGCATCAGAGGGTTCTCCCCGGTTCTTCAACCGGGACCCCTGATCCAATTCTAGTTTTGCAGGTCTGCGCCCACTACCGGCGACCGTCTTCCCTCTCCTTTGAGTGTAGGCCTATTTGGTTTCGGCCCAAACAAGAAAAGGCTTCCACACTTTTGGCGCCGTCTGTGGGAATCGACGACAGCCATGGCTCGCGGGCGATCCTCTTACCAGAATGTTGGGCGCAGAGCGATGAGGTCCCGTCAGATGAGGGCGGAATCCTGCCGTCGGGACCCCCCCGTCGACGTCGCCATTGCCTCTGCTAGTCGGATCGGCGACGTCCTTGCACCAACAACTGCCATGCCCGCAACTACCCAAGAAATGGCAGAGCTCCGGGGTCAGATGCAACATCTGACGGGCATTTATCTGGGCTTACAAACCCAGTTGGCCAGATCGCAGGCTCCGGTGGCTTCTCCTCCACAGGAGCGTCAAGCGGAATCCTCTCACCGGCGATCTCGCGCCCCTCCTGCACTCCAGGAGCAGCAGGTGGACTCGCCGCGGCGATCGCACCGCGCCCCCTCCGAGGAACGGGCACCGGAGCGCCGTGGCCACTCACCCCGCCGCTCTACGTGTCCAGCGCGTTCAGTGGTGGGAGCCAACTCCCACAAGACCGATCGAGAAAACTCTGCTCATTCCGAGCAGGAGTTGGCCAAGCGCTTGCGTCGCCTGGATGACCTCGAGCGTCGCATAGACACGATGGTCCAGCGCGCAGAGGGTAAAGCACCGGCGGAGGAGGACCTGGACTTCCGCTCCCCCTTTAGCATGGAGATCTTGGAAGCCCTGGTCTCCCCTAAGCTCCCTCTGCCCACTATCGCGCCTTACGACGGCACCACCGACCCGGTGGATCACATCCACGGGTTCGAGTCGCACATGGTGTTCCACAGAGCATCAGACACGGCCAAATGCCGGGCTCTCCCGGCCACTCTCAAGGAGACCACCAGAGCTTGGTTCGAAGCGTTTCCTGCGGGCTCTATTTCCTCCTTCCGCTAACTGAAGAAGTCCTTCCGGGACAATTTCCTTGGTGGAAGGTCGCAGCCGCGCACAGCGGCCTCCCTCCTGGCCATCCGCCAGAAGAAGGGCGAGGCACTCTAGGACTTCGTTAAGAGGTTCCAGACTGAGGCGCTTCGCATTACACGCCTGGACGTGCCTCTCGCCACCAGCGCCCTCATTCAGGGCACTCACGATGGCTTCCTGCAGAGGAACCTCGGCGTACAGCAGCCTGCCACTTTGGCTGAGTTACTTTCCATCGCCCAACGCCACGCGGCATGCGAAGAAAGTCTGGCTTCCGGCCGAGCAAAGCAGGGCGAGCAGTTGGACAAGAAGAGGCCTTCCGATAACGGTCCCGACCGTGATCGAAAGAAGGGACGGCGCAACGGCGACTCACCACGCCGACCACGCCCCTTCACCGACTACACACTGTTGACGGTGGCACCCGAACAGATTCTGGCAGAGATCAGGAACGAACCATATGTTCGGTGGCCCCCAAGGATGCGCTTCGACCCTCGGCGGCACAACCAGGAGAAGTATTGTCGCTTCCACCGCGACCACGGCCACGACACCTCCGAATGCCGCCAGATTAAGGATGAAATCGAGTCCCTCATTAAGCACAGCTTCCTCGGACGGTTCGTGCGTCGGAATGAAGACCGCCCCAGACGTCGAGAGCGGACTCCTGAGCAGCCGATCAACAACGAGTCGAATGGGCAGGAAATCAGTGTGATCACAGGAGGGTTCGGCGCAGGTGGAGAAAGCACTCAAAGCCGACGTGATTACGCAAGGCGAGTGCATGTCGTTGATAGGCCTTCAGCACCCCGGCCAGCTCCGTACCCCGCCAATTCCGCACACGCACAGTTCGAGGAGGCGATAACCTTCTCATACGAAGATCTTGTAGGGGTCGCTACCCCACACAGTGATGCGCTGGTCGTTTCGGCCACCATCAACCACTGTAATGTGCGCCGAATCTTGGTGGATAATGGAAGCGCTCCGGATGTGTTGGCCTACGATTGTTGCCTTCTTATGGGCCTTAAGACCGATCAGCTCACTCCTATAGAATCTCCGCTGTACGGCTTCTCGGGGGTTTCGGTTCAGCCCATGGGGAGAATCCGCCTCCCAATAACTCTTGGGACGACACCAAAAAATGTGACCAAGATAGTAGACTTCTTAGTCATCAAGAATATACCAGGCTACAATGCCATCCTCGATAGAGGTTTGATCGGGCGGATTAAGGCGGTACCTTCATCGCTTCACCAAAAGATGAAGTTTCCGACTCCGAGCGGGATTGGGGAGGTGCTCGGGTGCCAACGCGAGTCTCGACGGTGCTATGTCCTCTCCTTAAGAGACAAGCAGCCACTCGCTGCCCCAGTGCCTGTTCCACCCCCGACCGACCAGCCTTCCACTAGCCGAGGAACACCTGCTGAAGATCTGATTCCAGTACAGGTGGATGATAATCCCGAGCATGTCCTCTATATTGGTGCCTTACTAGCGGAAGCCGAACAGCGACGCTACAGAGCCTTCCTGCTCGCCAACCTGGTCGTGTTCGCATGGTCTGATGACGAGCTTCTGGGCATTCCTCCAGAGGTGATGGTTCACCGCCTCCGTTTGGACCCACGGGTCCTGCCAGTTCAACAAAGGAGGCGACCGGTCAACCGAGGACGGAAGACTGTGATTCAGGATCACGTCGTCAGAAGCCGGTCCATAGGGCTCCTCCGGGAAGCCCAGTACTCGAAGTGGATCTCCAATCGTGCGCAAGGCCAATGGAAAATGGCGGGTGTGCATAGACTACAAGGATCTCAACAAGGCGACACCCAAGGATAATTTTTCCCTGCCGCGCATCGACCAGTTGGTGGATGCCACGTCTGGACATGAGCTTCTCAGCTTTCTAGACGCCTACTCTGGCTATCACCAGATCAGCATACATCCTCCGGATCAAGACGCCACCACCTTCGTCACAGACTTAGGGTTATACTATTATACCAGGATGCCCTTTGGTCTAAAGAACGCTGGTGCCACATATCAGCGGCTGGTCAATAAGATGTTCAAGCAGCAGATCGGGCGCAACATGGAAGTCTACATCGACGACATGCTGGTCAAAATGCTCTCGAGCATCGACCACATCTCCGATCTTGAAGAAACCTTCACAACCTTGCGGAAATTTAACATGAAGATCAACCCAGCCAAGTGTGCATTTGGGGTGCGCTCGGGTAAGTTCCTTGGCTTCCTTGTTTCAAATAGAGGGATAGAGACAAACCCGGAGAAAATACAAGCCGTACTTGAAATGAGTAGTCCGAAGACAGTGCGTGACGTCCAGTGTCTCACTGGACGCCTCGCCGCGCTGAACCGGTTCATGTCTCGAGTAGCTGAAAGAAGTTTCAACTTCTTCAAGTTGCTGCGAGGCCCCAAAGGCACCTCCCAGCAAGGGGGGCATGTACGGTGGACTGAAGAGTGTGAAGCCGCCTTCACCGAGCTGAAGGCATACTTGGCAGCCCCACCTATTCTCTCAAAGCCCGTGCTCAGAGAACCACTGTTCGTATACCTTTCGGTCACCGAACACTCCATTAGCGCGGTTCTGATCAGAGAAGAGGGAGCGGCGCAGCACCCAGTATACTACATCAGTAGGGTCCTCCAAGAAGCCGAGAGGAGGTACCCCCGAGCAGAGAAACTTGCCCTTGCCCTGGTCACGGCTGCTCGGAAGCTCAGGCCTTATTTTCCGGCCCACTCTATTACGGTCCTTAACGACCAACCGCTGAAATCCATCCTTCAGCGTCCAGAGGCTTCTGGTAGGCTAATCAAGTGGGCCATAGAGCTTGGTGAGTTCGACATCAGCTTTCGCCCGAGGACAGCAATCAAGGCGCAAGCACTGGCGGACTTTGTTGTGGAGTGTACTCTCCCTACCGAGAAGGATCCTCTGCTGGCCGAAGAGCCCCCATGGGAGCTCTACGTTGATGGGTCCTCTTGTGTCATGGGGAGCGGAGCAGGCTTGGTCCTCACCTCTCCTGAGGGGTTAGAGTTCCAATACGCCCTCCGATTTCGCTTTGCTGCCTCCAACAATGTTACTGAGTATGAAGCATTATTGTCCAATATCCGCACGACTAGGCACCTCAGAGCCCATCGGCTTAGGGTCTTCAGCGACTCTCAGTTGGTGGCCAGTCAGTTCAACGGTCAGTTCGAAGCAAGGGAGCCCCGCATGGCTCAATACCTCCAATAGGTTAAGAGTCGAGCAGAGGGCCTCCTCTACTTCGAGGTCATACATGTTCCACGGGAGCAGAACGCGCATGCTGATGCACTAGCCAAGCTGGCATCTTCAGGTGACATCGCCCCTTCTCGCTCCGTGTTCAATGAAGAGCTCGCCTCACTGAGCACCAAAGTAGACATCGCAACCATCGAGGCAGGTCCACCAGCTCCGAGCTGGATGGACCCTCTCCTGGCCTATCTACTTCGAGGCAAGCTTCCACCCGAGCAAGGCGAAGCTCGAAAGATCAGGATGCGCTCCCAGCGTTTTACCCTCGTAGAAGGCAAGATGTACCGATGGTCTATTTCAAGACCTCTCCTACGGTGCCTCAATCCCGAAGAGGCTCTTGCGGCTACCGAAGAGGTTCACGAAGGACTGTGCGGAAGCCATTTGGGGGGCAGAACGCTAGCGCGTAGCATCATTCGGGCAGGATTCTAGTGGCCTTCGTTGCAAAAGGACTGCATGACCTTTGTTCGAAGGTGCCCGAATGTCAGAAGTTTGGGCAGCTCATTAATCAGCCTACTGAACAGCTTCACAGCCTGTTTGAACCCCGTCCTTTCGCCAGATGGGGTATCGACATCCAAGGCCCCTTTCCGGAGGCCCAAGGTCGGAAAAAGTTTCTATTCGTGGCTATCGACTACTTCACCAAGTGGATCGAAGCAGAACCCGTTGCCACGATTACCGAGCAGGCTGCATGGAAGTTCGTCTGGAAAAACATCCTCTGTCGGTTTGAAGTTCCAAGGGTTATCACCTACGACAACAGAAAGCAGTTCGATAGCACCTTTTTCAAGCAAAGGTGTGTCGAGCTCGGCATCTACAACCACTTCACCTCCGTTGCGCATCCCCAGGCAAACGGTTTTGTCGAAAATGCCAACCGGACACTGCTGCACGGGATCCGCACAAGAGTTGAGGCTGCAGCAGGTTCGTGGATAGATGAGCTCCCCAACGTGCTCTGGGCCACCGAACAACAGCACGAGTGGCAACGGGAGGAACACCTTTCCACTTGGCATACGGCTCGGAAGCTGTGGTGCCTTTAGAGGTGGCTCTCCCCACTCTCCGAACAACCCATTTCGATGAAGCTGCCAACAACTGTGCTCTTCGGGAGAACCTTGACATGCTCGGTGAACGTCAGAATGATGCCAGCATTCCTCTTGTTTCCTATCAGCAACGACTCACGCAGTATTACAATGCTCGAGTTCAGGAAAGGCACTTCTACGTGGGCGACTTGGTTCTATGGCGCTGCTCAGCTTCGGACCCCCGAAGGGCCGTCGGCAAGCTCGCGCCCAAATGGGAAGGACCTTATCAGGTCATTTAGGTCCTCGTGAAAGGTTCCCATAAGCTTGCTACTCCTAGCGGCAGAGCCATACCCAGGGCTTGGAATGTATCTAATCTCAAGGCTTATTACCTATAAAAGCCTCCGCTCGGCATCCTACTTCTCTTCTCCCCATTCCTATGGTACGCCTGGAGTAGTGTCTGAAACTATCCATACTTCAAAGTTTTTGAACTTGAAAAGGATATGTTGACCCTCCAGGTCGCATAAAGTGTTCAACATTCACCCCTGGTCTAGACCCTGTCCGGTTCTCATTGACCTGTGCGGTACATGCAACGCTTATAAACCAGCGAATTCCGATTCGAACAGGAACGATGCTAAGGGAAGAAGATAGAAAAAGCGAGGCCATATACCAACTCGGAAAGGGGATTCATTCACAGTTTTCATTTACAAAAAGGGCCCCTTGGGCCAGGTTTACAAAAGGCAGTGAAAGGGGAGAAGTCACTAAGTCTCCTGCTTGGGACCACCAACGTCATCAGCGGGAGGCATTCACCCAGACTGAAACTGGGCAAACCTAACACCGTCCAGACGGGCATCACCTGTTCAGCATCGGCACTCCTGCACAGCTGCCTCAAAGGCCTCCCGAGCACGCTCATGCCAAGACAGTCCCTCCCCGTGCTCCCGACTAGCTTTGAGGCCCACTTGGTAACATTGAGCCCTAAACTACTCTAGGTCAGCCTTGAATTCGGCCCCGGCCTTGTATTCCGCTACCCCTTAAGCCTTCGCGTCCGATAGCACCTTACGATGGCTTCCTTCTCAGCTCGGGCCACGGCAAGATTCAGCTCAGCAGTCTGGAGGGCAGCTTTGAGGTCCTTAACCTCACCTCGCAGCTCGGCCTCGCGGGCCTCATGCTGCGCCACCAAGTCCCTGCAGAAGGCATTTTGGGCCTCCCACTGGGGCTTTTGGTTCTGAGCCTGAGCAGCAAGCCTTCGCAGCACCTCCAGTGACTTACCAACTCTGACCATCAGCACCGCGAGGTCGACATCGTCGGCACCATCATCTTGGGCTTGGCACTCCGGGCGATATCCCCCGCTGGAGATCTCCAGAGTCTGGTTGGGGCTCACTTGCCGGCACCTCGCCAGCACTTCAAGCCGTGATGCACTGGGGCAAGGAGGAAGCTCCCTGCGCGCTTGACCAAGCGCCCCAGTACGGCCGCCAGCGCCTCCTGCGAGGGCAACTCGGGAACGACCCTCCTCAGTACCTCAGTTAGAGGTCTTCGGTCCTCCCCAGAGCTCCCCTCCTCGGCATCAACGGCCGCCTGCCCCCGCAGAAGGCCGTGCTCCCTTACTGGTTTGGGTAGCATCAGTGTCAGTGGCCATCGCCTAACCAGCCTCAGCACCAGCTAGGCCCTGAAACCCCACCTCCCCAGAGCGAGCTACACTCTCGCCGACTAAATTTACCTCAGTAATTGCTTCGGCTGCACTCTCGCTGACTAAATAGCCTTCAGCAATCACTGCGGTGGAGGGCATGGGGGGCAGGACTTGCTCATCTCCTCGCGAGGCATCCTCCAGTGGAAGAACTGCCTCACCGACACCGGGTGCCGTGATTGTCCCAGGCGCGACATCGGCAGGCCAGGCGGCCCCATGAGGCACAGAAGTCCCTTCTGCTCCTCTATCCAAGTCTTCGGTGTTCCCCTCGCCAGTAGCACTGTCACCTACTTCTCACTCCATGCCTTCAGTGGTAGAGCCTCCCGACGCGGAGCTCACCTCGACGAGCCCGAGGTCGAGCGCCATCTTCTTAGCGACCTCGGGGCGTGACATGGAAGGAGCCCGGGGCGTCCCTTCCTCGGACGGCCCCGCCGCCTTCAGCTTCTTCCGCTTAAGCAGCGGTTCGGCATCCTCATCCTCAACGTCCTCCTCGGACTCCTGATCATCTAATGGTCATACAGCCTTCGTCAACCTTCTCCTCTTCTTGACAAGAAGGGGACTTCTCGCCGCCTCCTCTTCGGCCTCGTTAGCGACTGGTTCCTGCTCGGAAAGGGGACGAGTTATCACCCTTGAGACCACCTTCATTGTGGCCTTCTTCTTCAGCCGAATCTTCTCGGGCCCCCTCTCAGGGACCCGCAAACTTGTTCTGCCCCGTGTTCTGGAAGGAGGATTCTGTGCGGCATCAGGAGGGCACTCTTCACCCACAACCGCCACATAAGCCGTGACAACGGTTTGCTCGGTGTAAAGGGCCATGTCCTCCGTGTCCATGCCCGCCTTCAGCTCCTCAGCAGCTGCACAAGGAGAGAAAAGTTACTAAAGGTGACTCCTGAAGATCAGAAGAGAGATAGAGGAGGCAAAGGCACTTACTCCATGCTCGGCTGAGCCCATGCTTGACCAGCTGGGCCTCAGTGAGGTACTCCTCCGCCTTCTCGACGAAGATGTTGTTGAGACGCTCTGAAAGCGCCACCTCCTCCTTTCCCATGAAGGGGTAAACATCCTTACGCGAGTCTTTCACCCTCGTAGGGAACCCCCACTCCTGCGTCCTCGCGTTCCTCGCAAGGAAGAGGATCCGATTCGTCCACCTTTTGTGGCTGGAAAATCGCAGAGAAAACTCGATCCTCATCCGATCCGGCCGGTGCTTTGTGTAGTATACATTCTGGCTTGTCCCTGGTGAGGCTGTAAGGGCGAACTGGCTCCTGAAGAGGTTGGCGGTAGGCTCAATGCCCCGCACCTTGCACGATATGCAGAAAACGCATATCGTCCTCCAACTATTTGGCGCCAGTTGAATAGGGGCTATCCCCCAGGTGTTCAGCAGGTCCCTCGCCACCGCCGGCAGTGGCAGCCGGAACCCTGCCTCCAGGATGTCATGCGACATCGCTATGCAGCCGACCATCTCCTACCAGTAAGGCTCCTCCTCCCTCGTGAGCACGACGTCATACTCCGGCCCGATGCGGTATCTCTCGTGAAGCCCGTCGAAAAAGCGGTACTTTGTCCACTGAGGCGCTTCCGGTACCCCGCCGCTGCCACTAGCACCAGCCATAGCTTTACCCTTCTGCGACATGGCCGGAGACGAAGAAGGAAGCAGACGAACAAGAGAGTTTGGGCGGCAGAAAGGCTCTTCGCAGTGGATTTTTTTTAAAGGCGTAGTTCCCCGCCTTCGTCGCTCCCCTTCCTTATAAGGAAGAGAGGGCGGGAAACCCTAGAAGCTACAGGCGCCCTCTTTTTAGGTGACCATTTGGACGCATCAAGAGGCTCCTGATTCGCCACGGTACCCCCCTTCATCATGAATCCTCCGCCACTCTCAAGAAAGCAGTACGAAGCGTCAGCGCCGACCGTCATTCACGCGTCCGAGGTCGCCAACGCATTTAATGCGGGAAGAACGTTCGACTGGCCTACCGCCATTTGAGCGCGCCGGTTCCCGAGCCTGCTCAATGGCGTGGGGGGCAAGTGTGGTGGTCAATTCTTGCCACCTGGGCCCCTTTCTTGGGCCCGTATAGCCCATGGCGGAGTGAACGGGCTCCTCCTTTCCCTGGGACACCATGCGCCCTCAGACGTCTGTTTCCAACGACCCCAGGGATGATTGCTCGACGCAGAGCCGTCCCCGGACGCCCCCTGGTCTGTTCGAACCCCACTCCGAGCAGACCCCCTTGAGAAGTAGGCTTTAGCCCCAGAGCGGCCTACGTGGGTTCCGGACTGCAGGACCAGTCGCACCGAATACCCACTGCGGTTACTAAACGACAGGCCCGGCTCCCCATGCAGGCAACTTGCTCGGGAGCTATGGCCAGCAGCATCCGAGCAGGTCGTTTCACGTCCTACGACGGTTATAATGGCTGTAGGCCGCACGCCCCACGATCAAGAGGAGTAATAACTATTGGGCGCCCCAACGGGCACTCCGGTGCGTAACTCCCCGGATGACGCGCCAACCGGCGCGACCTTTCAGGCACGATCCCAGGACGTTTCATCTCTTCTCCCCAGTGCACATGCCTATAAAAGGCTCAGGTACAACACCATGCAAGGGTACACGTAATCACGCAATCTTACTCACACCAGCCACGACATCACACACGAGAACTCCCTTCCTCTCAAGTCCGCTACTGACTTAGGCATCGGAGGGTTCTCCCCAGTTCTTCAACCGGGCCCCTGATCCTATTCTGGTTTTGCAGGTCTGCGCCTGCTACCGGCGACCATCTTCCCTCTCCTCTGAGTGTAGGCCCATTCGGTTTCGGCCCAAACAAGAAAAGGCTTCCATAGATATATACACGTAAGTTTGTTCAGAAATTTTAAGTATGCTTTTGAATTATACATAACAGTAGTCTGTTGTTCAAAATGCATTCAGTAGCTCCAATTTTAAATACAAAAGATGGCTATTTAGCAAGGAAACTCCCCCTACTTCTTCATATTCTTCTTCAGTAGCAGTGACACATGAGGTCAACTTCCAAGAAACTTAGACCAGATCATGAAGAAGGATCTGAAAGTTTTTAGAAGACAAGAGCATGGGTCGAAAAGACTCAGTAGGTGAAACAAAACTTAAGGGGCCCAAAATGGTAACATTCTGAAGAACATATAACTCATGCAACACTACAATAAAGTTGGTCTACAGTAACAGATTATAGTTATGATTTTGAGTTTTGTAAGTATAAACAAGTTTAAAATGTTAATTTTATAACTCTTTTTTAACCCTAACTATAACTATACCGTAACCCCCTAGAAAAGTGAACCCACCTCTCTCTTGAAACCCCTCTTGCGAAACCACTTCCCCACGCCACTCTTTTTCCCCAAATCGACTGCCAAACCTCTCTTCCCCTTCGCGGTGTAGATGCACACCAGAGGAACAGGTGGGGCAAGGTGAGGTCGGGGAGGAAGGAGTGGGGCGAGGAGGCGCTGATCCAGGAGTAGGCGCTGACGGCGGTGCTGCTGCTGCAGCAGACGGGGGTCTAGTTGCCGTTTGACCGGTCGTCGTCGCTACGGTACTTGGCGCCACCCGGGTGGGGGGGGGGGGGGGGGGGGGGAGAAGAAGCAGGTGCTGGCAAGGAGTTCCAACTCCAGGGTGAGGTCGTTCACCGATCCTCCCCTCCAGCCGCAGCAGCTTGTCAACCAGGTTAGCCGCCCTCCTCCTATGTCTTTGGTGCCGGGAACTACACCAATTTAGATGGACGCTGTAGTAGGTCCCGAAGCTGTTCGGTTCCCCTCACCCTTTCCAGTCAGAACCTAAGGTTTTTGGATCTTTTTCGTGAAGTTCTCCCGTTCCCTTCGAGTTCTGTGGAGTACGATTAGAACATATTTCTATCATTTTGTGTGAAATGTCGTGTTTGTGTTTCTGATTTGGCCTTTATTTTATCAACCCATTAGAATTGTTTCCCGTCTTCCCATTCTTGCCAGTCCCGTCTTATGATCATAAATCTCTGAGTTTCTATGGCATCTCCTTAGCAGACGGGGAGTCCTGTTTGCTAGCATAATGGCAATGGCGTTCAGATAGCATGTGATCTCTGCCCTCACTTTTACCCTGTCCCATTTCGTTTTCCACTGTTATTTGGTTCGGTGTTTTGGAGCAAAGTGACTGAAGAACAACAGGGCCCAATCACTGTTCTGGAGCAAAGTGACACAGATGGGAATGAATGTTGGAACTTAGACTCTGGTTTTTAAAGTGCTCACTGATAAAGGTGAACTATAGGTTACTCATTGAAAGAGGAAGACCAAATACATATCCCCTTTGGTTTGCTTACCTAAACATGTGGACATGTGTGAGAATCCACATTCTACCTGAAGAGTATGATCTGACGGAAAAGGTGGCTGTCGGACAGATTGGAGTTGCTTATAATCCTCTCCCAGATAATAGTCAATCAATGGAGTAACTTTACCGCATTAAAATTGGATTTGATGCAACAGAGAAGCCTGATGCTGCAAATTTGGGTAGCAATAGGGTCCTCAAATACCTAGTGTATGAAGTCAAATCTCCACTGCCGATCAATGATTAAATCAGCAACCTTGCAAGGTAGCGACCCTGTGAACATTATAAGGTTCTAGATCTCTATTCTATTAAATATGTCCTCTTCTATCTGTTAATGTCATCTTCTATCTGTTAATAATTTTTCTCCTAGATCTGCTAATGTCTTCTTCTATCTGTGTTCATTTGTTTTAAATACATTTATTGTTTGAAATGGTAAAACAACTTCCTAGGAGGTCTAGCTTTCAAATTGATAAAAAGGGGGAATCTTCCTAATTTTCCTATTTATAAAAGGTGAACTATAGTACTGCTAATGTCCGCAAGTGTTTCATAAATGAATTTTTTTCTAGATCTGTATTATATTAAATATGTATCCATTAAAAGAACGAACATTATAAGGTTCTATATCATCACCGAAGGAGTATCTAGATCTGCTAATGTCCTCTTCTATCTGTTAATATCCTTTTCTATCTGATAATGAATTTTCTTCTAGATCTACTAATGTCCTCTTCTATCTGTGGTCATTTATTTTAGTGTGATTAGTATTTTTCCCTTGTTATATTATATCAATTTTAATATATTTATTATTTTTCGTTATAGTGGAGTTCTTTCATCATGAATATAGATTGGAGTTGGATAGATCTTCCGAAACACTCAAAGGAGTATCTAGATGGGGTTGATGAGTTCATTCATTTTGCTTGCCAATCTTCTTTTGGTTCTGCAACTATCAAGTGTCCTTGTGTTCGCTGTGCATGCATTTACACTTGGGAAAAGAAAATAGTTAGAGAACATTTATATTTTAATGGAGTCATTAAAGATAAAAAGTATTGGAAATTCAATGGGACTGGTTCAAGTTCTAAAAGCCCACTGACTGAAGCTACTTCATGCGAACAACTTCCAAAGGATGTTCATATTCATGACATGTTGCAAGATGTGTTTCACATGGAGACCAAGTGTAATGATGAGAAAAAAAGCTTTGAGAGAGAAAGAAGTGGTGTCTAAGGTTCATGGCCCTAGTGCAAGTCATGACTTACTTAACAAAAGGAAAAAAGGGATGGAAGACATTTGTAAAAGCTCCAAAGAACCACAAAAGCTAAACACAAATGACTTCCAGTCACATATTCAGTGAGCTCTTACATCATGATATTGGAAACTCATACATCTTAATTTAATAATATATCACTTGAAATGCATACTAATTCTTTTTCACTCTAGGTATTTGTGGAGTATTTTCTCGACAGAAAAATTGGATTCCTTTGATTATTTTGATTGCCTTTGGTTTGCATATTCCATGAAATCCTCAACACAAGGCAAAGTAGCATCATGGCTTAAACATAAAAATGTATTCACAAAGAAGTACACTTTTGTTCCAATATGCGTATGGTGAGTTACCTTCTAATTATATCTATTCTATTTTTTGAATTTATATTTTTTTAATAGTGAGTGTTTTTACGGGGGGCATTGGAGCCTTCTAATCTTATGTCACCTCGGGGGAAGCTCTTCAAGCAACCCTCCAGTTATGTTGCTTCTAGATTCTCTTCACAGCACAGATCCAACAAGGCTTTTTGGTGAAATTAAAAAGTAAATTTTTGAAATTACTCTATGCATCTTAATTGCAGTATATATGTTAGTTGTTAACATTATTGATTTTGTCATTAAGTACATATATTAATGACATGCTTGGCAGGGGAAGAAAAGATGCTCTACAGTGTCAGGTTCTTTGTTTACAATAGATATTATAAATGTTAACAACTAACATATAAATGTTAAAAAAGGGATCATATTAGAGGTAGTTATTATTTTTAGTTGGCTCAGGGATCATATTAGAATTAAGATTTTTTTTTTCATATAGAACATTGTTAAAATCAAATTTATAAAAATATCATGCTTGGCAGCCCTGTAGACTGATGGTTCTCATATATCCTTGTTGTTAGTTCATCTTAATTGACAGAACAGTATCCTAGTTCTCATATATCTAATGTCAGTTTGTATGTTTTATATAGATTTGTGTTTAGCCCAAAATGGTAACATGCTGAAGAACATATAACTCATGGCTTATAACGAAAAGAAGGAACAAAGTACTTATTAGATGCACACAATGAATAGATATCATCACATGCTGATTTCAGAACATAACGGAATGGCATCATGGGAATCCTCTCATGGGGATGCATAAACAAACCATCTGCAAGATAGGATGCACATCTATACTAATATTGTATTTCTCAGTCTTGGTGCTGCCACTAGGCAACACCAGGACAAGCCTAAATCTCCCCACTAAATATTTTGGTAATCCTATTCCCCCTTAAAAGTTCTCGATAAATAATAGAAGTACAATTGATTTTGATCCCATGCATTACATTAATGTTTTAAAACATCTTGCTAAAAATTTGAATTACAATTGATTTCTATCCACCTAAATGTATTCCCCTTTCCCGGTAATAGCATGTCGCTATTGCTAAAATATATCACATAAATTTTTTAAAATCTTTATATTTAGAGATTTTGACCATAACAGAACACTATGTTGCCCCTAAACACTCATGTAATCTAGGTAAGAACCGCAAGTGTGATTAAAGGCAAGTAATAAATTAAACACATCAAGTAATAAATTTTTCATTTACTGCTCTTTGTGCGCGCTCTTTTTTGCATTCCTCCTGTGCGTTTTCTGGCTTCTCCCCCAGTTTGTGCATTTTCTGGCTTCTCCTCCAGTTAGTTTCTGCTCAACTGGTGTCCAGCGTATTATAGTGGGCACGCCATCGTCGACATCTTCAGTAAGTGATCCATCCTTCTAACCCATTGGAGCCACCGTCTTCTGCCATCACCCTCCACAACCCATCTCCATGTTTTTGGAGTTGAACAGGGAAACCTCTCTCTTCTTTCGCCGTTTCCTGGCTTCTCCTCCTCTTTGTGGTGAATGCTGAGATGTTATCTCAGTAGGAGCCGATATCTTTTTCTTCTGGTTTTAGATACATAGTCTTAATTCTTTAGAAAACCTATGGAGATGCTTTAACACTATTGATGCTCTGGAAGCAGGGGAAGGAAGAGACGCAAGGCGCCGTCTTCTGCTGTTTGTCCGTACCGCACCTGACCTCTGCTGTTTTCCTGTTGTGCACACTGCGAGCCTCTTGGGTATGTCTTTCGCCACACTTTCAATATTTACTACTCATAATAATAGATCGTATCACCCTCCACAACTCATCGCCACGTGTTTGGAGTTGAACAGGGAAACCTCTCTCTTCTTTTGCCGTTTCCTGGCTTCTCCTCCTCTTTGGGTGAATGCTAAGAAGCTTGGCCAGTCTAAACTTTCTACTGGTTGTCAACGAATTTTGATATTTTCTTCAATTTAATTTGGCCCCTTATCTGATAAGAAATTTCGCTGATGTCAATAATCTCTAGCATCTTCTTAAAAGAGCATGACATATAATTCTGCCATGAACTCTTTCTTTCATTAGTGGTCTGGTGGTTGATCGTTGCAATAGATCCTTTTTTTCTGGTTTTACGGGTCAACCGCGCTTTTTAGCATAGGGGTTTTACTGCCGTTATCTGTATATTGCATGGACTCCTGTTGGCGAACGGAGTCCCATGGAAGACTCTTAGGAGGACTCCGCGCGTGGACATCCTCTGCATGCATGGACTCCTCTTGGTGAACAGAGTCCTGTGATCCCTCATCCGCCCTCCATTCATGATCACTTCCTCCCCCACCACCTCCACGTACCACTACAACAAAATTGGTCTACAGTAACAGATTATAGTTATGATTTTGAATTTTGTAAGTATAAACAAGTTTAAAATGTTAATTTTATAACTCTTTTTTAATCCTAATTATAACTATACCGTAACCCCCTCGAAAAATGAACCCGATTCACCCCTCTCTCGAAACCCCTCTTGTGCGAAACCCCTTCCCCACGCCACTCTTTTTCCCCAAATCGACCCGGACCCTTTGCGGTGCCGACGCACACCAACAGGTGGGGCCAGGCGAGGTCGGGGAGGAAGGAGCGGGGGCAAGGAGGCACTGATCCAGGAGCAGGCGCTGGTGGCGGTGCTGCTGCTGCAGCAGACGGGGGTCCAGCTGCCGTAGTGTGTTATCTTTTGCATTATCTTTCTCTTACGCTTCTGTTGTTCTCTTGGATGTGCAGCTCCCGGCAACAAGGTGAAAATTGGCATCAATGGTGAGTTCTTCCTGCCATCTCCCCTCCCCAGTTGATGTTTTCTTTCTCTTGTTTCATTTCCTTTTGATCTGTTTGTTTCCCGACCCTTGTGCACGCCGTGCTCTGTTTCGCTAGATAACTCTGGTCACTGTGAAAGGTAAACTAAATGTTAGAATCCCATATGTTGTTCGCTGGTTCACTTCCCCATCTGGAAGACTGAAACTAAATGTCGATGGTGCATTCAAATCGATGTCGGGTGAAGCTGGAGGTGGGGGTATTATCCGTGATCATAATGGCAACATGTTGTGTGCTTTTGCCCACGCCTACCATGGGTTAAACTCCAGCTTGGCTGCTGAGGCATTAGCGATGAGGGAGGGAATCTTCCTGTGTTGCAGAAATGGTATTTCTGAGGTGATGGTTGAAACTGATTCCCACACTCTTCTACAAATCGTGACTGACCAGCAGGCTTGCAATTGGGACCTCGCCTGCATCCTTCAGGGCATCACCGCCAAGACTCAAATTCTGCGAGCTGAAATCACCCACACCCCCCGTGAAGCCAACAAAGTAGTGGACAGTCTTGCCAACTTTGCATTATCTTGTCCTTCTCTGGTCAGCTGGAATTTTTGGGGAGACCTTCCCCCTGATGTCAAGGAACTCTACCACCAAGATAAGGTGGGGACTCCCTCCATCAGACTATAGGTCACTTTTGTACCTTCTCTTACTTCATATATAAAAGCTAATCTCTAGCCGCCTGGGGAAGGTAGTGGCCCTCTCACTCTGTGAGGTTGCCTCTACCCACCTTTTTTGGTCTGGCTACATTAAAAAAAAAAAAAAACTCTGGTCACTGTGGCCGGCAGCAGGGGCGGCTCCTGCAGGGTTTGGCAGGATTGGCCGCCTGGTGGCGAGGGCCACGCTGATGAGCGAGGATGTCGAGCTGGTTGCCGTCAACGACCCCTTTATATCCATTGACTACATGGTATGCATAGCGTCACTTCCTCTTCCAAGCTCTCTGTAATGTATGTGGGGTGTGAGCCCAATGTCCCATATCGGATTCCACAGAGGAAAATAAGAGTTAATATGTGACGGTCTCCTCTCCTCACCACCCGGGTTTTTGGGATGAGGGAAAGATCCATAACAAATGGTGTCTGAGCCCACCCTTTGTTGAATTCATATGGGTGTTGCAATACCTCTTCCTTATACGAGCGCATGAACGGGCGTTACTGCGGAGAGGGATACCTGGGTTTCTTCTTCTCCTCTTACCCCATAGTGAAAGCCGCCGTGGACGTCGGCCTTGTAAGGGGGGGAGTATTGTAATGTATGTGGGGTGTGAGCCCAATGTCCCATATCGGATTCCACAGAGGAAAATAAGAGTTAATATGTGAGGGTCTCCTCTCCTCACCACCCGGGTTTTGGGGATGAGGGAAAGATTCATAACACTCCTAGTTTTGTTGCAGATTACTTCACAACCACCACTTGATCGATGGTGGTTCAATCTGTGTGTTCGAAACTCTATTTTCTCATACATGCATGAACAGTGTTTCTAACTCGAATGAAAACGAAAGTGTTACCAAAGATCTGGGGTTTTGCAGACCTTACAGATCATAGTTATCTGTTGTATATATGCATTCTTTTGTTGTGGAGAGTTACTAGAATATATATAATTGGTAGTTTACTTACTTGTTTGATGTGTTGCCACTAGCCGATTTTGTAAAGATTTCTTGGATGAACAAATATCGGTACTGATATTTTCATCTTCCAGCTTGTGGGCTATATATGACACTGTGCTAATGGTTAGAATTATTGCAGTATTACTTACTACCTTATAGTCAATTCTATTAGGTGTTGCACGGTGATCAGTTCTGTCATCTTTTGCATACATTTGTTTTAAAAAAATTCTTAAAACATTGAGGGTGTTAATAGTGCTGGATTGATTTTTGCAAGCAATACCAATACGATTTTCTATAGTTTCAAGCATCAGTTGAGGGGCATTCCCTCATCCAATCTTCAAGATTTTCTTTAGTGATTAACATGACAGAGCATGCGGAAGGACATCTGCTAGTAGCCTGGTAGTATATATACTCTTAGTGATTAAAATAAAATAGCCTCTTCTGTTAGCATTAGATGATAATGACAAATACTTTTGTTTTCTTAGATGCAAGTGATTGGAATTCTGTTCACATATGGTGAACAAAGTACCGCATGATATAAAGAATATGGTTAGGCATTTTGTGGAGAAGATGACCAACCGAATATGGTTACACATTAGATACTGAATGTTTTATCAGTATTTGAAAATGAGATGGTGTCCTTCAGTTTCCTTAGAAATTTATGCATGTATTAAATGATAACAGAAACATCATTTTCCGATAACCACCACATATCATCAACAAATAAAATAGTTATTGCATTTAAATACAGTTTCAAAAGTAGGTATGCACTTGCAAAATCTCTTCCAGTTTGAAAGCCAATATAGTAAGTCAATTTCTTCTATCATCCATGTCTTTGTAAGAAGGTAGCTTAAGCATCCTTCTTTAGCACTCAAAAATGGATGTCCAAGGCATTAGATTTTTTGTCTAGAAGTTGTTGATTCTTACCATTTATGTTTTAGCCTCCCAAGTTGAGCAAGTGTGGAACATAAATGATCCAAATGAAGAGGGGTGGTGTGTAGTTAGGAAGACAAAGCCAAAAAACTACTTTGAGATGCACTGTGAGCAAAGTATAGAAATTGATGGCAATCAGTCTGCACTTATCAGTGGTGATATTGATATTAATTTTCAAGATGATGCTAATGTGACATGGGAGAGGGATGACATTGATGGGCTAGAGATACCAATTTGAATGTTCACTTTTATGTAGTGATACAAATTGAAGATACTTATTTGAATGTTCAATTTGATTCTTCTGTTTTGAATTGTCTCATTTTTTATTTTATGTTAGTCTCTGAAATCATATCTATTTCATTTTTTATAATAACTCTCTTAACTCTCCTAATCAACTACAGGTGCCCAACCAACTATCATGTAAGTAATCTTCAACCCATTCATATATGCTGTTATTTTTCTATATGTATGTTGTTCAATTTTTAGCCTTGCAGGGGAAGAAAAAAAGCTTTGAGAGAGAAAGAAGTGGTGTCTAAGGTTCATGGCCCTAGTGCAAGTCATGACTTACTTAACGAAAGGAAAAAAGGGATGGAAGACATTTATAAAAGCTCCAAAGAACCACAAAAGCTAAACTAAACACAAATGACTTCTAATCACATATTCAGTGAGCTCTTACATCATGATCTTGGAAACTCATACATCTTAATTTAAGGATATATTACTTGAAATGCATACTAATTCTTTTTCTCTCTAGGTATTTGTGGAGTATTTTCTCGACAGAAGAATTGGATTCCTTTGATTGTTTTGATTGCCTTTGGTTTGCATATTCCATGAAATCCTCAACACAAAGCAAAGTAACATCATGGATTAAACATAAAAATGTATTCACAAAGAAGTACACTTCCAATATATGTATGGTGAGTTACCTTCTAATTATATCTATTCTATTTTTGAATTTATATTTTTCTAATAGTGAGTGTTTTTACAGGGGGCATTGGAGCCTTCTAATCTTATGTCACCTTGGGGGAAGCTCTTCAAGCAACCCTCCAGTTATGTTGCTTCTAGATTCTCTTCATAGCGCAGATCCAACAAGACTTTTTGGTGAAATTAAAAAGTAAAATTTTGAAATTACTCTATGCATCTTAATTGCAGTATATATGTTAGTTGTTAACATTATTGATTTTGTCATTAAGTGCATATATTAATGACATGCTTGGCAGGGGAAGAAAAGATGCTCTACAGTATCAGGTTCTTTGTTTACAACAGATATTATAAATGTTAACAACTAACATATAAATGTTAAAAAAGGGATCATATTAGAGGTACGTAGTTATTATTTTCAGCTGGCTCAGGGATCATATTAAATTAGGATTTTTTTTTTTCATATAGAACATTGTTAAAATCAAATTTATAAAAATATCATGCTTGGCACCCTGTAGTGTCACGCCCCTCCAATTTAGCAGCGGAATAAATCGGAGGGAGACGCGAACAACAAGTATGGTAACGACAATTGCGCATACTTTCGCAAACATCAGAGCATCTAGTAAACAAGAATTGGAATAAACTCTCTATTTCATTATAAAATCACTAAGACTATTACAACCACTAATTCAGAGCCACACATAAGGCTCAATGACATCATTACATTGAAAATAAATCTAAAGCAACAACTACTAGACTCCAATTGTGCTAGGGTAACTTCGTTATTTGACTCCGGGTCACTCATCACTCTGGTCTTGTCCCATTGGTACGTATAACGTCATTGTCCGACTTACCTGAGACACAATAACAAATAACGAAGGGTGAGCGATAACGCCCAGTAGGACTTAAATCTCATGAGTCAAGCATGCTTTAAGTAATTAATGCATTAAAGGCAGAGTAACTAATGATAGAGCGAGTCATGTAAAGTCGAGAAAGTAACAGCACAAGTAACATGGTTCAAATAGCAGATGAATCAAGTATAGCACGATGACTAAAGTCAAGTCACGATAGAAAACGATAACAATAATAGCAAGTAACGATATTGTCCAGAATAGCAAGAGACATGTATAGCAAGAAGAGATGATAGTAGATGGTCATGTAAAGAGTGAATTGCACTTTGAATGTGATCAAGACGTGATAGCACACAGTAACTCAAGATAGCGAGTATCAAGTAGAGCAAGTAGAGCGTATGGTGAGATAGCGTGTAACGAGATAGCATGTAACAAGGTAGCGTGTGACAAGATAGCGTGTATGGTTGCACAACGGTGCACTGGTAGAGTACGACAATAGTCACTTTGGGACAGTAGTCGTTTCACGATAGTACATTACGTCTGAACTCCTCAGACTAATGTATAACAGTTTGTGATAGCACAGTAATATCACAGTACGTCTGAACTCCTCAGACTAAAAGGATAGTAGTTAGATGTCTAGCCAAGATAGTATAGTCAGAACCGGTGCAATGCAGAACACCGTCAATAGCCCCTGCAGGTATTTTCGGATGGCTCTCTGCCCTCAGGACTAGATTGGAGCCCCTCGGACACTCTCCGTGCCCTGCACAGTATGCATTTGATACAGTAGAGTCACAAGACCCATATTATAGTGCTAGACAGTCACGAAATAGCACAAACGATAGGAGCCACACAGCTCAAAGGGTAACAAGAGAGTGCTAGATGAATAGACGAGAGAGACGGGATAGTAGAGTGAATGTGAATATGAGTAGACGAGCGAGTATAGCATAGATGAGATCTTATGGTCATTGCACATGAAACGTCGAGTAACGAGTGATGGTAATAGTTGCACAACACGCACGTAAGGTATTGGCAGTCAGGTGGAACTCACGATCTTTCTGCTGGCCTCGTTATGCACAGGTCCAGAGGTCCGGCGTGATTCAAGATAAGAGCGAGAGAACAATCTAAGGCCGTTTGGATCTTGCTGATCTCTAGAGTGTATCATAGGTGTTAGGGTACAACCAGCTCGTCGACCATGTGGGAATCCATGATCAGAGGAGACTGACGGAGGCCTTGCACAAGGATTCACTAGTCCGGCAGAAGGAGTATCCGATGGAGAGTTCGTCCAAGTCAAGAAAGTGTGTAAATATAGAAACAAGTGCTCGACGTTCTAGAGGAATTCTAGAACAGTGGAGTGTCGAGATTGGTGTTCTAAAACATCGCACGAATCGTAAACGAGTACTTGTTAAAGTAAGGTAATTAATTGCAATAATTACCAGATATGTTATGTGTCATATTCATACAAATTAAGCCATGTTTGGATGGTTCAACGTGTGTGTATGTGTCATGAAATCAAGGATATGAAAGATCAAGTGATTGACTTTTATTAGATTAAAATACAACCAATACTTACAACTTTGTTTTTTTTTTATGTAGTTAAGATCGTCAACATGATATGGGAATTATGGTGGTACAACAAGACTTGCGAAAGACTGATTTTCAGGCCCAAAACTGAGATCGCGACGTGGTCTTGCAAGGATCGCGACGGGGTCGTCAGATCAGGCAGGCAGAACGCGACAGGGGTACTGTCGCGACCAGAACGCGACAGAGGTACTGTCGCGACCCGACCTCAGAACACGACATATCGGGCCGTCGCGTTCACAGGGGCTGCGCCTGAGTCCGACCGGGATCTGACATGCTCTTGGTTCAAACATACCATGTTTTGACACAGGGGCGATATTCATGAAACACCTATATCTCTCTATATGCTGACCTTTAGACAAAACACTCAACATAGAAAATGTCGAGGACATCTATTGGAAGAACTTTTGTATTGTGGTCTGGGTCTGAATCTGTCTCTAATTGCATGCAATACAGGAAGAACGTAAGAAAGCCCTAAACATGCATGACTTCGTTGCGACTTACATGTTAGGCTTGTAACATGAGATATACTGATATTTGGACAAAATGTTTAACATAAACGATGACCAGGACAACTAGTGGAAGAACTTTGATGTTGAGGGTTTTACCTAATTCGGTCTTTGTCCTTGTGAAAAATATGAAGAACTTAAAGTTAAATGCAACCTGAAAACGCAGTATCCTGCATGACTCTATTACGAAGTTTATAACTCTCTAAATAATGATATTTAAATGAAACACTTAACATAAAAGATGACCATGACAACTAGATAAAGAACTTTTATGTTTGAGGCTTGACCTACTTTGGCCTTTAAGCTTGTGCAAAACAGGAAGAACTTAAGGCTATCTGCAAACCCGAAAACACAGTATTATGCATGACTCACTTAAGGGGTTCATAACTCTCTACATAAAGACTTTTAGACAAAACGTTCAACATGAAAGATGATCGTGACTACAAGTGGAAGAACTTTTATGTTGATAATTTAGTCTAATTCGGTCTCAAATCGTGTACATAATAAGAAGAACGGGAAAAGCCCTAACTGTGCGCGACTTAGGGAGAACGACTAATACACAAAGGATACTCCATGAAAATTAGTAAAACCAGAAGCAAATGAAGCTATACTCGAAGCTCTACAAGATGGCATTATTTTTCTTTAATCTTGACCCAAGAATGCCTACCTTTGAACGCAAAGAACTCCCTGCAGGTTCCTGGTTCGCTACAGGGCGAGGTGGAAGAAGACCACGTTTTTCCCCAGCCTTCTCCTCTCCTCCAGGGCCCCAAACCTGCTGCACACGACCCCAACTTGATGTCCAACCTTCCCCAAACGTTTTGTGAAGAGTTCTTATAGTTTTAGGGTGCTACTTCATGTCCTAATGGGACTAGGAAAGAGGGCTGCGAATTTCTGCATTCTAGTTTCCAAAATATGAGATTCTCTCACCCAAAGGAGGTAGCAAAGGTTTAGGAAACCACCTCTTAGAGTTGGGTAAGGTTTTAACTTACCTTGCATGACTAATTACCCTAATTTAAACCCTAATGTGCCCTTCACAATTATTGCATATTTACAGGTACGAATTTCTGAGTATTTTTATGTTCTAATTTTATTATTTGGCTAAAAGTGATACATTGGCCCATTTTCATTAATGGGTCACTAATACATAATGTTATAAGTCTCTCCAACCTATTTATTTAATTTATGGTTGGGTTATTTTTCCGTATTAACAATTTTCTGACTTAGTTCCCTAATTCGGTTAACTTGGTCACGTGTAATGTACACTTGGCCAATCGGATTTTTCGTTGCTCGAATCTCTTCATGAAACTCTTAAGAATAATGTTTGAGGTTGATTTATAATTTTTACAGAATTTTCTAATTTTTTTCTCACGTACGATAGTGGTACGTAAGTTCTATCATTTCGATAATACGTAAATTATTTATTTACTATTTTCATACTTGAATTTGTTCATGGGTCATAAGTTGTCCATTGATCCAATTCCTTTTATGGACTATCCCCACATATTGTTTGGAGTCTACCCATAATTTTTATTTCAATTGTTAATCCACTTAGCTCATGAAATAATGGAATTTCCAATTTATTCCTTATTTACAATAATAAGTCACATAAATTATAAATCATGGTCCGAATTATTTTTCTATGCCCAAATTTCTTAATGGGTCATTAGATAATAAATTTTAAGGTATAACTATTATTTTCATAGAATTTTTATATGAGTTTCTACTCATGCAATAATGATGTGTATCTTTTAACTAGTTTGATTTTTATTAATGGGCAAAATTTTCATTTATCTATAATATATATTTTTTAATTAATAAAGTTTCTGGGGTATTACATGTAGACTGATGGTTCTCATATATCCTTGTTATTAATTAGTTCATCTTAATTGACAGAACAATATCCTAGTTCTCATATATCTAATGTCAATTTGTCTATTTTATATAGATTTGTGTTTGGCATTTATGCTGCAAAAGGAAAGGAAGAGAGTGAAGAAGAAATAGCTTCTATCCCACGTCTTGTGCCATAGGTAAACTTGTTTAAATATACATACTCTTGCAGTAGTTCCAATGTTTATGCTCTAAACTTGTGTAGTATGACTTCTAATTCAATAAATCTATTTTTGTTCTAGGTGCCACAATAAGTCAATGGCACGGAGTGTGGTTTCTTTGTGTTGTGCTACATCTACTTATTCATAAAGAGTGCCCCACATTCCTTTTCTCTAAATGACTACCCATACTTTGTATGTTCATAAGGAGTGCCCCACATTCCTTAACTTTGTATATTATCATGTATGACTAATGTATATTGTCAACTTCATTTCAGCTCTCTAATGATTGGTTTACCCGTACTGACATCGACAAATTTCAAGATGGATTGCCGTCTAAAAAATTATCTCAAATATTTGAAGCCTCAAATGTGAAAAAAGAGGATCAAGTTGAAACTGAGGAATCTTTAAGCATATCCTCAAAAAAAAAAAAGAGGCATCGAGGTCCAAATATAGCTCGTGATGTACATGGCATGGACATGGACAAAAGGATCCATGTTGAACTTAGTGAGATTGGACAACCCTTTGGTGAAGGGGGGCATTCTTTGAAATTCTTCTTTGGAACAATGGCACAAATTGGTGACAAATTGCCCATTGATGTTCAAACTTGGAGGGAAATGCCAGCAATACATAAAGATGATGTGTGGGAATATGTGAAGGTTATATCTTTCTTATTTTTTATACAAATTTTCAATTAATTATTCTATCTTTACAGATTCACCATTTACATTATGTTGAAAAGTCGTGCAATGTGAGTCAGTAAAATTCTTTCATTAAGAATCTCATGAATTTATGTCTAGAATTATAGTTTCATGCTTTGAATATGCTGATTTGCTTCTTGCACTAAATGTTCAATAAGTTCTCTGTTGGTGATACAATTTTTTTTTGCACTAAATGTGACATTTCCTGCACTTTTCTAGCTATACTTTTTTGCCTTCCCTTTATATGTCCCCCACAAGGCTTCCCTTTCACCATAGTACAACGTGGGAGCTAGCCAACATGGGTTGTGTTCCTGTGTGCTTATCTTAACTCCCTCCAGGGGGGAGAGGAGCCACAAATCTCAGCCACAAAAGGCTGCAGCAGCCCCTCTCAATGATGGGGGAGGGGCCGTGTGAGCAGGTTGAGTGGGGGATCAGAACAAGACGGGGTTTTTTGGATTAGAGAGAGAGAGAGAGAGAGAGAGGGTGAGAGATAACATAGCAGATAAGTTTGAAGATGGGTCTTGCCTACTTTTGTTTGTTCCTCTTTGTGGGCAGGGTTTTTGCTGGCCGGGGGAAGAAAATATTGTGGGCAGTTGAGGGGATATTGATGCTCAGTCTGTCCCCATGTAATTTTAATTAATTATATATTTATTTTGGTGATTAATAAAATCAAACAAAAATTATAACACATTCTTCATAAGTCTTAAGTACAGGAAATACACCAAGGTCAAATAAGCCAATATTGGTAAGTATTACCTTTCTGAAGCTTTTTATCTAGTCAAGATCATATTTCTCTAAGTTCACATTGACTTGTGTTGAAAGTCACAACGACTTGCTCACCGTAACGATTTCGTAAGTTATCATAACGATTTCTTTAGAACTCGCAACGACTTGCTCGCCATAACGATTTCGTAAGTTATCATAACGATTTCTTTAGAATTCGCAACGACTTGCTCGCCGTAATGATTTCGTAAGTTATCATAACGATTTCTTTAGAATTCTCAACGGCTTGCTCGCCGTAACGATTTCGTAAGTTATCATAACGATTTCTTTAGAATTCGCAACGACTTGCTCGCCGTAACGATTTCGTAAGTTATCATAACGATTTATTTAGAATTCGCAACGACTTGCCCGCCGTAACGATTTCGTAAGCTATCATAACGATTTCTTTAGAATTCGCAATGACTTGCTCGTCATAACGATTTCGTAAGTTATCATAACGATTTCTTTAGAACTCGCAACGACTTGCTCGCCGTAACGATTTCGTAAGTTATCATAACGATTTCTTTAGAATTTGCAACGACTTACTCGCCGTAACAATTTCGTAAGTTATCATAATGATTTCTTTAGAATTCGCAACAACTTGCTCGCCGTAACGATTTCTTAAGTTATCATAACGATTTCTTTAGAACTCATAATGACTTGATTTGCGCAACGATTTCTTTAGAACTCATAACGACTTGCTTTGCACAACGATTTCTTTAGAACTCATAACGATTTGTTGTACGCAATGATTTCTTTAGAAATCATAACGACTTGATTTGCGCAACGATTTCTTTAGAACTCATAATGACTTGCTTTGCGCAACGATTTTTTTAGAACTCATAACGATTTGTTGTACGCAACGATTTCTTTAGAGCTCATAACGACTTGATAAGTGTTCATAACGATTTCCTTGTTGAACACATAAACTTGCTTTAACGATTTGCTCTCTATAATGACTTGTTAGTATTCATAACAATTTCATAAGTCATATAGACAACGACTTTATGGTTTATATCGACTTGACATTTATCTTATCTCTTAAAGCGTTGAATAGTCAAAGTTTTCTCTTATCTATCTAACAGCTGTGCATTTAATAAAGACAGAACGTATCTCTGTATGCATGCATATGATATCATTTTACTATTGTGCGTTTTCTGTCAACATCTTTTAGAGCAAGCTATTTGGCATTGCTATTTTGGTGAATACTCACGTCAACGTTTACTGACAACAAGAGACAGCCTAGCTGTCTACTGTTCTAGCATTTAATGTGTGCAGGGTCCTAAAGACATTCTGTCATACAACGTTGGACCATATAGACGCCAGAAGACCCTATCTCTTTGCGTGCTCAAATGGATAAAAGATTGTTGAAGCTCCCAAATGTCAAGCAATCTAACGTCTATCAATTTAAGAGACAACGGCTTCTTCAACGGTCGTATTTTCAAAAGGAGATATAAATACAAGACAGAAGAGAAGAATGAAAAAAACACTGGAGTGGAGAACAAGCATCTTGTATCTTTTCAAGCAATCAAATTCTTCTGAAAGAAGTCTAGAGCCAAGAATCTCATTCCTCATCACCTTTAGCTCTTCGCTCTCTGTGCTGTAATAGAATTTCTAAGAGAGCCAGTGTAGTTCTGAGAGTGTGCCTTGTTTAGATCTTTTGCTCTCAGTGCTTGTTGCTTCAGATCTTGGCTTGTAAAAGCTTGATCTAGGGGCTTGAATTCATTCTATTCTCTTTGTGGTGTTTCCCTTTGTGTGTGAAGGAAGACCTGGTGGGATCCAAGGTGTTGTTCCCTTCGGTTGTGAAGGAAGATGTGGTGAGGTATCCAGGGTGTGGGTATTCCCTTCTGGTGTGAAGGAAGACCAGCTGTGGTGGGTGTTGTAGTGTCCATAGGGGGACTGTACCCTAGTTAGTGAAAACCTGAGTTGTTGCTCAGGGACTGGACGTAGGACTCCTAAGGAAAGGAGGTCCGAACCAAGATAATTCCTTGCGTTGTGTGATTGATTCTTTGTGAGGTTGTTGTTCATACTAACCGTTACTAACCAACATCGAAGATTGTTTTTGTGTATACTTTTACGTACAAGTGTCACCTAAATATATTTTTAAAGACCCATTCACCCCCCCCCCCCCATCTGGGCTTGTCAACTGGGCAACAAGTGGTATCAGAGCGAGTCTCTTCGACAAAGAAGAAAGATCCAACGATCTGAAGAGTAAAGATCCATGGCAGCCCAAGGTAACATTGAAGGTCAGTCTGTCAACCGACCCCCTCTCTTCGATGGTGAAGATTATGCTTATTGGAAAACCAGAATGGAGTACTTTCTCCAAGGTCACGACTATCAGATATGGTCAATAGTAGAAGAAGACGATCTCCTGGTCACAAATGAGAAAGCTCAGTGGACAGATGATGACAGAAAAAAGATCTCCTTGAATTGTAAGGCTAAGAGTATTATGTGCTGTGCACTAAGCAAAAAGGAATTCAACAGAGTTTCAGCCTGCAAATCCGCAATGGAGATGTGGGAAAAGCTTAGAATTACCTATGAAGGCACAGACAAGGTGAAGGAGACAAGAATTGATATTCTTGTTACACAATATGAAAGATTTCAGATGCAATCAGGTGAATCCATAACCCATATGTTCAGTAGATTTATAGATATCACAAATGGGTTAGCCAGACTAGGAAAAACCTATGAAATTGGAGACATGGTGAGGAAATTCTTAGATCCTCACCATCCTCATGGACCTCAAAGGTCACAGCTATTGAAGAAGCTAATGATCTAAAAAGGATGTCTTTGGAAAAACTCATTGGGTCCCTCATGGCCCATGAGATCAATATGGAAAGGCTAGGAGAGTCCTCTAGCAGAAAGAAGCATTCAAATGCTCTTAAAGCAGAAGAAGTCAAGTCAGATGAGTCATCAGCTGAAGATGAGAACTCAAGTGGCTGTGAAGATGAAGAAGCCATGCTGTCAAAAAGATTGCAACGCATTCTAGCAAAGAAGAAGAAGTTCCAATCTGGTAGAAGACACTTCAAGAGAAATAAAGACTTCAAGAAACCAGATGGAAAGGATCAAAAGAAGAATGAGCCCATATGCTACGAGTGCAAAAAGCCAGGACATATCAAAGCTGAATGTCCAAAGCTCAAGAAGCCTGAATTCAGGAAGAGAGAGAGCTCCAAGAAGTTCAGGAAATATAAGAAGAAAGCTATGGCAGCTGCATGGAGCAACAACAGCGACTCAGACAGTGAGTCAAGCTCAACCAGTGATGAGGAAGAAGCCAACCTGGCTTTCATGGCAAATACCGAAGAAAAGGTAACCTCTGACTCATCCTTTGATTCTTGTAATGGTTCAGATTCCGATTTTAGAAGAAGCTTTCAACGAACTATACAGTAAATATAGAGAAGTAACCAAACTATAAAAGTAAGCAAGAAAAATATAGTTTGTCTAGAAAATACAAACTCAGATCTAAAATCAGAAAATGAACAATTAGAAAGTCAAATAACTGAACTTAAAAGAAGAAATGAACTGTTATGTGAAGATCTAAAAGCTAAGAATGAACTAATAACTGAATTAGAAAACAAGTAAGTTCAGATGAACTGAAAACTGAAATCAAGACACTAACAGAAGAAAATATACAGTTATCTAGCACATTGAAAAATTCACAAATGGTAAAAACTCCCTCATATTAAAAGGTGCCAGAAGATCAGGTAAGAAGAAAAATGGATTAGGATATACACCCCCAGATAATGAAGAAACCATAGTTTATCCTAAAACATATCCAACACCAAAATTTGTACCCGAACAAGATATAGCATACAAAGTAACTTCAAATATATGGAAAAAGTAACCAAATTATCCTGCTGTAGTCACTGCAACAAGTTAGGACATATCATAACAACATGCCCAACAAAACATAAGAAATGATAATCAAAGGTAAAATCAATGATACTAACCAACAGGACCCAAAAGAATTTGGGTACCTAAAACTTGATGATTTTATTTCAGGGTAACACTCGAGCATCCAAATGGTATTTGGACAGTGGGTGCTCAAGGCACATGTTAGGAAATCAGAAGCTATTCACCCATCTCCAAGCTGAAGAAGGAACAGTTACCTATGGAGACAATGGGAAAGGCACAGTAATTGGCAGTGGCTCTATGAGCAACAAAGGAAAAATAGTCATTGAAGATGTATTGCTTGTCAAAGGGCTGAAGCACAACCTCATCAGCATCAGCCAGCTTTGCGACAGAGGTCATCAGATTCAGTTTCAAGAGTCAAAGTGCAGCATACTTAAGGATGGAGCAGTAATCTTCGAAGCCAATAGGGAGAAAAACCTGTATGCGCTTTATCTTGAAGAACTCAAGGATCAGGATGTTTGCCTGGCAGCAAATAAAAGCTAGTCAACTGAACTATGGCACAGAAGACTGGGTCATTGCAGCATAGATGGGATGAGAAATTTGCTAAAGAAAAATCTTGTGGAAGGCCTGCCAAAGGTCAGTGCAAAAATGGAAGGTGTCTGTAGATCTTGTGCTAAGGGAAAGCACACCAAGAGCTCCTTCAAGTCAAAAACGGTGGTAACCACCTCAAAACCCTTAGAGCTCCTTCATATGGATCTATTTGGGCCAATGAGAACTACCAGTCTTGGAGGAAAGAACTTTGGATTTGTCATAGTCGATGATTACTCAAGATTCACATGGGTATCATTCCTAGAGCATAAAGATGACACTTTGAAAACTTTGTTAGTTTCAGCAAGAAAGTCCAGAAGGATCAGAAGTTCAGCATTGTTTCTATCCGATCAGATCATGGTGGTGAATTTCAGAATGAAAAATTTGCTAAATTCTGTGATGATCAGGGGATTGAGCATAATTTCTCAGCACCAAGGACACCACAGCAAAATGGAATTGCTGAGAGAAAGAATAGAACTCTATTGGATATGGCAAGAACAATGCTATCAGAATATGATCTGCCAAGGTATTTTTGGGCTGAAGCAGTCAACACAGCAAGCTACATTATCAACAGAGTAATGATCAGGCCAATCCTAAAGAAGACTGCATATGAACTGTTCAAAGGAAAGAAACCAAAGATCAGCCACTTCAGGACATTTGGATGTCCTTGCTTCATCCACAACAATGGAAAAAGGGACATTGGTAAGTTGGATGCCAAATCAGATGAAGACATCTTCATGGGGTACACCTCTAAACCCAAAGGCTATAGAGTATTTAATAAACGCACGTTATTAATTGAACAGTCTGTACATATTATTTTTGATGAAATTAACCCTTCCTTGAGAAAGGAATAAGATAGTGATAATGATAATGCAAATGAACTGTCCAAGAAGCTAAATAATACATCAATTGAGGACAAGGATGATCCACCTCTGGAATATATGCAACAAAAGGAAATTACTCATGAAAATCTTCCAAAGGAGTGGAGATACAAGAAAGATCACCCACCTGAGAATATTATCGGTGATCCATCTATTGGGGTAAGAACAAGAGGTAACATGATACCCTGTGATTATTTAGCATTTGTTTCTCAAATAGAGCCGAGGACAGTCAATGAAGCTCTTGGTGATGAATCTTGGATCTTGGCCATGCAAGATGAACTAAATCAGTTCAAGAGAAACCAAGTATGGTCACTTGTTCCTAGACCATCAGACCATCCAATTATTGGCACCAAATGGGTGTTCAGAAATAAATTGGATGAGGCTGGTGTGATCTTAAGAAACAAGGCCAGACTGGTAGCTCAAGGCTATTCCCAAGAGGAAGGTATAGATTTCGATGAAACCTATGCACATGTAGCTAGACTTGAGGCTATTAGAATATTACTTGCATATGCATTAGCATTAGACTTAAAACTATTTCAAATAGATGTCAAATCTGCATTCTTAAATGGTTTTATAAAAGAGGAACAACCCCCGGGTTTTGATGACACAGAATTTCCTAATCATGTTTTTAAACTTCATAAGGCATTATATGGTTTAAAGCAAGCACCTAGGGCCTGGTATGAAAGGCTTAGTTCTTTTCTTCTAAACCATGGTTTCAGTAGAGGTCAAGTAGATAGCACTTTATTTGTAAAATCAAAAGTTAAAAGCATACTACTTGTATAGATTTATGTAGATGATATTATCTTTGGATCTACTGATGAATCCCTTTGCAAGTACTTTGAAAAGTTGATGCAGGGAGAATTTGAGATGAGCATGATGGGAGAGCTCAATTATTTCCTTGGATTGCAAATCAAGCAAGGAAAAGATGGCACCCACATCTGCCAAGCAAAGTACACCAAAGAACTCTTGAAGAAATTTGGATTCGATAACACCAAGCCACTGTCAACACCCATGAGTACATCAACAAGGATGGACAGTGACAAAGATGGTAAGAAAGTAGATCAAAAGATCTACAGAGGTATGATAGGTTCATTGCTTTACTTAACAGCAAGTAGACCTGATATCTTATTTAGTGTATGCATGTGTGCTAGGTATCAAGCAGATCCTAGAGAATCTCATTTAATCTCTGTAAAAAGAATATTTAGTACTTAGCTAGAACTCATGATTTAGGTCTGTGGTATCCAAAATCTGTGAAATTAGTTTAGTAGGATACTCTGATGCTGACTATGCTGGATGCAAAGTAGATAGAAAAAGCACCAGTGGTTGTTGTCAATTTCTTGCAGGGTGTTTGATATCCTGGTCATCAAAGAAACAAAATTCAGTGGCACTGTCTACAGCTGAAGCTGAGTACGTGGCTGCTGGAAGTTGTTGTACACAACTCCTATGGATAAAGCAACAACTTGAGGATTTTGGACTCAATATCAAATCAATTCCACTATTGTGTGACAACACCAGTGCCATCAATCTCACCAAAATCCAGTCCAACATTCAAGGACCAAGCATATTGAGGTCAGATATCATTTTATTCGTGATCATGTAGCAAATGGTAATATTGAAATTTCATTTATTGACACAAATGGTCAGCTAGCAGATATCTTCACAAAAGCCTTACCTGAAGAGAGATTTACATCTCTTAGAAGGGAATTGGGCATGTGCAATTTGTGAAAAGATTTCTGTTTAAAACTGGCAAATAAACTTTTAGAATTAAGTAAAATTTTTCCCTCCTTGGTTTTAAGCAAAAGAAATTCAAATTACCTTTCCTGGCCGCTTCTTTATCAAAGTCGGTTTGAATAGTCAAACTCTTTTGTCGCTTTCTGCCACCGTTTAGCGCCTCACTTTCCGCAAAGCATTTATTCAATTACAAAAATCGATGTGAGGACGTTTCATCTCCCATCTTCTACCTTTTTCCTCTTTCGTCTGGTTGCCTAAGCCGATGCCCTAACAATTCGGACATTGACTCTCTGCAAGTTTGAAGCTCCTCTCTTCTTCCCGCGACAAATTTCTTGAGGGCTTTCACTCCTTCTTTCTTCTCAACCCTCCAGAAACCCTGTTCACCTGATTCCATGGCCGCATCCGTCATCTCCGGAAGTCTTGGGGCCTACGATGCTGAGTTCCTTACTCTTGAGCAGCAGGAGAGGTTCACGTTTGTAAAGACCAAAGTTTGTGGGAATGAAGCAGTAGATGTTGCTGATCTTGAGAAGAACGAGATGCACAGTGTTGTAGCAGCCATAAGCAGGATGAAGTGGTCAGTTATTTCAACCTTCTCTGAGGTTAGCTATCCAGACCTCGTGAAGGCGTTCTATGTTTGCTTGAAATCAGAGACAGATGGGTCTGTGACGTCTTCAGTCAAAGGTATTCCTATAAAGATTGATCATGATCTTCTGAAGATGTTGTTTGATGTGAGTACAACCGGTCTCAGTGGGGTTCACACCGTGGACACCCAAGTTAACGGTCTTGGCATTGTAGGACCAGGGTTCAGACTGAGAGATGGGAAAATAGATATCAATTAGTTGAATGCTTTCAACCGCCTCCTTCATTTCATAGTTTGTCAGATTCTGGTTCCTAGAAGTACAACATTCTCCTCTTGTACCAAGGCAGATTCAGATATGATGTTCTGGGCCATACAGAACAAGGAGATCAACATGGCCGAAGTAATGATAGAAAGGATGAGGTTTGCCCGTGATCAGATTTGGGATACAAAGAGCAAGCTTAAAGTCTCTTTGCCCTATGCCCATTTGCTTACCAAGATCTTCAAACACTTTGGTGTTGATCTATCTGGGGCAGTAGTTGAGAAGATGGGCCAAGCAATTAGGTCCAAAAATCTGAGGAAGAGTGGGTTCTCAGTTGTTGATGGAATTTGGTCTAAAACCTCTGTGGCAGAGGGAGAGGCCATTATAGGAGATATTCCATATATTCAGGAAGAAGTGCCAGAAGCATCAACAGAACCAGCAGCAGTAACAGTAGCAGCAGAAGTTGAGGCAGCAGTTGTTGAATCAGCAGTTCAAGAGGCAGCAAGACCATCTGAATTGGCAGCTCAAGTAGCAGGGACAGCAGAGCTAGCAGGGTCCCCTGAAGTGTCAGTCGAATCTCAACCTCCAGAAGCACCAGTAGGAGGAGCAGTGGTAGGCGCAACAGATCCTTTGCCCACCTCCATTGTTGCCTCTATCCTTAGAGAGGTGTTGGATTCTATTCATTCCACCCCAGTCACTCCTAAGGTTGGTGGAAATTCAGAGGAAGAAGTTGTGGCATCAGGCCACATTGAGGAATCAGTTGCTCCTGAAAAAGCTGTTATGGAAGATGCTCCCATTCAGGGGGAGCAAGAGTCAATGGAAGAAGATGCTCCTACTGAGGGGGAGCAATTAAAGGGTGGACCAGCAGAAGCAGCAGGTCCACCAGAAGCAGCACAATGTGATGAGCCTATGGGCAGTGTGCCTGCTAATGAAGTTTTTGCCAGTTCACATGATGATGGCACTCAGGGGGAGGAACATGACAATCCCCCAGGTAATGATCCTTGAGACGGGGAGACAGCCAGCTCCTCTCAATCAGATGATGATCAGCAGCCTCCAGCTTCAGAGGCAAGGCAGAAAGGAAAAGAAGTGGTTTCCGAAGTTCCACTCTTAGCAGATACTCCTTTCGAGAGGCAGGTGAGACAGAAAATTGTTATTAATTTGAAACCTGTCGTTGAAAGATTAGATGCTCAAGGAGAATCTTGTGCTCTCTTCAATGTGATGTGAACTCCATTTTTATGAGCCAAGCATCCACCACTAAGGAAATCTCTCAAATAAGAAATGCAATGAAATGGTTCAACAAAGAGATGGGCAATATGAAGTCTATGCTAGCTGAGATTCTGAAGGCAGTTGGAGCTCAAGCTCCTCCTCCTCCTGCACCTCCTGTAGATCAGAACTTGGATGCTGACACTTCCAGGCCACCAGCCATCAGGGCCGTCTGTTCCTGTGTCCAGGCCATCAGGGCCGGCACCAGCAGCAGCAGCAGCAGAGGCAGAGGTCAATGAGCAAGAGCCATCTGGGCCAGCTAAGCATGTTGAAGGGCCTCCAGAGCCAGCTGAGAAGGTGTCAGGGCCATCAGGGCCATTGGAGTCTGATCCTGTGCAGACAGTGGTAGAAGAAGAAGTCTTGGCACCAAAGCCCCCAGCTCCTTCTTTTTCTTCTCAAACACTGTTCCTCCATCTCCACCCTCAGCTTCTACAGCACCTCCTGCTCCCCAGACCTTCAAAAAGCCTCAACCCAGACCCATTTCCTCTCCACACCATTTCCTTCTCAATCTACCTTTCTCCTGTCTCTTCCACTCATATTCCTCCACCTCCATCTATCCTTGAGGTTCCTCCAGCCTCATCATCAGCTGGAGCCTCCTCCTCTGGTCCCTCATCATCAGCTGGATCATCTCCTCACACCTCTTCTTCTCCATCATCCCTTCTTCATCCTCATCCTCCTCCCTCCTTCATCACCATCATTCCGAAGGAACTCAAATTGATGGTCCCTATATGAGCCCCATCAAAGACGAAATTGAGGACACTATTCTTGGCTCTGTTCTCAAAGTTGGCCAGCATATTCATGTCTCTGATCCCTCCTGTCCTCCCTCTAAGAAAAGAAAAATCTTCATCTTTTAATCCGTTGTATCCTCCCTTGTGGTTTTCTCTCACAGAGGTCACTAAAAATAGGCCTCTCTACAGGGAATACCTCACAAAGGTTGTCTTTGCCACCCTCTTCAATCTACCTTTCCTAAACCTTTTTGACCATCTTCAAACCATCCTACCTTACACCTCTCTTACCAAGGTTGTCAAGGCCAAGATCTTCTCTTCTGCTCAATCCCTATCTGAAGAAGAATGGGCATGCTCAAATAAGGTCCTCTACAACAAGTTTCTCTCTGTCAGATCTGAAGTGTTTCCTCCCAGGGATCACTCTCTCACCTTGTCAGAATGGTTTTTGCTCCACCATAACAACTCCTGGGCTCCCTTCATCCAGAAAGAGATCAAGATGATCAGGCAATTCAACATGTTTAATGATTATAGGTATCTTCATCGTTTACCTGAAGTCCAACTCAGTCAGTTCAGGCAAGCCATCAGAAATCTTGGACCTGAGCTTGGCACTGCAGCAATTCAAGTAGACTTTGCTACTCTTCAGCTGCCAGAGGCTACATATCTTCCCCCTCTTCACTCTTTGCTCATGGATACACCAGTGGGCTCAGTTATTTTTGATCGTTTTGCGCGAGTGATGGGTAGAATCAAAGTTCAGAAGGGTAGTGTGGTAGCTTTCCCCAGATTTATCTTTAGGGAGTACCACCTAGGCCACATCCATGCTGAGATTCTAGCCCCTGCCTTATCAGAATGTGAAAGACTGACACCTGCAGGGTGGGCCAAGTTCTATCCCCTATCTGCTCAGCAATTGTCAGATACAAATGTCACCTTAGCCAGGGAAGGCCACCCTCCAATTTCAGCTGCAACCTTTTTGGATATGAATTCCCTCCACCTTGTAAATGATCCTCTTCAAATTTGGGTGGAAAGGTACTGTAAGACTCGGCTTCCCGATGTTCCTTCCGGTGTCTTGGATGACTCGTGTCGCGTCGGGGATGCCCAACGCGACAGTCATCCGTGTCACAGCGCGTCTGTGGGTCGCGTTCCTGTCGCGGTCTGGCACTTCGTCGCGACAGTGTTTTGTCGTGTTGCGCTGTCCGGTCGTCTGACGCCTGTCAGGGTGGCAGGTGTGTCAATACGACCTGTCGGGTTGTCGCGGCGCTCGTGGGGGGCACGTTCTGGTCGCGGTCAGCGGACCCGTCGCGTTAAGGTCAGTAATGTGACGGGGCGGTCCGTCGCGTTCTGGGTGCCGGGTGCTTAAGGCGCAGGCCGACTACCCCTTTCCTTTTTTCCCTCTTTCTCCCTTCTCCCTCTCCTCCGGCGGTGGGGAGGCTCTCCTCCGGCGATCGAGCGTGGTGGAGGCCGGCGACTCGTGCGGAGTGGCGGAGCGGCATGCGTGGAGCGAGGAGGAGGTGGCCAACTGTCGTGAAGGGCCGCTCGTGGGTTCATTCTTCGTAAAAGGTAGGGATTTCTTGTGCCCTCTCCCATCCGGGTGGATCGGGAGCCCTCGGGGTTTTGTAGATAGTCTTACAGCTTTCCCCATGCTCCCCTCCCCGTGTGTGGGTGTTCGTGTAGCTCGTGGGCGGCCCCGGGATTGAGGATCCGGGCGGTCTGCCTCCCGGATGATGTCGCGGCCATGCGACGCGCCGCGACATCAGTTGAGGCGTCACCCCAGTTGGGCGCGACCTTATCGTGGTCCACTGGGCGACCGCGATAAGGAGCGCTGTCGCGACCTGGTTTCCCGTCGCGACAGGGTTTTCTGTCGCGACGCACCGCCCCGTCGCATCAGGTTGTCGCGGTGCCCTTCCCCATCGCGATGGTGTCGCGGTGGCCTTGGGGGTCGCGACAGTGCCTGAGGGCGCCTCGGGTGTTTTCATTGCCTGGTTGTGTGTCGGCGTGTGCCCCAGAGCAGGTCTTGCCCTTAGGACCTTCTGGTAGGGAACGCGGCTGGTTGCCTCCCGGCGTTCATTGACCGAAGGTGACACCTTCGTGGCCGTGTCCTGGCAGCGGTGCCAGGAGGGTCGTGTCTACCTAATAATCGATTGACCGGCGGTCAATCGATTATTAGCAGAGCGACGGGTTTCCGTGCTAGCTGGTAGTGTTCCGAGACTCCGGCTTTTCCGTATGTGGTTGGTTGGCCGACAACCCTGTTGGGGGTTTGTGTGTGCTTCTCGCCTGCTAGGCTTGTCGTGGTTACAAGCCAGCAGTTCGGCGTGGTTTTGTTGTGCTGCCCTGCCTGTTCGCCCGGTGCTTGGCACTTGAGGGCTTGTCCCATTCAGAGGTTGTCTCCATTGCTTGGGACCCCCATCCTCGGGAGCCTGTTGAGGGAGTACTCCGGGCTACGAGCGTGCTCGAGTTGGCAGCCCACGTGAGCGGACTCTGAGCTGAGGGGAAAACGAGGTTTGGACAGCGGCGCTGAGTCGTTTGTAGAGCTCTCTTGTCTGGGTCTGGGATGCCGAGGGGTTCGGAGTGCTTTCCTGGCGCAGACCAGACAGTCCTTTGTCTCACTGCCTCTCTCTGCGTTGGTTCCGGAGCCACGTAGTGGTGTCAGGCGTGAGGCCGCAGCTTGGCCAGGCTGCGGTGTTGCGTGCGTTGTGTGTTTCTGTGGCGGCTCTGTCTCGCCCTTCGCGGGGGCGGAGGCAGGAGCTAGGCTAGCGAGCAGAGCATGTGAACTGTGGGTTCCCCCTCTTGGCTGCTAGTGGCGGTGGCTTGGTTACTGTTGTTGTAACGATGTTTTCCTCACGACGTTTCCAAGTGTTCCTCGTTGCCCGAGCTTGCACGGCGGTTATAGCCCGGTTGTGCCTAGTTTCCGTTGGCGTCGTTGGTCTGGCCTTGGGCAGACCCGTGCTTCTGGTGGTTCCTGCTTCAGTGTTCTCTCGGTTCCGTGGTCCCGTTCTTGGGTGCCAGCCCGTGATGGTACCGGCGTGTGTGGCTCCCCGACCTGGTGGCGTGTCCACGGTCCAGGGTGGTTCTGCTTGTGGGCCCTTGACCTTGTAGAGGTCTGAGGTGGCCGTGCTTGAGGTGAGACGTCGTTCTCACTTGGTTGTTCCGTGGTCTCGGCAGGTGTGCCGAGCGCTGCTTCCGCTTTATGCCTGACTCCGTTGGTTTCTGCGAGAGTTGTGTGTGTGGCCCGACCTTGGTTGGTGGTCGTGGCATTGCGCAGTTCTCTTCCGCTGCTTAGTAGTACATTGCTGTAGGTGTTACTCGCTTTACATCTTTCTAGTGTAGTTTCCTATTTTCGGAGTTCCTGCTGCTCTGGCTGGTGAGGGACTGGTAATCCCTACTGGGCCTTGCTCGCGAGGCTCACCCCCCCTACTTCCTTCAGCTAGGGGCTCGTCGTCGCGGGAGCTCGGTGTCGGACGGGTTGCGGAGGCGGCTGTGGAGCCGTGTTGTTGTCAGCAGCAGTAAGAGTGAGCATTGTGAGCTCTTGTAGCCCGAGTGAGTTGAGAGCTATGTTTTGCAAGTTCTCGGGGTATGCCCCTTAAGGACTGCACCTTTCTTCTTGTACCTGTGCTTTTGCTTGGGACGCGTTGTACAAATATATTGTACATATTGTTATAGTTATTCGAATTCAGTACATATCTCACTAGACTTGTTCATATAACCCTTCCGGGTCTTCGGATCCGTGGGTGGCGACGCGAACTTCGGCCCTGGTGGGGGTCCGGAGGGTCGGGTCGTTACAGGTACAAAGTCTATGTCGCCATGCACCAGGAATTGAAGCATAGGCAGATCTTCTATCCTGTTTCCCTTAATCAGTTTCTTGCATGTGCTAGCTTTGTAAAAGTCTCCTTCTACAAGCACTCCTTGGACAGAGATCCGTACATTGATTTCCTTGAAGCTCAGTTGGTCCTTCACCTCAAAAGAATGGCTCCCTCTATGGGACCCAATTATTCTGTTGGTCCTGGACCCTTCAAGACTTACTTTGAGAGGCAGGAAGAGCAGGCCTGGGAGATTATTTCTCATTTTGCCTCTCTTTTATATCCTGCTTATTACTTACCTGTACCTCCTCAGAATGAATAAACTACATTTGCTTGTCTCTACTTATCTTTTCTCTTCATTCTTTGTCTCAGCTTATCTTTTTTTGCTTAATGACAAAAAGGGGGAGAAAAATACTTAGCATATCTGAAATACATTCCGCAAATATTCAGATTTTTTTTATGCTTATTGTTAAGGGGAGAAAAATACTTAGCATATCTGAAATACATTCCGCAAATATTCAGATTTGTTTTTATGCTTATTGTTAAGGGGAGAAAAATACTTAGCATATCTGAAATACATTATGTAAATATTCAGATTCTTTATTTATCCTTATTGTTAAGTTTTGTCATCACCAAAAAGGGGGAGATTGATGCTCAGTCTGTCCCCATATAATTTTAATTAATTACATATTTATTTTGATGATTAACAAAATCAAACAAAAATTCTAACACATTCTTCATAAGTCTTAAGTACAGGAAATACACTAAGATCAAATAAGCCAATATTGGTAAGTATTACCTTTCTGAAGCTTTTTATCTTGTCAAGATCATATTTCCCTAAGTTCACATCGACTTCTGTTGAAAGTCACAACGACTTGCTCACCGTAACGATTTCGTAAGTTATCATAACGATTTCTTTAGAACTCGCAACGACTTGCTCGCCATAACGATTTCGTAAGTTATCATAATGATTTCTTTAGAATTCGCAACGACTTGCTCGCCGTAACGATTTCGTAAGTTATCATAACGATTTCTTTAGAATTCACAACGACTTGCTCGCCGTAACAATTTCGTAAGTTATCATAACGATTTCTTTAGAATTCGCAACGACTTGCTCGCCGTAACGATTTCGTAAGTTATCATAACGATTTCTTTAGAATTCGCAACGACTTGCCCGCCGTAACGATTTCGTAAGTTATCATAACGATTTCTTTAGAATTCGCAACGACTTGCTCGCCGTAACGATTTCGTAAGTTATCATAACGATTTCTTTAGAACTCACAATGACTTGCTCGCCGTGACGATTTCGTAAGTTATCATAACGATTTCTTTAGAATTCGCAATGACTTGCTCGCTGTAACGATTTCGTAAGTTATCATAACGATTTCTTTAGAATTCGCAACGACTTGCTTACCGTAACTATTTCTTAAGTTTTCATAACGATTTCTTTAGAACTCATAACGACTTCATTTGCGCAACGATTTCTTTAGAACTCATAACGACTTGCTTTACGCAAAGATTTCTTTAGAACTCATAACGATTTGTTGTACGCAAAGATTTCTTTAGAAATCATAACGACTTGATTTGCGCAACGATTTCTTTAGAACTCATAACGACTTGCTTTGCGCAACGATTTTTTTAGAACTCATAACGATTTGTTGTACGCAACGATTTCTTTAGAGCTCATAACGACTTGATAAGTGTTTATAACGATTTCCTTGTTGAACACATAAACTTGTTTTAACGATTTGCTCTCTATAATGACTTGTTAGTATTCATAACAATTTCATAAGTCATATAGATGACGACTTTATGGTTTATATCGACTTGACATTTATCTTATCTGTTAAAGCGTTGAATAGTCAAAGTTTTCTCTTATCTATCTGACTGTTGTGCATTTAATAAAGACAGAACGTATCTCTTCATGCATGCAGATGATATCCTTTTACTATTGTGCGTTTTCTTTCAACATCTTTTAGAGCAAGCTATTTGGCATTGCTATTTTGGTGAATACTCACGTCAACGTTTACTGACAACAAGAGACAGCCTAGCTGTCTACTGTTCTAGCATTTAATGTGTGCAGGGTCCTAAAGACATTCTGTCATACAACGTTGGACCATATAGACGCCAGAAGACCCTATCTCTTTGCCTGCTCAAATGGATAAAAGATTGTTGAAGCTCCCAAATGTCAAGCAGTCTAACGTCTATCAATTTAAGAGACAACGATTACTTCAACGGCCGTATTTTCAAAAGGAGATATAAATACAAGACAGAAGAGAAGAATGAAAAAAACACTGAAGTGGAGAACAAGCATCTTGTATCTTTTCAAGCATTCAAATTCTTCTGAAAGAAGTCTAGAGCCAAGAATCTCATTCCTCATCACCTTTAGCTCTTCGCTCTCTGTGCTGTAATAGAATTTCTAAGAGAGCCAGTGTAGTTCTGAGAGTGTGCCTTGTTTAGATCTTTTGCTCTCAGTGCTTGTTGCTTCAGATCTTGGCTTGTAAAAGCTTGATCTAGGGGCTTGAATTCATTCTATTCTCTTTGTGGTGTTTCCCTTCGTGTGTGAAGGAAGACCTGGTGGGATCCAGGGTGCTATTCCCTTCTGTTGTGAAGGAAGACCTGGTGAGGTATTCAGGGTGTGGGTATTCCCTTCTGGTGCGAAGGAAGACCAGCTGTGGTGGGTGTTGTAGTGTCCATAGGGGGACTGTACCCTAGTTAGTGAAAACCTAAGTTGTTGCTCAGGGACTGGATGTAGGACTCCTAAGGAAAGGAGGTCCAAACCAGGATAATTTCTTGCGTTGTGTGATTGATTCTTTGTGAGGTTGTTGTTCATACTAACCGTTACTAACCAGCATCGAAGATTGTTTTTGTGTATACTTTTACGTACAGGTGTCACCTAAATAGATTTTTAAAGACCCATTCACCCCCCCCCCTGGGCTTGTCAACTGGGCAACAGATATGCCATTCTCAGCACTCAGAAGCTTGTTGTTTTGTGCCCTGGAGTAGGTGTAGAGATGCAAATATATAGTTAATTTTTAGCTGATTTTTATCTTATTTAAATTCCTCTCCTTAATATCTTGATTATGAACATCTTTTTCAATACTTGTTACTCGCATAACAGAAGATGACTGATTTGCTTCTTGCACTAAATGTTCATTAAGTTCTCTGTTGGTGATACAATTTTTCTTCCTCTTTTGCAAACATGCTGAAGCATTCCTTTCAAATTTGGAAATGTCAGATTTTTCAAACACTATCACATGTCTTACCCATTTCTATTGCAACAGTAGTCAAATGCAAATCTTCATTTTGCAACCCTGCACTTTTATCAGCTTCAATTACCTCACATTTAATATCCCCACGTTCTTCTATCTGAAAACCACTTTTACTTCTTTCAGAATGATGTTCAGGATCTAAGGTAGAAACTCCCATGGTTATTTCACCAGCACATGAACCATCAAGGGAGCATGAGCTCATAACATGCCTACCTTTGTTAAAAAGCATAAGCATGTTTTGTGTTATACCAAACTTAATATCTTCAAACCATGTATTGTGTTATCCCATACTTAGTGATAAGTATGGGATTTAGTACCTATAAGCTTCCCATGAGTTAGAAGCAACTGCAGCGCAAGACACAGTAAACAGAAAATGTTAAATGGGTACCTCTGTTCTTTTCTCCTAAAAAGGTCTCCCTGAAGAGAAAAGAACAGGCATAGATTCATATCATGTAACCTTTCGGATTAATTCCCCAATCAGCTTTTGAAATCTTATGATTACTTGGGCTAGTTGAGGAACATGATGCATTATTTCCCATCTCTGTTCTTACCAATAGCATTCTTCTTTGTGTATTTAATTACATATGGATGCAGTAGAAGTAATGTCTTTTTCATGTTATGATCACACATTATTTCTAATGGTATTAGAGTTTCAGTAAATGTCAGAAGGGTGGTGAGAGCATGCTTTGGACACCGCAGTGAAGGATCATCAAGGGCTCGGCCACTGCACACCTTTCAGAAAGGAAATCAACTTGTTCAGCTGCTACACTGCCAGCTTTTTGAAACTCATTTTGAGATCAAATCATTTTTATTGGCAATATATCAACTTGACCAAATGATTGATGAACAATGTTTTTTGTACATACGACAAAAAGCTTTTGTGAATTTTTCTTATGCAATGGATCGAATGATGATTATCATGTATTGTCTTTTCTCGTGGTTGATAAGTGATGCATGTATATTGGATATAATGCAGGCGAATCACATAAAATTATGTATTATCATAAAATGTATTTTGTGAGATGGATGAAAATTGATAGTAAAAGAGAATAGATTTATCACTATAGCTATGAATATTTATAGATATTGTTATTGTAATAAAAAATTGCTACGGTTAAATTCTTACAGTTCAAAAGTGTAACAATTGTAAATAAAAAAAGAATGAATAATTATAGTTTTATATTATATTTATTTACGATTATTTTGTGTAAGTATAAATTTTACACTTACGATTTAAAATCGATAGTAACACTTACAATTTACAATTGACAAACCGTAGCCACCCAGCTCGACCCCCCACCCCCCCCCCTTCTCCCACGTCTCCATCGTCTGCTACCTCCACTCATCGGCTCCATCGTCTCTCACCAGCGAGTACTTTAGCGCGCTACAGTTATGAACAGTAGATTTAAGCTTCTTCCATTTTTCTGTCTTTATGTAAATTTGTTTTTAAAAATCTGATTGGATAACATTTGGTTTTTTATTTTATAATTTTTTAATATAAAAAATATAACATAAATATTGTTATTTTATATTTGTTACTGTGGCAGTAACACTACTAAATGACTGTAGCGCTACAGTAGATTCAAGTTATTTCTATTTTTCTATCTTTGTTCAAATATTTTTTTTAAATCTGATTGGATAACATTAGGTTTTTTATTTTATAGTTTTTTTAATGTAAAAAAGATAACATAAATATTGTTATTTTATATTTGTTACTGTATCAGTTACAGTAACGCTACTAAATGACTGTAACGCTACTGAACTGTGCATAAATAAGTTTTTTCATTTTTAAAATATAAAAAAATCGCTACTCAATGTAGCGCTACTAAATTACCTATCTAAGTGTGTTTTTACATGAAGTATTCATAAATAAGTTTTCAACATAGCCAAACACAAAGCTCCAAAATCCCATTCTCAATCACAACAGAGAGCACCTTCAACCACACGTCGTCTTTCTTTCGATGGCCATTCCACTATCCAACTCCACCTTTGTTATTTTGTTGCAGTTGTTGTTTGTTAGCCACTAACTCAGCTTCATGGCATTTCATTGATTCAATGACCCTCACGGCTACCAAACCTTGCAGTTGTTGTTTATTAACATTATATATGTTTTTTATGTATCTAATGACGTTTTTAGATAAGTTGTTCTATTTTAATTGTTTACATTATGCCTAAAAAATTATATAAATAAAATATTTTTAATTTTTTTATAATATCATTATTTTTATTTTAAAATAAATAATTATATATTAAATATTTATATTTAATAATTTTTCGTGTATCGCACGAGCAGAACTAGTATCATATAATTCTCAGTGAATGCAAGCTACCTACATAAAGTGTAGGATGCGAACCACCCACAAAAAATTAGTGGGATGAGAATCGTCGTCACGGCTAACTACTCATATATGATGCCTACCACAGGTAATCCAAACCACCCCTTTTGATGAATGGATTACAAAGATCAAAGTGAGCTCGGGCATGCAGGAAGAACAAGGAAATTTATAAACTTCCACTACTGGAGAAAGGCTGATCACAAGAAAGAGGAGTGTGCAAAAGTAATGGATCTAACATAGGTTCTGATTCAAACATATCTGGTCATGTAGGAATACTTGCCTTCTCTGATTATCCTGAATAGACTCTGTTACTGGGAGGCAACATTTCCCATTCCACCTCTCCTACCATATTCCAACTGTTTGGGGGAGCCAATAGCTATATAATCTCAGAAACTCTCTCCTCTAGGGGTAGGTAGATTTGATAATATGCTTAAATGGTGAAGAGCAAAATCGTATAGTCTCCATTGCTCTCTTGCCTCCTTGCTCTTTCCCATTACTGATTTAAGCATCATAAGATTTTTCTTAAAAGGAACCCCCTCTCAAGACCCCTGATCTTTTGTAGATCCACTTACGAGCGTGATTATTTCATCATCAGCATTCCCATTGACAGACTACAACATGATACGAGATTGAGCCTCTTCATTTAGTGGGAAAAGTAAATGAAATGTTAATATGGTACTCAAGAGCAACACCAACAACAAGAGGGCTAACGGCGATAAGGGGAAGGCTCTGACGGTCAGCACTAAGGCGAATGAGGCAGCTCACTGACCTCTCACTTCAGCTGCCTAAAATGTGCAAAAGTCGATGCTTCCCTTCTTTAGCCAGCCCATGGGACACAGGTGCTTTCCGTTCCTCAATGTAAAACTGGACATGTTCATGGCATTGATGACGACCCAGGTTGCGAGGGGGGGAATGTTCTCATCAATCCCAATCAACATGGGGAGGGAGGCATCACAGAGAATATTGGCGGGTGGCCATTTCATTATAGAAGATGGCTGCATCATCAGGAACGAAGTGGATAAGCCATATGATCCCTCCCTAGGTCGAAGACTTATAAGAACCCTCCTCTAATTAACTGGAAAATTAAGGAGGAGGAACAATATTGCTGACCGTACCTCTAGCCACTGATCCCAGTCAATCCATCATCATAGGGCAAGTTTCATCTCATTTTTACTTTCAAAACTAAGTAGGTTAATATCTGAGTTAAGTTACATTAGTTTAACTTAATTCTGGGATACATACCCGTAGCATACCCACGTGCTAGTGCTGCTATCGGGGTATTATCTTATTATATCAATATAGTGTTGCTTTATACCCATGTTGGGAGTGCAATTTCGTTGCTGAATAACTTCACACACAAGCTAGCTAGCTAGTGAGTCTCTTACTGGGTATATGGATCTGTCGAAATCACAAGTCATTGGGCTGTAATGGGTTTTGCTAATGCTTTCAAACCCCATGCATGTGGCAGTCCCTTTACACACAACATCGACTTTAAAGCTCGTGGCTTGCTAATGGTTCGGCTGAAACGTTCTCTTTCTAGGATTAGGATCCAATCAGTGAACACAACGTTCCAGCTTTGGCAATGGCATGGCTCTAAAAATTGCAGAGAGCCTTGTTATATTGCAATAAATATTTCTCTATTAGAGAAATATAGACAATACCTTTCTGATCTCTCTCAATCAACTAATAAAATTGCTTGCTTGTCAAATAATTTACATCAACTTTTTTATAAGATGTGTTTTGCATTAAGTATTTCTCTATATTATAAACTAACATTGCCACCTACTATGAGACTGCATAATTTAACATGATGTATTTGTAATATTTATTGATTATGAATCTAATGTACATAAAACAAATGATATTTAAAGTATGATTTATGAACAATATTCATTCAGGCCAGTAGATGATTTATGAAGAACGGAACGAGCCATATAATTTATTCTTTTCATTATTTCATCACGAGAAATTAATACTTATTTCATGGTTGCTCTTATAATAAAGTTGATGTGGATTTATAATTCTATTGGTTCACGGAGATTTTCTTGAAATTCACAACTCTACTGTAAGAGTAACCTTGTATTAAATATTTCTCTTTGGTCAATGCTAAAATTGATCGAGAACTATAGTTATTTGATTTCATCATATATATATATATATATATATATATATATATATGATCTTATCTTGCATTATATTTATAAGAAAATAATAGGTGCCACAGTTTCTCCTCAGGGCAAAGTTGACAATTAATAAATTTGTTGCTATCAGATATGGAAGGAACTAACATTTCAATTTTTATCTGAAAAATAAAATAAAATAGTAGTAAAAGAGCGAACAGTTCTCTAGTGGAATTATTGCTAAGCATTTTGCAAATAAAAACATGGATATGTGTGAATAGAGAAATATTCATTGCAAGATTAATCTTATAATAATACTTATGTGGATTAGAAGAATTATTATTATTATTATTGGTTGAAGAAGGGAGAGAAATACCCACTTTTGGCCAATAAGATGGTTTCTGCCTTTGCCCCGTCAAGTTGGCACCGTGTGGCCTCTCTTTTACGGGCCACAAGTCACATGTCTTGGATGGACTTCACAGGCTGGGCCAAAAAGGCCCATGTGGGCTACAAAGCCTGTCGGCAGGTTTTCAATTCGTAGTCCCTAAATTTTTTTTACAATTAGTTTTTAGTATCTATAGTTAGACTATCCATATGTGAAAATGAAAGTCTAGCCTTTCTTGTAAAAAAAAGTCCATTTTTTGGATCTATTAATAATTTCCATTATCTTTTAGACGCTGAAAAGAAACATTCTCTAATTAAGGAGACTTAAGAAATTGAGTTCAAAATTGAATTGTTAGATTGAGGAGACTAAAATTGGTTACAAAATATGATAATAATTAAGGAGAATTACCGATCAGTCTCTATTTTTTAAGATTTATTTTTAAGTTTCTAACTTATATACTTATAGTTACATAGATAAGTACGTAATTACATAATTTTCTAAAGGACTTACATAGTTGTGGGAGACCTAAAATTTAAGGATTTAACCCCCATGATTGTAAGAGAGTAGTACTTAATAAATAAAATTTAAAAATCATATTTTTTATAAAAAAGTTGTCAAATGTGTGGATAAAAATTTGTGTTAATGGGAGTCTCAAAATCCATTAATACTTTTAGCAGAAGTATCTTTTGCCATCCATTAATGTGTCATTCTCATTTTGTCTGTTTGTTCATGTTATCAAATAGCAGCTAGAGATCGGGTCAATTTAAAATTTAAATATGAGAGCCTGCAGTTTGATAGAGTCAAACTTAAGCTAGCTCTTATAATTATCTAATTTTTCAGTTGAATGATGAAAAAGGAACAGAATAAAAAAAATGCAAAAATAATCTGTTACATGGATACTTGAAGGACTGTCATTCTTACATGTATATTCATATTAATAACCTTGTTATTTAAAATTAAACAGCTATAACCTTTGAAGGAATTAAAGGGTTGTCGTTTCAAATAATGGTAATAGGGTCACATAGTAAGAACTTTTGTCTAATGATGCTAGTGGAGAAAACCAAGGCCATATATGTTTGAGAATAAAGTTGCATACCATAGTCGATGGTTCCTTGAACATATCGAAGGATCCTTTTGAGAAGTTGAAAATGGCTGATGCTGGGGTTATGCATAAATTGACAAACATAATTTATGCCGCCGCCCATTCTGCATGTTGATGTCCCCCTTCCCCTTCTGCCGCCGCCCCCTCTACCCTTCCCCTCTGTCGCCGACCTCTCATTGACGTCACCATCCCCTTTGCCCTTCTCCCCTTCACCTCCGCCCACTCCCCCTCTTCGCTCCCCTTCCCACTTGCTCCCTCTCTCGTCTCTCCCCCCGTCCGTTGTTTCCTCTCGCCTCTCTTTCTCCTCCCCCTCTCAGTCGTTGTGCCCCCCTTTGTTGTTCCTCCCTGCCGCCTCCCCCTCTGTGTGTTGCCTCCCTCTCTGCCACTAACTCTCTTTTCCCATCCCCCTCTGTCGCCCCCTTGCTCCCCCCTGCCGTCCCCCTTCTCCCCTCCCCTTTCCCCACGCCACCACCCCCACCTTCCCCCCTCCTGCCACCGTTGCCCCCCCCCCTCCTCCCCGTACCCCGCCTTTCCTCTCTCCTGTTGTGCTATGTGCGGATGCCCCTCCTCTCCCCTCTCCCTCCCCCATCTATCGTCGACCCCCTGGCTCCCACCTCCTCATCCCCGCTCTCCTTTCCCCTCCTCTCTTTGTATTTCCCTCCCCTAACCCCCTTTCTGTTGGTGTGTATAGTAGCTCTTTCACTATGTTTGAGATCCCTACAGTGCTCTCTCTATATCATCTTGCAGATCTGATCTCTAAGTTACATGATCTCTTTTGGTAATTTGATCATTGTTGACAGAGAAATCGCATCTGCTTCTTGTGGAGATGCAGATCACCAGCTTTCAAACTTCTACTGCTCTAGCCTTTCAATCTTGAAAGAAACTTACTTAAGGGCTTGGAGATTATAGATCAGCTTGTGTTATGGGGTTTCTCAACACATCTACGGATGTGTTTCATTCAAGTTGTTTATCATTTTTAACTGCAAATGTGATGTGCAGATTCTCTCCTTCCAAGTGGGTGCTAGCAAGATCTTGTGGGTCTCGGTTCTTACCCACCTATGGTGGTTCTCAGCCTCTATCGCAAGCGTTGTTTGCTTTTTGTGTGTGTACCTCTCTAGTGTACCTTTGTCCTTCTTTAAAATATGTTATCTATGTTTTTTGACTTGGGTTGTGGGGGTTGGCTGCCAGCACTAGTCTTGTGGTATGGGAAGCCTTACTTTTCCCCTCTCTCCTCTTGTAATGTGTACTTTCTTTCTTCTTGTCTTGTTTCCATATAATAGTATTATCTAATGGATGGAGCTATAAGCTCCACCCCTTTGACAAATAAAAAAGAATGAGGATCATCTAAGTACATCATAGGACTGAGTCTTGTCAATACAAGAGGAGGGATTGGATTTTTGCATTTAAACCCACCATGTGTAAAATTTTTTGCATCTTACATAGAGATCGAAATGTATAATTTTATCCCACCCCCTTTGTACTGACTGGACTCAGTCGGTGTACTTAGAGGATCCCCATTCAACAAAAAGAGTTGTTTTCAGCCTTTTGTTTATACTATATATATATATATATATATATATATATGACCCAGCCACACCACTCATATTTCAATTGCTGATGTGGCACAGTTTTAATGGTGATGTTATTTTAATGTGTTACCAAATGGTGTTATAAAATTGTTTCTCTATTACTGCATGCTTCCACTAAAATCAGTTGCGTCGGTCATTCCCGCCATGCCCTCTTCTGGGCTCTGGTGGCTGCACGCTTCTGGAAGAAGCAGCAACGCGGAAGCTGCACACCGGAACTTGAGAGGGAGGGGACGACACGACGATTCCCTCTCATCCCATGCTATCTAGCCAGCTGATGCTCCCCTTTCCTCCACCAGCTCTCTTAATATTTGGCTCCCCTCAGATTTCTTAATGATGCGCATGCGCCTCCATTAGTCGCACCCAGATGAGCAGCAAGCTGTCAAAAACACATGCAGCTGGACCAAAAACTTGTGAAGATTACAGGAATTGGGAGCCTTCGACACCCAACCATTGTGTATTCACATCAATATATACAAAAACGGTCCAGTTGTAAGAGATCATCGGATCTCCTAAATAGAGACAAAACCAAAAAAATAGTTACAAGAATCTAAAGAAGGTTATAGCTGTACAGGGCTGCTATGGAAACATCCTATTTTAGTGCAGATCCGTTGAATCTGCCTGCTGTATTCTTCTCACTCCCCCTCAAACTTGGCGCAGGGGGAAGACATAAGCCAAGTTTGCTTCGTAACAAGTGAAATGGAACTCTCGCCAAGGGCTTGGTGAAGAGATCTGCAAGTTGAGATCGAGAAGGTACATGACGAGTGATAAGTGCTCCCTGTGCAACCTTCTCCCGAACAAAATGGTAGTCCAATTCAATATGTTTTGTACAGGCATGAAAGATTGGATTAACAGTCATGTTGTCACAGAGAAGTTGGGGTGGCTGAGAAAGGGAGATGCCAAGATCACGCAATAAGAATTGTAACCAAAGTATTTCTGCAGTGGTCGATGCCATGGAGCGGTATTCAGCTTCAGTGCTTGAACGAGCCACGGTGTGTTGTTTCTTGGCACTCCAAGTGATGCAGTTGCTGCCAAGGATAGTGGACCGTCGAGTGATTGGACATCCAGCCCAATCCGCATCAGAATAAGCATAAAGATCCATACATGTTTGAGAATAAGGTTGCATACCATAGTCGATGGTTCCTTGAACATATCGAAGGATCCTTTTGAGAAGTTGAAAATAGTTGATGCTGGGGTTATGCATAAATTGACAAACATAATTAACAGAGTATGTGAGGTCAGGCCGAGTAAATGTGAGATATTGTAGTGCCCCAGCCAAGCTCCTGTACAAGTGAGGATCATCAAAGGATGCGGTGTCAGGAGCTGCAGGACGAGTGGCCATGGGAGTGGCAATGGGATTGCATGTGTCCATGTGAGCACGCTTGAGAATGGATCTAGCATATTTGGCCTGAGAAAGAAGCAAACCATGCTGATTCTATTGCACATCAATGCCCAGAAAAGACTTGAGAGGACCAAGATCGGTGAGGTGAAATGTGTTCCCAAGACGAGTGATAAATTTCTGCAACAAAGGTGCATCATCGCCAGTAAGAATGATATCATCCACATAGATCAATAGGATGAGAATATGCTGCCGAACATGACACACAAACATGGAGGGGTCAGCAGTACTGCAGTGAAAGCCCAACTTGAGGAGGAACTGGCTGAACCGATTAAACCATTGTCGTGGAGCCTGTCGGAGACCATAAAGAGCCTTGTGGAGACGCCATACATGTTGTGGATGTTGTGGGTTCTCAAAGCCCATAGGTTGTCACACATATATAGGTTCTTCCAAGTGACCATGGAGAAATGCATTTTTTATGTCAAGTTGTCGAAGTGGCCACTTGTTCATGAGTGCAATGGACAACACTAGTCGAATAGTGCCATGTTTTATAACAGGTGAAAAAGTCTCACTAAAATCAACATCGGCAATCTGATTGAAACCTTTGGCCACATATCGAGCCTTGAGGTGATCAAAGGACTCCACCAGAGTGTATTGGAGTTCCCTAGCCGAGACCGGACTCCTAGGCCTGGTCGGAGCTTCTGAGGACTCCACGACACCACAGACTGGCGCGAGCGGGCCCAAGAGTAGATTGTGGACTGGGAGCACCGCGGCAGGCGAGTGCAATCAGAGGCCGGGTCTGACGATGCGTACTCACAGGAATTTGCCTTAAAGTACGGGACGAGGGTTTACAGAGGTGCGAGGCGACAAGTAAGCTTCTAAACTCAGACCTTATGAATTGTTCTAATTGAAATGAGCTGACAGATCTTGGAATGAATTGTAGGTGGGCATGTCCGAGGAGATTGCCTTTCTTCGGGCCCTGCTGCACTCAGCTGTGCAGGAGCGGGAGGTCGCCCAGAGGGAGGTGGAGCAGCTGATAAGTACCTACTCAGACTTCAGTACCTTACCAATTTCCTTAGCTGATTTGAGAAACTAACGTGTGTTGCATGTGCAGCGAAGGGAGTTAGATAGGGTGAGGAGAGCAGGGGAGGCTGGTGCTTCCTCCTCCAGAGTAGCAGAGGGCTCCCAGTCGGATTTGGAGGATCGACTGGCAGCCGCAGTGAGGAGGGCTGAGGAGGCGCGGGCGGAGTTGGCTGAGAGGGTAAGCAATACGTATATTGATTGAAAATTATTTACATTTACAATTGGCACTGACTTGGCTTTTCTTGCAGGAGACGGAGCTGAGGACTGCCACGGACCGAGCGACCCAACTGCAGAGGCAGGTCGACACCGTGACAGGAGAGAGAGATCAGCTGCGCATCCAGGCGGAGGCAGCTGAGTCCAGCGCGGCAGAGGTGGTGAGGGAGCTAGCGACACTGTGTGTAAGGCCCTCGAATTTCCGTCGTATTATTTGTATTTGCGTGTGTATATTTGTGCTTGTGTATGTATATACATATTTACGTACGTATTGATTAGTATAATTACGTGTGCATATGTTTATATAGATGTAAATAATGCATGTATTGAATGGTGATAGTATGGATACACTACCATATACATATTGCATGTATATAAGCATGGTATGCATGGATTTCTGCATATTTTAGAGTTCTGGCCGAAGGCCACCTTGGCGTCAACCCCTAGCCGTTGAGGTAGTGTCAGCGTCCAGACATGGACGCCAACACTAATCCTGGCGTCGAGCGATATGGACGCCTATTTCTCTGGCCTGCATGCGCAGCAGAGCCAGAAACTCTGAAACAAGAAAGCTCAGCCATTGGGGGGCTGTCCCCAACGGCTCTGAGAGCTGTCATGTCACCTTGTGAGTGGGAGAGAGGCTCCCCTTATGTCTGAACCCGGATCTGCCTCTCCCCACTCCTCTCTTCACCTTTGCAAGAGAGAAACCAGGAGAAAAACCCTAGTTCTGAGCTGTGAGAAAACCACCCTTTTGCACCCAAAGATCAGACTCCCTGGAGCTAGATCCGGCCATCTTCTCCGACAAGAAGATAGCTGGAGCAAAGGAGGAGGCTTCCCCGACATCCCCTTGCTGTGGAGATCACCCAGGAGCCCGGAGGAAGAAGATCTAGGAGGCGTTTCTGCACCTTCTTGGGACTGCCCAAGGAGGGCTTCACCAACACCCTAGACCCTTTGGAGCAATTTTTAAAAGGCAAGTGACCTAACCATAATGTCCCCGTATGTGTCTAGGTTGTTTCTATTATTTTTATGAGTTTTCCCTCGAGTCCTAGACCCTCCCATTCACCCAAACTTGAGAGCTCGGGTCTGTGTTTCTGCACAGACCTGCATTGACGGCAAGGTCAATGGACGCTGAGATCATGCTTGGCGTCCATCGACCATGCCGCTGACCCTGAGTCAGCGGCCAGAGACCGCCGCCAAGTTCCTCTAGACAGAACAGTGACCTGTTCTGCCCTTCCTATACACTATTTTCGGTATGGTTTCCGTGATGAGGATATATGGTAACCCTATACACTATGTATATTGTTAATTGTGGTGTGTGGATGAGTGTGATGTGTGGTGATGGATGTTAGAAGAGTGTATTCCATGAATTTATAAGCATGACTTGTTGATGATCTTGCCAAATTTATGTTTTATGATTAGGATTAGTCTGAATGCCTCAGTTTTATTAGATCATGAAGATTAGTGGATCAGTGTACATGTACTCAGTTTTGATAAATTGTCCATGCTTGTATAAATTGCTAATAAACTCGGTTCGGTAAATAAAAGGCATGCAAGAATGATTTGTGGTGATCGATCTATAGATGTATGATTTAGGGTAAATTCTGTATTCTCAGATCATGTATGCAACAGTAATCTCTGTTCAAACAGTAAGTGGCAAAATTGCATGATGTGTTAAACTCCATGTTAACTTAAATTGTGAATGGCATGCGAAATAGGTATTTGATTTTCTGTAAATTCTATTTAGCTCAGAAAAATCTGAAAAATTGAGTGTATGACCTTGAACCCGAAAATGGCATGTGGTTAAAATTTCAGGTCATTTGGACCAGTACATAAGAAGTTATGTATTTTCCATGTGAAATATAGTAATCTATATATGTTATCGTAATGTGATTAGATATTGCTTAAACCCAACTTGATTGGTGAAATTTACTGTGTGTTAAACTCCTGAAATCTGTAGTGCCATGTCAGGAAAAACAGAGAAATGCATATGAGTGAGAAAGTGAATGAGATGAAAAGTGCTATGTGTAAAACCATGTGTAAATCGGTAAAATGTGTAAATGTGTAACTGTGCCAATGTGACACTGCTTCCGTAGAGGGCAGTGGAGCTGTATCAGGGAAAAGTCCCCCTGAGAAAGTTCAATGTGTAAGTGACCCTAAGGGCATTAGGGGGAAATCCTGGAGGTGGACAAGTACCACTGGTTAGGGTGGAGACTTGTTCTCCCGGTCTGCGCAGTCCAAGAGTCGCCATTGGAATGCCTAGATGGCGTCTATGTGTAATGTGATGTGTATATGTCCTTCTTTGGTGGTTTGGACTATGTGTCACGGCACCTAAAATGTGTATGTGTTCATGTGTAAATGTGTAAGTGAACAATGTGAATGTGTATGTGCAAAGTGTAACCATGTGAAAGAGAAAACTTGTGTAAAGAAAATGTGAAATTCTAAATGTGAAAATATGTTGTTGAAATCCATGTGAGACAAATCTGAAACCATGTGAAATCAGTGAATTCATGTCGTTATCATCATGTTTATATGTGCAAAAATGTCTAGAATCCATGTTAGGGATAATTGATGAGCACGTATGCAAGTAGCATGATTGGTTGTTCACATGATTTGTTTTAAGCAATATTGTAGCTCTCATGTGTAGGTTTACAGCCATTAAACCATGTGAAACCAGCAACTTAAAGCATGTGAAAATGTCTATGTATATGCTTAAGAACATGTAAAACTCATGCTAGTTGTGTTTCCTTTCATATATGCACAATGTTCATGTTGGTAGCTCTCATGTCTTGGTCCTTTAAAGACAAAATTTCATGAGTAAATTAAATAGAGAGCATGTGATAGGTAAAGTTTTATTCTTAGAAATCTGAAAGCATGATCTATGTATCAAATTGTAAAACTTTCATGATAGGTTGAAACCTTCAAATGATTAGCATGCCATGTGTTGTAAATTTTGAATGTGCATGTAGAAACCCCTATGACTTATACGTGTATGTTATGAGTAGTGTTGCTTGCTGAGTCTTTGGACTCACTCCTTGCTTCGGCGTACAGGTGTAGTTGGTGACGTGGCACCGTTGGAGGAGACAGTGGAGACGGACTCCGAGCGCGGAGATTAGACTTTGGAGTTTCTTTGTGACTTGTGTATTTCATAGTATGTAATTTGAACATTGTATTAGAGTATCATGAAAAGAATGTATAAGTGTGGACATTATGTATTTTTATTTCAGCAATTTAAATTATGTGAACTTTTAGTTCTTTATTGTTAATTGCAAACTTCATGTATGTTAAATGTGGATGATGAATGAATGGAGACAGTTGTCTTTTACTTCCGCTACTCTGTTGTATATTCGCGTGTATCTCAGCTGTATGTATCGTTTGGGTAAATGTCCCACTGTGAGGACTCTCGCTATACCGACGTGGGTTGGTATAACCGTACCGGTATAATGAGGGCCGTCACAGAGATTGGTATCAGAGCAACCGGTTGAGATTGCACATGAATATACCTAAGTCATCATCCCCATTGCATGCTAAGTATGTCCACATGTGTAGAAAACACTAATGAGAAGTGAAAGATAGATAAGAAAATGGTTAGAAAACTTAGTAACCTAGCTCTAATGTGGCTGAAATTTATTACAGCCATGGCTTCGAGAGGTAGGCGTGGTGGAGCGTCGGCCCGTGAGGACGAGCCGCGACGTGATGAGCAGGCGGAGCAACAGGCCCCAGCACCGCGAGGCCCTGTACTTCCCCCACCGCCGCCTGTGGATTACGGAGTATTCATGCAAGGTCTGGTGCAAGCCATGCAGACGCAGGCTCATACCCAGGCAGCACTCCAGGCACAGTTGGAGGCCCAGGTAGAATAATGAAACAACTAGTAGTTTGCTATTTAAATTGCATGATATTGTGTTTATTGTGTATTGTTATTGTTTAATGTAGCAGGCTCAGGCACCAGCTCAGGACCATGGTGGACCATCCATCATGGAGCGATTCAAGAGGATGACCCCACCCTCTTTTAAGGGGGAGAGTGATCCATTAATGGCAGAAAGCTGGTTAAGGGAGACAGAGAAAATCTTCCGAGCCATCAGGTGCCCTGATGAGGATAAGGTGACACTAGCCACCTACATGCTACAGGTAGACTTTTAATCTTGTATGTTTGTGTATTCTGCTTAAGTTAGAAATTGTTAGTTGGTACTTATGAAGGTGTATTGCAGGAGAGAGCGGATGTATGGTGGTCCTCCCTACTGCGTACACGCTTTGAGGACGGAGCAGTAGACGTGACGTGGGACGCGTTCGTGAGGCTCTTTCGAGCCAAGTTCGTCCCAGAGCATATCCAGGACAAAATGGAGCAGGAATTTCTCTCCCTGACGCAAGGCTCCATGACCGTGCTGGAATACGAGGCAAGGTTTTCTGAACTTTCTAAGTATGCACCGCATATCGTAGAGGATGAGCGCAGGAAGACCAAGAAGTTCGTGATGGGACTCAAGCCATCACTGCGGACGAGACTCGTGGCGTTTGACCACCGCACGCTGGACGAGGCCCTCAGTGCTGCCTGCAGGCAGGAGGGAGAAATGGAGCAATATCTGGAGGAAAGAAGGCTTCGCAGAAGAGGCCGGCAGCGACATTCCAGCGGCAGGATAAGAAGAAAACGGTGTACCAGACACCGCAGAAACCAGTGGCAGTCAGCAACTCTCAGGTACCTTCTGTACGTTCCCCTGGTGTGAAGAAAGAGTGTCCCCACTGCGGGAAGACACACGGTGGTTCCGAGTGTTGGTTGGTAGCGGGTAGATGCTTGAAGTGTGGGAGCAGCGACCACAAGATCAAAGATTGCCCAAGACTTCAGCAGGAGCTCAGCGTGGAGCGCCAGCACCAGCAGTAGCGGCAGCCGCGCCAGCTACAGGAAGACCAGGAAGGCCTCGAGCCCCAGCTCGAGTGTTTGCTTTGGCACGCGAGGACGCCGAGCAGGCGGAGCATGTCACCGAAGGTACGGTTTTGCTTTTAGGTGTGCACGCTCGGGTTTTGTTTGATACGGGTGCTACTCACTCGTTCATTTCCGAGCGGTTCGCTAGGCAGTTAGCCCTAGAGTCAGGCGTAGAGTCTGAGGAGTTAGAGGTCCCTTTGTCTGTGCACACCCCTGCGGGTACGGTATCGACTAGGAAGTGCATTCCGTCGTTACCTGTGTGCATTGAGGATAGAGTCCTAGATGGGTGTTTCTTCTTGCTAAAGATGAAGGACTATGATGCTATTCTTGGTCTGGATTGGCTAGAGGAGCACTATGCGTTAGTGGATTGTCGTCGGAAGAGGATTGTTTTCCGCATTCCTGGTGAGGACGAGTTCTCTCATCCCTTGCCAAAGAACTTAGCGGGAAAGTTAGTTATCTCTGCCATGAAGGCGATGCGCATGGTGAACAAGGGTTGTGACGCATTTCTTGCCAGCGTTATGCTAGTACCCGATGCTGGTTCGTCACTGACTCTTGCAGAGATCGATGTGGTGCAGGATTTTCCAGATGTCTTTCCCGATGACTTGTCTGGATTGCCACCGGATAGGGAGATAGAGTTCACTATAGAGTTGCTTCCAGGCACCTCTCCTATCTCGAAGGCCCCATATCGGATGGCCCCTGCAGAGTTAGCCGAGTTGAGGAAGCAATTGCAAGAATTGCTTGATAAGGGATTCATTCGCCCTAGTGTTTCCCCTTGGGGCGCACCTGTATTATTCGTCAAGAAGAAAGACGGGTCACTTAGGTTGTGTATTGACTATAGGAAGTTGAACCAAGTGACTGTGAAGAACAGGTACCCCTTACCTCGGATTGATGATTGTTTGACCAGTTGCAGATGCATCAGTCTTTTCTAAGATTGACTTGCGATCTGGTTATCATCAGTGAGGATTAGGAGTGAGGATGTGTCCAAGACGGCATTTAGATCCCGTTATGGACATTATGAGTTCTTGGTCCTTCCTTTCGGATTGACCAACGCCCCTGCAGCGTTCATGGATCTCATGAACCGGGTGTTTAGTCCGTATTTAGATAGCTTTGTTGTTGTGTTCATTGATGACGTGTTGGTCTATTCTCCGGATGAGGCCACGCACCGTCAGCATTTGAGGTTAGTCTTAGAGGTTCTCCGTGAGCACAAGCTGTATGCGAAGTTCAGCAAGTGCGAGTTCTGGTTGCGCGAGGTTCACTTTCTCGGGCATGTGATCTCCGGCGCTGGTGTAGCTGTTGATCCAGCAAAGGTCCAAGCAGTTATGGATTGGGAGATTCCCCAGACTCCTTCGGAGATTCGTAGTTTCATTGGGTTAGCTGGTTATTATCGGCGATTCATTGAGGGTTTCTCATCCATCGCCGCCCCTTTGACAAAGCTGACCCGGAAAGGTGAGAAGTTCGTATGGTCTGAGGCATGTGAGCGTAGCTTTCAGCTATTGAAGGCTAAGCTTACTTCTGCTCCGGTATTGGTATTGCCTAGTGGTCCAGAAGGTTTTGCCATTTATACGGATGCATCTCAGATTGGTTTAGGCTGTGTACTCATGCAGCGAGAGAGGGTAGTGGCTTATGCTTCTCGTCAGTTGAAGGAGCATGAGAGGAACTATCCGACTCATGATTTGGAGCTCGCAGCTGTGGTTCATGCACTAAAGATCTGGAGGCACTATCTTTATGGTGTCAGATTTGAGGTGTTTACCGACCACAAGAGCTTGAAGTATCTTTTCTCCCAAAAGGAATTAAACCTGAGGCAGAGAAGATGGATTGAGTTCTTGAAGGACTATGACTTCGACCTTCAGTATCATCCTGGAAAGGCGAACGTCGTAGCAGATGCTCTTAGTAGAAAGAGGTCTTCGCTCCAGCAGGATTGGAAGATGTTGGAGGATGCAGCGTGCTCTATGACCGAGTTAGAGCCATCGCTGTGTCAGGCTTTTGTAGCTCAGCTATCCCTTAGATCCTCAGTCTTGGATGAGGTGATTGAGCAGCAGAAAGCCGACCCTAGATTGTTAGAGTTAGTGGGTAAGGCGGGCATTGCTCGTGATGAGGACGGTGTGATTAGATTTCAGCACCGTGTTTGTGTCCCTGATGTAGTAGATGTCCGTGAGCATGTGTTAGCGGAGGCTCATAGATCGCGATTCTCTATTCATCCGGGTAACACTAAGATGTATCAAGACCTGAAGAGATCATTTTGGTGGTCCGGCATGAAGAAGGATGTTGCGGATTATGTGTCTAGATGTCTAGTATGTCAGCAAGTGAAAGCCGAGCGGCAGCGACCATCCGGCCTTATGCAGAGGATGGATATCCCAGTGTGGAAGTGGGAAGCTGTCACTATGGATTTCGTATCGGGTTTGCCTCGATCTAGAAGGGGCAATGACTCGATTTGGGTAGTTGTAGATAGATTCTCGAAGACTGCTCATTTCTTGCCTATGAAGAAGAAGCAGTCAGTAGAGAGTTTAGCTAGATTGTATGTTAGTGGTATCATTAGATTGCATGGTGTGCCGAAGTCGATCATTTCGGATCGAGATCCGAGATTTACTTCGAGATTGTGGAAGGGTCTTCAGGATGCGTTAGGTTCGGAGCTTAAGCTCAGTTCGGCGTTTCATCCCCAGACCGATGGACAGTCCGAGAGGACTATCCAGACGCTCGAGGATATGTTGAGAGCGTGTGTTCTGGATTGGAAGGATGATTGGGAGCGTCATTTACCTCTTGTGGAGTTCGCATACAACAACAGCTTTCATGCTAGTATTGGTATGGCTCCATTCGAGGCGTTGTATGGTAGGCCCTGCAGATCTCCTTTATGTTGGGAGGAGACTGGTGATAGGCAGTTGATCGGACCGGAGTTAGTTCAGGAAACTTCGGATAAGATCCAGCTTATCAGGAAAAGGCTTGTTGCGGCACAGGATAGGCAGAAGAGTTATGCCGACAACAAAGGAAGGATTTGGAGTTCGAGGTTGGCGATCATGTCTTCTTGAAGATATCGCCTACTCGTGGTGTCGTCAGATTTGGCAGGCATAGCAAGCTAAGCCCTAGATTCATTGGCCCATATGAGATTCTCAGACGTTTGGGCAGCGTGGCGTATGAGCTAGCTTTACCCCCAGCTTTGGCTAGCGTTCACCCTGTATTCCACGTATCTATGCTCAGGAAGTATGTCCGAGATCCGTCTCATGTGATTAGTCATGAGCCAGTGGAGATCCAGCCAGATCTTTCGTATGTCGAGCAACCAGTAGCCATTCTTGACCGGAAGGTTCAGCATCTCCGGAACAAGAGAATTGCGTCGGTGAAGGTCCTATGGCGGAACTTCTCACGCGAGGAGGCTACTTGGGAGCTTGAGGATGCGATGAAGAAGAAGTATCCCCTTTTGTTTGAGTAGTGTCGTTCTAACTTCGAGGACGAAGTTTCTTTAAGGGGAGAGGGTGTAAGGCCCTCGAATTTCCGTCGCATTATTTGTATTTGCGTGTGTATATTTGTGCTTGTGTATGTATATACATATTTACGTACGTATTGATTAGTATAATTACGTGTGCATATGTTTATATTAGATGTAAATAATGCATGTATTGAATGGTGATAGTATGGATACACTACCTTATACATATTGCATGTATATATGCATGGTATGCATGGTTTTCTGCATATTTTAGACTTCTGGCCGAAGGCCACCTTGGCGTCAACCCCTAGCCGTTGAGGTAGTGTCAGCGTCCAGACATGGACGCCAACACTAATCCTGGCGTCGAGCGATATGGACGCCTATTTCTCTGGCCTGCATGCGCAGCAGAGCCAGAAACTCTGAAACAAGAAAGCTCAGCCATTGGGGGGCTGTCCCCAACGGCTCTGAGAGCTGTCATGTCACCTTGTGAGTGGGAGAGAGGCTCCCCTTATGTCTGAACCCGGATCTGCCTCTCCCCACTCCTCTCTTCACCTTTGCAAGAGAGAAACCAGGAGAAAAACCCTAGTTCTGAGCTGTGAGAAAACCCACCCTTTTGCACCCAAAGATCAGACTCCCTGGAGCTAGATCCGGCCATCTTCTCCGACAAGAAGATAGCTGGAGCAAAGGAGGAGGCTTCCCCGACATCCCCTTGCTGTGGAGATCACCCAGGAGCCCGGAGGAAGAAGATCTAGGAGGCGTTTCTGCACCTTCTTGGGACTGCCCAAGGAGGGCTTCACCAACACCCTAGACCCTTTGGAGCAATTTTTAAAAGGCAAGTGACCTAACCATAATGTCCCCGTATGTGTCTAGGTCGTTTCTACTATTTTTATGAATTTTCCCTCGAGTCCTAGACCCTCCCATTCACCCAAACTTGAGAGCTCGGGTCTGTGTTTCTGCACAGACCTGCATTGACGGCAAGGTCAATGGACGCTGAGATCATGCTTGGCGTCCATCGACCATGCCGCTGACCCTGAGTCAGCGGCCAGAGACCGCCGCCAAGTTCCTCTGGACAGAACAGTGACCTGTTCTGCCCTTCCTATACACTATTTTCGGTATGGTTTCCGTGATGAGGATATATGGTAACCCTATACACTATGTATATTGTTAATTGTGGTGTGTGGATGAGTGTGATGTGTGGTGATGGATGTTAGAAGAGTGTATTCCATGAATTTGTAAGCATGACTTGTTGATGATCTTGCCAAATTTATGTTTTATGATTAGGATTAGTCTGAATGCCTCAGTTTTATTAGATCATGAAGATTAGTGGATCAGTGTACATGTACTCAGTTTTGATAAATTGTCCATGCTTGTATAAATTGCTAATAAACTCGGTTCGGTAAATAAAACGGCATGCAAGAATGATTTGTGGTGATCGATCTATAGATGTATGATTTAGGGTAAATTCTGTATTCTCAGATCATGTATGCGACAGTAATCTCTGTTCAAACAGTAAGTGGCAAAATTGCATGATGTGTTAAACTCCATGTTAACTTAAATTGTGAATGGCATGCGAAATAGGTATTTGATTTTCTGTAAATTCTATTTAGCTCAGAAAAATCTGAAAAATTGAGTGTATGACCTTGAACCCGAAAATGGCATGTGGTTAAAATTTCAGGTCATTTGGACCAGTACATAAGAAGTTATGTATTTTCCATGTGAAATATAGTAATCTATATATGTTATCGTAATGTGATTAGATATTGCTTAAACCCAACTTGATTGGTGAAATTTACTGTGTGTTAAACTCCTGAAATCTGTAGTGCCATGTCAGGAAAAACAGAGAAATGCATATGAGTGAGAAAGTGAATGAGATGAAAAGTGCTATGTGTAAAACCATGTGTAAATCGGTAAAATGTGTAAATGTGTAACTGTGCCAATGTGACACTGCTTCCGTAGAGGGCAGTGGAGCTGTATCAGGGAAAAGTCCCCTGAGAAAGTTCAATGTGTAAGTGACCCTAAGGGCATTAGGGGGAAATCCTGGAGGTGGACAAGTACCACTGGTTAGGGTGGAGACTTGTTCTCCCGGTCTGCGCAGTCCAAGAGTCGCCATTGGAATGCCTAGATGGCGTCTATGTGTAATGTGATGTGTATATGTCCTTCTTTGGTGGTTTGGACTATGTGTCACGGCACCTAAAATGTGTATGTGTTCATGTGTAAATGTGTAAGTGAACAATGTGAATGTGTATGTGCAAAGTGTAACCATGTGAAAGAGAAAACTTGTGTAAAGAAAATGTGAAATTCTAAATGTGAAAATATGTTGTTGAAATCCATGTGAGACAAATCTGAAACCATGTGAAATCAGTGAATTCATGTCGTTATCATCATGTTTATATGTGCAAAAATGTCTAGAATCCATGTTAGGGATAATTGATGAGCACGTATGCAAGTGCATGATTGGTTGTTCACATGATTTGTTTTAAGCGATATTGTAGCTCTCATGTGTAGGTTTACAGCCATTAAACCATGTGAAACCAGCAACTTAAAGCATGTGAAAATGTCTATGTATATGTTTAAGAACATGTAAAACTCATGCTAGTTGTGTTTCCTTTCATATATGCACAATGTTCATGTTGGTAGCTCTCATGTCTTGGTCCTTTAAAGACAAAATTTCATGAGTAAATTAATAGAGAGCATGTGATAGGTAAAGTTTTATTCTTAGAAATCTGAAAGCATGATCCATGTATCAAATTGTAAAACTTTCATGATAGGTTGAAACCTTCAAATAATTAGCATGCCATGTGTTGTAAATTTTGAATGTGCATGTAGAAACCCCTATGACTTATACGTGTATGTTATGAGTAGTGTTGCTTGCTGAGTCTTTGGACTCACTCCTTGCTTCGGCGTACAGGTGTAGTTGGTGACGTGGCACCGTTGGAGGAGACAGTGGAGACGGACTCCGAGCGCGGAGATTAGACTTTGGAGTTTCTTTGTGACTTGTGTATTTCATAGTATGTAATTTGAACATTGTATTAGAGTATCATGAAAAGAATGTATAAGTGTGGACATTATGTATTTTTATTTCAGCAATTTAAATTATTCGGACTTTTAGTTCTTTATTGTTAATTGCAAACTTCATGTATGTTAAATGTGGATGATGAATGAATGGAGACAGTTGTCTTTTACTTCCGCTACTCTGTTGTATATTCGCGTGTATCTCAGCTGTATGTATCGTTTGGGTAAATGTCCCACTGTGAGGACTCTCGCTATACTGACGTGGGTTGGTATAACCGTACCGGTATAATGAGGGCCGTCACACTGTGGGTGCAGGGGTCGTCGGTAGACCATAAGGAGCTGGCCCGACTGCACGCTGATCTGCACGCACAACAGACATTAGCGCGAGGACTTCAGGAGGTGATGACGGCCATAGGCCAATCACGGAGCCGGAGCAGGAGCGGTGCGAGTGGAGCCAGTGGAGCGACCGACGCCTCCGTCAGACAGTATTTAGCAGGTTCCTCCATTCGCCGGAGGAACGAGGAGGAGGAGAGGTGCCTCGGCGGGGAGACGAGTGCCAGGAGTGGCAGGGGTGGTGGTGAGATGCCACCACCACTAGATAGGCATGAGGGATCCGGGGAGAGTGGCGGTGGACAGTGAGGAGTTTGTGAGCCACCTCCCCCTTATCTTTGTACATACTGCTTATCTCTTAGTGTATCTTTTATTTTATGTCAATATTTATAAAAAAATGAATGAATTGTAATTGACACGAGTGTGAGATGAGATCCGAATAAGAGAGAGAGGAAGAGAGTACATTGAGTACATCGTTGCGCGCACATTCCAAAAATTCCATGTCCCTGCACACTTAGAAAAACAAGTTAGATCTGCTCTTTGGCTCAGCCCCTTGCGCTAAGTAAAATGATTTCAACTTCATAATTGTCAAGGGGCTAAGCCTTATTTAAATAGGCGGAAAAAAAAAATTGAAATAAAGCATGCCAAAAAAAAGCGATATGTACACACATTTTTTTATTTTCAGGATTTTCTAATTTTTTTGGATTTTGAATATTTTTGATTTTTTTTTTGGAATTTTCTGATTTTTTTTTATTTTGGGGCTTTCTGATTTTTTTGAATTTTTGGGGTTTTCTGATTTTTTTTAGATTTTTGGGGTTTTCTGATAACGACATCCTCTGCATTTGAGTGATTGGCTATGGATCTTATTCCTATCTTATGCTTGTCAACTATCCCCTAAGCACAGTGTGCATTTGCTTTTGGCCCCCCAAAGGACACTTGCCCTTAGTCACTAACATTCGAACATAGACCAGGTGCGGGGTTCTCCAGTCATTAGCGGGGATAGGAAGACTTAAAGGAGACAAGACTTGGACTCGGTGCTTGGGAGACTAGCTTGTATGACGCAAGGGTGTATCTCATATGGAATCCATCTGTTGTCCAGAGACTTTGTGGTCATTATCTTGTCCGGGGCATGCCCCTATTTTCAAATTTTTCGCTTACTTCATATTCTTATCAATTTTCTCTTTTCTCCTCTTTTCTTTCTTTCTTTTGAACAGACCGTCTCTCTTTGAGACTTCATACATATGAGCTACACCTTCCCTAATCCACAAGTCAGTGTCCTTTTGCCCCTAGACCTTGTCCGAGCAAGAAGAGAATTGACCTTCGCACCCCATACTAGGGCTAGGCAGGAACACCACCAACTAAAGAAAAGAAATAGCCCTGGGTTGCCGTGTGGTGTGTGTGACTGAGCATAAGGGTCATTTGACAACAAATGAAAGGGAGTGAGATACATAGCTACTAACATTCTTTTGCAAAACGATGTCGTTATTGAAAACCTTTTATTAAGGGTAGAATCTTTTAAGATACAGCCCATTCCACGGGTGAGAGAGCTCCTCACCATCGGCATTGATAAGCCTATACGCGTTCCCAGGGTACACTTCCTTAACAATGTACGGCCCTTCCCAGTTTGGTTGCAATTTTGACCTAGGACCTCCAGGTTTTATGAAAATTCACTTCAAAACCATATCTCCTTCTTAGAATTTACGTTCAATCACTTTCTTTTGAAAAGTTCTTGAGAGTCTATTTTGATATGAAAGCACATGATCGGCTGCGGCTAGACGCCGTTCGTCTAGGAGTTCCAGCTGTGTACGTAACGCCTCTCGACGTTCATCGAGATTAAGTTCTTTGTCTAGCTGAACTCTTAGCGAAGGAATGAGGATCTCATATGGGCATACGGCCTCCATCCCGTATGTAAGTGAAAAGGGAGTTTGCCCAATGGGCGTGTAGATGGAGGTACGATAGGCCCACAGAGCTTCAATCAATTTTTCAGGCCAATCAGCGAACTTATGAGACTCACAAGTTTTCTTTAAAATTTTCAAAGGCGTTTTGTTTGTGGCTTCGGATTGGCCGTTGCCCTGCAGATAGTACGGAGATGAATGATGCAAGGAAATATTGAATTTCTTACATAGGTCCTGAAGCTCTTGGGATATAAACTAGGGTCCATTGTCGGTGACGAAGCCGCTTAGCACTCCGAACCGCGAGATGATGTTCTTCATGATGAATCTGCACACGGTCGAGCCTTTGATTTCTGCAAATGCCTCTACTTTGGCCCACTTGGTGAAGTACTTAGTAGTAGTAAGGATGAAAGATTTTTGTTTTACATGAGCATTAGGACCACCAAGGGGTCTAATGATATCAAGGGCCCACATGGAGAAAGGCCAAGGAGAAGATAGTGGATGCAAAGAAGAGGACGGAGCATGGACCTTATCGGCATGGAGCTGGCACTTGACACACCTACGGACGTAGATGGCACAGTCTTCTTCTAAGGTTGGCCAGTAGTAGCCCTACCTAAGGATATTCTTAGCCAACATTTGGCTATTCACATGCCCTCCACATTCACTAGAGTGGGCTCCTTCCACTACCTTTCAGGCTTCTTCATCCGACAAATATCTGAGGAGCATTCCATTTAGAGCGCGTCTGTACAACGTTTCTCCAACAATGGTATATCTCAACGCCGCTCTACGGATGGCTCTCCTATCTTCTGCTTTTGCTTCTTCTGGGAAGGTGACGTCCTTACAGTACTGCTCAATTTCGTGGTGCCATGGCCTTTCTTCTGCCATCATTTCCCCTAGCTCTACTAACAACACTTCCTTCGCTTCTCTTCTCTCTGCCTTTAAGACTAAAGAGCTCCTAAGGTTATTGAACCAAGGGTCCTGAGTGGAGGGAGCTTCTAATCTTTGAACAGTGATTGTCTCAGCATAGAGGCTGAGAGGGAAAGAGAGAGATGAGGCCAGGGATGCGAGGGCATCGGCCATGATATTCTGAGAGCGAGGAGTGTGAATGTAGATGAGTTTGCGGAATTGCTTAGCTAGGAGGGTGACCAGATCTTGGTAGGGATTGAGCTTGGGGTCACGAGTGTGATAAGTAGAAAGGACCTGCCGGAGAATGAGTTGAGAGTCTCCTATGATCTTCAGATGGCGCGCGCCTAAGAGATAGGCAAGCTTTAGACCAGCTAGGAGAGCCTCATACTCGGATACATTATTGGTGGTAGGGAACTAGAGTTGATACGCAAGTGGAATGGTGATCCCTTCTAGGGTGAGCAAGACAGCACCTATGCCCCGTCCCCTAGAATTGAGAGCCTCATCAAAGTGGAGCGACCAGAAGGGATCGCGAGAGATGAGTGACAGGTTTTCATTGGGGAAATCCTCTTGAACCGTGTCACTGTGAGGAAGAGGAAGGTGAGCAAGGTGCTTAGCAATGGCATACCCTTTTATAGCCTTCTGGACTACAAAGGTGATGTCGAATTGAGACAAGAAGCTTTGCCAATGCGCCAATCTATCGGCAAGGACTGGCTTCTTCAGGAGATACCTAATAGGATCCATTATAGAAATCAAACTCACCCTATGGGCTAGGAAATAGTGCTTCAATTTCTGCACTACCCACACTAGCACTGCACACGTCTTCTCCATTGTGGTGAGTTTGAGCTCGGAAGGATTAAAGAGCCTAGATAGGTAATAGACTGCCCTTTCTTTGCCCGAATCATCATGTTGTGCAAGGACAACTCCTAGTGAGTCCTCAATTGTAGACAGATATAGGATTAAAGGTTTCCCAGGGACAGGCGCCTGCAGCACGGGCGGATTCATAAGATAACCCTTGAGTTCATCAAAGGCTTCTTGGCACTTGGCGTTCCATTCAAATTTGGCTCCTCCTTTTAGCAGTTCATAGAAAGGCCGACATCTTTGGGAGTGTTGAGATATGAATCTCCTTATGAACTGTAATCGACCAATCAAAACCTCGAAACTCAGATATATTCTTAAGTGGGGGCATTTCATTGATTGCCTTGGCCTTGTGTGGGTCTATTTGAATCCCCCATTTGCTGACTATGAACCCTAGCAATTTGCCTGAAGAAACCCCAAACACACACTTCTTTGGATTCATCTTCAATTGATATTCTTGTGCGCGGCGAAACACTTTGGCCAGCACGGAGGAGTGTTCTCTTCGAGTCTGAGACTTCACCACAATATCATCCACGTACACTTCAACATCTATATGAATCATATCATGGAAGATAGCTAACATTGCCCTTTGATAAGTGGCGCCAGCATTTTTCAATCCAAATGGCATGACCACATAGCAATAAGTTCCCCAGGGCATGGTGAAGGAGGTTTTCTCTTGGTCCTACGAGGATAGACGGATTTGATTATATCCTGAGTATCCATCCATGAATGATAGAGTTTCAAACCCAATGGTGTTATCAATTAACACATCCAAATGAGGTAAAGGGAAATCGTCTTTTGGACATGCCTTATTCAAGTCCCGGAAGTCAATGCAAATTCGCACTCTTCCATCCTTCTTCATTACTGGGACTATATTAGCCACCCACAACAGATAGAGGACTACACGGATGAACTTAGCTTTGTGTAGTTTATCAATTTCCTCTTTCATCTTCAAAGCAATGTGGGGGAGGAAATGCCTTAACTTTTGTTTAACGGCAACTGCCCCTGGCTTTAAGATTAACCTATGTTCCACCAATTCGGGGTCGATGCTAGGCATGTCGTCGTATGACCAGGCAAAAGAATCCTTGAGCTCCCTTAGTATTTCTATGAGCACCTCTTCTTCCTCAGGAGGGAGACCGGAAGCTATGGTCAGGAGCCTGGGGTCTTCTTCAGTTCCAATATTTACCTCTTTGGTGGGCTCGTCCACTGCCGATGTGGGTTCATCGAATCTTCGCATACCACTCGCATACATCTCGACAGCGTCCTCTATCTCACCATCTTCATCCGTTGGGTATTCTTCAGTTAGGATTTCATATACTCCAAATCCATCATCTAGCCCTTCCTCTTCGTGCTGAGCTTCCATATTCAAAAGAATTGCTTCTTGGGCAAACTCTTCAACAGCTAGAAGAGCGCCACACCTTTGCGCCAGATCTAACAAATACCTACGGGGTATGCCACCACTCTTGCTCTTCCTAGTCAAGGACGGGGACTTACTAGATCCTACCCTTGAACCTATCCTAGAACTAATATTTATAGGAGACTCTGGAGGAGTGTCCAGAGGTTTATTGGAAGGAAAAGAGACATGTGCGGCAGGGTCGCACAAATCCTCCGATGGGACTGGAGGTAAGGATAGACCACCAGAGCTCAGGGTGTCTGCAGAGGAATTGGGGTGTTGGGAAACAGAAGGCCCCTTACCCAGATCGCCCAGCGTGACCATGATGGTCAGGCGAGCAAGGATCGTGGCTTGTGCGCGGAAGGAGGAAGGAGAGGCGGGGATCACCGCTGAGGAAGAAGGAAGGCTGGAGTGACGGGGATTGCCGTCGAGAGCAAGGAAACGCAGGGACGGGGATTGCCGTTCGAGTGTTGGGGGCAAGGAGTGACGGGGATCGCCGTCGGGAGTGGGGATTGCAGCGGAAGTGAAAGCGGGAGATTGGTGCTTGAAAAGGGAAAGACGGGGATCACCGTTTGAAGGAGAGGGGAGGAAAGGGAGGATGGGGATCGCCGTCCAAATGATGGGAAAAAAGGGGGGAATGGAAGCAAATTTTTTTTGAATTAAACACAACATACTAAACTGCAAAAAAAGAATTAACTATCCTTCAAGTAAAAGCATCAGGAGATGGACAGAATCGAGCCATCGAAAGAAAGGGTGAAAGAGGAGGAAGAGATGGTTAACACTTCGAGGGCGTCGGGAGAGAATTAGAAAATGAGAGGGGGAGAAGAAGGGATGAAAGCAAAATTATAAACAAGGATGGAAGATACAAAATAACTAGAAGGCCGGGAATACCCTGGCCAGAACTCCTTTGCTGGGTTGATGGGGGTTACGACTTCAAAATCTTTACCAGGTCCAAGCAACTGTCGCTTGGTGGTGACTACTGATATAGACTGTTCCATTGCTGGAGAGTGTGGAATGTTGTCCTCACTGAATAACTGACTGACTGCCAAGACAAGGTCTTCGAGCTCTTGTTCTTCTGCCTCTGCTGCCGGGGACTGCACGGTGTTGTCCTCCTTGAACAGAAAACTAACGGCTGAGATTAAGTCTTCCAGATCCGGTTCTTCTGCCCCTGTTTCTTCAGGCCTCCTCTTTTTGCTGGGCCGCTGGGCCTCCAGTACTTGATACGGGATAATAATGCTTCTGTCATGATATTATTGTAGCCTGGTTGTACGGTCCTCTGACAAAATGATCATAGAGTGTCCAGGTGAGAGGGTCTTGGTCTGACTTTGGTGCAGATGAATATGCCGCCCATGGTTTGAGTCCTTCTTGATATCCAAGGCCACGCTTTGTGAATTTCTTGGGGTCATTGATGATCTGAGTGTTGGGTTGAGTGTGTTTTGGAATTTCCTAAAATTGTATTTAAATGATGACCAATGAACATCACTCATACTTTGATTTTGATGATGACATATTGTGATTTTAATGATGACATACTTTGATTTTAATGATGACATATTGTGATTTTAATGATGACATACTTTGATTTTAATGATGACATATTGTGATTTTAATGATGACATACTTTGATTTTAATGATGACATATTGTGATTTTAATGATGACATACTTTGATTTTAATGATGACATATTGTGATTTCAAAGATGACATACTGTGATTTCAAAGATGACATATTGTGATTTTGATGATGACATGTTGAACATGTTATACATTTTATACATATCACAATAATACCTAAACAACATGTTTTTGATGATTAATATCTCATATTTTAATGATAATATATTGTACTAATGGCTTATGTGTTAAATTTTCAGGAATATCCAGATTTTGTCAGGCAGTGTCGACACTAGTCCCAGGCAGTGTCGACACTAGTCCCAGGCAGTGTCGACACTAGTCCCAGTCTCCATAAGACCCAGTTGCCTGACTGGGACAGTGTGTCGACACAGTCCCAGGCAGTGTCGACACTAGTCGCAGGCAGTGTCGACACAGTCTCAGGCAGTGTCGACACTAGTCCCAGGCAGTGTCGACACTAGTCTCAGTTCCCAGAAGAACAGTTTTGCAGAAATGGGACAATGTGTCGACACACTCTCTGGTGGTGTCGACACACTCCGGCTGAAACTCAAAATCGTGATCTTGTCTGGACACGTGGCTGCTTGGGAATTAGGGGATTTGACCTATGTTTCCGTGCCCATGCACCCCAAGGCACTTTATGGACATATGGGGCTATAAATACCCATGCTCCTTGTACCCCAAAGGCAAGAGAGCCCATACACTTTTAGAAGAAGCCTTTTGGCGGCCAAAGGGGGCTTTCCAGACCTGTCCCCATCTCCAGAAGCTGCAAGCCATACTTTCAAGAGGAAGGACGTGGGAATCAAGGGGAATCCCTGGAGAGAAGGTTGCTGTGCTAGGCAAGGGAGCAGATCCAACTAAAGAGGCACAGGAGAAGAAGGATTTCTGGCATTTCAGATGCCATCAAAGTAGAGCATCGCCAATTGAGGAGAATCTCCATCGATTTCCATCAAGGCTCCTCAATTCAAGTGTCTGCAAGGCCTCTTCATCGAAGAACACTCATTCTACATCTACTTGTCTCATTTCTAAGTTTGTTCTTCCTTATTTCGTCAATGAGATTTGTGCATGAAGTTCTGCACAAATTTCTGTGTACGAAATTGTCTTGAATAAGATCATTGCTAGAGGATTTGATCTCTTTTGTGTTTGATCTAGCTTTTGTACTGTGAGCCGTCGAGCTCTGGTTTGTGAGTCGTCGTACTCACTGTGTGGTTTGAGCCGTCGTGCTCAATTTGGAGTCGTCATACTCCGGTAGTTGTTTGAGTCGTCGCGCTCAGTTTATGAGTCGTTGAACTCAAGGTTGTGTGTTGAGCCATCGTGCTCAAGGTTGTTTGGAGTCGTCGTGCTCCAGTGTGAGTTGTACTCAAGGTTTTGAGTAGTGTGGCCTCACTGTGTGAGGGGTGGACGTAGGAGTCACTGGAGGTGATTTCCGAACCACCTAAAAATCCTCTGTGCAGTGGTTTGAATTGTGGTTTGCCTTTGTATCTCGCTAGATGCATGTATAGGGATTTCGCTCACACTACTAATTGATTTGCTCACACACTCTAATCACACTTCATATCAGTAAATTGTTTGGGTGAATTGATCTCTGATTCGAAGTAATATTAAATTTCTTAAGCTTCCGCATTAATTAGTGTTAGATCTATTCAACCCCCCCCTCCTTCTAGATCTGATCCATCCACCCATTCGATCCTAACAATTGGTATCAGAGAGGGTTAATGTCTCTTACTGATATGATTTGATTGCTTCTATTTGATCTCTGTGTTAATTACGTGAACTGTTTGCTTGATCTTTCACTATCTCTGTGTGCTTAATCGCTCTGATTCATACATTTGGTATTAGAGCGGGTTAACCACTCTAATTGTTAGATCTAATTCCTTGTTACATTGATTCACTGTGATTAGATCTAATAGTCTTTTGAGTTTTGATATAATGGCAAATCTCTTTAATTTGCATGATATTCCTGTTATAATTTCAGAGAAATCACCAGTCTCACTTTCATCAAGTTTGTTAAATGAAGCACAAAGAAAAGGAGCAAAAGAAATTCACAAGTACTTTATGGCAAAGAAGAGCCTCAATGAATCCAGAAAATCAACAATTCATAAAGTTGTGTCTCTCACTGCACATTCTAAGAGCTCAGAGCATTCTTCATCTTCTTCAGAACACAAGAGTTCAAATGGGTCTACCAGGTCCGGTAAATCAATTCAAGACCCATCTATGTATTCTAATTCTGATTCTGATGCAGATGAAGGCATGTCTTATGCTGAATTGGTTGAGTTCTGTGAGAAGATACAAAATCTTAATGCAAAGCTGAACACTAAGAATAAAGATTTGAAAAAGGCTTTAAAACATTGCCATAAAGAAATTGAAAATTTGACAAATACACTTGAATTGCTCTAGAACAATGATAAAGATTTTTCAGAAGAAAATGAGAATTTGAAAAATGAAGTTGAAAAATTAAATTCTGAGAAAGAGAATTTGGAAGATGAAGTCTAAATCTGTGAAAATAAACTAAATGGATTGAAAGATAACCATGAGCTATTGAAATCAAAAGTTATTGATCTGGAACATGAAAATGGAAAATTGATTGATCTCAATGAAAACTTCAAATTTGATAATGATCAATTAAACAAACAGATTTCTAACATGGCTCATGATCATCAAATAAATGAGAGATGCAAACAACTTGTTGAAGAAAATCATCATCTAAAAAGGAAGATTGAATACTTGTTGCATGACAAACCATTGAACAATGATTGTAGCAATTTAAGTAATAAAATTTCTGATTTGGAAAAACAAATTGCTCAATTTGAAAATGAAAAGAACAAAATGAAAAATAGTTTAGATGTCATGCTAAATAAACTTCAAATTTCAGAAAAAGAAGTTGTTGCATTAAAAGCTAAAAAACAGAAGTTTGGACATGAATTGAAAAATACTAAATGCACAAGTCTTGCTTCTGTGAGAGACAAGAAAAATAAAAATAAAATAAAATTAACATTTATTAAAGCTACTGCGAACAAGAACTCTGCCAATTCCAATGAAAAACTTGTGAAAGTTCTTGTTCAGAAACAGACAGAGAAAAAGAAAAATGCTACTATCAAGAAGATTCATCTACTTCCTCCATCAGTTCAAAAAGCTCCAAGGCAAGTTCCAAATTCACATCATGTCAAGAGCCACCAAAAGGTATCTCCTTCTCCTCATGGTAAGCCTCCTCACATGAAAAGAAGATTCCAGCAAATGCACACATGCCAAGGTAAGTACCAGGTAAAAAATGCTCTCATTTGCTTTAACTGTAATAAACCTGGTCATCTTGTTAAACATTGCTGAAATAGAAATCAAAATTTCAATAAACATGCCAAATTAGTCCAATGCTTCACATGTCATAAATTTGTGCATACTTTTAGGGAATGTTGGCATAGAATTGATAATCTTGTGCATGCTCCCATGTTTCATGTCAATGTACATAAGAATAAAGATCATGTTCATGCTGAAAACACTCAGAAATTCTATGTACATGAAAAAGGAACTGTTGCACAAAATATCTCTTCTGAATTCCATGTTAAAAATCTCAATGATAAAAATCTGAAAAATAGAAAACAAAATGTTCAGTATGTCAGTGGTGCATTCTATACCAATAGCTCTAAGATTAGAAACCAAGATTCCAGTGTTTCTAGTCTTCAGAAAAATGCACCCAATATCAAATCCTTTTGGATTCAAAAATCATTGTTGCAAATTCATGGAAGATCCTTAGGACCCCAACAAGTTTGGGTTCTAAAATGTGCTGCTTGAATGCTAGATGCAGGGATCCTTGTAGTCAATTTCAAGATGAAGGCTTCATGACAAAGGCTACAAGGAAAGTAAGTGAAGAGAATGAAAGAAAATGAAAATCTCACCAGGTAAATACTTCTGAGAGATTCCCAGCTAAATAAAAACTGAAATCAATTGGGACTCTTATGCAAAGATCAATTGGTATATCTAATGGTGAACTGTGGAAGGACAAGTCATGCTTGTCTGGAAACTATCATTATGTGTGAGGAATTACCTCCGCCAAGTACCAATGATCTTCCTTGTGTAAGAGTCATTAATTAAAAAAAATGGTTGTCATTGAAACATGATTGTTTGTGTATTTCATTTCTTCCATGATGATTTTGGCTTGAATTACTTGCAAAAGTTTTCACATTATTCACATGTAACTAAGAATCATGATTTTGTTGAAAATGCTCAGAAACTCCATGTGAATATAAATTGAACACTTCATGAAAACATAGATGCATTGAGCAAGACAAAAAGAAAATTTGGAACTAATTCTGCTCATAGTTCTGTCAATGAAAGAAATGCATCTATACCAAAAATAAAATCATTCTGGATTCAACAATCTTTATTGCACTCTAACATTGATTTCATTGCAGGACCCAAGCAAGTGTGGGCCCCAAAACTAGCTTAATCAGCAAGCTGAGGAGACTTGCAGTCATACATTGTAAATGGACTCAAGATATTGGTTGTGCAAGGCAAGAAATGATTAGAGAACACAAGTAAAATCTTTGAAAAACAATTGAAGTCCATTTAGGTAAAACTTCTTTATCATTTCAAATTTGAATTGCCTAAATTGAAATGAATGTTTAATTTTTATCTGAACAATAAGAAATGTGTTTCAATGGTACTCCCAACAATGAACTTTGTGTCATTACAATTGGAATCATGTTTGTGTTATCATGCTTGCATAACTGTGCCCATGATTCTGTGTGCATATCAATTGCTTTGACTTTTTGGCATATTAAATGATGACATGTGGAAAAACAAGTTATGCTTGTTTGGAAGCTATCATTATGCGTGAATAAAATTCTCCGCCAAGTACCAGAAGTCATGTTATGCTTAAAGCTAACTGTGTGCATAATCATGTGTGAATTGCTTGCTAGCTTTTTCATTCTATGCACATATTAAGGGGGAGTTAATTTGAAAAAGTGCAAAAAATGTTCTTGAAAATGCAATGAATTGTTGGGGGGACAGCACTCTGATCAGCGACAACTCTCTCTCACACTACCCACACGTAGATACCAGAGAGAGATAGGAGGAGGTAGGAAGAAGAACACAGGAACACCAGATTTTACGTGGTTCGGAGGCAAGAAGCCTTCCTACGTCCACGGCCACAGCAGCTTTCAATACTTCTTCTGCAAGAAATACACACCCTCCAAAGAGGACAAAACCCCCCTTTATATACTTGGAGGAAAGGGCGCCACAATCAAGACACACAAGGGCAGAAGGGTCCTGCCTCTGAATCACCTCAGAACTGCAAAGTCCTGTCCTGGTAAGAGGGAGTCGAATGATTAAATATTTGACATTCGACTGCATGAGTCGAATCCTTCATGTTGACATTCGACTGCATGAGTCGAATCATTCACATCTGACATTCGACTGCATGAGTCGAATCATTCAATCGACTGCTTCATTTCTGACTTCGGCTGTGGCAGTCGAATGCTGAGTCCGCCCGCGACCTGACCCCTTATGGAGATCTGCTTCAGAGTTCGGGCTCCACATTCTAACATGAATTTCATGCTAAAACTAAAGAATAATTGACCTTTTTGCAGTGACTATGTGGTATATCAAATGGTGAAATGTGGAAGACAAGTTAGGCTTGTCGGGAAACTCTCATCATGCGTGAGAAAAACTCTCTGCCAAGTATCAATAATTTTTTTTTTGCATAAAAGGTCATCAAGAAAAATGAAAATCTCAAAAACTTTATTTTAAGTCTTTGAAACTTTTCTCCTTCAATAAATTGCATGTTAATGCATGCTTGATCATGTTCATATTCTTTCTGTGCAAACTACTTTGAATGAACATATCTGAATTGCCTAAATGATCATTTCATATCATGCATATCTTATGGGGAAGTGAGTCCAAAGAATCTTTGAGTGAAATGCTGGAGAAATATTCTTTCATATCTGATTTATCAACAACTCCCATTCAGTTTATTGACAAATGTTCTTGCAAATGAATTCATCACTCTCACATTGCATTGGCATTCTTGGTATATCAAATGGTGAATTGAAGAAAGACAAGTCAGGCTTGTCTGGACTCTTTCACTATGCGTGAGTATATGTCTCCGCCAAGTATCAAGAGCCTCATATGCAATTGTTGAGGGGGAGTTTCTATTTTTCAATAAAACATTCATGTTCATTCTGCTTTCACTTCATTCCATTCCTATTCCTCCTATAATCTTCATGTTCACCTTGTGAGGGGGAGTTACATGAAAGGGGGAAGTCATTGTTGCATTCCTTGATCTTACTTGTCTATTTTGAACCCCAAAATCATCAGAATTTTTGAGTCCTTGTGCTATTTTCTTATGAGAGAATTAAGACATTGAAACTAAACTCATTGTGCATTTAGTTTAATTTCAAAGATTCATTATCATTTCAAGGTTAAGCAATCTTAATACTGAATATTTTTAAAATGATTTTCAAAACACCATTATAGGCACATGAGTGGCTTTAATATTTCACTTGTGTATGTTTAAGCTTTATTTTTACCACTTGTTAAGAATAATTTTTCTAAATTCATAGTCATGTCTTGTCTGGTCAAAGCAAACATATTCCTGTAAAATATCAAAAGAAAAATGATCAATATGGAAAGATACAAACAGAGCAATGCAGATTCTTGAACCACTGAGTAACCGGATCTTTTCACCTAATAAGTGATTTGTTTCGCGTCAAAAAGTGGAAATCAAATTTTCAACTTTGTATAAGATAATGAAAGTTAAACCACTGAGTAATCAGGAGATCTTGCATCTGATCAATGTGATCTCTTGCACTGAAAAGTGAGATTTAACTAATTTATTCTTATATTCTTTCCCAGCTAAAATTGAAAGAAAATCAAAAAGACAAGATAGAAAAGCTTAAGACCTTAATAAAGTTTATGTTTACTGAGTTTAGACCTATTATTCTACATTGTGTTACACTTAAAGCTCATAACATCCTTGTTAAATACTTCTACTCACTCATATAGGTCACTTTACTTCACATTTGCATCATAATTTTAACTGCATTCAGATCATTATATCTTGCACTATCTTGTGTTGAGTGTGTCTTTGTGATTAAACTTTGTTGCACAATAACAAAAACACAATAATTTCTCTCATATGTCAATATCACTTTATCTCATTTATTTTGATCATTCCTGACCATTCCTTACTCCATTTTATTTCTTGGTCTCCAACCATCATTGTTTCTCTCTCTTGTATATCTTTTTGATGTTGTCAAAAAGGGGGAGAAAGGTCTCTAGTGGGAGAAAGTTCAAAGGGGAGAAAGTTCTTTAAAGGAGAAAGGTCTCTAGGGGGAGAAAGGTCAAAGGGTGTATATGATCAAAGGGGGAGTTATTGTAGTCAAGGGAGTAAAGATATTGGGAGATTATGCATATGTTTTGTCATCATCAAAAAGGGAGTGATTATTGGGTTGAGTGTGTTTTGGAATTTCCTAAAATTGTATTTTAATGATGACCAATGAACATCACTCATACTTTGATTTTGATGATGACATATTGTGATTTTAATGATGACATACTTTGATTTTAATGATGACATATTGTGATTTTAATGATGACATACTTTGATTTTAATGATGACATATTGTGATTTTAATGATGACATACTTTGATTTTAATAATGACATATTGTGATTTCAAAGATGACATACTGTGATTTCAAAGATGACATATTATGATTTCAATGATGACATATTGTGATTTCAAAGATGACATATTGTGATTTTGATGATGACATATTGAACATGTTATACATTTTATACATATCACAATAATACTTAAACAACATGTTTTTGATGATTAATATCTCATATTTTAATGATAATATCTTGTACTAATAGCTTATGTGTTAAATTTTCAGGAATATCCAGATTTTATCAGGCAATGTCGACACTAGTCCCAGGCAGTGTCAACACTAGTCCCAGTCTCCAGAAGTGTGTCGACACAGTCCCAGGTAGTGTCGACACTAGTCCCAGGCAGTGTCGACACTAGTCCCAGGCAGTGTCGACACTAGTCTCAGTTCCCATAAGAACAGTTTTGCAGAAATGGGACAGTGTGTCGACACACTCTCTGGTGGTGTCGACACACTCCGGCTGAAACTCAACATCGTGATTTTGTCTGGACATGTGGCTGCTTGGGAATTAGGGGATTTGACTAGGTTTTTGTGCCCATGCACCCCAAGGCACTTTATGGACATATGGGGCTATAAATACCCATGCTCCTTGTACCCCAAAGGCAAGAGAGCCCATACACTTTCAGAAGAAGCCTTTTGGCGGCCAAAGGGGGCTTTCCAAATTTGTCTCCATCTTCAGAAGCTGCAAGCCATCCTTTCAAGAGGAAGGACGTGGGAATCAAGGGGAATCCCTGGAGAGAAGGTTGATGTGCTAGGCAAGAGAGCAGATCCAACTGAAGAGGCGCAGGAGAAGAAGGATTTCTGGCATTTCAGATGCCATCAAAGTAGAGCATCGCCAATTGAGGAGAATCTCCATCGATTTCCATCAAGGCTCCTCAATTCAAGTGTCTGCAAGGCCTCTTCATCAAAGAACACTCATTCTACATCTGCTTGTCTCATTTCTAAGTTTGTTCTTCCTTATTTCGTCAATGAGATTTGTGCATGAAGTTCTGCACAAATTTCTGTGTACGAAATTGTCTTGAATCAGATCATTGCTAGAGGATCTGATCCCTTTTGTGTTTGATCTAGCTTTTGTACTGTGAGCCGTCGAGCTCTGGTTTGTGAGTCGTCGTACTCACTGTGTGGTTTGAGCCGTCGTGCTCAATTTGGAGTCGTCGTACTCCAGTAGTTGTTTGAGCCATCGCACTCAGTTTGTGAGTCGTTGAACTCAAGGTTGTGTGTTGAGCCATCATGCTCAAGGTTGTTTGGAGTCGTCGTGCTCCAGTGTGAGTTGTACTCAAGGTTTTGAGTAGTGTGGCCTCACTATGTGAGGGGTGGACGTAGGAGTCACTGGAGGTGATTTCCGAACCACCTAAAAATCCTTGTGCAGTGGTTTGAATTGTGGTTTGCCTTTGTATCTCGCTAGATGCATGCATAGGGATTTCGCACACACTACTAATTGATTTGCTCACACACTCTAATCACACTTCATATCAGTAAATTGTTTGGGTGAATTGATCTCTGATTCGAAGTAATTTTGAATTGCTTAAGCTTCCGCATTAATTGGTGTTAGATCTATTCAACCCCCCCTTCTAGATCTGATCCATCCACCCATTCGATCCTAACACTGAGTCCTCCCTTGAAGGCGGGCGCCAAGACCCTTTCCTGGTTGATATCCAATTTGAACCATAATGTTCCACCCCTTGGTGTTTGTCAATGTGCTCTTTTTAACGGCGGCCACTGAGGGAGACACAATCTGACGACTGCTGGAGAATGTTTAAGCCCATGGAAAATTCACATCAAGCACTGAGATGATGGGCTTGTTAGATGGCCAAACTGATGGCATTATCTTCTCGATGGCCTCCACTGTATGTGAAGTTGCTGCACTTTTAACTTTGACTATACGGCCCTGGAATGGAAATTTCAAGCATTGATGAGTTGTAGATGGGACTGCCCCTAATGCCTCGATCCATGGGCGACCCAGAATAGATTTGAAGGCCAGATCAATGTCAAGCACATAGAAATCCACTGTCATGACCAGTGGGCCCAATTCTTCTTGTAAAGAAATGATGCCATGACAGGCCCGCCGGGAATTATCATAGGCCGCTATGGTTGTAGGAGTGGGCTGCAAGCGGCGCTCGGAGATGTTGCAGGACCTCAAAGTACTCAACGAGCATACATTTATAAAAGCTCCAGTATCAACCAATGTGGCATCAATGACCACTTTGTTTATGGTCAAGGTGACACATAAAAGCATTCTCCTGGCCTCTGGAGGAGCCAGCTCACTGTCTGTAAAAGTAATGGTTGGCCCCTTGTTCACAATGGAAAGAACAGATGGCAGGTTGTCTGGGTTCATATCTTCACTTACAATGACCCTTTGCAGAAAGGCTCTCAGGGCATCTTGGTGGGTTGGTGACCTTTTGATCAATTCAAGGATTGATATTTTTGCTGGAGTCTGATCCAAATGCTTCAAATATCATATTGGGTCCCCGGGACCGGATCTATCTCCTCAATGTCTTGTTGCTGCTACTGGTTGTTGGAAGGTTGGGTCGGCTGACCAGGCATAGACACGGATGCATTTGGGTACATCCGGTGGAACATTCGCCCGCTCCGTAGGGCGAGGTTGTGGTGAAGGGGAGGTGAATTGGTGTCAACGATGGAGGGGGTGGCTAATAAGGGTGCTAGCGCAGGGGAGAATGGGATGTTGAGAGGTGACGGGATAACGGGCGGTATGACGGGGTTGTTGTAGAGTGGCGAGGTGAGGGTGGCAACGGTGGGCGTGGTAGGTGTGGAGGTGGTGGTAGTAGGTGTCACGTTCTAGCAAAATTACATTTATTGAATATGACAGATATTAAACACGACGAACAACACAAGGTTTGCTCATAACTAACTAGATTTGCCGAAATTATTACATGATACTCCTCATTATAGTCTAACTGAGGAACAAGCAAAAGTAAATTGTAGCCTTATTACATTCTCATTTCTATCTATTACGAAAAACAAAAGATAACTGTAGGGCACTTCTTGGCATAAGGTGGTCCTCTCAGCACTCAAGTCCCCCTTAAGCAATATCACCATCTTGTTCACCTGAAAATGTTAAATTGAGTGAGCTAACTAGCCCAGTAGAACTCAATTCCTCTACCTCAAAAGGATTCAGAGGCATATATTCAAGGTAAGACAAGTATAGATTTCTGACATGGAGTGTTGAAGATAACGAACAAGCAAGATAATCTTGATAACAAGTATTGAACAAGAACGCTTTTAGAAGCAAGATTAATCACTCAGGATGATACTTAAATTCAGAATCAGACAATTTCACACACGCAAGCATGATATGATGACTAATCAAGCACGAATTGATGTATGCCAACATTCACGATGTCCTTATCGCCCCCGCGCGGCCACTGACGAATTCGGGCGCTCCCCCCAGGACTGAACCAGCCCTTTATTTGCCAGGCATAATTTCTAAATGAGTCTGAGACTCTCAAATTGTCATCATCACACACTCATCATTGTAATGAGTCAAGGATACACAAGGGTTCATTCAAAGTTTACACACAAGAGTGAAGGAACTCTGTTTCCTTACTAATTTCAGAAATTGATAATCCTTCGAGGTCAATTTTGTTCGGAACTTTGGAAAAATGATTCATGGTACAAAGAAGGTTAATATGACTGGTTTTAGTAGGTGTTTAGGTGGTAAAAAAAACATAAAACTTAGGTTGGCTATTGATTGGAACAATTGGATACAATTTGCACCAAGGAATGGATCAAAACAAGTGCTGGAAACATAACACTGTCAGCACTTGTCGACAGGCACAAGCTTGCTGTCGACAGGGGCTGGTTTCCAGAACTGAAATTTCAGTTCTGTATGTTCCTGTCGACAACAAGATAAGGGGCTTTCGACAGCAACACACAATGATGATTTTCTAGTTTCTGGAAATAGGTTCCTGTCGACAGCAAGAAGTTCGTCTGTCGACAGGTCCTATGTGAACATTCAGAAAGTCATTAAATTCAACTCCAAATGGTTCTACAAAGTTCCTCTATCAATCCTAACATGATTAGGACTTTGAACAAGGATGTTTTCAATTTTATAGCTCAATGTAACATGACAAGAAAATGGAAGAAAGATCATGGAATATAAATCACATGGATGATTAGCAAGAAGTTAAACTCAAGGGGATTTAATGGAGAGCACTTTTCTCAGGACTCTTCTCTCTTTTCCATTGATCATATATCAAGTACACTCACTTGAGACTTCCATGGTCTCTTAACGAATCAATTTCACGAAGGAGAAAGAACCGTTATGGTTCTGTCTACACTATACCATGGAACCGATAGGATTTTAGATTTTAAACAAGTTGAGGGCATGAAAAAGGAGTAATGTGTAACTTCCCATGGCTTAAGGACTAACTAAATATGAGGAAAGGTCTAGTTTCTACCATGGACAATCTCTTTAAGCTTTGGAAAATAGCATGACTTCTTCAGACTTGAAAATCCCCTGACTTATCAGATTTGAAAATAGCATGCTAAGGTACCACATACCATTAACCAGCAATTCAAGGAGGAATAACAGGGGAACGAAGGAAGGTTAGGAATAGAATCCTCCCATGATCATACTTCCTGAACTAAAGAATGACAGACATATGATAAGGATCACTTCAAACAATCAATCCAAGAGTGGAAAGGAAGAGGATTAGGAATTGAATCCTACCTAGCTTGAAGAAGATGAAGAAAATAACCACAAGTAGATGAATAAGCAGGTGTAGCTTGATATAGTAATAGCAATAGCCTCCAAGGTGGCTCTACAGTCACTCCTCAGCAACAGCTCCAGCCAGAGCTCGAACAGGGACAAGATGTACGAATGAGAGAAATATAGCAATTCCCCCGTAGTAGCTTCTTCACAGAGTTTAGCACTCAGAAACACCTCCCAACATGAGATCACACAGTGCAATGGCAGCAGCATAACATTAGAACAGGTTGGAAAGATGGTTACGAAGGATTTTGGGGTGAATTTATAACCCAAGGGTGTTGCCATGCACGTTGGCACCTCACCCACCCAGGTGGCGCAGTAAAAGCTATGGACTTTTACCATTTGACACGAGTTACATGCATAACTCACATGTTACAGCTGTGGGTTAACGTGGTAACCCAAACCCCCAGATGCGCTGGCCTTCCCAGGGCCACCCACGTAGGCCTCCGGAAATTCCAAAAAAAGACCATCCCGTAATTGCCCAATAATTTAGCTGGCCCATTAAGCTTGATGTAAACATGTTCAAATGGTATCCATTTGTCATGAAATTTTAACCATAGGCTAATATGATGGTTTTTCTAATTATGGTGTTTTTTATTTAATTTTTAGATTTTATTTTACACTAGGTGAAAAATCACCCGAAAAATGGTCGCGTCGACTTAATCTCAAAATCCGCATGTCGAAAAATTTGGATAATTTCATTTCTGATTTCTCCACATTTTTCTGGAAATTATGGTGCTCTCGGATTTTTATTTCGTTGTCGTTTTTCGGTGTCGTCCTGTGGAAGCACGCACCTCTATGTACGACACTAGGGTAACATACGTTACCACTAATCATACCTAAATATCAATTATTTCAATTTAATGACAATCCTAATGTATATTAACCACATTATTCATATTTTTCTAGCACTTTAAATTTTTGGGGTGTTACAGTAGGTGTGGCGTGGGAAATGACTAAAAGCTTGCCTACTTCGTGCTTATCGTCGTAGGCCCATGCGGCTTCTGGTGGCTGATGGTGGACGACGGGGTTAACATGAGTGGGAAGAGGAAGTGGTGGAGCAGGCTGAGGGTTTGGAGCGGGCTGATGTTGTGGCATAGGGTTATGGATTATGCCGAGGTCATTTCTGGCTATTGTGGTTGCTGCAGTTGCTGCTGTTGCTGGTACTACTGCTGGAATTGCTGTTACTGAAACGGTTGTTGTTGCTGCTGGAATTGCTGCTGTTGCTACTGAGGCTGCTATCGCCTTTGCTGCTGCTGCTGCTGCTGTCTTTGACCCTATTGGTCCCTTAGCGTCTGGATCAACCTTTTCATCTCGGCCCAATCAATTTGATTATCATATATAATGTCCCGAAATTGGAAACAATCTGACACATTGTGCCCTGGGTGGCGATGGTACATACAATACTTTGTTTGGTCTGCTGCCATGTTCCAGTTTGGCTTCTCGGGAGGGAGCCTAAGAGCATTTAGAGACATCAGGGCCGCAAATATATCAGCAAGACTTTCTGGGAGAGGAGGGTATTGCACCCTCTTGGGCCCATTGGGCTTTCGAGGAGCATAGCCATTTTGGGGCAGGGGACTTGGTTGTATTGGTGCTGATCTTGGTGAGGGTTCTGGTTTTGAGGAGACGGCTGTCTATTTTTCCAGGGTTGCTGGGGTTGCTGATTAAGGGGTGCCCTATTTACTAGGCCTTGGGGGTTGTTCACTGCACTTACCTACTCATTGGTTTGGATTCCCTCAGTAATAAGTCCCTGGGGATTCTTAGGATAGCGGGATTTAGGGGCCTCAAACATAAAGTAGATGGGTGAATCCTTGAGCTGGGTATGGATGAAACGGGCTCGGCTGTATAACTGGTGCATGGAAGTGATGTCGTTCATAGATAGAATGACACGATAGGTGGGTGTGGCATTGGAAATTAGCAATTTAACTTTCTCCTCTTCCGGCATGGGGCATCGGACCTTAGCGGCCAGGGCACGCCATCTGTCGGCGTAAACAGCAAACTCCTCATCAAGCTTCATTTTCTCGGCCACTAGATCAACAAAAGAATACTCGGGTCCGACCCGATCCTGAAACTGCTGCAAGAACCTTTCTTGAACAATGCAAAAATCTTTGGCCACCTCGGGGGGCAAACAGTAGAACCACTCGAGGGCCGCTCCATCCAATGACTTTCGAAACAAGTATGCCATGAGATGGTGGTCGTACTTGTGCGGTGCAGACTCATACACAAAATCTTTCAAATGCACATAAGGGTCTCCTACCTCAGAATAACGTCGGTACATAGGAAGTTCTGACTGAGGTGGGACCCGGAGGTGTCAAAAAGATGGAAGGGGAATGTCCACGACCTTCCGCGGGTCCAATTGTCTCCTTAGGTCGTGGAGCTCCCACTTCATTGACGTCCACTCCGCAAGGAAATCGGAGGGGGACGTGGCGTGGTGAGCGGGAATGAGAGAGCAAGATCTCTCCATGGAGTAGGACCATTCGTGGGGAAGGGGAGCCGGCTCGGCTTGATAGAAAGAAGACATCGGAGGGGACTTGGGCCGAACCTCCCACGCAGGAAGGTAGCTAGGTTCGGAAAAGTAAATAGCGCACGGACGGAGGGGTGTAGGATCTGCCACAGCGGAGGGTACATGTGGCACTGAAATAGGAGCGGAGGAAGCTGCTTGTTGGGCAGAACTGTGAGTGGGAGGAGATAAGGGTTGCTTGCCTTTGGCAACGGCCAGAAATTCACGGACTTGGTCCAGACTCAGATGAGGGAGAAGCTAACTAAATTGAGAATGTGGGTCATCCGCCCTAGGAGGAGAAGGAGGGCGGGACTGACCACCGGTGGCAAGAGAGGGCTCGATGTGCCCAGAGAGGACAGTTGCGGAGGGTTGGGCTACATCCTCTAGAAGCCCAATGGGCAGAGAATCATCGGCAAGGATGCAGAAATGGTCCATGTCGAACAGAGGATTGTGATATAGAACAATAGAGGGAGGGGACCGACTCGATCTACCTAAACAATGATGCATGCACCGCCCCTAAGCAATTAGGGGTGATGACACTAACCAGGCAAAACCTAGACTCTACCACAAACAAGAAGGGACTGTGAGATAAGAAGGGATGCACCGAATAAGCACACAAGTTATCATGATTAGCGCCCAAATTTTAGAGATTGCACTTGACCTCTAAATGGATTGATTAATGGAATATCACTCGCTCAAGAGGGACCCTAATAGGTATGAACTCAAGTCCTCTAGTGTAACTAGGGTAGACACACGGCTCACGCGAGGGGATGGCTCAGACTAAGGGTACAATAGGTACAACCAGCCCGATGAACCACAACGTGCGTACGTGTCACGTCCTAATAAAAGGCTATTTATCGGGAGTGACAGAAAAACAGGTACAAAAGTAATATTTCTTTATCCATTCATAACGTCATAACGCGGAAGTTTAATTACATAGATACTCCTCATAACAACTAAGTGAGGAGTAGATCAAAACAAACTTAATTTACATATCTCATTTCACACTACTAAACAAAAGTAGAAACTAGTTGGCTTTGCTTGTCACGTCGGTCCACTCAGCACTCAGACCCTTAAACGTCATCCCCATCTGTATTACCTGAAAATGGTAGGAAATAATGAGCTAACTAGCCCAGTAGAATTCAAATTCCATAGTTCAGTTGATAGTTCAAGAATGTATACATGATAACCAAGACAAGGGCAGAATATCAAAGAGAGTCACACCAGATTTCAGGACAGTAAGCTTGATGCAATGACAGTAAAACTCAGATCATGCTCAGATATATAGCTCGAGAATTGATTCACATATCATCTACATAGTAGTGGAATTATGATGACCATATTCAGAAAATAGTTGATGCAATGCCAGACATCCAGACATCCTTATCATTCCACGTGGTCCGAAAATGAATTCGGGTGCTCCTCCCAGGACTGGACTAGCCCTATTTGCACAGGCATAAAAATCACCAGGGGCACAAAGACCCAATAATGTCATCTCCATTTATTCACATCTCATAAGGTGTTCAAGCATATGAACTCTCAGGTGTTCAGATTTTATAGACCCAATTACCGTATACCGAAGAATAGACTCAATCGGAGTGCTATTCGTAATTGACAACTTTAGAAACAATTCAAGGAAAGTTAAGGTACTCAAAGTGGATGAACTTTGCAGTAACATGACAGTAAATATCAAGGTAAATGAGAGGGTAACTTCCTTGGCTTTTAGGATGAAGTTTTGGCATGGATTCGGACATAAAAGAGTGCAGAAATCCGAATCAGCATGGTACCTGTCGACAGCCAAGAAGGGGCTGTCGACAGATGAGAGCAGACAAAGTTCAGGTTGTCTGGCTCTGTGTGTATCTGTCGACAGCAGCAAGGGATCTGTCGACAGATCCACACAGTCCTGAAACCTGAAGTTCTGTCAGACGTGCGCCTGTCGACAGATTTGGACCGGCTGTCGACAGGTGGCTGCAGAACTTTTAAAAAAGGCTTCAAATCTATCCTAAACACCCTAACTATAGAACTTATGAACCTAAACATGTTTGATATCAAATAGAAGAGTCTAATTAGAGTTCTCATAGGGATTTATAAACCGAATAAACAAGATAAAATAAGGGGTTTACAATTCAAACTTGACTTGCTTGAAACTAAACATAGTTTAGTACTAGAAGTAGAACCTTGATAGCAATGGTTCCTTGGGAGGATTCTTACAAGATAAACACTAAAACTCCAAGTGTTTCATGGATCTAAATCAAAGCTTGAGATACCTATTAGTTAAGTAAAAGTTCTCTCATAGTTCTATAGATATTAGAACTTCTACATGACTCCAGATCATGAACAAAGATCAAAGGTAGAATAGGAATTGAATTCTAAATAGAATCAAGTTGTTCCTTCCCCAAAAAGAGTAATTCTACCATGAACAGAAGGAAAACAGAGAATCACAAGTACAGTCACTTATTCGTTCATACGAATTCCTTGTGACATATGAACAAAACCTGAACTGAACCATAGAGAGATGAATCCTACCTAGTTGAGGAAAATGAAGAAGGACCACAAGTGAAGGAATAAACAAGTGGAGCTTGTTGTTGTAGCAGCAACAGCCTCCAAGATGGCTCCACAACTACTTCTCAGCAACAGCTCCAACAAGAGTTTGACCAGGAACAAGATGCAAGAAGAACCAGCAGTTCAAGCAGCAGCAACCTCTTCACAGTGCTTGCAACCAGGAACTCCTCCCCAAACAAGATGTTATCCAGAGAAATGGCAGCAGTATAACAGTAGGAAGGGGTGCAGAAGGGTTCGAACTAAGGAGAGGGAGTGGCTTTTATAGCCCAGTCAAGTTCCCCTGCGTGAAGACACCTCCCATGCACAAGTGTAAACGGTAAAACCCCTTGGTTTTTACTGTTTACACATGTCCCATGCATCCAACCTCACACCTACACCTCATCCACCATCATGAAGAATTTTAACCCCAGTTCTATCTGTATCCTTAAGTGTGCTGGCCTCTCCCAGGCTCCACACGTAAGCTCCCGTAAATATCCCAGAAAATGGTTACCGTAAATAATCCATAATTCAACTGATCCAATCTTCACTATGTAAACCCATCCAAATGGTGTCCATTTGTAATGAAATTTTAACCATAGACTAATATAATGGTTTTACAAATTATTGTGATTTTAGTTTAATTTTTAGAATTTATTTTATAGTAGGTGAAAAATCACCCGAAAAATAGTCACATCGACTTAATCTTGAAATCCGTACGTCGAAAAATTTGGATAATTACATATTTGACTTCTCCACATTTTTATGGAAATTATGATGTTCTCAGATTTTTATTTCATTGTCGTTTTCCAGTGTCGCCCTGTGGGAGCGCACACTTCGATGTACGACACTGGGGTAATGTTCATTACCACTAATTATACCTATCCTCTAATTATCACAATTTAATAACATTCCTAAGGTATTTTAACCAATTTATTTCTATTTTCTTAACACCTTGAATTTCTGGGGCGTTACAACTCTCCCCTACTAAAAGAAATTTGGTCCTCCAAATTTAATAACATACAGATGTAGTTACTAACCTGCAAACAACTCTGGATACTTGTCCTTGATGGCATCTTCCAATTCCCATGTTGCTTCTTCTTGTCCTTGCTTGTTCCACTGAATCTTTAGTAAAGGAACCTCCTTGTTTCGAAGTTGCTTGACTTTTCGATCGAGGATCTGCACTGGTCTTTCTTCATATGCCAAATTTCCTTGTACATCCAGATCTTGGTATCCAATAATGTGTTCCGGGTCATATACGTATTTTCTTAACATTGATACATGAAAAGTATCATGAACATTGGATAATTGTGGTGGGAGTGCCAATTGATATGTCATTTCACCAATTCTCCTCAATATTTCAAAAGGTCCAATATATCTTGGACTCAATTTTCAATTGATACCAAATCTTTTAATTCCTCTTTGGGGTGACACTTTAAGAAACACATGCTCTCCTGGCTGAAATTCTAACTCTCTTCTACGTCGATCGGCATAACGTTTCTGTCGATCTTGAGCAGCTTTCATCCGATCTTGTACCAATTTGATAACTTCTGTCGTCTCTTGGATCATTTCTGGTCCAAGAATATGCGTTTCTTTTAATTCGACCCAACACAATGGTGATCTACATTGTCGATCATACAAGGCTTCAAATGGTGCCATTCGAATAGTAGACTGGTAACTATTGTTATATGCAAATTCCATAATTGCTAGATAAGTGTTCCAGTCATTTCCGAACTCTAATACACAAGCACGGCACATATCCTCAACAATTTGATTCACCCGTTCGGTCTGTCCATTTGTTTGAGGGTGAAATGTAGTACTAAATTTTAATTTTGTTCCCAAAGCATCTTGTAATTCTATCCAAAAATGCGAAGTAAATCTGGCATCTCGATCAGAAACTATGTTCTTTGGGATTCCATGTAACCGTACAATTTCTTTCATATATAACGCTGCCAAAATATTAACAGACCATTTTATCTTTTTGCTAAGAAATGAGCTGATTTGGTAAGTCTGTCAATGATTACCCAAATAGCATCAAATCCACTTCGTGTTTTAGGTAATCCCACAATAAAATCCATACCAATGCTATCCCATTTCCACTCTGGTATCTCAAGTGGTTTTAATTTTCTTGCAGGTTTCTGGTGTTCTGCCTTAACTTTCTGACATGTCAAACATTTTGCAATAAATTCCACAATATCCTTCTTCATGTTGCACCACCAGAAATACTTCTTCAAATCCTGATACATTTTGACAGCTCCAGGATGAATAGTGTAATAAGACCGATGAGCTTCTTCTAAGATCTGTTTCTTGATTTCGGAATTATCCGGTACACACAATCTGTCTCGGAATCGAAGATTTCCATGAGAATCTTCATTAAAATCATGTTTAGAAGCCAATTTTTCTCTGATTCCTACCAACATAGGATCATTGTCCTGCTGCTCATTAATTTGCTTCAGCAAATCTGACTGCACTACCAAATTACTAATCACCATTCTTTCTCCTTGTGTTTCAACTTTCAAGCTCAATGTGGAAAATTCTTCCAACAATTTCCATTCCCTTACTTGCAACCGAAACATCTTGGCTATAGGATTTCTGCTAAGTGCGTCAGCCACAGTGTTTCCTTTTCCCGGATGGTATTCAATCTTGAAATCATAGTCTTTGATATATTCCATCCATCTCCTTTGTCTCATGTTCAGTTCTTTTTGTGAAAATAAATACTTGAGACTCTTATGATCGGAGTACACTATGAATTGGTTATCATACAAGTAGTGTCTCCAAAGCTTAAGAGCAAAGACCACAGCAGCCAATTCTAAATCGTGTACTGGGTAGTTTTTCTCGTGAGTCTTCAACTGTCTTGATGCATAGGCAATTACTCTTCTATCTTGCATCAATACACATCCCAATCCAATGCTGGAAGCATCGGTATAAACCTCAAATATTTTTCCTTCCACAGGCAAAGCTAGAATTGGTGCAGATGATAGACATTCTTTTAACAATTGGAATGCTTCCTCACAATTCTCATTCCAGATAAAAGCAGTTCCGTTTCTAGTCAGCTGTGTGAGCGGTGAGGCAATTCTAGAAAAATCCTTGACAAATCGCCGGTAGTAACTGGCCATGCCCAGAAAACTTCTTACTTCAGTGAGATTCTTAGGTTGCTTCCATTTCTGTATGGTTTCAATCTTTGAAGAGTCTACTGATAGACCTTCTTTAGAAATAATGTGTCCTAAGAACATTACTTCTTTCAACCAAAATTCACACTTGCTAAACTTTGCATATAACTTATTGTCTTGTAACAACTGCAAAGTGATCCGCAGATGAGTTTCATGCTCCTTTATACTATTGGAGTAGATCAGTATATCATCGATGAATACAACCATAAACTGATCTAAATAAGATCTGAACACATCATTCATCAAACGTAAAAATGTAGCCGGTGCATTGGTCAATCCAAACGGCATCACCACAAATTCATAATGTCCATATCTTGTTCGAAAAGCCGTTTTATAAATATCTGATTCTTGAATTTTAAGCTGATGATATCCAGATCTTAAATCAATCTTGGAAAAACACTGAGCTCCAGACAATTGATCAAATAGATCATCAATTCTCGGCAGTGGGTACTTATTCTTTATAGTCAATTGATTTAACTGCCAATAATCTATACACAACCGCATAGATCCATCTTTCTTTTTAACAAACAATACTGGAGCACCCCAAGGTGAGGTACTGGGTCTAATGAATCCCTTCTCTATCAATTCCAACAATTGTCTTTTCAGTTCTTTCAGTTCTTCTAATGACATTCTGTAGGGTGTTCTAGAAATTGGCATGGCTCCTGGTACCAACTCAATCACTCAAAGTGGATGAACTTTGCAGTAACATGACAGTAAATATCAAGGTAAATGAGAGGGTAACTTCCTTGGCTTTTAGGATGAAGTTTTGGCATGGATTCGGACATGAAAGAGTGCAGAAATCCGAATCAGCATGGTACCTGTCGACAGCCAAGAAGGGGCTGTCGACAGATGAGAGCAGACAAAGTTCAGGTTGTCTGGCTCTGTGTGTATCTGTCGACAGCAGCAAGGGATCTGTCGACAGATCCACACAGTCCTGAAACCTGAAGTTCTGTCAGACGTGCGCCTGTCGACATATTTGGACCGGCTGTCGACAGGTGGCTGCAGAACTTTTAAAAAAGGCTTCAAATCTATCCTAAACACCCTAACTATAGAACTTATGAACCTAAACATGTTTGATATTAAATAGAAGAGTCTAATTAGAGTTCTCATAGGGATTTATAAACCGAACAAACAAGATAAAAGAAGGGGTTTACAATTCAAACTTGACTTGCTTGAAACTAAACATAGTTTAGTACTAGAAGTAGAACCTTGATAGCAATGGTTCCTTGGGAGGATTCTTACAAGATAAACACTAAAACTCCAAGTGTTTCATGGATCTAAATCAAAGCTTGAGATACCTATTAGTTAAGTAAAAGTTCTCTCATAGTTCTATAGATATTAGAACTTCTACATGACTCCAGATCATGAACAAAGATCAAAGGTAGAATAGGAATTGAATTCTAAATAGAATCAAGTTGTTCCTTCCCAAAAAAGAGTAATTCTACCATGAACAGAAGGGAAAACAGAGAATCACAAGTACAGTCACTTATTCGTTCATACGAATTCCTTGTGACATATGAACAAAACCCGAACTGAACCATAGAGAGATGAATCCTACCTAGTTGAGGAAAATGAAGAAGGACCACAAGTGAAGGAATAAACAAGTGGAGCTTGTTGTTGTAGTAGAAACAACCTCCAAGATGGCTCCACAACTACTTCTCAGCAACAGCTCCAACAAGAGTTTGACCAGGAACAAGATGCAAGAAGAACCAGCAGTTCAAGCAGCAGCAACCTCTTCACAGTGCTTGCAACCAGGAACTCCTCCCCAAACAAGATGTTATACAGAGAAATGACAGCAGCATAACAGTAGGAAAGGGTGCAGAAGGGTTCGAACTAAGGAGAGGGAGTGGCTTTTATAGCCCAGTCAAGTTCCCCTGCGTGAAGACACCTCCCATGCACAGGTGTAAACGGTAAAACCCCTTGGTTTTTACTGTTTACACATGTCCCATGCATCCAACCTCACACCTACACCTCATCCACCATCATGAAGAATTTTAACCCCAGTTCTATCCTTATCCTTAAGTGTGCTGGCCTCTCCCAGGCTCCACACGTAAGCTCCCGTAAATATCCCAAAAAATAGTTACCGTAAATAATCCATAATTCAACTGATCCAATCTTCACTATGTAAGCCCATCCAAATGGTGTCCATTTGTAATGAAATTTTAACCATAGACTAATATAATGGTTTTAAAAATTATGGTGATTTTAGTTTAATTTTTAGAATTTATTTTACAGTAGGTGAAAAATCACCCGAAAAATAGTCACATCGACTTAATCTCGAAATCCGTACGTCAAAAAATTCAGATAATTACATATTTGACTTCTCCACATTTTTCTGGAAATTATGATATTCTCGGATTTTTATTTCATTGTCGTTTTCCAGTGTCGCCTTGTGGGAGCGCGCACTTCGATGTACGACACTGGGGTAATGTTCATTACCACTAATTATACCTATCCTCTAATTATCACAATTTAATAACAATCCTAAGGTATTTTAACCAATTTATTTCTATTTTCTTAACACCTTGAATTTCTGGGGTGTTACAGTACGGCCATGGGGACTTATGGAGGCCCTCGGAAGGCGGCCCTAGTCAGCCTACGAGTGCTCGCAGGTGAGAGGACACACTCAACCAAGGAGGATAACCTAAACAGTATGGGTAAGTAGTGTATGCACTGGCCTAAGTACCCAAAAATGTATGGAATATCTAACTAATAGCAAGACAGGGTGACTAATAATCCTCGGGCTAAGTCGCGGCGGCCAGATACGCCGCGACCCTATCGCGATCGGCAACCCAGCCGCGATATCAACAGAGTCATGAGAACTGTAGTCACATGCAAACAAATGACAAACAGACCAACCTAACAAAGAATAGAAGCATGGAATCGCCAAAATAACACAGCAAAGATCATGGATCAGACAGAAACCGACATATGGATCAAAAGCATTAACAACTAATGCATACCTGAAGACACGACAGCTAACCATGGCGCGACCTTATCGCAACCTCATGATCCACCACGACAGAGCCCGAAAACTAACAGTAAAAGAAAGGAAAAATCCGAACCCTAGCAGGATTCTAACACTCAGGAACGCGAGAGTACATGGCAAAAAGACATGGAAGAGACATAGATGAATCCACATAAAAGAAATAAGGTAGACAAAAAGGGGAGAGGCACGTACCTTTTGTCGTGCCGGCCACCTTAGACGCGACGAGATCGGGACGACGTGATATGCCGCGTCTCCGACAGAGAACAGAAGTGCCAAAAACAAAACAAAATACACCTAACATGGTTCTAAGAAGACATTTAAACAATCAAATATGGCAGGCAAATAGGCTAAAAAATCACGAGGCTAGCACTGAAGGTCCCACCGTGATCGCCAAAAGGTGTAATCACGGGGAATGTGCACCCCCAAAACACGCGAATATGTATTCAATATAAGGGCATGTAAAAGAGGATGTGATCGCCACTTAACTAGTTACCTAATGATAGAGACTAAACATGCTAACTAAGCTAGGAAAAGGAAAGAGGACAGAAGGACTTACTGAGATTGCGACGGGGGACTCCGCCGCGATGGAGCTGATGTCGCGACGCCCGCGCAGGGCGCGTCTTACTGTCGCAGCGCTCCTATCTGTCGCGTCCTCTACAGTGCGGGAGAAAAGTGAGGGGACCTTCTTCCTGCCCTCTAGCCGGCCAGAGGACAAGAGCTCCTCATGAAACTTCGCTTGGGTGCCTGCCAAAATAATGAAAACAATGAAAGAAACCCTGTTAGAACGAGTTAAGCATAGTATCCATTCAAAAAAAAAGGAGAAAGAGGGAGCATGGGGGGAACGAACCTAGGGTGGTTTTTTAAACCCCTAGGGTGATGGGAAAACAAGAGAAAGGAAGGAAATGCAACCTATCTAAAAAGGAAAATAACGTGCATGAAGAAAGAGGAGAAGGGGGAAGAGAGAAAGAGCCCCATGTGGGGCGACTCCCTGGTGTGAAATGGTGTCCTTAGGTGCTTCAGAAGCTACAAACAAAGATGGAGTCGCCCTCCTCACGCACCCCGCTCCATAGATAGGCAAATGAGCATGACTTGAGGTGGAGAGTGTGAGGAAAAGAGAGGAAAAGGAGGGCTGCGAGGTTAAGTCCAGACCAACAAAAATTTCGGCAGCCCTTCGGGGTAAAAAAAAATGGGGGCCCCCTTGCTCTGAAGGTGGCCTTGCTTTTATAGAGAAATGAGAGAGAATAATCCCATTTTTAGATGATAAATACCCAAATAAAGGATAAATGCCATTAAATCTCGTGGGTGAAGAGTCCAAAGGGGTTTCCAAAGAGTCCCACAATCCTAAACCGCGACCATGGGGGTTGGGAGGTTTCATGGGATAGAGACAAGGCCATGGAAGGATAAAGTGGAGGTGGTTGCGGAGGCTGCTGCCGCAGCTGTTGTCGCGACGGATCGTAGGGGCACGATAGGGATTAACACGGTGGCCAAAAGGGGCGTGACAGCAAGGCCACGTGCATAGATATGCATGGGCTGTCGCGACGGCCATAGGGGCGCGACAAGATTAACGCGGCACTACGACCCGTCGTGTTAAGGAAAATTGATTATTCTTGAATCATTGGCCAATCAAATGGAAGAATAATGGTCACTTAAGGCTCATGGACTCTTTTAAGAGATAATAAACGGGATATCATGAAAATTGGGCTGTTAATGGGCTCAAAGCAAGGCTAGAGGGGGGCTCAAGGTGAGTGACCAACTTGGGGTTCACTAGATAACAAGAAATGTGGTTCGACCTGTAGGTCAAAATCGGGTGTCTACAGCTAGCAATTTATAGAGCTGCCTACTCAAGATATCAAAGCTGTAAACACTACTTACTGCATGTCGTTAACAGAAATCAACCATTAATAAATAAATGGCAAACCACGCTGTAGACACGCGATTTTGACTCCACTGCGGGTAAATTTCATATTGCGCCATAATGCCACAAATGTCCCTCCTTTTGCCTTGCAAGAGTATTTTTCCCCATCATTCTCAAATCACCCAATTCTTCCCCGGTGCTTCCCCTTCATTCCTAAGGCTCGCCGGACGATGTGGGCATCATTTTCAAGTCGCGTCGGGCCTAGCGGACGCGTTTATGAAGACAACTGAAACGCGTCCTGTATGGCCGACGCAATTATGCTCTTTAACGCGTCGGGTATGCTGGACACGACTATGTCCGTAATGCGGCGGGTAAAGCCGATGCGTTTTCCGTCACATGCTTTAAGTAGAGTCGCGTCCACCAAGGTCGCCGCGATTTAAAAGTCAAACCCTAAAGCCTACGACTGAGGACAACACATTTATGAGCCCATGCTTCGAATCATTATCCAATTGAAATCGCATCCGCGAGGACCACCACGTTTCAAGTCGCGGTGGCCCTACCCGACGTGATTCCAAACGTAGTTGTGGGCTACAATCATCATGCGACTATCCCATCAAATTGACTTTTAATTCGCAGTGGTCGTCCCTGACGTGATTCTCGATCATAGTTGTACCCTACGCCGGTCAAATCAAGCGGGAATTGCAACGCTTCTTAATCACGGCGGCCTTGGCCGACGCGTCTGCTGTCCCCAACGCAATTCAAGAACTTTGCCTATAAATGCACCCCCGAGGGTCATTTGTAGGGGTGGTCCATTAAGTGCGGCGAAGCCCTGCCAGATTCTCGCCTCGACCTCCAGCCCAAGGGGACCATCTACTTCAAGCCATCCATTCGATCCCCTGGAGTTCGGAGCCGGCGTCCCTCCGTCGTCCACGTGCATTGGAACGAGGCGGGAGCATTCTTCCTCCTCTTCCTCCGTCCATCCGGCAGTGCCTTCGTGCCATCCAATATTTAGGGAAGCACCCCCTCCCCTTTCTTTGTTTATTTACTTCCTCTAGGCCCCATGAGGCTCCCTTCATTATTTTTCTCCCTTTTTACACACACACATGCATGCATAGCATACACACACACCTACCTTTTAGGGGTTTAAAAGCCACCATACGATAAGTCACTCCCCATGCTCTTTATTCATTTCATTTTATTTATTTAGGATTGGTACTACACACACGTGGCTAATCCCCTTCTTTTCTTTTGTTTTCTTTGTCAAGGTAATCATCAACGGAAAACACATTCTACCACGGCTGGCCATGCTCCTAGAAGAAGAGGAACCCACACCCCCGCACAACCTCTCACGCTCCAAAAGGTACTTTTCGTGATCACTTCTTCCACCCGCACCCCTTTCGCGTACACCTCCTTCGACACCCTCGTGTGTCTGGCGATCACGTTTTCATCTCACCCCATATCCCTCTTTGTGGACTACCCGTCGTGTCGTCCCTCGGCGGTATCTACACATGCCAAGTGTACGTGCTCAAGTAAGTAAACGCCACACTTGAGTCACAAAGATTGGTTCGCGACACCAGGAACCAACTCGGGCAAACCACACAGGACTACTTCTCAGTCTCGCAGCCACAGATGAAAGGTCCAACTGCCGCTCCACTAAAGCAAATCAAGAAACTATGGAGACCAACCAACACCACTCCTACGGACCACACAGCCGCAAGTCCATGTCTGGCACCTTTAGGGTCTCTGGCCTGAGCACCCTAAAGTGAGACACTGGAAAACAGGACTAGCTGGGGCCCAGTACGTCTACTGGTGTCCGTAACCCCCAACCACGAGTGAGCTACAAGCGACAAAACACAAACTCTCACAAGTCGCTGTCCCACTACCGTCTTTCCCTCAGCCAGATGTGCAACTCTACACAAGAGCGAGGGTGTCTAGGAAGACGACACAGACCTCGACGGTACACAAGTACCGGGACAAGCCTCGAGTACTAACGTGCCTGGCTCACACAAAACCTGGTGCTCCCAACTGAAGAGGTAACCACGGTAGGCGTTGTACTACTCGCCACACACACAAACCACGTGAACACACCACACAAATCATGTGAACAACACGTCAACACGTGAACCACCTCGAGCTCTATAGGTGCCAATGCACCACTTACCAACACCATACACAACACATAATGATAATCTGATAATGATAAAATCATGCACAAGCATATAGCTCTCTGAACCCTTAAGGCGACAGGGTCATAGGTCGCCTTCAGAACGTGGCCCTTCGATATGTCGCATTCAGAAGCAGAACGTGACGGGTCGGGCTGTCGCATTCAGAACGCGACACCTAGGTCTGTCGCCTTCACAGGTGAAACCCTAATCTGGGATCCCATCTCTGGATTTCCCACACAAGCCATGCAAAACACCAAAACTATCAATTATTCATGATCTATACGATGCCCTAGCATGATATCTAGCATCTATAAAGCCGTTAATAAGCCACACATGCATCACACACAATCCGCAACATAAAATGGGGCAGAATCTCCCTACCTTTGCGAAGAACATGAAGAATGATAACCACCCGGCGTTTCCCCCACTCCGTAGCACGTCCTCGCGGCGAGACCACGCCGAAAATGACGCCAAAACTCCGAATCGCCTCAAAATTCACCATAAAACCTCCTCCCTGGCCGAGCAGAGCTTTCTGAGCTCTGTTCGGCCGACCTTTTCTAAAAATGCCTCACAGTTGAGAACACGATGCACCCTTCTATCGTGACAAGAACACAACGTAGAAGGTCGTCACCTTCCCACTAACGACATCAGCAAGCCGCCCAGCGCGCGACACGTGGCGGACATGCAGACGAAGACCTCAAACAGTGGTAACCAGAATGCGACACTCAAGACCGTCACGTTCAGAACATGACGCCTAGCCCTATCGCATTCACAAACAGTGAACCAGTGAGCGCTTTAGGCCCAATCTATCGGCCCATAAAGCCTCACAACCTGCGTAAACATCTGCAACACATACTAATGGGCCACACACTGGCCTCCAGAACCACTAAGCTATGATCCGAACGGTCAATACGCTACACTCTGAATTGCTCTCTTGGGCGCTCTTTGCTTCAGAACAGAGACAATTGCTTTTATAGCCTCCGTGCAGTCCCTTTTACGTGAAGGGAATGTACACAGTAACCTAGAAAGCATCTTGGGCTGCCACGTGTCCAAAAGGTCTTCATCATATTGCCACTTGGATGAAAGGGAAATTTAGTAAATATAGCATCTCTCATAAAGACCTCAGAATGAAATCTCAGCTATCGGATTCATCCTCTGCACAATTCTGGGTTTTCACAGAAGGAGAGAGTCGACCTCATTCTTCAAGAGAGTTGACCTACTGACCAACTTCAGTCTAAGGCTTACTGGTCAGAACACTAGTGTCGACCTGACACACACTTAGTGTCGACCTGATCAATAGGTAGAGTCGACCTATTTTACAGACAGAGTCAACCTCCTGTGTATTCCTCCAAAACTAGTTCACTGAATGGAAACTAGTGTCGACCTCACTCTCAGCTAGAGTCGACCTGACTGGCAGCTTGTTCTTCAGGAACTTGTTGCGCAGACTTTGAGAGTCGACCTGTCTATCAAATAGAGTTGACTTGTCTGTGACTTTTTCTTCAAGAACTTGCTGGGCAATCTGGTAGTGTCGACCAGTCTGCGAACTAGAGTCGACCTACTTTTGTAAAAACTCTGTGAACCTATACAATGAAGAGTGGACCATCAAAACATGTCATTAACAGTAAGATATAAAATATTAAATATCAAGAACATGTTGTTTGAGCACTATTGTGATATATTCAATATGTACAATATGTCATCATCAAAATTAAAATATGAGCGATGTTTATTGGTTGTCATTAGAAAACATTATTAAGAAATTTCAAAACACACTCAACACAACATAAGAAATAAACTTTTGTCTCTCATTCTATCGCTGAGGTTTAGTATCATACTATCACTAACACTTTTGTTGGGATTGTTTGGCTACATTGCCTACTATGGAATTTTGATGTTTGTCTTATGACTCCCACTCCTCTCTACTATGATAACTAGAGAGCACTACAAATTGACAGCAATCCTATATTTCATGCATGGATGAAGCATATTGAGATTGATGTCATTTTATCCATAGCTCTCTCTCTTTGGCACCTTGGCTCTTCCTTATGTCTTTTCTACCTTGTAGCTTGATAACATCTTCACCAAATCTCAAACTACTTTGCACTTTCATGAGTTGGTTGGCAAATTCTCGATTTATGATTCCCATAAGAGGTTGAGGGGGGGTTAATGTAGCCTCTCAGTCTTTTTAGCAATCTATGGGTTTAGGTGTTGGCTTGACCCTTAGAAGGGCTTGGAGCTGCCATATGACCCTTAGAAGGGCTTGGAGCTGCCATATGACCCTTGTGGAGATCAATTCCTCGAGTCTTTAGGTTTGTTCTTGAATGTGGTTGCATAGTCGATTGTGTTCTAAACATAGCCAAGTGAGGAAATCCATAGGGATTGTGTATATTATGTCACGATTGGTCAACAGGCTGCGATCTTAAGTGCTCAAGTCAATTATCAATCTTCGACCACAAGCATCAAGTGGATTTTGGCGCTCAATGAATGCGGTTGGTCATCAAAATGCATTCTTGTAGTGTATCAGTCAAAGCTGACAAGACTGCCCTTGCATGCTAGGTGTCCACTTGATTTGGCATCTAAATGTGATCTACCATATGGATGCATTCTAAACATGATCAGGGCTTCGATGTTCTTGCTAATCGTGACCACATTTTGGCGAGTAGTTTCCTTATATCTGGACCCCCTCCAAACCTCTCTCTCTCTCTCTCTCTCACTCGTCGGTCGAAGGTGGACACCATACCATTATAAGAGAAAGCGGGTTTAGCGACGGCATTTTCGACAGATAATAATCCGTCGGCAATTCCGTCAGAATTTTTCGACGGATATGATTCGTCAGAATGTTCGTCGGCCTTTTATGATGAATTATATTTGTCAGAAATTACGTCAAAATTTCCGACGGATTTTTCGACAGAACTTTTGCCGTCGGAAAATATAGACAAAATTTTTGACTATTTTATATTCTTCGAAAATGTCATCGCTAAGGCCCCTAACTTTCTAAAATCGCTCTCTCTCTCTCACTCGCACTCTCTCTCTTTCCTTCGCGCTCTCTCTCTCCTCACTCGCTCTCTCTCTCTCTCTTCCGAAACAGGACGCCGTTGCCCCAGATCACCACCATTATCTACTCCGTCACCATCATCACTGCCTCCGGCTCGCCGCCCTACCGCTGCCGCTGTCACCGCCTCTGGATCGCCGCCCTACCACTTCCACCGTCATCCCCTCCGCTGTCGCCGCCCATGCTCGCCGCTCTGCCGCCGCTTCCAGCTCGCCACCCTGTCACCAGTATGCCCCCTCCCTACCCCCTCCCTCCCCCCTACCACCCTCCCTCCCCCCCCCCCACTCTACACAGTCCCCCCCTCCCCTCCCGACGATCATCCCCCCCCCCTCCCCTACATAGTCCCCCCCTTTCAACAACCCTCCCCCCCCCCTTCCCCCTACACAGTCTCCCCCTCCTCTCCCCCTCCCCCTCCAGACGACTGTCCCCCCCCTCCCCAGCACAGTCCCCCCCTCCTCTCCCCCTCCCCCGCCCGATGACTGCCCCCCTCCCTCCCCTACACAGTCCCCCCCCCCCCCTGCATAGTTCCCCCCTCCTCTCCCCCTCCCCCTCCCGATGACTACCCCCCCCCCCCTCCCAAGTATATATCTCCAGTTCTTGTTTAATTAGAAATTGCAAGGGGAAACCTGCATCATGTTCTCTCATCTATCTTGCTAAGATCTTATTCCATTTTCCATGCTATCAATTGTTGAATTGTGCACCAAGCTAGCATCTTTTTCCCCTGTGTTTGGGGAGAAATTATGTTCCTTTTCCACCTAGCATAATTCTGATCTAGACCCCATCAAAATGGGACATAATACTTGCTAGCAGGTAGGAATAAATACACAAACCTTATGGCCAACCATTAGATTTATTATTTGTTGGATTACTTAGGAGGCAAGTTCTTCACAGGTTATGTACCTGAAATTTGGCTGATTATAAGGAAAAAGACAAGTTTTGAAAAGCTATAGATATCTAATTTTGGGCAACCCTGTGCACATTTTATAAACATGTCACTAAGTACCTTTTGGTAGAATTAATTGGTTGATTAGTGAACACAAAACAAAATAAGATTTAGATATGAGTACCAACACCTCTATGTTTAGAATATAATTCTGTGGTTGTAAGTTAGTTGTTTGATGTGTCACAGCGTCAAAACGAACCATGGGAGGTTACATATACATGAGAAATACAACCAAAGTCGTAGTTTATAGTATGCACAACTACTCCAGAAAACAAAAGAAAAAAGGCATCTGACCTAACAGACCTCTGTTTTGAATTTGAGGCATATTCCCATGCTAAAGACCTCCTGGTATAGCAGCTTGGCACCATATGGTACACTGATCTTCACGATTGTAGACGCATTTTTCTTTTCCGAAAACACCGTCCCATAAAGAAAGTGTGGTTTTTTAAAAAAGAAGGAAAGATATGGCAATTTTGATTATGGGATGGGGGGATGGCGAGACATGGTGGAAAAGCAGAAAAGATGGAAAGGAAAGAGGAAAAGTGCATGTGTGCATGATGAAGTGTGATGTGATCGCTAGGCACACGAGGGTGCCGAATGAAATGGGAGAGAGGAAGAGTGTGTACTTACCTTCACCTGAGAAGAGCAGGAGTTGATGTGTGGGTCCTGCCTCCTCCTTCCACCAGCCGGCCGGTGAAGGAGATTTAGCTCAACGGTTACCTTGCAAAAAAAACAAACAAACAACAGGAAACAAGTGAAAAGTGAATTAGACTGTGAAGTGTAGTACGAAATCCGGTAGAGTAAGGCAAAAAGACATTAAAAGGGGGGTATTAACACACCACGTGGGGGGAGCGGAGGCTCCGGATCTCGAGAAGGAAGATGTGAGGATGACGAGCGTCGAACGTGCTCCTCCTTGGCCTCGGAATGCGAGCTTCTGGTCCGGTAAGGCTTCACCTCAGAGGGTTGGGAATATGGGCTCGAAGGTCGAGGCACCAGTTCGGCAAGGCTTCGCTGTCTCTGGGGTTTGATATTCAAATGGTTACCCTCGGGTCTGTATTTATAGGCAAAACATGCTGAAATCGCATCTGGTACAGTGAACGCCTATCTCCAATGAAATGCGTCCGCCTAAGGCGCCGTGATTTAAAAGCCCTTGATTCCCGCTTGATTTGACAACCACATGATGATCGTAGCCTACGACCATGTTCAGAATCGCGTCGGGTAATGTCGCCGCGTTTTCCTACGAATCGATCTCCTGACAGAATCGATCTTGATTTGATTGATGGTTTTAAAAACGCGGCGACACTTGCGGACACGATTCTAAATTTGCCATGATTCGAAGCATGGGAGCTCTTAAATGTCGCGGCTTTAGGGGGTACGTTTAGATTTTGACTTTTAATTACGTCAGCCTACCCGGATGCGTTTCTTGATTTTTCATGATTTGAAATGTGACCCCTCTTAAATGCCGCGGTCTTAGGTGCATGGCTTAGGCTTTGACTTTTAATCGCGGCGAGTTGATCGGGCGCGAATTAGAATTCACCACGTGATCGAAAGCAAGTGTGATTTACGTCAGTTTTACCCGCCGCGGATCACACCCCTTTAAAGGGCATCCACTGTACCAGACGTGAATATTTTAAGTTCAACAGACCCATTTGACCCCTTTGAAAAAATCCTAAAAATTCTAGAAAAATTCAAAAAATAGGAAAATCACTCAAGAGGTTAATTGAAGAGAGCCACTTTGAGGCATTGCTGTGTAACATGAAATTTGCTCGATATGCTGCTGAAATGGTGTGTCTACAGCTACCTTGCCTTGGCATCTACTTTGCAAGGAAATGGAGCGGAGTGACACAAAGTGAAGATAATGGAATGGGGTGAACGAAGTGGAATGAAGTGGAACGACTGAAAAGTAGACGCCAAGGTGTGATGAGGCACGCCCTTAACAACATACGACTGGAGCCGTTCATCAATTCGAAGTGAAGCAGCTTTTCGAAAAATCTTAGGAGAAAACTCAATGGCTGGACGAAAGGAAAAAGAGTGTGCACGTGGGAACGAAAGGGAGGAAGATCAACTTCCAGCATTGGGGAAGTACCTAAGGACACAATCTGTTAGGTTACACCATCGGGGGCGTCTGCCATTGCCTCAAGTGGATCTTTGGGAGATGAACTGAAATAGTAATCCAAAACAACTGAGCTTCTCAAAAGATGATCTTCAAACAACAATATGATGAACTGAGTACTTGGCTCGGAGTGGAATATTTTGTGCTAACTAGCATTGAGGAATGAGTGGTTCTCTTCAATTAAAGACGAGAGTGATCGTCCAGAATTATGATCAAAAGTCCTACATGATGCATGCTGGGCTAAAAGAAAAAGATTAAAACAAAAGAAAATATAAGATAATCAAGGATAATATTGTCACGGTGCGGAAGTGGACGGAACCTGTAAGACTCGGCCCCCTTGGGCCCTTTGGCCCCGTCCTCAGGGTCGCGGCATGCTCCTAGTCGCGACGTAGTCGCGACAAGAGGCCTGTCGTGATGACCATGGCTGTCGCGTTCTCGTTGCGATAGTGTGGCCGTCGCGTTTTGGTCGCGACGTCCAATGACGTCGTGACGGCCTTTCTGATAGACGTGACCGGTGTCCTTTCTGTCAGAACGACTCTGTCGGGTGTCAAGCGCACGCGCGTGAACGCGACGTGGTCAATCGTCGCGATCTCTTTCCCAGTCTTTGAGGTTTGACCCGCTTTTTGAGGTCGCGACGCCTAGGGGCGTTGCGACGAGAGTATTATCGCAACATGTCGTTCTGTCGCGTTCAGGGGGCCGCCGGGTTAAAACCTAAGGCCGCACCCCCTGTCCCCCTCTCGCCCTCTCAGCTCTCTTTCTCCCCTCTCCTTTCCCTCTCATGTTTCCCTTGCTGATTCTTGGCAGTTCTTGGTGTTTGAGGCATTCGTGCTGAGGTGGTGTCGTCCCGCTCGTGCAGAGGACGTGTTCGTGTCGTTTGGAGCGAGGAGGAGGCATCCTTTCCTACGAGACGGCCCCAACGGGTTCGTTCTTCGTGTGGAGGTAGGCACTCTTGATCCTCTCACCCTAAGCATGCTCCCTCCCCCTCTAGATCGTGGTTTCTCAGTGGTTTGGGGTTTGGGAGTGTGAGAACTCCATGCTCGAGGTTGAGTGAGGTTCCTCTTCGAGTGTAGATCCATGTTTGTGGGGTTTTAAGGGTGGTTTGGATGCATTACTAGCTTTCTAGCATGTTGAGCATGATCCCCTCCCCCTTGTGTGGTTGTTTCCCTATTTTTAGGGTGGTTCTCGGAGGGGTTGCTCCGGAACCCCCCTCTGTCTGAGAACGCGACGATCGTGGAGGTCGCGATCTAGTCGCGACAGCCTGGCCGGTTACGACGAGATCACGACGCTCTTTTGTGCTGCGATCTGGTCACAACGGCCTGGCTGGTCGCGACGAGATCGCGATGCTCTTGGGTGTCATGACCTAGTCGCAACAGCTCGGGCCGCCGCGATGGGATCGCGGCAAGGTAGGGCGTCACGACCAGGTCGCGACGGCCCGCTGTGTCGCGACCTCAGCCATGAGACAGGTTTGATCTTCACCATTTCCATTTTGTTTACTATGCCCGTGGCACCCGTGCTAGTTCCCTAGTACGGTCTGCACTAGTCTTTTGCCCGGTGCTCGACACTTGAGGGCTTGTCCTGTGTGAGAGGTTGTTACCATTGCCTGGGACCCCCATCCTCGGGAGCCTGTCGAGGGAGTACTCCGGGCTACGAGTGTGCTCGAGTTGGCAGCCACCAGGCAGACTCTGGAGCTTAGGGGAAAACGGTGGTTTGGACAGTGGCGTTAAGTCGCTTGCAGAGCTCTCGTGGTTGGACTGGGACGCCGAGGTCACTTTTCGGAGTTCTTCCCGGCGCAGTCCAGCTAGTCCTTTTCTCACTGCCTCGCTCTTTGTGGCCCCGGAACTACTTAGAGAGGCCAGGCGTGGGGCCGTAGTCTGGCCAGACTATGGCGGTTACTGTTGTGTTACTTTGTGTCCTACCTCGCTCTGACGAGACTTGAGGGTCAGGACCCGGGTCGAGGATAAGACGTCGGTGGATGCACCTGACCTTGACTAGTGGTAGTGCTTCCCGTAGCTAGTGCTCCTTGTCTAGGCGGAGTCCCCTTCGTCTGTGTTTGCTAGTCATGTGGTGGTCACGACGAGCAGTCATACGGAGCTTCCGACCGTGTGTACTTTTCGTACCATGCTAGTTGTAGTTTCGCTTCCGCACTTCCGGTTGTAGGTAGAAGATATAAACTGCTGTCATTTATTTTATATCTATATTCTTATGCCTGTTTAGAGCCAGTAGGAGATTGGTAGTCCCTACTGAGCTTCTGTTGTGAAGCTCATCCCTCCTTTTCCCAGGTGAGACTTCTCAGCAGCAGCAGAGCGCATGCCGGGCGGAGGAGACGGGGCGGTAGGCGAGGTCCCTGTAGCTAGCAGTGGTTCCGCTTTTTCAGTGTACGTCACCCTCGGGGTATGCCCCTAAGGGAGTTGTTCTTCCCCTGCCTTTTACTTGTACTAGCGTACGTGCGTTGGGACTGTACTTAGAGTGGTACGTGGTGGTCTCACTCTCTTTTCTGTTTCCGCACGTACACTTCTAGATTAGCAGTTGACGTTTACTTCCGTTACATATCCTGTTAGATGTAGATTATAGCCCTTCCGGGTCCCCGGATCCGTAGGCGGCGACCGCGAAAATCGAGTCCTCGGCATGGGCCGAGGGTCGGGTTCTCAGGTCGTTGTAGTTGGTATCAGAGTGAGAGTCTGACAGGACTTGTAATGGATTTAAACTGCAACAGGAAGTCCCAACGGTTGTACAAGTACACTACTAGCCACCCGAGTGGTTTTGTTAACTTTTGTTGGTTGTGTTGCCATGCAGGACATGGCTCCGCGGAGGCACAGGCAGGCCAGAGAACTGATTGAGCAGCAGGATGAGTCTGAGATGCCCGTGCAGGGGCAGGTCCACGAGGAGGTGTCTGCAGCAGAGTCAATGGCGCAGCCTCAGGCAACAGCGGCAGCAGGCGGGCAGCAGCAGCAGCAGGAGTACCAGCCTCAGCCACAGCAGTACGCAGACTAGTTTCCCTTGGCAAAGTAGTTCTTTAGGAACTTGTACCAGGGAGCGTACCAGCCCGGGAAGGCAGCAGCAGGTGTTCAGCCTCTGGTACCTCCCCCAATGGTGCCAGAGCAGCAGGTAGAGCCGGAGGTGGAGCAGCCAGTTCGTCAGCAGCCGTCGGGTACTGGGAGTACCCGAGCCGGACGGAGGAGGACGTCGGTTACGGAGGATAGGACCTCTCTCCTAGAAATATTCTTGCGTCTCCGGCCACTGATGTTCCATGGTGAGTATGATCCAGATAAGGCAGAGAGCTGGACCCATGAGTTAGAGCGCATCTTCAAGACCATGGAGTGCACTGAGGAGGACCAGGTTCGACTGGCGGTGTACCAGCTTAAGGGAGCAGCCCATGAGTGGTGGAGAGTTCAGAGGCAGACTCACTTCCAGGGGCAGAGGTTGGATCACATCACTTGGAAGTAGTTTTTGGAGGTCTTTCATGGCGAGTACTTCCCCGACTATGCTTGACGTGAGAGACAGGGCCAGTTCCACGCATTGGTTCAGAGCGACCTCACAGTTTCTCAGTACCACCAGAGGTTTGTCCGGTTGTTGAGGCATGTGCCTCATGTCGCAGGTAGCAATCAGGCGTGTGCATAGAGGTTCATAGCAGGACTGAGGCCAGACCTGAGGTGGGGTGTGACGGCACACATGTGTACTAGCTTGGGAGAGGCTGTGGCGATGGCCATCGCCTTGGACAGAGAGACCTGGCAGCCTTAGCAGCAGCAGCAGCAGGGAGGAGCCTCTTCCAGGTCCTCGCCTTACCAGCGTCCAGCAGGTAGCCGTGGTAGTGCGAATTCCTCTTCCTCCAGATCTGGCAGTTCCGGCAGCGCCGGGATTTGCTCGCAGTTTAGGAAGTTATCTACTCGCGGGGGCAATCGGAGCAGGCAGTAGAAGCGCCAGTCCAGGTTTGCAGAGCAGTCAGTTGTCCAGGGAGCCGAGCAGGGTGGTCAGGAGGCAGTTTGCTACACCTGTGGCTTACCGGGCCACTTTAGGAGGGATTGCCCCATAGGGCAAGCCCCGCAGCAGCAGCAGCCAGTTCAGTACACTCAGAAGCCGCCTCAGTACCAGTACCCTCCTCAGCAGCAGGCACTGCGTCAGCAGCAGCGGGGGCAGTACCAGTAGCAGGCTCAGTAGTTTCTGCAGTCGCAGCAGTACCAGCCGTACCAACAGCAGCAGTAGTATCCCCAGCCTCAGCCGCCGCAGTAGCCCCAGTAGGCGCAGCAACGTGGGCGTGGTCATGGTCGTGTGATGGCGCTCACCTGGGAGCAGGCAGAGGCATCAAACCTTGTTATAGGTACTCTACCTATCCTTGGCAGAGCTGCTCGTGTTTTGGTCTACTCCGATGCTTCTTTGTGTTTTGATTCCGAAGAATTCTATGAGTCCCTAGCTTGTCACGCTCCTGAGAGGCAGTGTGGCGTGATGGTCGATCTATCATCTGGTGACTACATGCGTTCTTTTGGTTACCTGGAGGGTGTGGCAGTCGAGGTTGAGGGACACCAGTTGTCGGCCAGGTTGTTCGCACTACAGCTTTGCGACTTTGACGTCATCCTGGGCATGGACTGGTTGGAGGCTCACTCAACCGTGATTGATTGCCAGCGGAAGACCGTTCGGTTTAGGATACCTGGAGAGCCCGTCCTCTGCTTCCGAGATATCCGGTCTACCCGTCGGCCATTTATTTCCTTATGTAGATCTCACCATTTGATCCGCGATGGCTGTGTGGCATACCTTGTTTCGGTTTGTTCTTTGGAGCCTAGCAGATCTTCAGTTTCTGACGTGCCGATTTTTTTTGAGTTCTCTGACGTCTTCTCGGAGGATCTACCTGGTTTGCTGCCTAAGCGAGAGGTAGAGTTCTCCATTGAACTTTTGCCCGGTACAATGCCTTTGTCCAAGGCACCTTACCAGATGGCCCCGGCGGAGCTGCGTGAGTTGAAGCGCCAGTTGCAGGAGCTGCTTGAGCTGGGCTTCATTCGCCCGAGTCGTTCACTGTGGGCGCGCCAGTTTTGTTTGTGAGAAAGAAGGATGGCAGTCTTCATTTGTGCATCGATTATCGGCAGTTGAACCAGGTTACTGTGAAGAACAGGTACCCGTTGCCAAGGATCGATGATTTGTTTGATCAGTTGCAATCGGCCAGAGTCTTTTCGAAGATTGACTTGAGATCCGGTTACTATCAGATGCGAATCAGAGAGTCAGATGTTAGTTTGACGACTTTCCATTCCAGGTACGGTCACTTTGAGTTCATCGTGATGCCGTTTGGGCTGACAAACGCACCCGTAGCATTCATGGATCTGATGCATAGGGTGTTCAGTGAGTACCTAGATCGTTTTGTGGTTGTTTTTGTTGATGATATTCTGGTCTACTAAGCTTCTGAGGAGGAGCACGAGGAGCACCTGAGGATCATTCTGGAGACCCTGTGGAGTCACCGCCTTTATGCCAAGTTCGACAAGTGCGAATTTTAGCTAAGGGAGGTGCACTTTCTCGGGCACATGATCTCGGGTTCTGGTGTGGCAGTGGACCTTGCCAAGGTGGAGGCCGTGTTGTCATGGGAGCAGCCCACATCAGTGTCAGAGGTCCGCAGTTTTCTGGGTTTGGCTGGTTACTACCGGAGGTTTATTTAGGATTTTGCCAAGATAGCAACGCCGTTGACCAGGTTGACTAGGTAGGACATCAGGTTTGTTTGGTCAGACGACTGTGAGTAGAGTTTCTGAGAGCTGAAGACAAGGTTGACTTCAGTGCCAGTGTTGGTCTTGCCGTCGAGCAGCGGTGGTTTTGTGGTCTACACCGATGCGTCGAGCTCAGGTTTGGGTGCCGTGCTGATGCAGCACGGTGGGGTCGTTGCCTATGCTTCTTGGCAGCTCAAGAAGCATGAGGAGAACTACCACACCCACGACTTGGAGCTGGCAGCAGTGGTGTTCTCTCTCAAGTAGTGGAGGCACTACCTGTATGGCGAGGCTTTTCAGATCTTCACCGATCACCAGAGTCTACCGTATATCTTCACCCAGAGGGATCTGAACTTGAGGCAGTGCCAATGGATGAGTATTTGAAGGACTACAACCTAACCCTTTCCTATCACCCAGGAAGGGCTAACGTCGTAGCCGATGCTTTGAGCAGGCGCGTGCACTTGAGTTCGCTGATGGTTAGAGAGTGGAGGTTGTTCGAGGAGCTGTCCCAGGGAGTGTTCATTCCGTCGAGGACCAAAGACCGTGCAGTGGCGAGCAATTTGTCAATTCAGTCATCAGTGTACAGGCAGGTGTTACAGGCACAGCAGGTAGATACAGAGTTGGCAGATATCTTGCAGATGCCAGATGTTGAGCATGATGAGGACAGTGAGGTCAGATTCAGAGGCTGCTTGTACGTTCCTGAGGAGGCGCACCAGGTAGTTTTGTCAGAGGCTCACAGATCGAGGTATGTTGTTCATCCTGGCTCCACCAAGATGTACCATTGCTTGAGGAGGTTCTTCTGGTGGCCAGGGATGAAGAGGGGAGTGGCAGAGTTTGTTGCTCGGTGCCTCACCTGCCAGTAGGTGAAGGCCGAGCATCAACGTCCTAGTGAGCTGCAGCCGTTACCCATTCCTGAGTGGAAGTGGGATGACATCACCATGGACTTTGTGGTTGGTTTGCCCCGTACCCCGCAGAGGCACGATGGTATCTAGGTGATTGTGGATCGTTTGACCAAGGCAGCGCATTTTCTTTCGATCATGATGTCGTGGTCAGTGGATAGGTTAGCCAGGCTATACGTGGATAGAGTTGTTTTGTTGCACGGGATCCCCGTTTCGGTCATCTCTGATAGAGATCCAAGGTTCATGTCAGGGTTTTGGCGTAGTCTTCAAAGAGCACTAGGCACAGAGTTGAGGTTCAGCACAGCGTACCACCCTCAGACAGACGGACAGTCAGAGCGGACCATTCAGACACTAGAGGACATGCTGAGAGCGTGCTGTTTAGACTGGAGTGCCACTTGGGAGTCGCACCTTCCGATGGTAGAGTTCACGTATAACAACAATTATCACTCGAGCATCGGAATGGCACCATACGAGGCCTTGTATGGTCACCCGTGCAGGACTCCACTTCACTGGTTCGAGGTTAGTGAGAGGCAACTTCTAGGGCCAGAGTTAGTGCAGCAGTGTGCAGACACGGTCAGTCTGATCAGGCAGAGGCTTCGGGCAGTGCAGAGCAGACAGAAGAGCTACGCAGACGTCCGCAGGAGACTGCTACAGTTCAATGTTGGTGATCTTATTTTCTTGCGGGTCTCTCCGACCAAGTGCGTCATGAGGTTTTGCAGGAAGGGAAAGCTCAGTCTAAGGTACGTCGGGCCTTTCCCTATCACCGAGAGGGTCGGCGAGGTGGCTTACAGGTTGAGTCTTCCGGAAGAGCTAGCAGGTGTGCACAGTCTATTTAATGTTCGCAGCTCAGGAGGTACGTTGCAGATCCTTCGCACATGTTGGACTATTCGCAGCTTGAGGTGGTGCCAGACTTATCAGTACTAGAGTACCCAGTCAGCGTTGTCGACCGCAGAGTTCAGCAGTTGCACCGGAAGCAAATTCCGCTAGTGAAGGTCGTCTGGGAGAACCGCGTTGGTGGCGAGGCCACCTGGGAGCGCGAGGATGAGTTGCGCGAGCAGTTCCCCTATTTGTTTGATTGATTGGTATGCTATCTCCCCTTTTTCTGCTTTCTAGGTTGAGACTGAGTTGTTTTCATTTTGAGGACGGAATGTCTTAAGGTGGGTGGGATGTAAGACCCAGCCCCCTTGGGCCCTTTGGCCCCATCCTCAGGGTCGCGGCATGCTTCTGGTCGCAACGTGGTCGCGATAAGAGGCCTATCGTGACGGGTTCGGTCGCGACAGGAGGCCTGTCGCAACGGGCTCAGGTCACGACAACCAAGGCTGTAGCGTTCTCGTTGCGACAGTGTGGCCATCACGTTCTAGTCGCGACGTCTGATGGCGTCGCGACGGCCTTTCTGACAGATGTGACCGATGTCCTTTCTGTTAGAACGGCTCTGTCGGGTGTCAGGCGCACGCGCGTGAACGTGACGTGGTCACCTGTCGCGATCGCTTTCCCAGTCTTTGAGGTTTGACCCACTTTTTGGGGTCGCAATAGAGGTGACCATTGCGATAAGGTCGCGACACCTAGGGGCGTCGCGACGAGAGTCTTATCGCGACATGTCGTTCCGTCACGTTCGGGGGGCCGCCGGGTTAAAACCCAAGGCCGCGCCCCCTGTCCCCCTCTCGCCCTCTCAGCTCTCTTTCTCCCCTCTCCTTTCCCTCTCGTGTTTCCCTTGTGGATTCTTGGCGGTTCTTGGTGTTTGAGGCATTCGTGCTGAGGTGGTGTCATCCTGCTCATGCAGGGGACGTGTTCGTGTCGTTTGGAGCGAGGAGGAGGCGTCCTTTCCTACAAGAAGGCCCCAACGGGTACGTTCTTCGCGTGGAGGTAGGGACTCTTGATCCTCTCGCCGTAAGCATGTTCCCTCCCCCTCTAGATCGTGGTTTCTCGGTGGTTTGGGGTTTGGGAGTGTGAGAACTCCATGCTCGAGGTTGAGTGAGGTTCCTCTTCGAGTGTAGATCCATGTTTGTGGGGTTTTAAGGGTGGTTTGGATGCTTTACTAGCTTTCTAGAATGTTGAGCATGATCCCCTCCCCTTTGTGTGGTTGTTTCCCTGTTTTTGGGGTGGTTCTCGGAGGAGTTGCTCCAAAACCCCCCTCTGTCTGAGAACGCGACGATCGTGGAGGTTGCGATCTGGTCGCGACGGCCTGGCTGGTCACGACGAGGTCGCGATGCTCCTGTGTGCCACAATCTGGTCGCGGAGGCCTGGCCGGTCGCAACGAGATCGCGACGCTCTTGGGTGTCGTGACCCGGTCGCGACGGCTCGGGCCGCCGCGACGGGATCACGACAGGGTAGGGCGTCACGACCAGGTCGCGATGGCCCGTTGTGTCACGACCTCAGCCGTGAGACAGGTTTGATCTTCGCCGTTTCCATTTCATTTACTGTACCCATGGCACCTGTGCTAGTTCCCTTGTACGGTCTACACTAGTCTTTCGCCCGGTGCTCGGTACTTGAGGGCTTGTCCCGTGTGAGAGATTGTTACTGCTGCCTGGGGCCCCCATCCTCGAGAGCCTATCAAGAGACTACTCTGGGCTACGAGTGTGCTCGAGTTGGCAGCCACCAAGTGGACTCTGGAGTTTTGGGGGAAACGATGGTTAAGACAGTGGCATTGAGTTGCTTGCAGAGCTCTCGTGGTTGGACGGGGATGCCGAGATCAGTTTTCAGAGTTCTTCCCGGCGCAGTCCAGCTAGTCCTTTTCTCACTGCCTCGCTCTTTGCGGCCCCGGAGCCGCTTAGAGAGGCCAGGCGTGGGACCGTAGTCCAGCCAGACTACGACAGCTACTGTTGTGTTACTTTGTGTCCTACCTCGCTCTAACGAGATGTAAGGGTCAGGACCCGGGTCGAGGAAAAGACGTCGGTGGACGCACCTGACCTTGACTAGTGGTAATGCTTCCCATAGCTAGTGTTCCTTGTTCAGGCAGAGTCCCCTCTGTTTGTGTTTCCTAGCTGTGTGGTGGTCACGACGAGCAGTCGTATGGAGCTTCCGATCGTGTGTACTTTTCATACCGTGCTAGTTGTAGTTTCGCTTCCGCACTTCTGGTTGTAGGTAGAAGATATAAACTGCTGTCATTTATTTTATATCTATATTCTTCTGCCTGTTTAGAGCCAGTAGGAGATTGGTAGTCCCTACTGAGCTTCTGTTGTGAAGCTCATCCCTCCTTATCCCCAAGTGAGACTTCTCAGCAGTGGCAGGGTGCATGCCGGGCGGAGGAGACGGGGCAGTAGGCGAGGTCCCCGTAGCTAGCAGTGGTTCCCCTTTTTCAGTGTACGTCACCCTCGGGGTATGCCCCTAAGGGACTTGTTCTTCCCATGCCTTTTACTTGTACTAGTGTGCGTGCGTTGGGACTGTACTTAGAGTGGTACGTGGTGGTCTCACTCTCTTTTCTGTTTCTGCACGTACACTTCTAGATTAGCAGTTGACGTTTACTTCCGTTACATATCCTTTTAGACGTAGATTATATCCCTTCCGAGTCCTCGGATCCGTGGGTGGCGACCGCGAAAATCGGGTCCTCGGCGTGGGCCGAGGGTTGGGTTCTCGGGTCGTTACAGAACCATCATCCTTCTGCAACGTAACAGCCTATCCTTAAGTCATAAGAATCCTCTAGAATTATCATTGTTTTTGGCAGAGGAGGGGAACTCAAATTCCATATTCATCAGAGCCTCAAGGTCCTTGATGTGTTCTAATAGGGTATACCCTATAGTAAGATGCAATATATACAATACCGGTGATGGAGGTCGCCGAAAATGTTCATGGATTGTGCGGCGGAAAGGTGTCCAGATCCTACACTCAAAGATCCATTAGCATAGACAAGTAATAGATAATATGGTAGAATATGAAAATAATGTTACTTGTGAATCGCGGCGGGGAGACCGGACGCCTTTCAAACATGAATCGCGTCCTCTGACCCAGGCACGTTTCCAATTGTACTTGAAATTTTCAAAAAATCGCGTGCCTCAGAGTCTGCGCCAAGTAATTATGACTCTCTGAATCACGGTGGCTCCCTCAGATGCCATTTATAGCGACGACTCAGATTCCCAAAATTTCAAAATTACGCGCCTAAAAGTCTGTGCCGAGGTAATGATGGCTTTTCTGAATCACGGCGTCTCAAACGGACGCAATTAAAGAGACTAGTCCAAATTTGCGTCTGCTGCACTGGACGCGATTTCCATCTATGCCCGAGGCAATAAAACGCCCGAGGGCGCCCACTGGCCATCGTCTTGGCCGTCGGCGACCCTCGAGCCTCTCCCTTCTCCAATCTCCCTCTCTCCGATCTCTCGATATCTCGCTCTCCCCTCTCTACTTTCTCTGCTCTCTCTCACTCTCTATGATGAAAAAAGTGTCGGCAGCGAGGCAAGGGATCGCCGGCGAGGGAGGAGGAGGAGGTGACATTGGCGACGGCGGATACCTCGAGGACGGAGACTAGCGCGATGGTGGCCGAACTCCTGGCGGCCCCTGGAGAACTCGCGATTGTGGCGGCGCCGGAGACGAAGGAGAGCGGTGAGGTGGCGGCGATGGAAGAGGAGGAGGAGGCAGCAACGGAGGAAGATTGGGCGGCGCGGAGGCGCGGGCGGCTCGGTCGGGAGGTCCCCCCGCGACCGGAGACGGTAAGCCTCAACACCCTGCTCCTGCTTTGAGGTGGGAAGGGAGAGGGGAGGAGCCGTCGGCGCCGAGGACTGCGAAGGCGTGAATCGCATCCACTACAGTGGACGTGGTTCCTGCGGATGAATCGTCAAAACTTGAACCGCGTCCCCTGTTTTGGATGCAATTCAAAGGACTGCCCGAGAGGCAGAATTCTTGGCCTGATTTTGCACAATTTTGACTCTTTGATGTGTTTTAACTTATTTTTGGCTTATTTGTGCTTTACAGGGCATCATGAAGCCAAGGACGATGTGGCCTCTCGTACTTGCTGCCTATCAGGGGCTCCCGGACTTTCAGAGGGAGAGAGTCCGGGAGATGGGCTTCGGGCCGATCTTGGAGATCGAGCACTTCTTTGTAGATAGCCCCCTGATCCAGGCGCTACGAGAGAGGTGGGATCAGGCTAGCAGGGCCTTCTTGCTCCTCTGGGGGCACATGGTGCTCAGTCTGGAGGACGTAGCCCGGATCACGGGACTACGGGTGGATGGGGAGGCGGTGACCGGTGTCACCTACACTGAATACACCGAGCACGTGCAGGACTTGCTGGGTTTGGACCCCCAGGGAGAGGACGACCTCGATGACCGGAGGATGGTCGGCCGAGTGGCTCTTTTGGAGACCCTAGGCCTCAGGGGGTGAGGCAGAGGGCGGAGGAGATGCTGTCAGAGTTTGTGCAGCGAGCGGCAGGGCTGGCCAGGGTGGTGTACGGCCAGGACCCTGAGGACGAGGAGAGGGTGGATAGGGACTTGAGGTGGTTCTTGGTCTTCTTCCTCGGCAAAATGCTGCACACCACGAAGGGCGACGGCATCCATTGCCGATTTTTGGAGCTACTGGAGGATCTGGAGGGGGTCGGGCGATATGCCTGGGGTGCGGCCTTCCTGGCCCACACCTTTGCCAACCTCTCCAGCGGGATAGGGAGAGAGACTACAGTGGGCGGATTCGCACCCTTTCTACAGGTATGGCCTTTGATTTTGAACTCCTTTTTAATTTCTGCACTTTAACTTCCTGCATTTTAAATTGTTTAGCCAAGACTAATCAGTGTGTGTGTATGCAGGTGTAGAGCTACTATTACATCCCCCTGGGCTAGGCGACCCAGGTGAGGCCTGACGCAGTGCCCCTTGCCCGGAGGTGGCTGCCGGTGGTGACGACGGCCACCTACTCCTTCCAGCTCGATGTCCTCCGTCGAGACCTCTGGGACTTCCCGGCACTCTTGGTACGTGCCATATTTAATTCTTTTTTAATTCATGCATTTAATCATTGTATGTGTGACTAACAAATGCATGTGTGCAGTCAGACGAGCTACAGAGTGCCCTCACGTGGGAGACGAGCACCCGTGCTGAGGTGGCTGGGTTGTCACAGCAGCTGTCCGAGCTGCAGACGCAGGCCACCCAGCAAGACTCTAGCCTTCCGCGAGAGGCTGTGGAGCTACGCATCACGCTCTCCCTGGAGCGCCAGGACCACGAGAGGGAGCAAGAGTGGGGCCAGTGGGACCTGGAGTGGGAGCAGTTGACCCAACAGTCGGTGGAGGCACGCACGAGCCTGGGCATTTCCAAGCGCTTGTTGAAGGCGGCGGAGGACAGATACCGGCATGGACGGGAGCACGCGGCGAGGGAGGGGCAAGCCAGCACCTACTCCAGGAGCATCATAGCAACTTCCTCTCAGTATGAGAGGAACGTTGAGGAGGGACGCGCCACCCAGGGGTCTACCAGTTCGCGTGCCTCCATGAGGCCTCCTGCTCCACCCGCGACTGCAGACCTGGGAGAGGCAGAGAGCAGCTAGCGCGCTCGACCTGCAGAGGGTGGTGGCGAGTGTTAGGCCACCTACCATGACATTGTACTTTTACCTTTTCTTATGATGATGTGTGCCTGGTTGGGCACTTGCATGATGATGTACTCAGGGTTGGCCCCCCTTTATATATATATATATATATATATATATGTGTGTGTGTGTGTGTGTGTGTGTGTGTGTGTGTGTGTGTGTGTGTGTGTGTGTGTGTTTCTTGCCTTCTCTCTTGTGCCTAAAAATCACTTGAACAAACAAGTTAAATGTTTGTTCTAGCTCAGCCCCTTGCGTACGAATGGTGTTTGGCTTCAGGACTTTGTCAAGGGGCTGAGCCTTTATTTAAATAAGGCGGGCATAAAAGAACAACAGCATGCAAGAGACGAATGTACAGAATTTACATGTGACATGCAAGCAAGTGGATGATAACAGGAAATTACAAGATGAATGTACATCTAACTACAGATTTTACATGTGTCATACAGATAAGCAGATGATAATAGCAAATTAATATGGACATAAACATGATGGGGTGTGATGACTTTTTGGGATTTTGGATTATTCGATTTTTTTTATTTTGAAAATATTCACAAGATATTCTATTTTTGGATTTTGAAATATGCTATTTTTTGGATTTCGAGAATATTTGATTTTTTGTATTTTGAAAATATTCACAGGATATTCAATTTTTTTTATTTTGAGAGTATTCAATTTTTTTGGGATTTTGAGAATATTCAAATTTTTTGGATTTGAGATTATTCAAATTTTTTGGGTTTTAAGGTATTCCATTTTTTGAGATTTTGAAAATATTCAATTTTTTTGGATTTTGAGGTATTCCATTTTTTTATTTTGAAAACATTCATTTTTTTTTGGAATTTTGGGTATTCCATTTTTTTTTATTTTGAAAACATTCACAAGATATCCCATATCTTTGAGAATGAAGGCCGCAACCCGGCATAGTCCCTTCTAAAAGGACGCGCGGAACGAAAGGGATCCACTCCTAATTGGAAGAACGTGATACTTGGATCCTTTTAATTACTCGGCCACCATTAAGAGTTCATTAAATATTCTTGAGTGTGTTAGACAGAGGTTTGGATGTGCTCAAATGGTGCCTTCTCCCAAGGTGACTTTTGGCGATATCCTCCTTAGTCAATCGCCGCCTTGGCTTGACCCTAAGACATACCCGTGGGGGAGAAGGGAAGAGAATTTAGAAAGTTTGCCAATAGTCTGGGTGACCGGGGAGACACTCTCTCCTCTACCCTTGTACTCAGTGGGGTTCAGTTTTTCATGGCTTGTGGGGCTTTTTAGCACTCTTACGACCAGGTCTATTTGGATCCCTGCGGGGACTTTGCCGCTCTTGACGTGTTGCACGCTTACGACCAGGTCTATTTGGATCTCTGCGGGGACTTTGCCACTCTTGACGTGCTTTTTACTTGGTTTGCCTGGTTTTCAGTTCTTTTGATCTGATCTTGATTTTCTTTCTTTTCCCCTTTTTATGCCTTCACCTACGCCCATTTGAGTTTTAGGTAGATTTGAGAGGTTGATCCCTATGGCTTCTCTTTCTATTGGCAGACCGAGTAGAGAAAGAAGCGGGTAATGTCTTAGATTCTTGGTTCGGCATTGACCTCCCTTAGATTCCGTGCCTCTGACTTCCAGGGGTGGGCGTGTGAGTGTGTGCGGGTGTCGATGCCTCTGGCTGACCCACCAAGAATCAGAAATGAATTGATAATGATGGCTCTTCATTTGGGGATCTATGTACCATGTTATTCCGAACTCCTATCTAGGGGTAGTAATTTTTAAGATATAGCCCATTCCAAGGGTGAGAGAGCTCCTCACCCTCCGCGTTCACCAGCCTATATGCGTTGCCTGGATAAACTTCTTTGATTACGTACGGCCCTTCCCAATTTGGTTGGAGTTTTGAAAGGGGACCTCCAGGTTTTACAAAGATTCTCTTGACGACCATCTCACCGACTTTAAACTTTCTCTCAATAACTTTCTTTTGGTGAAAACATGTGAGTCTATTTTGGTATGCTCCTGTGTGTTCTACGGCGACTAGATGCTTCTCATCTAGGAGTTCCAGTTGTGCTAGGAGCGATTCGCGCCGCACATCGATTGACAAGTCCTTGTCAAGCTGGATGCCTGGATCCTTAATGAGGGAATAAGAATCTCATATGGTACTACAGCCTCCGTTCCATAGGTGAGAGCAAACAACTTCTGCCCCGTGGGAGTACGGATTGAAGTGCGATAGGCCCATAGAGCTTCTACAAGCTTTTCTAGCCAATCCGAGAATCTGTTAGCCTCATAGGTTTTCTTGACAATTTTGATTAGAGTTTTGTTCGTGGCCTCTGCTTGGCCGTTGCCTTGTAGATAGTATGGAGATGAATGATGCAATGCAATTTTATACATATTGCAGAGGTCACACAGTTCTTGAAAGACAAACTGAGGCCCGTTGTTGGTGACGATGGTACTCGGGATGCCGAACCTGGTGATGATGTTTCTCATGATGAATTTGTAGACAGTTGTTGCCTTGATTTTCGTGTATGCTTCGGCTTCTGCCCACTTGGTGAAGTACTCCGTTGCAGTGAGGATGTATGACTTTGTTTTGTTCTGGGAGTTTGGATCACCAAGGGGGCCAATAATGTCGAAAGCCCACACGACGAAAGGCCATGGGGAGGATATTGGGTGGAGTGTAGAGGATGGAGCATGAATTTTTGGCATGCAGTTGGCACTTGACGCACCAACGGACAAAGATAGAGCAGTCCTCCTCTAGAGTAGGCCAATAGAAACCTTGCCTAAGGATCTTCTTAGCAAGCATTTGGCTATTCACATGGCCACCACAGACACCCGAATGGGCTTCCTCAACAACCTTCAGAACTTCATCCTCATCCAGACATCTAAGCAAAACTCCAGAAAATCCCCTTCTGTACAGAGCATTTCCAACCAGAGTGTACTTATGGGACAATCTCCTTATGGCCTTCTTCTCATCAACTGTGGCTTCCTCAGGGTACGACTGATTCTTGCAATATTTAGCTATCTCATAATACCATGGCTTCTCTGTAGACACCCGGATCCAGCTAATGGGTTGAACCACATTTCTTGTCACCTTAGTGGGCCCCTAATTGGTCACTCACCTTGAGCCCAACATTAGCCTTGTTTCGAGCCCATTAATAATTTAAATTGCCTTGAAATCCCGCCCATTATCAATTTGAGAGAGTCCTTAAGCATCAATAACTCTTATCCTTTCATGTGGTTGGTTGATAATTCACCATTATTCGATTTCATTGTCGCAACGCATCGTAGCACCGCATCTCGGTGTCGCGACGTTGTAGGCCGCCACGACAGCCCATGCATTATCCATGCACGTAGGCACACTGTCGCGTCGCCCCGCCCCGTCGCGTCTCCATGTCGTGGCCCAACGATATGCCGTGACAACAGCTGCGCATGCAGGCCTCCGCAACCACCTCCTATTTATCCTCCCATGGGTGTATCTTTATCCGTAAGGAATATCTCAACCCCTTGGGCGAGATTTGGGCCCTAGGGACTCTCTTGAGGACCCCAAGGACTCTCCCATGCGATTTTGGCTGATATTTATCACTCATTTTAATTATTATGGGATTTTCTCTCTCAAGGGTCTATATAACCAAGGCCTTCTCCTCATGGACGGAGAGAGCCCCATTTTTTACCCCGAAGGGCTGCCAAAATCTCCTTTGACCTACACTTCTCATGGGCTATGCGAAAAAGGTGAAGACTTTGTAGTTTAAAGGGTACTCTGGATAAGTCTTCCAAGGGTCATATTTCAACAATCTTTTGCTAACATGTAGAGAAAATAGAGAGTGGGACATAAGTTTTCTCCGTCCAGATTTTAGACTAGAAATTTATTACCTATTTAAATGTGCATATACTTGAGGAGCAGAGATGTAATTTTTATAACCATAACTTAGGCAACGTTTGGAAACGTTGACCCATAGCCCTCCCATTTTCCACTTTTCCCACACATCCCACTCCACAAAAAGCTACTCATTCCTTCATCAACGGAGGGTGGAACGTGTGAATGGCGACTCCAACACTTCCCTGAAGCCTTTGCACAGCATTTGGGACGATCATCAAGCCAGGGAGTCGCTCTTATGGGGCTCATCCTCTTCCCCTTTCCTTTTTTCTTCATTTCTACATGCATTTCATTTATTTTCTAGATAGGTTGCATCCATTTTTCACCCACGATTTCCACACACCCAAGGGGTTAAAAAACCACCCCCAGGTTCGTTCCCTTCATGTTAGTTCGTTTCCCTTCATTTTTAGAATAAATACTACACTTATCATGTTCTAATAGGGCTTTTTCTTGTTTCTTCTTTGTTTTGGCAGGCATCACAAGCTTTTCCACGAGGAGCTCTTGTTCTCCAGCCGGCTGGAGGATGGGAAGAAGGTCCCATCCATCATCTCCCGCACAGAAGAGAATGCGACAGTGGGGAGGGATGCGACAAAGAGACGCGGCTGGCAATGGCGACGCGTTATCAGTGTCGTCGCGACAGGTAACCCTGCCGCGACACCAGGTCCACTTCTGTTCTCTTTCCTTTTCCTAGCGTAGTTAACCCACATCATTTCTTTCATTAGGCAACTATCTAGGTGGCGATCACATTCCTCTTTTCCATGCTATTAGATTTGATACATGCTTGTGTATTAGGGGGGGCACAATCCCCGTGATTACACTTTTTGGCGATCACGGTGGGTCATTCAGTACTACCCTCGTAGATTTAGTTTTCCTGCCTGCCATGTTTTATTCCTTGTTTTTTCTTTTGGTGCCCTATTAGTCTTTTGTTCCTTGTTTCTTACAATTTTTTTGGCGCTCGGTTCTTATCGCGGCGCATCGCGGTGACGCGATAATATCGCGTCACTCTACAAGGACGCATTAGAAGGTCAGTGTTTTTCTTCTCATATGTATCTTAGCTTGTTTCTATGAGATCATGCATCCTTGTTCTATTTTCCTGTACCATGTACAGTCGTGTTTCTGGATGTTAGAATCCTGTTAGGGTTCGAATTTTCCTTTTATTTTTTTACTTGTAAGTTTTCGGGCTCTGTCGCGGCGTGGCACGCAGATGCGATCCGGTAGCGTCGAGGGTAGGCGTCGCGTTACCAGGTATGCTTTGTATGTTAATGTCTTGATCCATGAATCGGCTTCTGAGTGCTTCCTGATTTATCCTGTATTAGTTTAGTGTTTTTGTGCTTTTATCCCCTCTTAGGGTAGTCTGTGTGAGTTTGGTTTGGTGACTTTCTTTGTTCTCGGGGCTCTATTCTTATCATGGCAGGCCGTCCCGTCGCGATAAGGTCGCGGTGTATACGGCCACTGCGACTTTGCCCGAGAACTATTTGTTCACTCTGTTTTGTTTTTACTTGTCACTTGTGCACACATTTTGGGCTTAGCCCCTTGCATACACAACTCGTCCCATTTGTTCAGGTTCCCCCTTGGTTGAGTGAGCCCTCTCACCTACGAGCACTCGTAGGCTGACTCGGGCCCACCTTTCGAGGACCTCCGTAAGTCCTCATGGCCGTACGCACGTTACGATTCACCGGGCTGGTTGTACCCGTCGTGCCCTTAGTCCGAGCCACCCTACGCATGTGAGTGTGTGCCATCCTTAGCTACACCGGAGGACTCAAGTTCTTACCTGTTAGGGTCTATTTGGCCGAGTGATGTCCCCTTAATCAATTTATTTAAAGGTCAAGTGTGAACTTTAAGAAATTTGCGCATTAATCATGACAACTTGAGTGCTTCAGTTCATCCCCCCTCATCTCAGTCTTTCTTGCTGTGCTAAAGTCTAGGTGTTGTTAGTATCACCCCCTTTTTGTTTCGGGGGTGCATGCGTCATTGTTTAGGGAGATCGAGTCAGTCCCCTCCAATCCTTGTATTCTATCATAATCCCTTGTTCGACATGGACCAATTTCGGGTCCTTGCCGATGATGTCCTGCCTATCGGGCTGCTCGAGGAGGTGGCCCAACCCTCAACGGCCGCACTCCCGGGGCATGTCCAAGCTCCTCTCATTATTGAGGGTCAATCCTGTCCTCCTTCTCCTCCAGGGGGAGATGACCCCCATTCGCAATTCAGACAGCTACTTCCTCATCTGACTCTAGAGCAAGTCCGAGAGTTCATAGCTACTGCCAAGGGCAAGCAATCCTTGTCCCCATCTGCTCGTAATTCAGCTCAGCCGGCGGTCCCCTCCGCCCATGTTGCCTCAGCACCCCACCTCTCTTCCTCAAGGGCAGATCCTACACCCCTCCATCCTCGGGCCATCCATTTCTCGGAACAAAGCTATCTTCCTGCACGAGAGGTCCGGCCTCGATCCCCTCCAACAACGAGAGGTCCCATATTATACAGCCGAACCTGCCTCCTTTCCACGTGAGAGGTCCCATAATTTTGAGCAACCCGCTCCATCGTTTCTACACACCATGTCCAGACCCCCTCTGACTTCCTTGCAGAGTGGGCTGTTATGAAAAAAGGAACTTCATGACCTCAGGAGGCAGATCAACCCGCGAAAGATAGCTGACATTGCTCTCCCATCATTCCAGTACCTCCAGGTACCACCCCAGTCAGAGCTCCTTGTTTACCGGCGATACTCTGGGGTAGGGGACCCATATGTTCATTTAAAGGATTTTGTTTATGAATCTGCACCGCACAAGTATGACCACCACCTCATGGCATAGTTGTTCAAAAAATCTTTAGATGGTCCAGCTCTGGAATGGATTTATTCTTTGCCCCCGGAGGAAGCCAAGGATTTCCATATTGTTCAAGAAAGGTTTCTACAGCAGTTTCAAGATAGGGTCGGACCCGAATACTCTTTTGTAGATCTGGTAGCTGAAAAGATGAAGCCCAAAGAGGAGTTCTCAACTTATGCTGATCGGTGGCGTTCACTGGCCGCCAAGGTCCGCTGCCCCATGCCGGAGGAGGAGAAAGTCAAGCTATTGATCTCCAAGTATACACCAGCCTACCGAGCCATCTTAGCCATGAATGACATTACTACCATGCACCAGCTATACAGCCGAGCCCGTTTCATTCAGACGCAACTCAAGGACTCGCCAATACACTCTATGTTTGAGACCCCTAAGTCCTGTTACACCAAGAAGCCTCAAGGCCCAGTCACCGAGGGGATCCAAACCAATGAGCAAGTAGGTGCAATAAGTAACCCTCAAGGCCCGATAGGTAGGTCTCCATACCCCCAGCAACCTCAGCAACCATGGAATAGCAATAGGCAGCAACCTCCCCAAGGTCAGAACCCTCCACAAGATCAACGCCAGTACTCCCAAGTCCCTCCTCCTCAGAATGGCTATGCCCCCAGAAAGCCCAATGGGCCCAAAAGATCCCAATATCCTCCTCTTCCCGAGTCTTTGGCAGATGTCTTTGCAGCCCTCATGTCCTTAAATGCCCTTAGACTCCCCCCTGAGAAGGCAAATTGGAATATGGTAGCAGATCAAACAAAGTATTGTGTCTACCATCGCCATCCGGGCCACAATGTGTCGGATTGTTTTCAGTTCCGAGACATAATATATGACCTTCATGAACAGAACCAAATTGATTGGGCGGAAATGAAAAGGCTAATTCAGACATTGAGAGACCAACAGGGTCAGAGGCAACAGCAGCAACAGCAGAGGCGACAGCAGCCGCAACAACAACAACAACAGTTCCAGCCCTTCCAACAACAGTATCAGCAACAGCAACAACAACAGCAGCCGCAGCAGCTGACAAATGACCTTGGCATAATCTGCAACCCCATGCCACAACACCAGCCTGCTCTAAATCCCCAACCTGCTCCACCACCTCCTCCACCCGCGCATGTTAACCCAGTCATCCACCATCCACCACCAGAAGCTCAATGGGCTTTCGACAATGAGCATGAAGTGGGCTATCTTTTGGTTATCTCCCATATCACACCCCCTACTACCACTCTTACATCCACTGGGCCTCCCTCCTTCGCACCCACTATCGCCACCATCACCTCACCATCTTATAACCCCTCAGTCATATCACCCATTGTCCCTTCGTCCAGCAACATCTCTCTCTCCCCTACACCAGCGCCATTACTAGCCAACCCCTCCATCCTTGACACCTCACTCCCTCCACTCCACCATAACCTCGCCCTGCGGAGTTGGCGGATGTTCCATCGTATGTACCCTAATGCGTCTGTATCCATGCCAGGTCAACCAGCGCAGCAGTCCAGCACCCAGCAGCAACAAGATATGGAAGAGATAGACCCGGTCCCGGGGTCTCAATATGACATTCTGAAGCATTTGGATCAAACCCCTGCCAAAATCTCCATATTAGAGCTGATCAAAAGGTCACAGACTCACCAAGATGCCCTAAGGGCTTTCCTGCAAAGGGTCATGGTCAGCGAAGACATGAACCCCGACAATCTGCCTTCTGTACTTTCTATTGTGAATAGGGGACCCACTATCACCTTTTCTGATGGTGAATTAGCCGCCCCTGAAGCCAGGAAGATGCCTTTATGTGTAACACTCACTATAAACAAGGTGGCTATTGATGCAGCGCTAGTAGATACAAGGGCTTCCATTAATGTGTGCCCGTTGAGCACCCTAAGAGCCTGCAACATCTCAGAGCGCCAATTGCAGCCTACCCCCACCACCATAGCTGCCTACGACAATTCACGACGTGCCTGTCATGGGATTGTCACGTTGCAAGCAAAGCTGGGGCCACTTGTCATGTCAATTGAATTTTATGTATTGAACATTGATCACACTTACAAGGCCATCATGGGGCGCCCGTGGATTGAATCACTAGGGGCAGTACCTTCCACGGCACATCAATGTTTGAAATTCCCCTTCCAAGGGTGGATAGTCAAGGTTAAGAGCGTAGCAACGACCCACACAGTGGAAGCAGTTGAGAGGGTATTGCCATCAGTTTGGCCATCGAATAAGCCTATTATCTCGGTGCTTCATGTGAACTACCCATGGGCTTATACTTTCTCTTCCAACCGCCCGATTGGGTCCCCATTGGTGATAGCCGTCGGGAAGGATGTGACCACGAATGCAAAAGGTTGGAATATCATGTTCAGGCTCGGTTATCAATCAGGGAAAGGCTTGGGTGCTCATCTCCAATGAAGGACCAAGACAGTGGCCAGCACAAAGAAATTCACAAAACATGGTCTAGGATACTCAGAATGGGCTGCTTTCTCATCTGCTGCGCAGTCAGACCATGGCCCACTCACCTGGACACTGTATGAACATTTTGTCAGAGGGCCGATACAGTCTGGGTACAATACTACAATGGAAGAGGCACCAAGGTCAGCATACCAAGCCCTGGAAGCACAACGACCCAACAAGAAGAAGAGAGCCGAGACAGATACAGAAGCACCTGATCTTGAAGATTTGATTTTATCACTCAGCCTGTTATTTGAGGAACCGGAAGCTGGAAAAGAAGAGCCAGAATCAGAGGATCTCAGCCGCTTGTTCAGTGAAGATGACGAGCCACAGTCTCAGGCAGCAGCATTATCAGCATCAGCAGCCACCACTAAGCGACAATTGCTTGGATTTGGTGAGAAAGTTGAGATAGTCAGTTCAGCCATTCAAACAAAAGAGCTCTGGCCAGGGTTTTCCCGACCTCCTATCCATTTCATTCCATCCATCTGTGTCTATAATTTTTATTTTATTCCCTTATCTCCACCCCTCATTCTCCAATTTTCCCCCGACGCTCTTGAAGCGTTAATCTGCCCTTCACCTCTCTTCACCATCTTCCTTAATGGCTCGGTCCTGTCCTTTTTCTGAAGCCTTCTAATGTAATGTAGTTCTTTTCATAGTTCAAAAAAAACAACAAAAAATCAAAAAATCAAAAAAATAAAATAAATAAATATAAATCAAGAAAAATCAAGAAAAATGTGTGTTCCTCCATTCATCTTTCCCCTTTTTCTTCGGACGGCGATCCCCGTCTTCTCCTTTCCCCTTTTCTTCGGATGGAGATCCCCGTCTTCTCCTCTCTCCTTCTCGTCGGACGGCGATCCCCGTCCTCCTTTTCTTTCCGGACTCACCCTTCCCACTTTCTGCCTTCAGCTGTCTAGCTCGCACTTTCTCCCGACGGCGATCCCCGTCACCCTCGCACTTCCCCTTTGCTTCGGCGGCGATCCCCGTCGCCCTCTGCCTCGACGGTGATCCCCGTCACTCCCTGCTCCTTCTCTCCTGCTGACGGCAATCCCCATCACTTCTTTTTTCTCCCGGGCGGCGATCCTCGCCTTTCTCCTCATTCTGATCCAGCTGTGCTTTCGCCTGATGACCGACATGGCCGTCCTGGGTGATCTGGGTGAGGGGCCTTCAGTTCCCCTGCACCCCAATTCTGCTGCCGGCACCCTAAGCTCGGGTGGCCTACCCCCTCCTCCTGTCCCATCGGAGGACCATTGCGGCCCTGCCACACCATTTCCCTTCCTTTCCAATAAACCTCTGGACACTCCTCCAGAGCCTTTTGTAAATATCAAATCTAGTTTAGATTCAGGGGTAGGATCTAGAAAGTCCCCGTCCCAGTCTAGGAAGAAGAAGGGTAGTGGCATACCCCGCAGGTATCTCCAAGACCTAGTGCAAAGGTGTGGAGCTCTTCTAGATGTCGAAGAGTTCATCCAAGAAGTTGTAGTTCTGAACATGGAGGATTTGCGTAAAGAGGAAGGGCTAGATGATGGATTCGGAGTGTATGAGATCTTAGCCGAAGATGACCCATCAGATGAAAATGATTGCGAGATAGAAGATGCTGTCGAGATGTATGCTAGTGGTATAAGGAGATTTGATGAACCAACCTCGGCAGTAGATGAACCCACCAAAGACGTAAACATGGGAACAGGAGAGGATCCAAGGCTCTTAACCATAGCTTTCAGTCTCCCTCCTGAAGAAGAAGAGGCACTCATAGAACTGTTAAGGGAGTTCAAGGATTCCTTCGCCTGGTCCTATGACGGCATGCCCGGCATTGACCCCGAATTGGTAGAACATAGGTTAATTTTAAATCCAGGGGCAGTTGCCGTTAAGCAAAAGTTAAGGAGGTTCCTCCCCCACATTGCTTTGAAGATGAAAGAGGAAATCGATAAACTACACAAAGCCAAGTTCATCCGTGTAGTCCTCTATCCATTGTGGGTGGCGAACATAGTCCCGGTGATGAAGAAAGACGGAAGGGTGCGCATCTGCATAGACTTTCGGGACTTAACTAGGGCATGTCCAAAGGATGATTTCCCGTTACCTCACTTGGATGTCTTAATTGATAACACTGCAGGGTTCGAAACTCTATCATTTATGGATGGGTATTCAGGCTATAATCAAATTCGTCTAGCCCCGGAGGATCAAGAGAAAACCTCCTTCACCACCCCATGGGGAACTTATTGCTATGTGGTCATGCCGTTTGGATTGAAGAATGCCGACGCCACCTATCAAAGGGCAATGTTAGCTATCTTCCACGACATGATTCATATTGATGTTGAGGTATACGTGGATGATATCGTGGTGAAGTCTCGGACCAGAAGAGAACACTCCTCCATGCTTGCCAGGGTTTTTCGTCGTGCACAAGAATACCAATTGAAGATGAATCCAAAGAAGTGCGTATTTGGGGTTTCTTCAGGCAAGCTGTTAGGGTTCATAGTTAGCAAACGGGGGATTCAAATAGACCCGCACAAGTCCAAGGCAATAAATGAAATGCCTCCTCCCAAGAACATATCTGAGCTTCGAAGTTTGATTGGTCGGCTTCAGTTTATAAGGAGATTCATATCTCAGCATTCCCAAAGATGTCGTCCCTTCTATGAACTATTGAAGGGAGGAGTAAGTTTCGAATGGAACGCCAAGTGCCAAGAGGCCTTTGATGAACTCAAGAGTTATCTCATGAATCCGCCCGTGCTTCAGGCACCTATCCCTGGAAAACCCTTAATCCTATATCTATCAACTATTGAGGACTCCCTAGGAGCTGTCCTTGCTCAACATGACGAATTCGGCAAAGAAAGGGCAGTGTATTACCTATCTAGGCTCTTCAATTCTTCCAAACTCAAACTCACTACGATGGAGAAAACATGTGCAGCGCTAGTTTGGGTAGTGCAGAAATTGAAGCACTACTTCCTAGCTCATAAGGTGAGTTTGATTTCTAGAATGGACTCTATTAGGTATCTCCTGGAGAACCCATCCTCGCCGACAGATTGGCACGCTAGCAAAGTTTCCTCTCTCAATTCGATATCACCTTCATAGTTCAGAAAGCCATAAAAGGGTATGCCATTGCTGAGCACCTTGCTCACCTTCCTCTCCCTCACAGTGACACAGTTCAAGAGGAATTCCCCGATGAAAACCTGTCACTCATCTCTCACGATCCCTTCTGGTCGCTCCACTTTGATGGAGCTCTTAATTCTAGGAGACGGGGCATAGGTGCTGTTTTGCTCACCCCAGAAGGGATCACCATTCCTCTAGCCTATCAGCTCCAATTCTATGCCACCAACAATATCTTCGAGTATGAGGCTCTCCTTGCCGGTCTTAAGCTTGCCTACCTCTTAGGCGCGCGTCATCTCAAGATCATAGGAGACTCTCAACTCGTCCTTCGGCAAGTCCTTTCTACTTACCGCACTCGTGACCCTAAACTCAAGCCCTATCAAGATCTGGTCACACTCCTAGCCAAGCAATTCCGTCAACTCATCTACATTCATACTCCTCGCTCTCAAAATATCCTGGTTGATGCCCTCGCATCTCTGGCCTCCTCTCTCTCCTTCCCTCCCAGCCGCAGCGCTGAGACAATCACCGTTCAAAGGTTAGAAGCTCCCTCCACTTAGGATCCTTGGTTCATTAACCTTAGGAGCTCTCTAGTTTTGAAGACAGAGAGAAAAGAAGCGAAAGAGTTATTGCTTGTGGAGCTAGGAGAAATGATGGAAGAAGAAAGGCCGTAGTACAACGAAATTGAGCAATTTTGCAGAGATGGTACCTTCCCCAAAGAAGCTGAAGCAGAGGACAAGCGAGCCATCCATAGAGCGGCATTAAGGTATACCCTTATTGGTGAAGTGCTCTACAGACGCGCTTTAAATGGAATGCTCCTTCGATGTTTGTCGGACGATGAAGCTTGGAAGGTAGTGGAAGGATCCCATTCCAGTGAATTTGGAGGGCATGTCAATAGCCAAATGTTGGCTAAGAAAATTCTTAGGCAGGGCTACTACTGGCCAACCCTAGAAGAAGACTGTGCCACCTACGTTCGTAGGTGTGTCAAATGCCAGATCTATGCCGATAAAATCCATGCCCCTTCTTCCTCTTTGCATCCGCTATCTTCCCATTGGCCTTTCTGTAACGCCCTGGAAATTTAAAATGTTAAGAAAATAGAAATAATTTGGTTAAAATACCTTAGGGTTGTTATTAAATTGTGATAATTAAATGATAGACTTAATTAGTGGTAATGAACGTTATTCCAGTATCGTACCTCGAAGTGCGTGCCTCCACAGGGCGATACCAGAAAACGACAACGAAATAAAAATCCGAGAACATCATAATTTCCAGAAAAATGTGGAGAAATTAAATATGTAATTATCTGAATTTTTCGACGTACGGATTTCAAGGTACAGTCAACGCGACTATTTTTCGGGTGATTTTTACCTACTGTAAATAAATTCTAAAATTGAATAAAAATAATCATTACTTGTAAAACCATTATATTAGTCTATGGTTAAAATTTCAATGCAAATGGACACCATTTGGATAGGTTTTCATAGGGATCTTTGGGCCAGCTGATTTAAGGGCCAATTACGGTGGCCAATTTCTGGGATTTTCTGGGTACTTACGTGTAGAGCCTTGGAGAGGCCAGCACACCTAAGGTTGGGGTAATCATAAAGGTTAACTACGTGGGAGCTTGGGAATCCTTGCATGTGCAACGTGTTAAGGTAAAAACCAAAGGGTTTCTACCATGACACCTCATGGTTGACGTGTCTTTGTGCATGAAAAAGCTTGGGGTTATAAAACCTATACCGTAAACAACTTGCAAACCTTTCTAACGCAAGCTTCTGCTATTTTCTCTTGTTCTTGCACCCTTGTTCTTATCTTCCACTGCTCCTTGTTCCTAGAAGAGTGTGGGAGAAGCTACTGGGTCTGCTGTAGGAGGAGCTACTGGAAGTTGCAAGCTCCATCGCACTTGCAATATACTTCTACTCTTGGTTTACTACTGTAGCTGCTCTCACGTCGGTGTAAACATTACTAGAACTCCATTACCTTTGGGGAGAAGCATTTCTATTCCTGGGATAGGTTCTTTAGTTAGGAAAACGTGAAGGCTTATTCTTCAATAAGGTAGGATTCATCTCCTTTTCCCTGATCATGTTCTCCACACATGATAAATAACTCGGGTTGAGTAGTCAAGCTGATATATCTGTAATTCTATTGTGTTTCCTCTAATTTTGATGACTATTCTTACGTTAGGGAGGAAGAGATACTTGTTTTACTTCCAGATCATCTCTTCTTCTTCTTATTCTTCCACCTTTGATCCTTGTTCATGCTATAGAAGTTATAATATTTTTAGAACTGTGTGAGAACTTGTGTTTATTTGTTAGGTACTCCAAACTATGATTTAGATTTATGGAATACCTTGAGTTTTAGTATCTATCTTGTAGGAATCTTCCAATAAACCATTACTATCAAGACCACATTTCCAACACTATACTACGTCTAGTTTCTAACTAGACAAGCTTGAATTGCAAACTTCTTGTTTCACCTCGTTTGTTCGGTTTATAAACCACTATGAGAACTCCAATTAGACTCTTCCATTTGTTATAAAACATGTCTTGGTTTATAGGTTCTATAATTAGGATGTTTAGATCAGATTTACAAATCATTTCTGAAGTACTACAGCTACCTATCGACAGACAGCCCAAAGCTGTCGACAGGCGCATGTCTTCCAGAACTCCGGGATTCTGGACTGTGTGGATCTGTCGACAGATCCCCTGGTTGCTGTCGACAGATACACACAGTCCAGCAAACCTGAGTTCTGTCTGTAGCCATCTGTCGACAACCCTTTATCACCTGTCGACAGCTATTGCCCTGCCTTGGATTTCAGCACTTTTTCATGTGCAAATCTTTGCTTAAACTTCACCCTATTAGACTACCAAGTTACCCTCATATTTACTTTGATATTTACTGTCATTCTACTATAAAGATCACCCACTTTGGATACCTTACTCATTATTGAATTATCCTTGAAACCGTCAACTCCGAATGGTACTCCGTTGAGTCCATTCTCCTATATTCGACAACTAAATTTATACTACTTGATGACTTGAGAGTTCAAAGGCTTGAACACCTTGTGAGATATGATAAACTTATGATGATGACATTTATTGGGTCCTTGGACCCCACCTAACTGATATGCCTGTGCAAATAGGGCTGGTCCAGTCCTGGGAGGAGCACCCAAATTCATTATGGGTCGTACGGGAGTGATAAGGATACCGGGATGTTTGGCATTGCATCACTATTTCCTGATTATGGTCATCATACTTCCTGTATTGTGTGAACTGATATATGAACCAATTCTTGAGCTATATACTTGAGCATGACCTGAGTTTTAGTATCACTGTATCAAGCTACTATTCTGAGATCTGGTATTACCTCTTTGATGTCCATTCGATCCTTGTCTTAGAGAGATAAGGACACCAAGATGTTTGACATTGCATCACTATCTCCTGGTTATGATCTTCCTACTACCTATCCTATGTGAATATTTATATGATTTCGAACATGAGCCTTTATATGAATTTCTGAGTATGCCTATGTTTTCATACTACTGTTATACATTCACTGACATGTTATCTTGGTTATCTGACCCTGTTCTTGATACCATTCATGTTCTTACCTAAATTATCATGTGTTCCTGATCCTTTGATTTAAGGATTTGAATTCTACTGGGCTAGTTAGCTCACCCATCCTTCCCTTTTCAGGTAATCAAGATGAGGGTGAAGTATAAAATGGGCTGTGTGCAGAGTGGACACCCATGATGAGTCAACCAACCATTTACTGCTTTAGTTGCGTACTTGTAAAATGTTATGAGTAGTAGCTACTCATCCTTACTCCTCACTTAGTGTGTAATGAAAAGCTTTATGTAATAAGACTTCCGCAGACTGCGTTATAATGAATAAACGTTAATGTTATTACTTTGTGCCTATTTTCTGTCATTTCCCAATAAATAGCCTTTTATTAGGACGTGACACTTTCTTCATGTGGGCCTTTGATATCATTGGGTCTCTTGGTGATCCTAATGCTCAAGTAAAACAAAAATCCTTCATTCTCACTGCTATTGAGTACTTCACTAAGTGGGCCGTAGCTGAAGCATTTGTAAATCAAAGGTTCAACCGTGTGCAGATTTATCATGAGGAACATCATCGTGTGGTTCGGAGTGCCAAACAGCCTCGTCACTGACAATGGACCACAGTTCATATCTCAAGAGCTTCAGGATCTCTGTAAGAAATTCAACATTTCCTTGCATCATTTGTCTCCATACTATCCGCAGGGCAACGGCCAGGCCGAAGCCACAAATAAAATGCTTTTGAAAATTCTAAAGAAAACCTGTGAGGCTAATAAATTTGCTGATTGGCCAGAGAAATTGGTCGAGGCTCTGTGGGCCTATCGCACCTCCGTCCGCACGCTCACCGGGCAAACTCCGTTCTCACTTACATATGGGATGGAGGCGGTATGTCCACACGAGATTCTCATTCCTTCACTAAGGGTTCAGCTAGACAAGGAACTTAATCCCGATGAACGTCGGGAGGCGTTGCTTACGCAGCTTGAACTCTTAGACGAACGGCGTTTAGCGACAGCCAATCATGTTCTTTCATATCAAAATAGACTCTCAAGGTATTTTCAAAAGAAAGTGATTGAGCGCAAATTTCAACAAGGAGACATGGTTTTGAAGCGAATCTTTATAAAACCTAGAGGTCCGAGGTCCAAATTGTCAGCAAACTGGGAAGGGCCATACGTCGTTAAGGAAGTGTACCCCGAAAACGCGTATAGGCTTGTTAATGCCGATGGTGAGGAGCTCTCTCACCCATGGAATGGGTTGTACCTTAAAAGATTCTACCCCTAATGTTGATAACAACACCAATTTGCAAAAGAATGTTGTTGGCCATATGCCTTACTCCCCCTCATTGTGGTAAATGAACTCTATGTCCAGCCACACACACACAACACGGAGACCTAAGGCCAATTCCCCTTTGTTTATGGTGTTTTCGCTCAGCCCTCGTGTAGAGAACCTGAGGTCAATTCTCTTCTCATTCGGACAAGGTTCAAGGGCAAAGGGGAAGCTAGCATGTAGACCAGCAAGCGGTATAGATCATGTGTATGAAGTCTCAAAGAGGGACGATCAATTCAAAAGAAAAGCAAAAGGAAATGATGAAAAAGTGAAACAAAAATGATAAGAAAATAGGGGCATGTCAAAGAGTGGCAGTACAGTTCCCCGCGGGACGCCCTTGAGCCCGGTCGTACGCATGCCCCCAATTCAAAAGAACAATGACCTTAAAATCCGTGGACAACAGATGGATTGCACATGTAACATACTCATTGCAAGTCTTACAAGCCAATGACCCCGTCCCCAAGACTAAGTCTTGTCTCATTACTATCTTCTTATTCTCCCTAAAAAAACCAAAGAACCCTTGCACCTGGTCTGTGTTGGAACATTAATATTCAAGGGGCAAGAAGCCTTAGTAAGCCAAAGATAAATGCACGCCGCACATAGGTTTTATTCGCCAAACAAAGGATGGTGATGAGGCCTATGGCTAATTACTCAAAGAGCAAGAGGTGTTGTTATCAAAAATTCCAAAAAATCCAAAAAAAAATCAGAAATTTCAAAATCCAAAAATCAGAAGTTTTCAAAAATTCAAACAAAAAATCAGAAAGCCCCAAAATCCAAAAAAAAAATCAAAAATTTCTGAAATCTAAAAAAATCTAAAATAAAAAAATCAAAAAAAAATGTGTGTACATATCGCTTTCATTTTTAGCATGCATCGTTTTATTTTCGCTTATTTAATAAGGCTCAGCCCCTTGACAATTACAAAGTCAGATTCATGTTTATTTAAGCGCAAGGGGCTGAGTCAAAGAGCAGATCTAACATGTTTTGCTAAGTGTGCAGGGACAGGTAATTCTAAGGGACACGCAACGCCGTACTCAGTACTCTCTTTCTCTCTCGCGCGTGTTTGAAACTCATCTCACACTCGTGTCAATTGCAAATCAAACCATTCATTCCATAAAGATTGACATAAAGTAAAATTTTCACTAAGGGATGAACAATATATACAAAGGATAAGGGGGAGGTGGCTCACAATCTCCTCACTGCCCACCACCACTCTCCCCGGATCCCTCCTGTCAATCCGGTGGTGGCGGCATCTCGCCACCACCTCTACCACTCTGGGCACTCGCCTCGCCCCAGCGGCGCCTCTCCTCCTCCTCATTCCTCCAACGACTGGAGGAACCCGCCAAATACTGACCCACAGAGCCGCCTGTCGCTCTGCTGGCTCTCGCCCCGCTCCTACTCCTGCTGTGTGAACGGCCTATGGCCGTCACTATCTCCTGAAGGCTCCGGGATACCGCCTTCTGCGCCTGCAGGTTGGTACGTAGTCGAGTCAGCTCTGCCTGATCTACCGACGACCCCTGCACGCGTAAGGCCTCCAACTCCCTCGTCGCCTCCGCAACCTGTGCCTCAGCTGCCTCCGCCCAGATGCGCAACTGGTCTCTATCACCTCGGAGGGTCTGGATCTCCCCCCTGCAGCTGGTCTCTCTGCCCCTGTAGCTGGTCTCTCTGCCCCTGCAGCTGGTCCCTCTACCCCTGTAGCTCCACCGCGTGCTCAGTGGTGAGCCGCAAATCCCTCTTCTACAAAAGAATAATTCAGTCAATATCAATTTTTGAAATAAAGATTCATTCTGGAGTTCTGTTATACTTACCCGCTCCTCTAGGTGCCTCTGTGCCTCCTCGGCCCTCAGCACCGCTCCTGCCAGCTGAGCCTCCAGAAGCGACGGAGAGCTCCCTGCCGCTCGTGAAGAGGAAGCACCGCCTGCTCCGGTGCTCCTCACTCTCTCCAGCTCCCTCCTCTACACACAAAAGTACAGGTCAGTTTTCAAAATCAGCTATAAAATTAAGTACTGAAGTCTGAGTAGGTACTTACCAGCTCCTCGGTCTGCCTCTGTGCCGCCTCCCGATCCTGCATCACCGAGTAGAGTAAAGCTCGAAGCGATGCAACCTCACCAGCTACGTCCACCTGCAGTGCATTTTTTTTTTCAAATCATTAATTCAACTCTATATATTCAAATTCATTGAGTTGTGGCTTTAGGGTTGTTACCTGGTGTCGAGCGCTCTTGTACACCTTCCCTCCGAACTTCAAGGCATATGCCTGAAGGTATGCGTCATCAGTCGTCGCGCTCGACTTTACTGCCTTCCCCTTGCGCTCCCAGTCGCTGATCTGTTCCTTCGCCCACTCCCGCCAATCGGTCGTGTCGTGAAGCCCCCAGAAGCTCCGACCCGGCCTGCGGTACCAATCCTGGACGGGGAACTCCACTGCACTCTGCTGAAGGTCGAGTGAGCGCTGGCAAAGGAACAGGCGAAGAGGTAGCACCAGGTTGAATGCATGCACCCACACCGACCTATCGAAGTAGGGGCAGGCTTGCACCAACCAGGGTTGTCCCTCATCGCTCTCCCCCAGATATGGCTGCCAAACCACCTGTACAACAAATTTCAATCATTCATCAAGAAATAAAATCAAACATTGAACTCAGAAGGAAAGGTTAAAATACTTACATCCAGGAAAGGGTAGCTGTCAATGGCCTCCTGTAGACGCTCGAGCTAGTCCCTGAGGTTGCGCGAGTCTCAGTGAGAATCCCAATGGCGTGCAATGGGCACGAGGCTTGGCCGTGTGAGATCCCCTCTCCCCAGGGCTGGGAGGTATAGGTAAGACCAGACCTGTAAAATTTGAAGCAGATTAGGTGGCAGTTTTAAGCAAATATGCAATTTAATTCAGAGGGTTAGAGAGAAGATGTGTACCTGAAGAAAAGGGGAAGAATCTGCTCGTCGAGGTTTGCAGCTCCGAGGTGCCCAGACTATCGAACTAATGTGCTAGAAAGGCTGCTCCCCAGGCGTACCCCCCTACCTCACTCAAGTCCTCCAGGAGAGGTAGAAAGCGGCAGTGGACCGTGTTGCCCCTCGTGGCAAACAGAAGTCTACCAAGAAAAAGTACAAGGAAGCGACGCAGGTCCAGGTCCGTCTCCGCTCCCGGCTCACTCGCCAACTCCCTCCGGCTAATCCTGACCAGCCTCTGGAAGTGCTCATCCTCGGTCTCCCCTGCTCCCTTCCCCACATCTAATAGCCCCAAACTCTCCTGCAGTGCTACCATGGGGACTAAATAAGATCTATGACCTACAGGCAGATCAAGCAACCGCTCGGCCAGCTCCTAGTAGCACGGATAGGTGAACCCGCTAACCGGCCTCCCATGCACTCTGAGCCCCGTAATCCAACTCACATCCTCGAGGCTGGGATCATGTGTCCCCATGGGAATATGAAGGCAGTCGCCTCCGTATCCCACCTGCTCCGCAGAGCCTGAGTGAGAGCCGGATCCGCCCTCATTCTCCCTATCCTGAAGATCTCACCAAACCCCATCTCCTCTACCCTCTCTCTCTAGAAAGGGGGGAAGGCCAGGAAAACAGCCAAAACCAGCATCCAAGATACTCGGGTCCTCATCTCACCCTGCAGGCGCGAAAGTTTTGTTAGAAAAAAAACAATCAGTGTTCTGTGTTCGGTTCAAGTCGCGACACCCTTGGAGGTCGTTACCTTGTCGTGACAGTGCGGTGTACTGCGACCGTATCGCGTCACTTTCCTAAGCCGCGATAAGGTCGCGTCGGCCAGCATCGCCGCGACATGGTCGCGGCGCCCAGGACCGCCGCGACAATTTGTCGCAACGGGTCGGGCTGACACGTTCTCAGGACCGGACCGGCCGGAGCCTCCCTTGTCCGATCCTCTTTTCTCCCGGCTTCTCGCCCTACATCTGCCCTCTAGGGGCTCCGTCTACTATTCCTACACATTCATTCATGGATTTGGATCGAGTTTACTTACCGATCGCTTTGGCCTTCTTCTTCCTCGCCTCTTCTACGTTCATCACCGGGGCCTCCGCCTCCTCCTCCAATTCCATCTCGACGTCGGCCTCCTCCGCCTCGACTGGGGGTACCTCCGCGCGACACCTGGAGCTCCGCTGCTCTGCGTGTCGCTTCCCCCGGGACGAGCCCTCTCCCGCGTTTCCACCTCCTTCCATGGTGATTCGGTGGTTGGTTCAATTTTTGGGAAGGGATTGAAAGGGCAAGGAGCAAAGATTGCAAGAGGAAGCAAGGGGTTGCAAGAGAGGGGTAGCTCGGGAGTTTGAAAGCTTGGAAAGGGGGAAAGGAGGGCGCCCTTTGCATTTTGAATGCTCGGTCTGAGTCGTGACAGCGCGAGGGGTCGCGTCCTTGTCGCGTCAGTTTGGAGGGTCGCGATCTTATCGCGACCATCCGCCTTGACGCGTCCTTAAGGCGGTCTCAAGGGTGGTCGCGACATCAACAGAGTCCATTGCGCCAAACAGAAATTCTATTTTATTCATTCAACTCAAGTCATTACATGCACCAATTCTTTCTACAATCAAACAATTGCTAAAATCCTTTCCTAACTACCATCTGATATCTTTCCTACAATCAAATAAATCAATGCTTAAATGATTCCCGCTGCCGGCTGAATCTTCTTTAATGCTTCGAGGTAGACTTTAGTCACGTCCTCGTCTTCTTCAACCTCGGCTTGGAGAAGACCCAATGTGCATCCTTCCCAATGGACGATGGTGGTGCGCACGTCGTGCTCGTCCTGCTCGTCGCCTCTCTTCCTCTCTTGAATAGGTGGTAAGTGTGAAAGGAAGGGAACAACTATGCGAGCCCCGCCGCACTGGAGGTAGCACCGGTCTGGGTTGTAGAGTACCAGCGCTTCATTGCCCAGTAGTCGCAAGGCCAGTCCGGTGCACTGAGGAAGATGGATCATCCGATTATGCATGAAGCGTGGGCGCATTTGAAATTCAGCCACGGTCATCCTTTTGAAATAATCACACCATGCCATCAGCCCTTTCAATTAAGCGGTTTTTCACCACGCCTTAGTTCTTATACAGAGAGGCCCGCCCACGAATGCTAGCGGATGGTGGAGCATGGTCTTGCACTCTGTGGCCAAGGTGTCCATCACTCGGAACTGAACATGCATACCCATCCAAAGCTCGAGGGCAATGACCGAGCCGTAGAAGGGACCCCCGGTGGCTGCAGAAGTCAATCCAGTATATAGATATCCTAAGACTGCTTGGCCGATGCTCATACCGTCAGAACCGAAGTGATGATGCTGAGATTGGCGAAAGAGATGGCGTCGTCCATCGCCGGGAAAAGGATGACCCCGCAAATGCAGATTGCGGCCGCCTTGGCGATAGCCGTGTAATTCTCGGTCTTGCGCTTGCATTGGGAAGTGATCCATTGCGCGATAGGAAGAAGATGCACGTGCCTCCCGCTAGTCATAGAGTGCAGGTCAGTCCTCCTCGTGGTAATCACCACGAGGATGCTCCGTGAGTTGATAGGCTCCATGGTGTAGGAAATCACCAACTCCTCGCCCCTTTGATACCGTGGGAGGCCGAGCATTATCTCCAGCTCCTCCAGTAGGATTGTGGCCTCGAATGTGAGGAAGACAAATGTATGAGTCTGGGTGTGCCACAGTTCCGCAAGTGCGGTGATACTATCCCACATGTGCACGATCTTGTCATAATTCTTGGCGAGGACGAATACAGTGGATAGCCCCCACTGTTTCAAATGACTAATAGATGAAGGCGGGAGGAGATCAAGCATCGGAGTTAGCCATGGCACCTGGGAGAATCGCCTTTGGCCGGGTACGATCTTAGGGGAGAACAGGGAGTCTAAGAGCGGAGAAGAAGAAAAGAGAAGAGAACAGGGGAAAATAGAGCAAAGGTTAGAAATTCAGAAGAAAAAAAACACTTACTTGGAGCTCCGGGCGCATGCATATGTGCCCCGGAATGGAGGAGAGCTGCCGAAGATCCGCATGTGACTCACGGGCCGCCTTGGGTCCGGCATATGGCGGTATATCCTCTTGGAAATCTGAAAAGCTTCTCTTCATGGCTGCAGGAGAGAGAAAGTTGAAGAACAGGTGGAGCAGAGGTTTTAGCTGCGGGATTAGCCCCCCAAACCCTCTTTTTATAGAGCTTAGGTAGATGCAAACCTAGTCTAATCCCGTCTCTAGGTCTTAGGATAAGATTAGGAGAGGTTTAGGAGTCCTAGTAGTAGTCTAGAAGTCCTAGGATAAGGATAAACCCCGGTTTCCTGCATTTTCTGAGTTCGGTCGGAGTCGCGACGCCGCGATATGACGCGACCAGGTCGCGACATGGCGGGGTGCCGCAACCATGTCGCAGTCACCTAGGCCGCCGCCTATCTATCTGTTGTGTTATTTCCATGTCTGCACATAGTATGTTTGTCTGTTTGATTGTGTTTATGTATATATTGTCATTTTGTGCTTATTATGTCCGTTTATTGTCAAAATAAAAAAAATCAGAAAAAAAAAACGAAACCTAAGAAAATGGCGAGTTCTGCGCTCCACAGGTAAGTCAGGTAAGTATTTCTACCCTTACCCCCACATTACTATATGGTATTCTACTTATTATATTGCTTCAAGGACCGGCTGGTTCTCAATGTGTTCTGGGATTTGAGTTCCCCTTTACCAAAAATAGTGATAATTTAGGTGCACATTATTAATCGTTGGATAGGCCGTTGAGTTGTCTAAATTCGGGAACGATGGGTTCAGACCTGCACTGCGGTTGTGGGTAGTCTCTTGACCCGTTCTTATTCGTCTTAGCAATATTATCCTTGATATATTTTCTATTTTCTCCTTTTCTTTGCATTCGTTTTAATGATTTCCTTATTTTAGCCCAGCATGCATCATGTAGGACTTTGAGCCTTTTGACTTTTTCATGACTATTGATGAGCCCTTGTTGAGTGCCCAGTTGTCCTTCAAATTCCAAACAAGAAATCCAATTCCGCTCTGAATCAAAGGTTTGCCTCTGAGTGAGTTGTTCCCGTCAGTTTGACAAGAATTTCTCTGTCTGGATTCTCTATTAAATTTTCATCCTATTCCTTTGATCTGTCTTGGTTGCGAACCGCTCCCAGGACAGAGTCATGAGTTACCTGCCTGGCACGCACATGTCCCTCTAAAACGAAACCTGCAGGCCAATCGGCTAGGGTACCTCTCAATTGAGGGGTTGATCGTCCTCTTCTTTTCTCCTTCTCGTCCAAACTTGTGCTTTTCTTTCCATTCTGCTCGAGCAGCTAACTCGGGGCTTTCACGAAGATTCTAATTGCTTGTTAGTCAGATAGGGTGTCTCTTTACCTTGGCTCCCACTTTTCAGTCCACTCCACATCACTTCTGTTCCGCCGTCACTTCGTGACACCTCCACTCCACTTCCGCTTCATTTCCTTGCAAACTAGAAGCCAAGGAGGGGCAATGTAGACACCCGGATCCAGCTAATGGGTTGAACCACATTTATTGTCACCTTAGTGGGCCCCTAATTGGTCACTCACCTTGAGCCCATCATTAGCCTTGTTTTGAGCCCATTAACAATTTAAATTGCCTTGAAATCCCGCCCATTATCAATTTGAGAGAGTCCTTAAGCATCAATAACTCTTATCCTTTCATGTGGTTGGTTGATAATTCACCATTATTCGATTTCATAGTCGCGACGCATCGTAGCGCCGCATCTCGGTGTCACGTCGATGCAGGCCGCCGTAACAGCCCATGCATTATCCAAGTGGGCACACTGTCACATCACCTCGCCCCGTCGCGTCTCCATGTCGCGGCCCTACGATATGCCGCGACAACAGCTGCGCATGCAGGCCTCCGCAACCACCTCCTATTTATCCTCCCATGAGTGTATCTTTATCCCTAAGGAATATCTCAACCCCTTGGGCGAGATTTGGGCCCTAGGGACTCTCTTGAGGACCCCAAGGACTCTCCCATGCGATTTTGGCTGATATTTATCACTCATTTTAATTATTATGGGATTTTCTCTCTCAAGGGTCTATATAACCAAGGCCTTCTCCTCATGGACGGCGAGAGCCCCATTTTTTACCCCGAAGGGCTGCCAAAATGTCCTTTGACCTGCACTTAGACCCATAGCCCTCCCATTTTCCACTTTTCCCACACATCCCACTCCGCAAAAAGCTACTCATTCCTTCATCAACGGAGGGTGGAACGTGTGAATGGCGACTCCAACACTTCCCTGAAGCCTTTGCACAGCATTTGGGACGATCATCAAGCCAGGGAGTCGCCCTTATGGGGCTCATCCTCTTCCCCTTTCCTTTTTTCTTCATTTCTTCATGCATTTCATTTATTTTCTAGATAGGTTGCATCCATTTTTCACCCACGATTTCCACACACCCAAGGGGTTAAAAAACCACCCCCAGGTTCGTTCCCTTCATGTTAGTTCGTTTCCCTTCATTTTTAGAATAAATACTACACTTATCATGTTCTAATAGGGCTTTTTCTTGTTTCTTCTTTATTTTGGCAGGCATCCCAAGCTTTTCCACGAGGAGCTCTTGTTCTCCAGCCGGCTGGAGGACGGGAAGAAGGTCCCATCCATCATCTCCCGCACAGAAGAGAACCTGACAGTGGGGAGGGACGCGACAAAGAGACGCGGCTGGCAATGGCAACGCGTTATCAGTGTCGTCGTGACAGGTAACCCTGCCGCGACACCAGGTCCACTTCTGTTCTCTTTCCTTTTCCTAGCGTAGTTAGCCCACATCATTTCTTTCATTAGGCAACTATCTAGGTGGCGATCACATTCCTCTTTTCCATGCTATTAGATTTGATACATGCTTGTGTATTAGGAGGGGGCACAATCCCCGTGATTATCCATGAATGCTAGCAGATGGTGGAGCATGGTCTTGCACTCCGTGGCCAAGGTGTCCATCGCTCGGAACTGAACATACATACCCATCCAAAGATCGAGGGCAATGACCGAGCCATAGAAGGGACCCCCGGTGGCTGCAGAAGTCAATCCAGCATATAGATATCCTAAGACCACTTGGCCGATGCTCATACCTTCAGAAACCGAAGCGATGATGCTGAGATTGGCGAAAGAGATGGCGTCGTCCATCGCCGGGAAAAGGATGGCCCCGCAAATGCAGATTGCGGCCGCCTTGGCGATAGCCGTGTAATTCTCGGTCTTGCGCTTGCATTGGGAAGTGATCCATTGCGCGATAGGAAGAAGATGCATGTGCCTCCCGCTGGTCATAGAGTGCAGGTCAGTCTTCCTCGTGGTAATCTCTGCGAGAATGCTCCATGAGTTGATAGGCTCTACGGTGTAGGAAATCGCCAACTCCTTCCCCCTTTGATACCGTGGGAGGCCGAGCATTATCTCCAACTCCTCCAGTAGGATTGTGGCCTCGAATGTGAGGAAGACAAACGTATGAGTCTGGGTGTGCCACAGTTCCGCAAGTGCGGTGATACTATCCCACATGTGCACGATCTTGTCATAATTCTTGGCGAGGACGAATACAGTGGATAGCCCCCACTCTTTCAAATGACTAATAGATGAAGGCGGGAGGAGCTCAAGCATCGGAATTAGCCATGGCACCCGGGAGAATCGCCTTTGGCCGGGTAAGATCTTAGGGGAGAACAGGGAGTCTAAGAGCGAAGAAGAAGAAAAGAGAAGAGAACAGGGGAAAACAGAGCAAAGGTCAGAAATTCAGAAGAAGAAAAAAAAGCACTTACTTGGAGCTCCGGGTGCATGCATATGTGCCCCAAGATGGAGGAGAGCCGTCGAAGATCCGCGTGTGACTCACGGGCCGCCTTGGGTCCAGTATATGGCGGTAATCCTCTTGGAAATCTGAAAAGCTTCTCTTCATGGTTGTAGGAGAGAGAAAGCTGAAGAACAGGTGGAGCAGGGGTTTTAGCTGTGGGATTAGCCCCCCAAACCCTCTTTTTATAGAGCTTAGGTAGATGCAAACCTAGTCAAATCCCGTCTCTAGGTCTTAGGATAAGATTAGGAGAGGTTTAGGAGTCCCAGTACTAGTCTAGAAGTCCTAGGATAAGGATAAACCCCAGTTTCCTGCATTTTCTGAGTTCGGTCGGAGTCGCGACGCTGCGATATGACGCGACCAGGTCGCAACATGGCGGGGTGCCGCGACCATGTCGCAGTCACCTAGGCCGCCGCCTATCTATCTATTGTGTTATTTCCATGTCTGTGCATAGTATGTTTGCTTGTTTGATTGTGTTTATGTATATATTGTCATTTTGTACTTATTATGTCCGTTTATTGTCAAAATCAAAAAAAATCAGAAAAAAAAAAAAGCAAAACCTAAGAAAATGGTGAGTTCTGCGCTCCACAGGTAAGTCAGGTAAGTATTTCTACCCTTACCCCCACATTACTATATGGTATTCTACTTATTATATTGCTTCAAGGACCGGCTGGTTCTCAATGTGTTCTGGGATTTGAGTTCCCCTTTACCAAAAACAGTGATAATTTAGGTGCACATTGTTAATCGTTGGATAGGCCGTTGAGTTGTCTAAATTCGGGAACGATGGGTTCAGGCCTGCACTGCGGTTGTGGGTAGTCTCTTGACCCGTTCTTATTCGGCTTAGCAATATTATCCTTGATATATTTTCTATTTTCTCCTTTTCTTTGCATTCATTTTAATGATTTTCTTATTTTAGCCTAGCATGCATCATGTAGGACTTTGAGCCTTTTTGACTCATTCATGACTATTGATGAGCCCTTGTTGAGTGCCCAGTTGTCCTTCAAATTCCAAACAAGAAATCCAATTCCGCTCCGAATCAGAAGGTTTGCCTCCGAGTGAGTTATTCCCGTCAGTTTGACTAGAATTTCCCTGTCTGGATTCTCTATTAAATTTTCATCCTATTCCTTTGATATGTTTTGGTTGCGAACCGCTCCCAGAACAGTGTCATGAGTTACCTGCCTAGCACGCACATGTCCCTCCAAAACGAAACCTGCAGGCCAATCGGCTAGGGTACCTCTCAATCGAGGGGTTGATCATCCTCTTCTTTTCTCCTTCTCGTCCGGACTTGTGATTTTCTTTGCATTCTACTCGAGCAGCTAACTCGGGGCTTTCATGAAGCTTATAATTGCTTGTTAGTCAGATCGGGTGTCTCTTTATCTTGGCTCCCACTTTTCAGTCCACTCCACATCACTTCCGTTCCGCCGTCACTTCGTGACACCTCCACTCCACTTCCGCTTCATTTCCTTGCAAAGTGGAAGCCAAGGAGGGGCAATATGTAGACACCCGGATCCAACTAATGGGTTGAACCACATTTCTTGTCATCTTAGTGGGCCCCTAATTGGTCACTCACCTTGAGCCCATCATTAGCCTTGTTTTGAGCCCATTAACAATTTAAATTGCCTTGAAATCCCGCCCATTATCAATTTGAGAGAGTCCTTAAGCATCAATAACTCTTATCCTTTCATGTGGTTGGTTGATAATTCACCATTATTCGATTTCATAGTCGCGACGCATCGTAGCACCGCATCTCGGTGTCGCGTCGATGCAGGCCGCCACGACAGCCCATGCACGTAGGCACACTGTCGCGTCGCCCCGCCCCGTCGCGTCTCCATGTCGTGGCCCAACGATACGCCGTGACAACAGCTGCGCATGCATGCCTCCGCAACCACCTCCTATTTATCCTCCCATAGGTGTATCTTTATCCCTAAGGAATATCTCAACCCCTTGGGCGAGATTTGGGCCCTAGGGACTCTCTGGAGAACCCCAAGGACTCTCCCATGCGATTTTGGCTGATATTTATCACTCATTTTAATTATTATGGGATTTTCTCTCTCAATGGTCTATATAACCAAGGCCTTCTCCTCATGGACGGTGAGAGCCCCATCTTTTACCCCGAAGGGCTGCCAAAATCTCCTTTGACCTACACTTAGACCCGTAGCCCTCCCATTTTCCACTTTTCCCACACATCCCACTCCACAAAAAGCTACTCATTCCTTCATCAACGGAGGGTGGAACGTGTGAATGGCGACTCCAACACTTCCCTGAAGCCTTTGCACAACATTTGGGACGATCATCAAGCCAGGGAGTCTCCCCTATGGGGCTCATCCTCTTCCCCTTTCCTTTTTTCTTCATTTCTTCATGCATTTCATTTATTTTCTAGATAGGTTGCATCCATTTTTCACCCACGATTTCCACACACCCAAGGGGTTAAAAAACCATCCCCAGGTTTGTTCCCTTCATGTTAGTTCGTTTCCATTCATTTTTAGAATAAATACTACACTTATCATGTTCTAATAGGGCTTTTTCTGGTTTCTTCTTTGTTTTGGCAGGCATCCCAAGCTTTTCCACGAGGAGCTCTTGTTCTCCAGCCGGCTGGAGGACGGGGAGAAGGTCCCATCCATCATCTCCCGCACAGAAGAGAACGCGACAGTGGGGAGGGATGCGACAAAGATACGCGGCTGGCAATGGCGACGCGTTATCAGTGTCGTCGCGACAGGTAACCCTGCCGCGACACCAGGTCCACTTCTGTTCTCTTTCCTTTTCCTAGCGTAGTTAGCCCACATCATTTCTTTCATTAGGCAACTATCTAGGTGGCAATCACATTCCTCTTTTCCATGCTATTAGATTTGATACATGCTTGTGTATTAGGGGGGGGGGGCACAATCCCCGTGATTACATTCTCTTCATCGTCTAACTCTTCTTCTAGCTCTAATAACATAACTTCAACTTTCTCCTTCCTTTCCAACTTCTTCAACACCTCTTCCTTGATATGGAGAAAGATGGGGTCCCGAACAGCAGGGGTATTGCGGCATGCAATTTGAATGCTGTCAAAGTCCCCAGGATAGCACATATTGACAGTTGAAGCGATGGTAGCAAGAGCGTCGGCTAGAAGATTTTGATGACGAGGTACATGGACAAATATTAGCTTGGAGAATAGCTTGGCATAAGCTGAGGCGAGTTCTTGGTAAGGCTTGAGCTTTTGCTCGCGAGTGAGGTATTTGGTGAGCACTTGGCGCAAGACTAGCTAACTATCACCTACAATTCGCAGATGGGTGACACCATAGAAACAAGTGAGCTCCAAACCATCCAATAAAGCTTCCTATTCGGCAATGTTTTTGGTGGCAGGAAACTCTAATTTGTAGGCTTGGGGGATGGTGACACCCTCAGGTGATAGTAGAGCAATCCCGATACCCTTTCCTTGGGAGTTCAGAGCCCCATCAAAATACAATGTCCACATAGGATTAGATTGGCTAAGGGACATTAATTCTTCATCCGGAAACTTTGAACGGGCTGGATCGAATTGAGGAATAGGGTGGTGAGCGAGATGCTCTGCTATGGCGTAGCCTTTGATGGATTTCTGCTAAAAGTAGGTGATTTCAAACTAAGAAAGGAAGCTTTGCCAACGCGCTAGCCTATCAGTAAGGACAGATTTTTCAAGGAGGAACTTGATAAGATTCATGAGGGCTATAAGATGGACTTCATGAGCAAGAAAGTAGTGCTTCAGTTTTTGCACTACCTATACGAGCGCGGCACATGTCTTTTCCATTATCGTGTACCACTGCTCGCAGGGGTTGAGAAGTTTAGATAGGTAGTATGCTGCCCTCTCCTTGCCTTCTTCATCCACTTGCGTAAGGATAGCTCCTACTGAGTCTTCCAGGACTGATATATAGAGAATAAGAGGTTTTCCTGGAGTCGGCAGCCTTAGGACAGGGGGATTATCCAAATAATCCTTGAGTCTGTCAAAAGCCACCTGACACTTCTCGTTCCATTTGAATTCAACTCCCGACTTGGTGAGGTCGTAGAAGGGTCTACACCTCTGCGAATGTTGGGAGACGAACCGACGAATAAACTGCAACCTCCCGATGAGTCCTCGAATTTCCTTCAAATTCTTGGGAGGGGGCATTTCTCTTATTGCCTTCGCCTTGTTGGGATCAATTTCTATACCCCTCTTGCTCACGATGAAGCTTAGAAGCCTAACCTATTAAACACCAAATACACACTTCTTGGGGTTCATTTTTAATTGATATTCTCTTGACCTCTGCAAGACCTTAGTTAGAACCCCAGGATGCTCAGCCATAGTCATGGATTTCACTACCAGGTCATCCACATACACCTCAATGAAAATGTGGATCATGTCATGAAAGATAGCCATCATAACCCTTTGGTAAGTAGCTCCAGCATTCTTAAGCCCAAACGGCATGACCACATAACAATAAGTTCCTCATGGTGTAGTGAACGAGGTCTTTTCCTGGTCTTCCTCAGCCAGCTTAATTTGATTGTACCCTGAGAAGCCATCCATGAAGGAGAGGGTTTCATACCCGGCCGTGTTATCTATGAGCACATCCAGGTGAGGCAAGGGGAAATCATCCTTAGGACACACGCGGTTGAGATCCCAGAAATCAATACAGATTCTAATTCTTCCATCTTTCTTCATGACCAGGATGATGTTTGCCACCCAATTCGGATAAAGTATGACTCTAATGAACCTGGCTTTGTGGAGCTTATCGACTTCATCCTTCATTTTTAAAGCCGTTCGGGGTGGAAACGCCTCAACCGCTGCTTAATGGAAATGGACCCCGGCTTAAGGGTAAGACAGTGTTCAACGAGCGCGATGTCCAAGCCTAGCATATCCACGTAACTCCATGCGAACATGTCCTTGTATTCCTTGAGAACCTCAATGATTGCCTCCTCTTCAGCTGGTGATAAATTACTACTTATGAGGACGGTCCGAGGGTCTTCCTCTGTTCCCAAGTTGATTTCCTTGGTGATTTCCTCTACTGCAGCTGACGGTTCATCAAACCTCTTCAATCCACTTGCGAACACGTCAGCCTAGTCCTCGAATTCTTCATCACCTTCCTCAATTGGGTCGTCGTCATCCATGATCTCATAGACGCCGAACCCATCATCGATTAAGCATACTGACTGCTCATATTCTATTTCCGGCAACTGCAAAGGCTCTTCTACAAATTCTGGAATTGCTAAGCATGCCTTGCATTTACGGGCTAGATCAGCGAGGAAATGGTGTGGAACCCTCTTACCCTTGGACTTCTTCTCAGATACTACCCCTAGTTTGCTGCTACCTTGACCTAGACTCGAACTACGTCTACTGGACTCTACAACAAAAGGAGGAGTAGGAAAAGCAGTAAATGAATACCGTGTGGGGGAAGGAGAAAAAGCAGTAAAAGCACTTCCCTGCATGGGGGAAGGAGGAGTATTTTCAGTAGAAGGATTTCCCTGCGTGGGGGAAGACGGAGAAGTATTTACAGCAAGAGAATCCCACGTGGGGGAAGTAGTAGAGGAAGTTTATTTTCAGTAGAAGGATTTCCCTACGTGGGGGAAGACGGAGAAGTATTTACAGCAGAGAATCCTACGGGGGAAGACGGAGAATTATTGAAAGCAGTAAAAGGATTCCCCTGCGTGGGGGAAGATGGAGAATTATTGAAACCAGTAAAAGGATTCCCTTGTGTGGGGGAAGCAGAAAAAGCAGTAAAAGCACTTCCCTGCATGGGGGGAGGAGAATTATTGAAAGCAGTAAAGCCCCCCTGCGTGGAGGGGGAGTTATTGAAAGCAGTAAAGCCCCCCTGCGTGGAGGGGGAAGGAGGTCCCTGCGTGGAGGGAAACAGGAGGCCGGTCATGGGACCGGGGAGGAGTGGCCCGTCGGTCGGGGCACACTCGAAGGTGAGGAAGGAGGTCTCCTCGATGATGATGATGGAGTTAGCCATTGCGAAGCTGACACCCTTGGCTCCCCCTCAGTACTTAGCGTGCACGGAGAGAGCGGACAAGGCGAGATTGCCAACTCAAGCAAGTAGGAAACGAGTGCGGGTTCGAAGGAAGAAGGGTCCGAGCAGGGAAATCGGAGAGTGAAAGTCTGCTCGGGAGAATGGGCTGCAATGGCCAAATGGGGCGTCGACGCCCGAGGAATGCTTAGGGAAAGGAAGGAGGGTCACGCGGTGTCCTGCAAGAGAGGAAGCACGATGCTTGGAGAAGAGAGGAGGAGGGTGGGCGCGTTGCTTGGAAGAAGAGGGAAGTTGAACGGTTTGCCCGGAGGAGGGGGAGGAGCAGGCGCGTTGCCTGGGGATGAGGCGGGGATGAGCGCATTGCTCGGAGGGGAGAAGGAAATGGGCGTGTTGTTTAGAGAAGGAAGGGGAGTAGGCGTGTTGCCTAGGGAGGAAATTGGAATGGACGTGATGCCCGGAGAGGAAATTAAGACAGGTGTGGTGCCCTGGGACAAAATTAAAGTGGGCGCATTGCACGGGAATGAAACTAAAGTGGGCGCGGTGCCCGGAGATGAAGTTAAAGTGGGCGCGATGCCCAGAGAGGAGACTAAAGCGGGCGGGATGCCTGGGGACGAAATTAAAGCGGGCGCATTGCCCGGGGACGAAATTAAAGCGGGAGCATTGCCCGGGGATGAAATTAAAGTGGGTGCGTTGCCCGGAAGATGAATTTAAAGCAGGCGCGATGCCTGGAGGGGAGACTAAAGCGGGCACGATGCCTGGAGACAAAATTAAAGCTGGCGCGTTGCTCGGGGATGAAATTAAAGTGGGCGTGTTGCCTGGAGGTGATTTTAAAGCGGGCGCGATGCCCGGAGATGAATTTAAAACAGGCACGATGCCTGGAGCTGAGATTAATGTGGGCGTGACGCTCGGAGGTGAAGGGGAAGTGGGTGTAGTGCCCGGAGAGTCAGGGCCCGCCCTGAGCCTTGTTGTTGTGGTGGCTTCCTTGACCTGCTCTGCTTCGGCTGTCTGCTGTTTAGTTTCTGCGGGTGCAAAGAGTTGGTCCAGGGACGCAGCGACATCACTCATGTCGAACCATTTACTCCATTCTGGCTATGACTCAACCCTCTTGAGGTGCTTGGATGGCCTGTGACTGTCTGTGGCTTGATATGTGGTCAGGGGGGAATGACGGGTAGGTTCATCAGTAATGGTGGATGTTTGTTTGCCCCCTAGTTGTAGCGGCCCCCTCTTGAAATGTTCATACAGTGACCATGTGAGGGGTTGCCTCGGTTGCTACTTTCCTTTGTCTGGCCTGTAACCCAGCCCTGCCTTGGGTCTCATCTTGCAGTCTTTAATTACTTTTGTTCTCCCCTGCAACTATGCCCCCAGCCCTTTGCCTGGCTGATACCCCATCTGCATCATGATGTGCCAACCCTTCTTCGTGATGATCTTGCTTCTTCCAGTAGCATTGACGGATGAGCTAATCGGGCCAGGATACATGCTTGGTGCACCCAATGCGGACATTAGTGGTTGATTGCTGGGCCAAATGGAAGGGACTGAATTATCAGTCATGGCATCCACTTCCATAATTGCAGGCTTACTGGCCACCTTGACAACCCGCTCCTTGTAAGGAAATTTGAGGCATTGATGGACAGTGGAGATAACAGGGCCAAGGGCTTGAATAAATGGCCTACCCATAATCATATGGAAACTTGGGTCCATGTCTAGAATGTGAAAATCCATTTCAGTAACCGATGGACCCAGTCCTATCTTCAATGTGATGACCCCCTTGGGCGGCCTACTGGTGTTATCGTAAGCTGTGACGGTGATGGCAGAGGGTTGGATTGACTAAATTGCTACTCCACAGAACTCTAATGTGTCGAAAGACACAACATTAATTCATGCTCCGGAGTCCACCAAACATAGAGACACGCGGATCCCACTAAAATCGACTGTGAGGCATAGGGCATACCGCTGAGACTCCGCGAGTGCCAACTCATCTTCATGAAATGTAATGGTCGAATGTAAACTTGTGGGGGTCAAAACTGCACCAATCTGATTTATTGGCAAGTCCTCGTTGACCATGACTTTCTGCAGATACTGCATGAGAGCCTCCTGGTGCACTATTGATCTCTTGATCAATTCTAAGATGGATATCCTGGTCGGAGTCTTATCCAGGTGTTTTAGCAAATCATACTGAGTTCCCAGGATAGACTCCTCTTGCTGGGTTTCCTCCTCCTGAGGCACCGATGCTTGTTCCTGCTGCTGGGGGAAGACTCTTTTGAACATACGCCCACTCTGAAGCACCATTGTTGCTTCTGAGCTTTCTTCTGATGCTGACACCGCGGCCAGCAAAATGGAGGGGGATTGTGAGGTGGAGGGTTGGTTGGTGAATATTTGGTGCGGCAATTGGATACCTGCCGCACTCAGGGGTGTAGCGATGGTACGAAGAAAGGGGGCTTGGTGATTGGGGGCGATGAGGGGTACAGTTGATGGTGTGCGGAGGAAAGGCGGGTTAGATGGTGGTGGCTGTGGGGCAGTGGTGGCAGGAGATAGGCGGTTCGGTTGTGGTGGTATGGTGGAGGGGTAGCGTAAGAAGGGTGATTTGGGGGATAGTGGACGGTGGTGTTGGGTGGATTGGCAGATGAGTGATGGGTTAGGCGGTTGGCTAGATGGTGTGAGGCGTTGGGTGGGGATGCGTAGAAAGGAAGGTAGTGGGTTATCAGGAGTAGGTATACGGATAAAAGGGGGTAAGGTGAAGGAGGATTGGGAGGTGGATGCTTCCGTAGGCCGGCCGGGCGTTCTTTCAATGCTAGGAGATGCAATAAAGGCATTCACTTGCTGGTTTGGGGGCTGGTGCTCCGGGAGGGGGTTTTGGACAATGCCCATGTTGGGCTGCTGCTGGGGTGCCTGGAGTTGCTGCTGCTACTGCTGTTGCTGTTGCGGTTGCCGCTGCTGCTGCTGTTGCTGTTGTTGTTGCCTGGGTGGCCTCCTTTCCTTCATCTCAGCAATATATTTTCTCATCTCTGCCCAATCTATGCCTCCATTGTCATTCAAATTGTAGATGTAGTCTATAAAATGAAAGCATGCCTCCAGGGTGTGGCCTGGTCCCTGATGGAACTCACAGTACGGGGAGGTATCAACGTTGGGAGGCCATTGTAGCCTTTCCCTGGGCAAGGTGAGTGCGCCGGCAGCCATGAGGGCATTAAAGATGTTCGGGAGGGTCTCCGGCAATGGGGGATAGTGGGTTCTTCTCGGACCAGGAGGTCGTCTGGGTTGTTGAGGCTCATAGGTGCCTGGAGGAGGGACCTGGTTGTACTGAGGAGGTGCAGGAGTAGGCTGTTGTTGGTATTGGGGATGGGCAGGTTGCTGGTATTGGGGCTGCTGAGGTTGGCGATATTGTGGTTGCTGGGGTTGTTGGTAGTACTGGTTGGCGGGAGATTGCTGGTACTGGGGCTGCTGAGGCTGTCGATAGTGTGGGGACTGTTGGGGTTGCTGAGGTGGTTGTGGTTGTTGAGGCTGTTGGGGTGCCCTAAACATAGGAGGGTTGTTTGGCCTAGGGGCTGGCTATTGGGGTTGTTGGGTCCTGGTATTGGTATTGGGGTGGAAGGTGGAAGGACTAGGGTTGCCCATTGCACTCACCTGCTCATTGTGTATGACCACTTCGGTCCTAAGACCACCAATAGGGGGAGCACTAGTACCCCTTTTGAATGTCGGGCCTTAGGCTCAAACATGGCCATGATCAGAGAGTCCTTCAACTGGGTCTGAATATATCGGGCTCTCTCATATAGTTCTTCCATCGGGGTCAGCTTGTTCATGGCCGGAATATGCCTGAATTGCGGCGTGGCATTTGCCGTGATCATCTTTACTTGTTCCAACTCGGACAAGGGATCTCTTAACCTCTCGGCTAGGGCCCTCCATCTGTCAGTGTAATGCACGAAGTCTTCATCAGCCTTCATTCTTTCGGCCATCAGATCGATGATAGACAGTGCAAGACCAACCCTATCCCTGTACCTCTGTAAGAATTTTCTTCGCACAACTTCAAAATCCTCGGCATCTGCGGGTTCCAGGGAATAGAACCACTCGAGGGTGGGCCCATCCAGAGACGGCGAAAGAGGAAGGCAAGGGTACGGTTGTCGTTTTGCTAGAAAGATGACTCGTACATGAACTCTTTGATGTGCATGAATGGATTACCGGTGCGGTTGTAGCGACAGTAGACCAGAAGCTCAGAAGGAGGGAGATGGAAGACCGGCATAGAAGGGAGTGCCAGTTCAAAGGAATCATTGGGCGCGGACACCCTTTTCAAATCCTGCTCTAGCCGACTCACCTTTGCCAGGAGGGCTTGGGTGAGTTGGTTGGAAGATGGTTGGTGAGGTGCCCCAAAAGGAGGGTGGTGGGGAACATTCACCTGGGCAGAATAAATGGGGGGAGGAGCGCCAGCGGGCGCAAGAATATGGGCTGAGACCCGAGGAGGATAGGTAGGCCTTGCCGCGTTGGGGCTCGGCCAGACATAAGAGGGCCTCCCAACATGGTTGTGGAGGCGAGAATGGATAATAGAGTGAGCCCGCAAGGGGGTAGGAGAGGCTCGGACCATCAGATCGCGAGCAGATTGAATATGAATTCCCATGTTTGGGTGAGCGGTTTGAACAGGGTCGGGGACAGATTTCCCCTTGAGAGCAGGCTGAACCTCCTGAAGCTGAGGAGCTTGGAGGCTTTGGAGAATGTCCACAAGCTGGGATAGATCAATAAAGGTGGAGGTATGAGCAACGTCACGCCCTGGTGAGAGGTGAGGGAGTTGAGTATCCATTGCATTAACATGCAAGGTGGGATCAATGTGGGGTTGGTTATGGAGTTGGGGAAGTTGTTGATTAGCATCATACTCCTCATTATATACGTCATCATAACCCATGTCTTCATAATCGGCCATTAGGAGGGATCGGCCTGAACGAAGCTGCATAAAAGAGCTTGAAACACACAATATGACTAAACAAGCAACTAGCAGACAACTACTCAAACAAGTTTGAGAGAAGGAGTTAGTGGCTTTTAAATCACACGGTTAAGGATGATTACGTCCACTTAAATGTTCAATATGATTTAATGTGGATTTCAGCTGTAGTGTGTCTCTCCAAGTGGGTATGGGCCCAAATAGGTAAGATGGCAACTCCATGCTCGCTAAGCAACTCCCTCTCACGCAATGGGTTATCTAACATGGGTCTCCGGGATGGTACAACCGGCTCGGTCCACCGTGAGGGAATCCACGGGGTATGGAGACTTATGGAGGTCCCAATGAGGATTCTCTAGCCCAATGAGATGGAATGCCCAAAGGGGAGATAGCCCTCACCGAGAGAGGTGTGTGGATCCTAGGAAATGAGGGAAGGAGGTCCCCCGGCCGAAAATATGCCCTGCAAATGCATAATGCGAAGATAGCAGAAAAACCGAGATCTCTATGACAGCCAAAATTACATCCAGTACAGTGGACGCGCTTCAGTAAATAGCGTTCGTTCAGTCGGTTGCGAATTTGACAGCTCACAGAAGCTGTAAGAGCCGAGACAACTCCCTCTGGACTCTATCACAAATCGCGTCGGTTATACCCACTGCACAAAGCAAACTCAAATCATGTCCTCCGTACTGGACACGAATCAAACGAGCCACCAAGGACAGAAATCAAAGCAGTAATCCATGGAGCCTAATATCAAATAATTAAATAAAATGAAGTAAGGACCGAATGGAGATGCTTTCTTCGGGTAAGTGCAAGTAAATGGGGAGGGGAGCAGGATGATGATTTTTGACCCCCCCCCCCCCCACCCCCTTTTTTTTAAAAAAATAAATTCTTATGAAGAAAGTGCAGGGAAAAATAACACAACCTACTAATTGGTAATGGCGATGGGAAACTTCCAAAGCACCACGTAGGGTGCGAAAAGGGAGGGGTGTACCACGTGGGGTACGAAGGAGGGGCACGTGTGGGTGCCAAAGGAGGGGCACACGTGGGTGCCGAAAGAGGTAACCGAGCTAAAAGAAGAAGAGTCCCACCGTGATCGCCAACTTGTAGACGCGTTTTTCTTTTCCGAAAACACCGTCCCACAAAGAAAGTGTGGTTTTTTTAAAAAGAAGGAAAGAGAGGGCGATTTTGATTATGGGATGGGGGGATGGCGAGACATGGTGGAAAAGCACAAAAAAGATGGAAAGGAAAGAGGAAAAGTGTGTGTGTGCACAATGGAGTGTGATGTGATCGCTAGGCACACGAGGGTGCCGAATGAAACGGGAGAGAGGAAGAGTGCGTACTTACCTTCACCTGAGAAGAGCGGGAGTTGATGCGTGGGTCCTACCTCCTCCTTCCACCAGCCGGCTGGCGAAGGAGATTTAGCTCCAACGGTTACCTTGCAAAAAAAAAAGCAAACAACAGGAAACAAGTGAAAAGTGAATTAGATTGTGAAGTGTAGTACGAAATTAGGTAGAGTAAGGCGAAAAGACATTAAAAGGGGGGTATTAACACACCACGTGGGGGTGGTGTTAAACCCCTAAAAGAGTGGGTAGGGAGGAAATGCTACATGTGTGTGGGGAATGTGAGATGAATGAAATGCAATAGACAAAACAAAATGGAGGGGAAAAGAGAGATAGCGATGTAGCCCTCTGCCCGGACGGATGAAGGGGATGAAGAGACGCCCCTCCCGCCTTGCTCCGTCGCACGTGAGGGGAGCGAAGGCTCCGGATCTCGAGAAGGAAGATGTGAGGATGATGAGCGTCGAACGTGCTCCTCCTTGGCCTCGAAATGTGAGCTTCTGGTCCGATAGGACTTCGCCTTGGAGGGTTGGGAATATGGGCTCAGAGGTCGAAGCGCCGGTTCGGCAGGGCTTCGCCGTCTCTGGGGTTGGATATTTAAATGGTTACCCTTGGGTCTATATTTATAAGCAAAACATGTCAAAATCGTGTCTGGTACAGTGGATGCCTATCTCCAATGAAATGCGTCCACCGAAGGCCCCGCGATTTAAAAGCCCTTGATTCCCGCTTGATTTGACAACTGCATGATGATCGTAGCCTACGGCCACGTTCAGAATCGCGTCGGGTAATGTCGCCGCGTTTTCCTACGAATCGATCTCCTGAAAAAATTGATCTTGATTTGATTGATGGTTTTAAAAACGTGGTGACCCGTGTGGACGCGATTCTAAATTTGCCATGATTCGAAGCATGGGAGCTCTTAAATGCCGCAACTTTAGGGGGGTACGTTTAGGTTTTGACTTTTAATCGTGTCGGCCTACCCGGACGCGTTTCTTGATTTTTCATGATTTGAAACGTGACCCCTCTTAAATGCCGCGGTCTTAGGCACATGGCTTAGGATTTGACTTTTAATCGCGGAGGGTTGATCAAATGCGAATTAGAATTCACCACGTGATCAAAAGCAAGTGTGATTTACGTCGGTTTTACCCGCCGCGGATCACACCCCTTTAAAGGGCGTCCACTATACCAGACGTGAATATTTTAAGTTCAACAGACCCATTTGACTCCTTTGAAAAATTCCTAAAAATTCTAGAAAAATCCAAAAAAATAGGAAAATCACTCGAGGTTAATTGAAGAGAGCCACTTCGAGGCATTGCGGTGTAACATGAAAGTTGCTCGATATGCTGCTGAAATGGCGTGTCTACAACGATGTTTTTTGAAGACTAGCATAATGGGCAATAAGGTCCCCTGACCTTCTTACCACCAAGGACTGGCCGTTGGATCACATTCGCGACTCTGGTGCATGTCTGGTAAACCTGCATCTGTGAGGAGTCACTGAGTGTGAATAGGCGTTCGTGAAGGTTCGCAGCGGCCCCATGGGCAAGTAGGCAGTCCCTCTCTATTTCTCCGAACCTGACTCCCCCAAATCTTTTCCTGTCAGCTACTGGTTGCCGTGTAAGTGGGTGCACTGGCCCTGTGTTCCTGAATTTCACCTTATCCTCTGCCATGTGAATTAGCCTGTGATAAAATGTCGGCCCCATGAAAATCAGACAATGCATCTTTTCACCTGTCCGGCCATTGAAAACTCTCTCAGCTCCCCATCTTTGATATCCAACCCTAAAATGCAAAGAATGGTGAGAATCTAATAGCAAGGGAGCTAGCAACCTTATTCCCAGTGATATTCATAGATAATGTTCCTTTGCTACTGGTTGCCGTGTAAGTGGGTGCACTGGCCCTGTGTACCTAAACTTCACCTTATCCTCTGCCATGTTAATCAGGCTCTGATAAAATGTCGGCCGCATGAAAATCAGACAATGCATTATCTCACCTGTTCGGCCATTGCAAACTCACTCAGATCCCCATCTTTGATATCCAGCCCTGAAATACAAAGAATGGTGAGAATCTAATAGCAAGGGAGCTAGCAGCCTTATTCCCGGTGATAATCATAGAAAATGTTCCTTAGCTACTGGTTGCCATGTAAGTGGGTGCACTGGCCCTGTGTTCCTGAATTTCACCTTATCCTCTGCCATGTGAATCAGCCTCTGATAAAATGTTGGCCCCATGAAAATCAGACAATGCATCATCTCACCTGTCCGGCCATTGCAAACTCTCTCAGCTCCCCATCTTTGATATCCAGCCCTGAAATGCAAAGAATGGTGAGAATCTAATAGCAAGGGAGCTAGCAACCTTATTCCCGGTGATAATCATAGAAAATGTTCCTTAGTTACTGTTGCCTCCTCATGGGTAACTTTATAGAGTTCCTTCCCATTGAATCATTATGTCCCGCTCCATGACATAGCAATGCAAATGGGCCTTTAACACCAGTGAGGTATATATCCCAATTTAGGAGAAAAAAAAATTGAGTACAAACTCTTCCTTCTAGACATTAGATCCTTGATTCGAACTTCATTCAATAGGACATTATTATATGGATTGTTTTTAATCATTTATTTTCAGTTTAGTGATTAGTATTACAGTTCTTACTTTAATGTAATTCATTTACATGCATGTGTGAATTTGGTTTAATATTGCACTTGTTCACATGTGAATTTGGTTTAATATTGCACTTGTTCACATGTAATATTCTATTTTCATTTTAAATTTGATCTATGCGTGTATAGTAATTTATCACTGCACACACCTTACGAGAGTGTGTTAAGCCCATGTCAATGAACCTTCTCGTTCAAGACTTTAGGATTGATGTGCACGAGTCTTATTTTCAATGATGAGAATGTGTATATCTAACTCAAAGTCTTGAATTGTCCCGTTTTGGATAGTCTGTGAATGTTTGATCGTAGTTAGGTGGTTATTTACTATATGTGTTTGTACAGTTGTTGAAATTTTTGGTTGTGTCTTTTCACTCCTCTCTGGTATACCTTTATTGATTTTGAATATTGTAGACACCCGATTCTGGCATACAAGTCGAACCACATTTCTTGTTATCTTAATGAGCCCCAAGTTAGTCATTCACCTTGAGCCCACCATTAGCCTTGCTTTGAGCCCATTAACAGCTCAATTTCCGTGATATCCCATCCATTATCGCTTAAAAGAGTCCTTGAGCCTTAAATGCCCATTATTCTCCCTTTTGATTGGTTAATAATTCAAGAATAATCAATTTTTATTAACGCGACGGGTCGGGGTGCCGCATTAGTCTTGTTGCGCCCCCCATGGCCGTCGCGAAAGCCCATGCATATCCATGCACGTGGCCTTGCTGTCGCTCCCCTTCTGGCCGTCGCGTTAGTCCCTGTCGCGCCCCTATGACCTGTTGTGACAACAGCCGCATGCGCTGGCCTCCGCAACCACCTCCTATTTATCCTCTCATGGCCTTTGCATTTATCCCCAAGCAACCCCCCAACTTCCTGAGCGCATCTTGGGATTGTGGGACTCCTTGAGCACCCCTTTGGACTCTCACCCATGGAATTAATGACATTTATCCTTTACATGGGTATTTTATCATGAAAATGGGATTATTCTCTCTCTTTGGTCTATAAAAGCAAAGCCTTTCCTTCAGAGCGGGGGGAGCCCCATTTTTTTTCACCCCCAAGGGCTGCCAAAATTTTCTGTGACCTACACTTAGCCCGCAGCCCCCCCTTTCCTCTCATTTTCTTCACATTCTACACATCAAGCCTTACACATCTCTTCATCCATGGAGCTTGGCGTGTGAGGAGGGAGGCTCCCACTTCGTCCATGACATCTGCACGACCCAAGGACACTGCATAATGCCAGGGAGTCATCCCTTTGGGGCCCCTTCTTCCTCCTTTCCTCTTCTTAATTATCATGCATTTTGTTATTTTCTTCTAGTTAGGCTGCATTCCCCATTTCCATCCTACATTTTCCATGCACCCTAGGGGTTTAAAAACCACCCCCAGGTCCGTCCCCTCCATGCTTCACATTTCTCTTTCATTTTTGAATAGTAACTACACTTAACGCGTTCTAACAGGGTTTTATTTCTTGTCTTCGTTGTTTTGGCAGGTATTCAAGCGAAGTCCCACGAGCAGCTCTTGTCCTCTGGCCGGCCAGAGGACAGGAAGAAGGTCCACACCAACTTCTCCCGCACTGCAGAGAACGCAGCTGGCGAGGGCGACGCGACAACGTTGACGGGCCCTGTTAGGGCATCGTGACATCAGACCCATCGCGACGGGGTCGCCCGTCGTGATCTCAGGTTAGTGCCTTGTTCTCTCTTCCTTTTTCTAGCTTAGTTAGCCCCTTTTCATTCTCTTATACAACAACTAGTTAGGTGGCAATCACATCCTTATTTCCATGCTATTAAATGAAATATCCTATCGCGTGTTTTGGGGTGCACATTCCCCGTGATTACACCTTTTGGCGATCACGGTGGGACCTTTAGTGATAGCCTCGTGACTTTTGCTTGCTGCCTGCCTTGTTAATCCCTTTAAGCATGTTGTAGAACCCTGTTTAGTCCATTTTCTATCCTATTTCTGTCTGTTTGCATTCTGCTGTTAACGCGGCATATCGTGCGACCACGACCTGATAGCGTCTGCCCAGGAGGACGCGATGCATGGTACGTGTCCTTCCTCTTTCCCATGCACTGATTCCTGCTCTGAGGATACATTTATGTCCATCTCCTTGTTCATATTCCATGTATGTTCGCATTTCTCTCTGTTAGAATCCTGTTAGGGTCCGATTTTCCCTTTTATTTTTAGTGTCAGTTTTTGATCCTGGTCGCGGCATTGGTGGGGAACGTGACTTGGTCACGACGGCATTGGTGGATGCTATCAAAGGTACACTGTGTATGTTACTATTTTCTGCCCATGCATCAGTTTCTGTCTGTCTAGATTGTTATGTTATGTTGTTTACTTCCTTCCATGCTTGTACTGTGCTTTAGGATAGTCTGTTTGCCACTTGTTTGTGTGTGACTACAGTCCTAAACATTCTGCTGATATCGCGGCTGGGATGCCAGTCGCAATAGGGTCACAGCGTATCTGGCCGCCGCGACTTTACCCGAGGCCTGTTAGCCACTATGTTTTAGCATTAGTTAGATATTGCATACACTTTTGGGCACTTAGGCCTGTGCATACACTTCTAATCCGTACTAATTAGGTTATCCTCCTTGGTTGAGTGGGTCCTCTCACCTGCGAGCACTCGTGGGTTGACCAGGGCCGCCTGCCGAGGGCCTCCGTAAGTCCCCGTGGCCATACGCACGTTGCGGTTTGCCAGGCTGGTTGTACCCGTTGTACCTTTAGTTCAGCCCATCCTCCGCGTGAGTTGTGTGTCTCCCTTAGCTACATCGGAGTACTTGAGTTCATACCCATTAGGGTCCTTCTTTATCCGAGTGCAATTCAATTAAATCAATCCATTAAAAGGCTAAGTAATAACCCTAAAACCCTGACGCATATCATGGTAATTTGAGTGTTTGCTTGAGAACTCCTTTTCTCATCCCCTTCTTGTGTGTTTGTACCTGTTGTTGTACCCCTATTTGTATTTTAGTGTATCCTTTTAATCCTTCCATTTCTCATCCTCTCATGGCTCCTTTCCATTTCACCTATCATCCAACCTCTCCTTCTCATGAAGACCCCTTGTCTCATGAGTCTATTCTGAATTCAACTCAGTCCAAGGCCCATCGGGCCGACCAGAGCGCACATTCCCGATTTATTCCATCACCATTCTCTTCTAATGAGGTCACTGAATTGGAGCGCCTCCTACTTGAAATGGGCCTTGACCAGGCCCACGAATTGTTGTTCACCTTTGCTCCATAATCTTCTTCAAGGATGGCCCAACAGCCCACATTATCCTCCTCGTTCTAGATCCACTCACATTGTCACTCCTAGATCAGGCCATCCTTTTGTTCAGCCCACATCATCACGACCGGCCCATTATACTCAATCTGGTCCAGACCTTGACTCTCGACTCCACCCTCATTCCCAAGCTGGCCCTCGCCATCCACAATCCACCTCGACTCAGGACTTCCATGTAACGCCCCGAAAATTAAAAGTGTTAGAAAAATATGAATAATATGGTTATTATACATTAGGATTGTTATTAAATTGAGATAATTAGATTTTGGAATTAATTAGTAGTAACGTATGTTACCCCAGTGTCGTACACAGAGGTGCGCGCTCCCACAGGGCGACACCGAAAAACGACAACGAAATAAAAATATGAGAACACCATAATTTCCAGAAAATGTGGAGATCTCAAAAATATAAATATTCAAATTTTTCGGCATGCGGACTTCGAGGATAAGTCGACGCGACTATTTTTCGGGTGATTTTTCACCTAGTGTAAAATAAAATCTAAAAATTAAATAAAAATCACCATAATTAGAAAAACCATTATATTAGTCTATGGTTAAAATTTCATGACAAATGGATACCATTTGAATATGTTTATATCAAGCTTAATGGGCCAGTTGAATTATTTGGCAATTACGGTTGGGATTTTCTTGGAATTTTTGTGATGCTTACGTGTTGGGTGTTGAGAACACCAAAACACCTTGGTAGGAGCTTACCACGTTAACCCCCCAGCTGTAACTTGTGGGTTATGCATGTAACCCGTGTCACATGGTAAAAGCCCATAGTTTTTACCATGACACATTAACCATCGACGTGTTGCGATGCATGGAGACATTTGGGGTTATAAAAACACCCCAATATCCTTCATACCTATCTTTCTGAACCTTTCCCACTGTTATGCTGCTGCTGTGTTTGCACAATTCTTGAGTTAGATACGTAGCTGGAACTACTGTCCTTGTGTTTGCAACCCTTATCCTTGCTCGAGCTGGCGCTGGAGCTGCTGCAGGGGATGTTGTGAAGCTGGCAAAGCAGACCTGGGAGGATTCAACTACTCTCTCCTTACTGTTGGCTACTTCCTCAGCTGCTTTACATTGGGCTCTTAGGGAATTTAACGTCAGGAGAAGGTTGTGCTAGTCATAGAGGTAGGATTCTCTTCCTACTCTTCACCTATTCATCTTACATTTCGACATAGTTTAGGTAATGTAAAGTGATCCTTTACCACGTGTGTGCTATTTTGCAGACTTGGAAAGTAGTTCCCTGCCAAGAATTGAACCATCATCATGACTAAATTTGTGTTTGATTATAAGAGATCACCCATCATTTCTTTTTCATTCCCAACATGTCTCAAATCTGAAATCATATCAATTTTCCTGTGTAGTGTAGACGGAACCATAACGGTTCTTTCTCCTTCGTGAAATTGATTCATTGAGAGGCCATGGAGGTCTCAAGTGAGTGTACTTGATAAGTGATTAATGGAAAAAGAGAAGAAAGTTCTAAGAGAAGTGCTTTCCCATTCAATTTCCCTTGAGCTTAGTTTTTTGCTAATCATCCATGTGATTTATATTCCATGATCTTCCTTCCATCTTCTTGTCATGTTACATTGAGTTATAAAACTGAAATCATACTTGTTCAAAGTCCTAATCATGTTAGGAATGATAGAAGAGCTTGTTAGTACAATTTCTAGTCGATTTGAATCGATTTTTGAAAGTTTACACTGAATCTGTCGACAGACAAGCTTCTGCCTGTCGACAGGATCCTCATTCTAGAACCCAAAAATCACCACCTATGTGTGGCTGTCGACAGCCCCATTACTGGCTGTCGACAGATGCATACAGAACTGAAGTTCTGTCTCTGGAAACCAGCCCCTGTCGACAGGTACTGACAGGGTCATGTTTCCAGCACCTGTTTTGCTTCATTCCTTGGTGCAAATCTTACCCAATTGTTCCAACTAATAGTCCACCTAAGTCTTGTGGTTTTTACCCCCTAAACACCTACTAAAACCAGTCATGTTACCCTTCTTTGTACCATGAATCATTTCTTCAAAGTTCCGAACAAAATTGACCTTGAAGGATTATCAATTTCTGAAATCAGTAAGGAAACAGAGTTCCTTCACTCTTGTGTGTAAACTTTGAATGAACCCTTGTGTATCCTTGACTCATTACAGTGATGAGTGTGTGATGATGACAATTTGTGAGTCTCATACTCATTTAAGAATTATGCCTGGCAAATAGGGTTGGTTCAGTCCTGGGGGGAGCGCCCGAATTCATCAGTGGCCACGCGGGGGTGATAAGGACATCGTGGATGTTGGCATACATCAATTTGTGTGTGATTAGTCATCATGTCATGCTTGTGTGTGTGGAAATGTGTTTAGTTCAAAATTTAAGCATTATCCTGAGTGATTAACCTTGCTTCTAAAAAAGGTTCTTGCCCATTACGTACTATTGATTTGTCTTACTTGTTCATTATCTTGAACACTCCATGTCAGAAATCCATACTTGTCTTACCTTGAATATATGCATCTGAATCCTTTTGAATTAAAGGAATTGAATCCTACTGGGCTAGTTAGCTCATTCAATTTAACATTTTCAGGTGAACAAGATGGAGATATTGCTAAAGGGGGACTTGAGTGCTGAGAGGACCATCTTATGCCAAGGAGTGCAGTCATCTTTTGCTTTTCTTAATAGATAGAATGAGAATGTAATAGGCTACAGTTTACTTTTGCTTGTTCCTCATTCAGACGACAATGAGGAATACTATGTAATAAGTTCTGCTAAACACATTGTTTATATACAAACGATATGTTAGTTCTTGTAATTAATATCTGTCATATTCAGTAAATGTAATTTTGCTAGAACGTGACATTCCAATCCGAGCTCGAGTCCATGAAGCGAGAGCTTAGTGATTTACGGAGGCATTTAAATCCCAAACCCTCCTTCAATGATACTCTCTCTGATTTCCATGGTCTTCGGATCCCTCCACTTTCTCAGCTTCCTATCTATCGCAAATATAGTGGAACTGGAGACCCTCACATCCATTTGAAGGAGTTCCTCTATGACTCGGTGTCCTACCAACATAATCGCCGCTTATTGGCTTACCTTTTTAGGCGGTCATTGGATGGGCCCGCTCTAGAGTGGTTTTATTCTTTGCCTCCCGATGAAGTTGAGAATTTTGAAGTCGTCAAGGTCAAATTCATGCAGCAATATCAAGACTGGGTCGGGCCCAAGTATTCAATGGCCAATCTGGTAGCTGAGCAAATGAAGCTCGAGGAAGAGTTTACAACCTATGTCGACAGGTGGCGTCAGATGTCTACCCATGTTCAAATGCACATACCAGAAAAGGAGAAGATCAAGCGCATCATTGCCAATGCAACACCCATGTACGGCTACATTTTGGCTATGAATGACATCACATCCATGCAACAATTATACAGCCGTGCTCACTTTGTTAAAACCCAGCTCAGCAACTCTCCCGTGCCATCCTTGTTTGAGGCCCAGCAACCCTGTTGCACATTCCAATGGCCCATTTATGAGGGAGTCCAAAACCATGCCCAAGTTGATGTCCTCCACCACACCATGTCTACCCACTCCGCTAATCACTATACACCTCCACCCCCATGCAGCCAACTCGCTCCACTTTCACAAGAACAACCACCTCGCCCGTGCCACCGCACCACACCATCCACTACTCATCCATCCCAACATCCACTTGGCCCAAAGCGAGCCTTTTATCATCTATTGCCAGAATCCCTCTCTGATTTCTTCATAGCCCTGATGTCCATCAATGCATTACAACTCCCTCCAGAAAAGCCAAGCTGGGACATGACAATGGACCAATCAGAATACTGTCTATATCATCGCCATCCGGGGCATACAGTCGCGAACTGTTGAGAATTTCGAGATGTGATCTACAATCTGGAGCACAAGATAGATTGGACTGAAATGCACAGGCTCATCCTACATTGTCAAGCGCAAGGCCAGGGATAGTCGCCTTCTCTATCACAATCAGAGGAACAGCCACTCGAGCAGCCCCTGGCAGATCAGTTGCAGTCACAACCAAGACAGCCTACACCCATTCAGAGGCAGAGGCATTTCTTTACTTACCCTCCAAGTGCGTCATCTGCTCCATCTCCACCTCAACAGCCTCCTCCACCAACCTCTGCTCAGGCTATCACCATCACGCCTACCCCTAATGCCACATCATGCCATTTGCCGTCTTCCTTAACGCCACAAAACATTGATCCCTCAGCTCCTACAAACCCTCCATTTTTACCCCTTCTACCATTTCCACCCCATTACCACTTACACCTGAGCAGGACACCACCATAGCACCAAGGTTCGGGCAAGCTACGCTCATCTCTGAGCCGGAGCAAGAGTTTCCTACTCCCAAGCTTAAGGCTGACTCAACCTTTGAGTCGGAAGAAGATCTCTCTCAGCGCGAGCCTATCCTTGCCATCCAACCACCTCACACAAAACCCTTCGCATCCGACGAACCCACCATAGCTACCACACATCCCATTGCCACCACATCCCAATGGAGAGAGTGCGCACTATCGGTAGCATGTCTTGAGTCTACTTCCCGAGGGCAAGATAATCCAAGCAAAATACGCTTTGACCCTTATAGTTACATCAGCTGCATGCCAGTCTATGTCCTTATCTTAGGCTCATTTGGGAAGGATAAGCCTCCATCTCCTCAGAAAATAGCTGTCGAGAAGAATTCTCAAGCACTAGTACCAGTCTATTCCAAATTGAGGATGGTAGCCATTACATTGCTTATTGGAAGTGATAAGATTGATGCCCTCATCACTCCTCGCTCAGTTATGTTGCATATGGCTGGTCAAAAGAAGGGGTTCTCTACAAATGTCATGCTATCTCACACTGCTGCCAGGGCCATCATGAAATCAATGCTTAAAGGTCAGGCACGGCGACCTCTAGTTGAAGCACTCAACAGTACTAACTCCACATCTTTACTAGAGTCTTCACTCAAGGGGCAAGAGACCAAGATGCCCAAAATAAGTGCACACATGGCAGTCATGACAATTGATGAGAGAGCCCTATGGCTGCAAAGGAGAGCAAGACCATCTGCCACTTGGTCTCGTTATTTGAGAAGGCATGTCAAGATGAACTGGTCATATCTGTCTACAAGAGCAAAGAAGCCACGGCACCACAAGAAGACATCCACCAAGAAGCAGAGGAGGCTGAACTTGAGATCAAAGTTCCAGAATATTCGTTCCAATACCTTGACACTATCTGATCCTAAGCAATTCCCTTTATGCATTCTAGCCAATCTCGTTCCTAGAGGAAGCACCCAATCTCTCAATCCTAGGTTGGTGCCATATTCTTCTCCTCCTACTCCCCCAGGGTCTTTAGACCCTCGCTTATCTCCTCCACCCGAGCCGCCCGATCATCCTCTGGGTACTCAGAGTATCTTTTCTTCCCTCCACCTGAGCCTCCCAATCACTTTCTGGGTATTCAGGGTTTCTCTCTTCCTCTTCCACTTGAGCCTCCCAATCACTTTCTGGGTACTCAGGGTTTCCCTCTTCCTCTTCCTTCTGAACTGCCCGATCATCCTATGGGTACTCAAGGTATCTTTTCTTCACTTCCTCCTGAACCACCCGATCATCCTATGGGTATTCAAGGTATCTTTTCTTCGCTTCCTCCTGAGCCACCTGATCACCCTATGGATTCTCAGGATTTCTTTCCACATCTACCTGGGTCACCTGACCTTCTTCCCGATGCTCAGAATTCCTCTTTTCCTCTTCCACCCGAGCCTCCTGATTATAGGCCAAGTCCACATCCTTCGGGGACATCTATCTTGGTCCTGATTCCCTTCCTTCCACTTCATCTTCAGATCCTCCACCCTCTATTTTGCAGTTCATTCTCTTAACCCCTCTTGATCTTGGGCCTAACCCGATTCCTCCTTCACTACCCATGGGGTCCTGACCCTTTCTCTCACTGTTCCCGGGGTTTCAGTCCTCACTAACATTCTTCTCCTCCTTTGTAAATCCTTTTTTTAGAGGGTTCTTATCCCTCATATTCTTGTAGAGTCTTGTCTCCCTCTTATTTGTGATTGAGTTGACTCCAATTCTTTCCATCCCTACCTTTTCCTACAAATGAGCTAATTAAAATCCACCAAGATCAAAGTTTGAAGACTAGTGCAGGTCATTCTATCAATAAAGAGGGTCGCAATGTGCACCAAATAACCAGGTAAATATTTGTTTCAACAAAGAACATCAAGAGAGTCAACTCATTTCACAATTAGAGTGGTCGAGTTAGTCTTAGGTTTATTTTGCTTCTGCAGCACTCAGGCTAGAGATTGCTCCATGCTAGGGGACCAACGTTTATTCCTTGTCATTAAAGGTCAACTTAAGCAAGGATCATCACACACTCACATGGCAACCTTAGTCGGCTCCTCTAGCAAACATCGTCGCTATTTAGGCCATACCTAGGTGGTGCAAAAGTTGTTCTCCTCTTTACTCGGTCGAAGTGTAAAGGCAAAAAAGGATATTTGGACGAGGTGACCGACCTAAGCACACCTTGCTGAGAGGAAATCTCAAATAGGGACGGTCAATCAGACCTACAAAAGAAAAGCAAAATAAAAGAGAGAAGAAGAACAAATGAAAGAAAGTCGAGGAATAGGGGCATGGCAAAGAGTGGCAGTATAGTTCCCCGCGGGACGCCCTTGAGCTCGGTCGTACGCATGCCCCAAACAAGAAACATGCACAATAAAGTGACCAAAAGTCCCTCCTCAACAGATTGAATCTCTAAGAGGTATGCCGTGGAAGGAAGCTAAGCCCAATTTATCTTTTAAAAACTTGCACGAAACTTATCCTCAGACTTTCTTCCCTTTCTTCCTATAAGGCTCAAACATCTCCTAGATATGGCCTTTATAGCAGCACCGCAAGTTAGGGGCAACCAACTATAGGACGCCACCTTCCTAATGCACATCCGATCTTTTGGTGGTCTTTAATGAAAGGGGAATGAATGCGAACCCCTTGCTAGTAGTTTGATCTTGTTTTAATGCTGTAGTAGCAAGTGTAAGTACCTTCCATTTCATGTGTAGAGTTTGCTTTAGATATTATTCAAAATTCAAAATTCAAAAATTCAAAAAAATCAAAAAAAAATGATGAGCAACACAACAATGTACTCAACTTCCTTTCTCTCTCTTTTTCGGATCTCATATCACACTCGTGTCAATTTCAATTCATTCCAAAAAAAAAATCACAAATCATTGGCACAAAACATAAAAGATCCACTAAAGATAAGCATCATGTACAAAGATAGGGGGGAGGTGGCTCACAAACTCCTCACTGTCCACCATCACTCTCCCCGGACCCCTCATGTCTATCAGGAGGTGGTGGCATCTCACCACCACCCCAACCACTCCTAGCGCTCGTCTCACCTCCGAGGTGCCTCTCCTCCTCCTCGTTCCTCCGGCGACTGGAGGAACCTGCCAAACACTGCCTAACAGAGGCGCCAGTCGCTCCGCTAGCTCCGCTCACGCCGCTTCTGCTCTTGCTCCGGGACCGGCCTATGGCCGTCATCACCTTCTGTAGACCCCGAGCTAGGGTCTGTTGCGCGTGCAGATCACCGCGCAGCTGGGCCAGCTCCGTCTGATCCACGGTCGGTCCCTATATGCGTAGCCTCACCAGCTCGGCTGTCATCGCATCCATCTGAGTGCGTAGCTAGTCTCTCTCTGCCACTTTGTAGCTCGGCCGCTCGGTCGGTGGCAGTCCTCAGCTCCAGCTCCTGCAGGAAAAGCCAAGTCACTGCCAAATTTGAATGATTTCCAATTTAAATCACTGTAGTACTTACCCGCTCAGCTAGCTCAGCCTGCGACTCCTCGGCCCTCCTGACTGCGGCTGCCAGTCGGTCTTCCAGATTCGACTGGGAGCCCTCTACCGCTCTAGAGGAGGAAGCACCAGTCTGTGTCCTCCTCACCCTCTCTAGCTCCGCACGCTGCACATGCTACACAGGTCAGTTTCTCAAATCATCTATAAAATTGGTAAAGTACTTAAGTCTGAGTAAGTGCTTACCAGATGCTCTGCCTCCCTCTGAGCTAGCTCCCGATCTTGCATCGCCGAGTGGAGTAGGGCCCGAAGTGAGGCAATCTCGCCGGCCACGTCCACCTGCAATTCATTCCAAAGCTGTCAGCTCAATTCAATAAAAGAACAATTCATGGAGTCTGAGTTTAGGAGATTTACCTGTCATCTTGCACCCTTGTAGACCCTCGCCCCGTACTTTAAGGCGAATGCCTGAAGGTACACGTCATCGGACGTAGCGGTGGACTTGACTTGCTTGCCTCGGTGCTCCTAGTTTTGGATCTGCTCCTTGGCTCACTCGCGCCAGTCGATGGTGTCGTGAAGTCCCTGGAACCTCCGACCAGGCCTGGGAGTCCGGTCGTGGCTCGAAAACTCCACTGTGCTCTGTCGTAGGCCGAGCGACCTCTGGGTCAGGTAGTGGTGGAGAGGTAGCACGAGGTTGAGATCATGGATCCACACTGTCCTACCAAAGTAGGGGCGGGCCAACTCCAACCAAGGATGTCCCTTATCTGCCTCCCCTAGATATGGCTGCCACACCACCTACACATCAAGCACATCTTGTTAGTATCCAAGTAATCAAAGCAATTAAAATCAAATTGAACTCAAAGAGGGGTTGGAGCACTTACATCTAGCTAAGGGTAGAGATCAATGGTGTCCTGGAGGGATGCTAGATGGTCCTCTAGGGGGTGCATGTCCCTACACGGCACCCAGCGTCGAGCAAGGGGCACGACGCCCGGTCGCTCCAAAACCCCCCTCCTCAAGCCAGGCAGGTGTAGGTAGGCCCAGACCTGCGAGAAATCATGAAGCCACAGTTAGATCACAATTATAATATCAAAAGGGCAATCTAAGTAAAAGGGCAAGAGAAGAAGAGTGTACCTGAAGGAAAGGGTAGAAGCCACTGATCGCGATCTGCCGATCTTAAGAACCTAGGCTCTCGAATTGGTGCACCAGGAATGCTGCTCCCCACGCATAGCTCCCTACCTCACCTAGGTCCTCTAGCAGTGGCAAGAACTGGCAGTGGACCGGGTCGCCCCTCGTGGCAAACAGGAGTCTACCAAAGAAGAGGATGAGGAAGCGACGTAGGTCTAGGTCTGCCTGAGCCCCTGGCTCACTAGCTAGACTCTCTCGGCAACCCTCCGCCAACCGCTGCAGCAACTCGTCCACAGACTCGGCTACCCTCCTCCCAGTCCCAAGCAGCCCTAAGCTCTCCTGTAGCTAGACCCTGGAAATGAGGGAGGACCTCTGCCCTACGGTCAAGTCTAGAAGCCTATGGGCCAACTCTCGGTAACAAGGGTAAGTGTAACTGCTCACCGGATGCCCACACACCCGCAGCCCAGTGATCCTACTCACGTCCTCCAGGTTGGGGATCATATGTCCCCATGGGAGTACGAAGGCAATCGCCTCCGCATCCCACCTGCTGCGTAGGGCCTGGGTTAGAGGGACGTCTGCCCTCATCCACTCCATGCGGAGGACCTCCCCAAAGCCTATCTTGTCTAACCTATCCCTCTGGAACCTAGGAAAGGCTAGGTACACTGCTAACACTAAGATCCATGAAACTCGGGCCCTCATTTCTCCCTGCAAGCACAAATTATAGTCATCGATCAGTTTCATCCTATTTAGGTTTGGTCTCGGTTGAGATCGCGACGGCCCAGAGGCTCGTGACCTTGTTGCGACACCCCGATGGGTCGTGACCTGGTCGCGACCGTCTGGTGGGCCGCGACCATATCGCGGTGGCCTTGACCGACGCGACATGGTCGCGACCCATTGACCCGTCGCGACATCTGGTGTCATGGCGGGCTGACCCGTCGCGTTCTCAAACGCAGACCGACCGGAACTTTCTTTGTCCGGCGGCCATTTCCCCTGGCTAATCGCCCTACAATGGGCCCCTAGGGGCTTCCCCATGCATTCACCATTCACAAAAATTAGAGGTTAGGGCCTTGGAGACTTACCGTTTTCATTGCGTGTTCCTGAGCTCTCGCCGCTGCTTCTATGTCCACCACCGGAGCCTCCTCTTCCTCTATCTCCACCTCCAGCACTACCTCCTCCACGGAGTCGCCTCCTCATGCCGTCAGGCGGCCCTTGTCATCGGCCATTTCCTCCTCCCGTCGTTCGGTGAGCCGCCGCCGACGTTGCCGCCTCCCTCCATCGTCGGTGACCTCGAGAAGGTGGGTGAGAGTTTGAGAGGGAAAGCGTGAGAGAGAGGGTACAGAGTGAGCCGAGAAGCGCCAAGGGGGAAATCGTCGGAGTTTGCAATTTTTGAATGCGTGGGAGGGAGAAAGAGAGGGCTTTGCATTTTTGAACCCTCAGTTGAGGTCGCGACATCCATGGACGTCGCGTCCGTGTCGTGACGGCTAGGTGGGTCGTGACAGTGTCGCGACCCCCCACCCCGTCGCGACGTTGAGGCGTCCTCCATGGGGGTCGCGATATCAACAGAGCTTGCGCAATCTGAGTAAAAGCCTGATTTTATTCAGTCAAATCATTCATTACATTGCCTAATTATCCCTACAATCAATCAAGTGCTCTTTTCTACCCTAATTACCATCTGATACAATGCCTTCATCAATCTAATCAATCTCAAGCTCCCGGTGTAGCTGGACGAACCCTCTTCAATGCCTCGAGGTACTCTCGGGTCACGTCCTCGTCCTCCACCACCTCCGCCTAAAGGAGACTCGTGGCGCACCCTTCCCAGTGGACGATGGCGCTCCACACTTCCCGCTCATCTTGATCATTATTCCTCTTCCATTCCTGAATGGGCGGGTAGTGAGAGAGCAGAGGCACCACTGTGCGTGCAACACCATACTGAAGGTAGCAGCGGTCCGGGTTGTAGTGGACCAATGCTTCATTGCCCAAAAGTCGTAATGCTAACCCGGGGCGCTGTGGTAGGCAGATCATCTTGTTATGGAGGAAGCGTGGGCGCATGTCGAATTCCGCCACCATCATTGTCTTGAAGTAATCGCGCCATCCTTTCAGCCCTTTCACTTGTGTCGTCTTGCACCACGCATCTGGTGTCATGTAGAGGGGTGCACCCATAAAAGCCAGTGGATGATGCAGCATGCTCTTGCACTCAGTAAAAAGGTTGTCCATCGCCCGGAATTGAATGTGCATCCCCATCCAGAGCTCGAGGGCGATGACAGAACCATAGAAAGGGCCTCCGGTGGCTGCAGAAGATAGTCCAGCGTAGAGATAACCAAGGACGGCCTATGCAATGTTCATACCTTCGGATACGGAGTCGATTATGCACAGGTTGGGGAACGAGATGGCACCGTCTTCTGCCGAGAAGAGAATAACGCCGCAGATGCAGATGGCGGTGACTTTGGCTATAGCAAGGTGGTTCCCAGTCTTGCGCTTGCACTAGGACACAACCCTCTGGGAGATGGGAAGGAGATGGACATGGCTCTGGCTAGTCATGCTGCAGAGATCTGTCTTCTTAGTGGTGATCTCCCCGAGTATGCTCCACGCATCAATTGGAGTCATAGTGTAGGAAAGAGCATGCTCCTCTCCCCTCTTGTACTTAGGGAGACCCAACATCAGCTCAAGTTCTTCTAATAGGATGGTGGCTTCGAACCCGGGGAAGATGAACGTGTGCGTATGGGGATGCCACAGCTCCGCCAATGCAGTGATGCTGTCCCACACGTGCATGATCTGGTGGTATTGCTTCGCCAATGTGAGCACAGTCGTGAGCCCCCACTCACGTAGGTGATGGGTAGAAGCCAAAGGGAGCATATCGATCATGGGCGCCAACCACGGGACTTTGGAGAACCTCCTATGGCCCGGGAGGATCTGGAATAGCAGAAGAGAAAAGAAAAGAGGGTTGGTAGCAGTAGGAGGAGAGGAAGAAGAAGAAGAGCATGAAGAGAAAGAATAACTAGAAGAAAGAGAATGTGCACTTACTTTGAGTTCTGGCCTTGCACAAATATGCCCACGCACGAAGGAGAGACACTGTAGTTCGACGTGGGACACTCGGGCCGCCTTGGGGCTTGCATAGGGCTTGATATCAGACTGGAAAATAGAGAAAGATCTCTTCATGGCTGAGGAGAGAGAAAATTGAGAAAGAGGATGAGAGAGAGAGAGAAAGCTGCGAATTGGAGATTCCTACAGCCCTATTTATAGAGCTCTAGGGTAGCAAGTCCATCCCAATCCCGTACCTAGGTGTTTGAGTCACAGTGGGCTAGGTTTAAGAGTCCTAGGAGAGGTCTAGGTAGGTTTAGATAAGGATAAGATCGGATTTTTCCATCTTTATCCCATGACTGGTGTCGCGACGCCGTGATGCGTCGCGTTACGGTTGCGACCACCAAGGGTGTCACGACCCTGTTGCGACCCCCAGGTGTATCGCGTTTCGGTCTGTTATGTCTATACATTGTTTGTTTATGATTTTTCATTTGTGTGAATGTATATATTTTTACCGTTGTCATGTTTGTTTGCTTTGATTATTCGTCAGAAAAATCACAAAAAATCAGAAAATCAGAAAATCACAAAAATGGGACTTCACAGGTAAGTTCAGGTAAGTGTTTCTATCCCTATTCCCTTGCATTACTATATGGTATTCTACTTATTATATCATTTCAAGGACCAGCTGGTTCTCAATGTGTTCTGGGATTTGAGTTCCCCTTTACCAAAAACAGTGATGATCTAGGTGCACATTGTTAATCGTTGGATAGGCTGTTAAGTCAGGTAAGTTTGGGAACGATGGACTCTATCTTGCACAGCGGTTGTAGGAAGACTCTCGACCCATTATTGTCTGGTTTAGCAATATTATCCTTGATATATTTTCTATTTTCTCCTTTTCTTTGCATTTGATTTAATGATTTCTTTTCTTTAGCCCAGCATGCATCATGTAGGACTTTGAGCTTTCACATCTCATCCCTGGCTAATGGTAAGCCCTTGTTGAGTGCCCAACCATTCCTCATATTCTGAAACAAGAAATCCTATTCCACTCCAAATCGGAAGTTCTACCTCTGAGTGAGTTGTTTTTGTCAGTTTGTCGAGAATTTCCCTGCCTGGATTCTCTATACAATTTCATCATTATTTCTTTTGATCCGTTTTGGTTGCAAACCGCTCCCAGGACAGAGTCATGAGTTACCTGCCTGGTACGCACATGTCCCTCCAAAATGAAACATGCAGGCCAATCGGCTAGGGTACCTCTCAATCGAGGGGTTGATCATCCTTTTCTTTTCTTTCCTCGTCCAGACTTGCGTTTTCCTTGCATTCTGCTCGAGCAACTAACTCGGGGCTTTCACGAAGATTCCAGGTGCTTGTTGGTTAGATCGGGTGTCTGTTTACCTTGGCTCCCACTTTTCAGTCCACTCCGCATCATCTCCACTCCGTCGTCACTTCATGACACGTCCGCTTCACTTCCGCTTCACTCCCCTGCAAAGTGGAAGCCAAGGAGGGGCAATCTGTAGACACCCGATTCTGGCCTACAAGTCGAACCACATTTCTTGTTATCTTAATGAGCCCCAAGTTGGTCATTCGCATTGAGCCCACCATTAGCCTTGCTTTAAGCCCATTAACAGCCCAATTTTCGTGATATCCCGTCCATTATCTCTTAAAAGAGTCCTTGAGCCTTAAATGCCCATTATTCTTCCATTTGATTGGTTAATAATTCAAGAATAATCAATTTTTATTAACGTGGTGGGTCGGGGTGCCGTGTTAGTCTTGTTGCGCCCCCCTTGGCCGTCGCGAAAGCCCATGCATGTGGCCTTGCTATCGAGCCCCTTCTTGGTCGTCGAGTTAGTCCCTGTCGCGCCCCTACGACCCATCGCGACAACAGCCACATGCGCTAGCCTCCGCAACCACCTCCTATTTATCCTCTCATGGCCTTTGCATTTATCCCCAAGCAACCCCCCAACTTCCTGAGCGCATCTTGGGATTGTGGGACTCCTTGAGCACCCCTTTGGACTCTCACCCACGGAATTAATGACATTTATCCTTTACTTGGGTATTTTATCATGAAAATGAGATTATTTTCTCTCTTTGGTCTATAAAAGCAAGGCATTTCCTTCAGAGCGGGGAGAGCCCTATTTTTCACCCCAAAGGGCTGCCGAAATTTTATGTGACCTACACTTAGCCCGTAGCCCCCCTTTCCTCTCATTTTCTTCACATTCTCCACATCAAGCCTTACACATCTCTTCATCCATGGAGCTTTGTGTGTGAGGAGGGCGGCTCCCACTTCATCCACGACATCTGCACGACCCAAGGACACTGCACAACGCCAGAAAGTCGTCCCTTTGGGGCCCCTTCTTCCTCCTTTCCTCTTCTTATTTCTCATGCAGTTTGTTATTTTCTTCTAGTTAGGATGCATTCCCCATTTCCATCCTACGTTTTCCATGCACCCTAGGGGTTTAAAAACCACCCCCAGGTTCGTCCCCTCCATGCTTCACATTTCTCTTTCATTTTTGAAGAGTTACTACACTTAACGCATTCTAACAGGGTTTTATTTCTTTTCTTCGTGGTTTTGGCAGGTATTCAAGCAAAGTCCCATGAGCAGCTCTTGTCCTCTGGCCGGCCGGAGGACAGGAAGAAGGTCCACACCAACTTCTCCCGCACTGCAGAGAACGCGGCTAGAGAGGGCGACGTGATAACATTGACGCGCCCTGTTAGGACGTCGCGACATCAGACCCATCGCGACGGGGTCGCCTGTCGCGATCTTAGGTTAGTGCCCCGTTCTCTCTTCCTTTTCCTAGCTTAGTTAGCCCCTTTTCATTCTCTTATACGGCAACTAGTTAGGTGGTGATCACATCCTTATTTCGATGCTATTAGATGTAATATCCTATCGCATGTTTTGGGGTGCACATTCCCCGTGATTACAAATATTTTATTAGCCACTTAGAAATAAGTGAAATTTTCTTAATCAATAAATATTTTTGGTATATCGGAGAGGTGTGGAGAGATGCTGCCGAAATTTTTAGCAAACTGTACAAACATATAGTAAATGACCGTTTGAGTGCGATCAAATATTCATGGATGGGTAAAAAATGATAATCTAATTATTATGTTCTACCTATTCATTTTGACTTACTCGAATGATGTGAGGGTGAGTTGGGTTTTAACTCGTGACATGACATTAATTTGTGTAGGAAAATGTCGTATGAGAATCGGTCATGGATGTACCGTGGAATAGTTAATGGAGTTGTGACAGAGGAGTTTAAAGACGGAGTTGATAGTTTCATTCGATTTTCATTGAGGAATTCATCAGTAGCAGTTGATCTGATGGGGTAACATCCGATGTCCATGTTCGCTTGTAAGAACAGAAAGTGGATATCGACATGGGATGTGCAGCATCATTTGTATACGAGAGGATTTGTTGCCCATTATGAGTTATGGTCGTCTCATGGTGAGTTTAATATCCAGTCATATGAACCGGCCAACTTTGCCTCCACAAGTACGTACGTAGACATGGTTGTCGATGCTGCTGGTCCGGAGTTCAATATTCATGATGACCAAACAAATGAAAAAGTGTCAAATAATACAACTCAGAGATTTTATCAGATACTTCGAGATGCTGATGAGCCATTATGGGATGGTTGTGAGAAGCATAACACGTTGTCTACATTGTCGCAGTTACTGAATTTAAAGTCTAAATTTCATATGAGCGAGAGTTGTTTTGATCATCTTCTCTTACTCGTCAAGAGTATGGTTCCTCAATAAAAGAGGTTGCCCGATGATTTTACCTTGCGAAGAAGATGGTGAATGATATGGGACTTGGTTTTATGAAAATTAATGCATGTCCTAATCATTGTATGTTGTACTAAAAGATGATGCAGATAAGACATCATGTTGTATCTATAAGCATGATAGATCCAAGCCTAAGAGAGGAGACAAATCAAAGCAGAAGGATGTTCCATATAAGTCACTGCGGTACTTTCCGATCACACCCAGATTGCAGTGGCTATTCATATCCCCGAAGACAGCTGGACATATGACTTGGCATGCGGAAAGAGTTCGTCGTGATGATGGTGAAATCAGTCATCCTGCCGATGGCGAAGCTTGGGCTCATTTTAGCCGTACTCATCCTTACTTCTCAAGGGATCCACGCAACGTGCGTCTGGGTTTATGTACAGACGGCTTCAATCCATTCGGAGGCATGGGGGCATCTTACTCATGTTGGCCAGTATTCCTATCACCGTATAACCTTCCGCCAGGCATGTGCATGAAGCGTGAGAATCTCTTCCTTTCATTGCTGATTCCTGGTCCAAAAAGTCAAGGAAAAAATATAGACATATATCCCAGACCGTTGATTGATGAGCAGAAATTGTTATGGTCAGATGGGGTTCTCTCGTATGATGCATCCAGAAAATAGAATTTCAATTTGAAGGTTCCATTAATGTTGACAATAAGTGACTTTCCAGCGTACGGCATGTTATCTGGCTGGAGCACACATGGGAGGTTGGCATGTCCTTATTGTATGGAGGATTCTAAATCATTCGTGTTGAAATCTGGGGGAAAAGCATGTTGGTTTGATTATCATCGTCGGTTTCTACCGAGTGACCATCCTGTCCGAAAGTAGAAGGATTCATTTATGAAAAATACAATTGTGATGGATGAGGTAGATATGGAACGGGTGTCTGGTGGAAACATGGCGAGACGAGTCCAGAACTTACTGATTGTACCACAACTAGCTGGTAGTACCTGACAAATCCCAGGGTTTGGGAAGGATCACAATTGGGTGAAGCAAGCATCTTTTAGGAATTGTCTTATTGGTCAACACTTTTGATACGGCATAACCTAGACGTCAAGCATATAGAGAAGAATGTTTTTGATAATGTGTTCAACACAGTTATGGACGTCAAAGTCAAAACGAAGGATAACGTCAAGGCACGAATGGATTTGAAAGTACTTTGCAGACGTCCAGAACTAGAACTACAACATGTTAGAGGAAAAGTGGTTCAACTTAAAGCTTCATATGTGCTTGGGGCCAGACAGATTAAAGAAGTGTGTCAATGGTTGAAGCAATTGAGATTTCCAGATGGATATGTCTCGAATATTGCCCGTTGTGTAAATTTCAACGAGGGGAAAATATACGGAATGAATAGTCATGAGTGCCATGTTTTCATGCAAATATTGATTCCAATTGCTTTTCCTGAGTTGTTGCCGAAGCAGATATGGGGAGCAATGACCAAGCTGAGTCAATTCTTCAGGATTTTATGTGCATCAGAACTCAGACTTCATGATTTGCAAAATATCAAGCAAAATATAGTATAGACAATCTGTAAATTAGAGAAGATATTTCCTCCAGCATTCTTTGATTCAATGGAGCACCTGATCATCCATTTTCCATATGAGTCTAGAGTTGGAGGACCAGTACAATTTCGATGGATGTATTCGTTTGAGAGGTATATTCCTATGTCTCAATTTATTCACATTACGACGATCTTTTATATTTCATATGTATTCATTTAAATTGTTGTCGTAGGTGCATGCATGATCTTAAGATGAAGGTCTGCAACAAAGCACAAGTTGAGGGCTCCATTACCCAGGCGTATCTTATTGAAGAGATATCGAACTTTTGTTCGATATACTTTGACACAAAAATACGAACTCGACGCACTCAACCTCCACGTAATGATGATGGTGGAGATTCTAATGTGTCTGACTGACTGTAACGTTCCGATCGGTCGGATCCTTGTGTCATGCTTGTGGAGGCCAGTGTGTGGCCAATGACGTGTGTAGCAGGTGTACTGCAGGTTGTGAGGCTTCGTGGGCCGGCAGTTTGGGCCTGGAGAACTCACTGGTTCACTATTTGTGAACGCGACAGTGGTGGGTGTCGCGTTCTTAACGCGACGGTCCATGACGTCGTGATCATGGAACCGTTGTTTTCAATGGTCGTCTGCATGCACGCCGCGTGTCGCGCACGGGGCAGTGCCTGCTGACATAGGAAGGCGACAGGCACCTACGTCGCGATCAGGTGCAGCCAGCGCATCGCGTTCTTACCCGAGCTGTGTTTTAAACCTGTTTCCACGGAGCTGGCAAGCTCTGCTCGGCTGGGAGAGGTGTTGTGCGGGGTTCGAGGGCGATTCAATTTTTTGGAGGTTACTTTGTGGAGGACGCTACGTGGAGTGGGGGAAACGTACCTCGCGTTCTTCGCAAAGGTAGGGAGATTCCCACATTTTGATCCGTGAACTACGCGTGTGGTGTGTGTGTGTTATGTTATTCGCTTTCCAAACACTAGAAACCATGCTAGGACACACATTAAAGCATGTAAAAGGGATCAGAACCATAGTTTGCAGGGTTTTCAGGGGTGATCCAGAAGAGGGATTCCAGTTTAGGGTTTGCGCCTGTGAAGGCGACAGACCTGGCTATCGCGGCCAGGTCGCGATAGGCCGACTGGTCGCGATAAGGTTTCTCATCGTGACATATCGGGGGGTCGCGACCTGTTGGCGGCCTGTGTCTCTATCGCGATCACAACCGAGAGTGTTGTGTGTGTGCTTTCATGAGTACATTTATATTTAACTATCGAGTATTGTGGTATATGGTTATAGGAAATGGTGCATAGGCACCTGTGGCGCTCGGGGAGCGCATTGTGTGTTGTGTGTGTGTGGTGTTCATGCGGTTGACATGAGATTTCACATGGTTTATGTGGTGTTCACGTGGTTTGTGTGTGCGTGGCGAGTAGTACGACGCCTATTGTGGATACCTCCTTAGTTGGGAGCCCCAGGTTTTGTGTGAGCTAGGCACGTGTGTGTGCTCAGGGCTTGTCCCAGTACTGGGTACCGTTGAGGTCTTGTCGTCTTCCTGGACACCCTCGCTCTTGTGTAGAGTAGTACGTCTGGCTGAGGGAAAGATGGTAGTGGGACTGCGACTAGAGAGAGTTTGTGTTTGTCACTTGTAGCGCGCTCGTAGTTGGGGGAGACGGACACCAGTAGACGTACTGGGCCCCAGCTAGTTATGTTTTACAGTGCCTCACTTTAGGGAGCTCGGGCCAGAGTCCCTAAAGGTGCCAGGCATGGGCCTGCGGCAGTGTGGTTCGCAGGCGTGGTGGTTAGTTGGACTCTACAGTTTCTTGGCTTATGTTTGGTGGAGCGGCAGCTGGACCTTACGTCCGTGGCTGCGAGACTGGGAGGTAGTCCTGTGTGTTTTGTCCGGATCAGTTGTTGGTGTCGCGAGCCAGTCTGCGTGACTCGAGTGTGGCATTTTCCTACTTTAGCACATACACCTGGTTGGATTTTACGTTTATTTATTTATGTTGTTACTGTTAAGTGGCAAGCGGTAAGTGTTATTTACAGCTTTATATCCTGCTAGCTAGTTCTATAAATTGTTGGCGTAGTCTCCTGTTTTACTACTTGTGTTGGTTTGCTCGATTTTTATGGGAGTTTCCCTATTAAGCTCGTGACTCGAGAGGCTCACCCGTACCCCCCCCCCCCCTTCAGATGAGGGAGAGTAGGAGACCTCACACTCGTCGTCTAGCTCTGAGCAGCGTTGTAGTGGAGGGTTTGCACCATCGACAGTGTAAATCTCTTTCTATTGTACACCTCGGGGTATGCCCAGGGTTACTATTGTAGTTTGGTTACTGTTAAGTAATGGCTATGTACATTTCATGTAAATATTTGTGAGATTGGCAATCCTATTTATGTTTAAGCAGTTTCCTTTATATTTCTACGGACATGAGATTGATATCCCTTGCGAGGCTTCGGCCCGATCGCGGGAGGCGGAGTCGTGTCGGGCCCGTTATTAGGTTAATGGGTCTGAACGATGAGGACCGCTACACCGACTCTCTATATTCAAGTGTCCCGGATGAGCGTTCAGATATTCTTCTACTCGCACACCCAAAGACAGAGAGTTGGTAGCTGCAGAGATCTACATCTTCATGAATTGTACAGAACTAGACCCTTACATTGAGTAAGCTCTCAACACTAATGTCTTTATGTATGCACCTCATTTTCTTGCAAATCGCAGAACTTAGAGGTTGTGTTACATTTTCATTGCAGAGAGTTTGACTCAGTCATACTACAACGGAATCCATGTCTGACTGAAGTGCAGGTTGAAAAGGAACAGGAGAAGTCTTTTGCTACTTGGTTAAGATATTGAGTAAGTGTCTAAATATTTTGATGCATAAGTGTTATGTTCTTATGCATAATTAGTTGTTGTAATTTGTCATTGTCTGTCCCTTTTTTTACTAATAGGTTGAACAAGGCTTTATTACTGATTCAAGAGCACAAAAGATCAGTTATGGGCCCTCGAAGATTGTACGTGTCTATCCAGACTACATTGTGAATGGATATCGATTTCACACGAGAGATTATGGACGGAATAAGTCTACGATGAACAGCAGCGTATGTGTGAAGGGAAGTGCCTACAATGAAAATGAAGTAGACTATTATGGCATTCTCGAAGAAGTCATTGAACTACAATTTTTGGGACAAGGCAACAATGTATTTCTCTTCAAATGTCATTGGTTCAATCCGACCTCTATTCGTAATGACACAACATATGGGATTGTCGATGTCAAACATAAGTCCAAGTTGAGTACGTATGAGCCATTCATTCTGGCAACACAAGCCCAACAAGTTTATTATTCGAACTATTCGTCCCTCAAATTGAGAGATTGGTGGGCTGCTTGTAGAGTGAAAATAAGGCTATTCCCTGAGTATGAGCTTCTCCCGGATGATATAGAGCTCGAAGATGTTAATGACAATTTTTTCCAATCAGACTAGAGTGACGCACGAGAGTTCTCTCCTTCTACACAGTTCAGTGTAGATGATATAAATGAACAAATTTGCTTATATAAGGATAACGAAGAGGAAGAAGTTGACCCAAATGCCCTCGACGATCATGTGGTTGAGCGGGAGGTGGAGTCTGATGAGGAGGAAGAGTGGACCAATGATGAGGACGAAGAGGATGACGAAGATGACGCTGAATTAGACATATCTTCAGCATCTGATGATGAATATAGATAATATTATAAAATTTTGTAAAAACTGAGTGTTATTGCTAATTATATATTATTAAATAGCTACTTCAAATTTGAGTGCTAATGACATGTTATATCTTTATTATTCTCAATAAAGATATGGTATGTGGAGGATGTAGTGGGAGAGGGTCCACCTCGTCCGGTGCACCCTTTACTTCCGTAGGCCAAGGTCTATGCCGATAGGTATATATGTATATGTACCCAAACAAAAAACTCTATATATTACTGTTCATATTAACTTTATATTTTCTAACGTGCATATAATTTTGCAGGGTCCGCCTCCCCGACTACACCGGTTGTCCCGGCAACAGGTATATGTATATGTACCCAAACATAAAACTCTATATATTACTATTCATATTAACTTTATATTTTCTAATGTGCATATAATTTTGCAGGGTCCGCCTCCCCGACTACGCCAATTGTCCCGGCAACAGGTATATGTACATGTACCCAAACACAAAACTCTATATATTACTATTCATATTAACTTTATATTTTCTAATGTGCATATAATTTTGCAGGGTCCGCCTCTCGCCCAATAGCGTCACCTGTCCCATCCCATTCAACAGTAGGTACATGTAGGTTTCCATACTTTAGTAGGTTTCTTGTCTTCCAATTTTTTTAATAATAGTGTACTTAATTGTTTTCAACAGAGGTAGAGAGCCATCATCCAGCGGCGGAGGAGGTGGCTCAGCTAGCTGGACGCCAGCCATGCTGAATTTCTGGGTAAACTTGATCACTTCAAACTTACTGTATTTGTTATTTATGTTATATAGTTCATGTACAAAATTAATGTGCAATTGCAAGGGGAAGATAGATCTAGGACCTGCTTCCCGCTATATTACATCGTTGCTGCACGCACACGTTCCAGGACCAGTGGACTCATGGAAAGAGTTCCCCCTATCCGTCCGGGATCTGTTATTTGACATGTTCATGGTATTATTATTTTTTACTGATTTGAAGTCATTTCTTTAATTACTATCTCTCTCTGTTAGTGCACAAACTTGAGTAATTTCATTTTTAAACAGCGGAGGTACATGTTCACGAGACCGGAGGATCTCCCTTGAGCACAAGTCGTCTGGGAGTCTACTGCCCAGACTAATTTCAGAAAGTCGATGTGGGAGGCCCGGGACAAGGCAGCGAAGACCACAGGCAATGAGGATCCTATGGCTTGGATGGATTACAGCCCGGTGTGGATGAGGAGGGACTATTAGGAGTCCCTTTGTCATCGTTGGGCTACTGGACCATGGCAGGAGAGGTCACAGGCAGCTAAACGCAATCAAGCAGCTCATCCGGAGAAGAATGTGCATACTAGTGGGTCAGTATCTTATGCGACCCACAGCCAGAAATTGGTAAGCATATTATTGTTCAATTACTTAATACATTAATTATTATTGTGAAACTAACTACTTTTGTTGAATTGTAAGCGTCACGATCTCGAGCGTGCCCCTACTTTTCGCGAGTTATTTGATCGGACTCATAAGCAGAAGGGGACGGATGACTATGTCAACAAGAGTGCTCGCACGATTGCTGTAAGTCAAAATATAATTTTAGAATTCAATTTAAATATTAAAAAAAATATGATTTGAATAATACATTTTTAATTTGATCTATAGGAGACCTATGACAGGACGATGGCGGATCGCTATGTAGAGGGCACTCCCCAGCCAAACTTGGATCCGGAGGCCTGGGTCGACACAATGGGAGGGCCGAGTGTACGGCTTTGGGGACAGCCTGGATACTACTCCAGTGTTGTCCTCATATGTGAGTTCGATCGCTCCTCCGGCCTACGCAAGTTCATATGTTGTGACGCTCGGCAGTGGTGGAGATGACATTAGAACCCTTATCCGGGAAGAGCTATAGCTGCACCTTGGTGCCATGGTCGAGCAGGTGGTCGCTGCCATACGAGGAGCAGGCCCCTCACAGCAAGCCCCTGAGGTCAGTATTACTTAATTTCATATAGTTTGAATGAAATGAAACCACTAATCTAAACTGTTAAAACACGCAAACCACTAATCTTAAAAAAACCCAATTATTGTTTAAGAAGTAGAGTGAAAAATATCATTATTTTTTGTTTAAGAAGTAGAGTGAAAAGTAATAATATTTCAATTATTGAAATATGTTTTTCACTTTTCACCCTACTTCTCTAAGGTTGCGATAGATAATAAGACTTTCCCATCTTCCCATAGCTTAAAACTCATTGAAGACATGTCTGATATCTATCCTCACATACAACTGGAGGCCACCTAGCTCACTTTATGAGTCGGTGTCCAAAGAGCTCAAAAGGGAAAAAATAAATCCAAATTAAGAAGCCTAAAAAGAAGGTCCCTTTATACAATCAACTTATGGAAGGATAAAAAAGCCACCTGATATGTATATAAAAAAAAGATCGATGAAAAAAAACCAAAATGAAAATGATCAAAATACGCAACCCGGGAGTCCAAAATAAGAAATAGGGATCCGATCGGCATGTCGTTCACTCCGACACGACCGGGTGGGTGACAGTGACGTGTATAAACTGACGGAATTCTAATCGGATTCCCGGTTTGAGCTCGGCGCTCAAATCACTAATCTAAAAAAAACCTAAATGAAAAGAATAAAAACATACAACCCGGGGGTCCAAAATCAGAAATAGGGATCCGATCAGCGTGCCGTTAGCTCCAACATGACCGGGTGGGTGACAGTGATGTGTGGGAACTAACGAAATCCTAATCAATTCCCGATTTGGGTTCAGCGCTCAAATCACTAATCTTAAAAAAACATAAGTGTAAAGGATCAAAACATGCAACCCAGGAGTCCAAAATTAGAAATAGGGATCCGATCGGCGTGTTGTTTGCTCTGACACGACCGGGTGGGTGATAGTGACATGTGGGAACTGATAGAATCCTAATCGGATTCCTAGTTTAGGTTCGGCGCTCAAATCACTAATCTAAAAAAACCTAAGTATAAAAGATCAAAACATGCAACTCGGGGGTCCAAAATCAGAAATAGGGATCTGATTGGCGTGTTGTTCGCTTCGACACGACCGGATGGGTGACAACGATGTGTGAGAACTAACGGAATCCTAATCGGATTCCCGATTTGGGTTTGGCGCTCAAATCACTAATCTAAAAAAAACCTAAGTGTAAAGGATCAGAACACACAACCTGGGGGTCCAAAATCAGAAATAGGGATCCGATCGGTGTGTCGTTCGCTCCGACACGACCGGGTGGGTGAGAGTGACGTGTGAGAATTGATGAAATTCTATTTGGATTACCAGATTGGGTTCGACGCTCAAATCACTAATCTAAAAAAGATCTAAGTGTAAAGAATCATAACATGCAACCTAGGGGTCCAAAATCAGAAATAGGAATCCGATCGGTGTGTCGTTCACTCCGACATGACCGGGTGGGTGAGAGTGACGTGTGAGAATTGACGGAATTTTATTCGGATTCTCGGATTGGGTTCGGCGCTCAAACCACTAATCTTAAGAAAAAAACATAAATGAAAAGGATCAAAACACACAATCCGGGGGTCCAAAATCAGAAATAAGGATCCGATCGGCGTGTCGTTCACTCCGACACAACCGTGTGGGTGACAGTGACGTGTGGGAACTGACGGAATCCTAATCGGATTCCCGATTTGGGTTCGGTGCTCAAATCACTAATCTAAAAATATATATAAGTGCAAAGGATCAGAACACGCAACCTGGGGGTCCAAAATCAGAAATAGGGATCCGATCAGCATGTCGTTCACTCCGACACGACCGGGTGGGTGATAGTGACATGTGGGAACTAACGGAATTCTATTCGGATTCCCGGATTGGGTTCGGCGCTCAAACCACTAATCTTAAGAAAACATAAATGAAAAGGATCAAAACACGCAACTTGTGGGTCCAAAATCAGAAATAGAGATCCGATCGGCGTGTCGTTTGCTCTGACACGACCGGGTGGGTGATAGTGACATGTGGGAACTGATGGAATCCTAATCGGATTCCTAGTTTAGGTTCGGCGCTCAAATCACTAATCTAAAAAAACCTAAGTGTAAAGGATCAAAACACGCAACTCGGGGGGTCCAAAATCAGAAATAGGGATCCGATTGGCGTGTCGTTCGCTCCGACACGATCGGGTGGGTGACAGTGACGTGTGGGAACTAACGGAATCCTAATCGGATTCCCGATTTGGGTTTGGCGCTCAAATCACTAATCTAAAAAAAACCTAAGTGTAAAGGATCAGAACACAAAATCTGGGGGTCCAAAATCAGAAATAGGGATCCGATCGGCCTGTCGTTCGCTCCGACACGATCGGGTGGGTGAGAGTGACGAGTGAGAATTGACGAAATTCTATTTGGATTACCAGTTTGGGTTCGACGCTCAAATCACTAATCTAAAAAAGACCTAAGTGTAAAGAATCAGAACACACAACCTAGGGGTCCAAAATCAGAAATAGGAATCCGATCGGTGTGTCGTTCGTTCCGACATGACCGGGTGGGTGAGAGTGACGTGTGAGAATTGACGGAATTTTATTCGGATTCTCGGATTGGGTTCGGCGCTCAAACCACTAATCTTAAAAAAAAACATAAATGAAAAGGATCAAAACACGCAACCCGGGGGTCCAAAATTAGAAATAGGGATCCGATCGGCATGCCGTTCACTCCGACACGACCGTGTGGGTGACAGTGACGTGTGGGAACTAACAGAATCCTAATCGGATTCCCGATTTGGGTTCGGCGCTCAAATCACTAATCTAAAAATATATATAAGTGTAAAGGATCAGAACATGCAATCTGGGGGTCCAAAATAAGAAATAGGGATCCGATCAGCATGTCGTCCACTCCGACACGACCGGGTGGGTGACAGTGACGTGTGGGAACTGACAGAATTCTATTCGGATTCCCGGATTGGGTTCGGCGCTCAAACCACTAATCTTAAGAAAACATAAATGAAAAGGATCAAAACACGCAACTTGTGGGTCCAAAATCAGAAATAGGGATCCAAACGACGTGCCGATCACTCCGACACGACCGGGTGGGTGACAGTGACGTGTGGGAACTCACAGAATCCTAATCGGATTCCCTGTTTGGGTTCGGCGCTCAAATCAATAATCTAAAAAAAAAAATCGAAGTGTAAAGGATCAGAACACGCAACTTGGGGGTCCAAAATAATAAATAGGGATCCGATCGGCGTGTCGTTCACTCCGGCATGACCAGTAGGGGTGAACACGGGTCGGTTCGGTCTGGGTTGGCTCATTTTTTGGCCAAACCGAACTGAACCGAATCCAAAGGCCAAACCGAACCGAACTGAACCGGTTCGATTCGATTTAAACCGAAATCTTATACTTACAAATCGCAAATGTGCATCTGGTTGAACGGCTAAGGCGTTGCCTCACTTTTCCCGCAGGTGCGGGTGCGAATCTTGGGTTTCCCCTTTTTTTTCTTAACAAAAATAGTCGACTGGCATCACTTTTACCAAAAACCTACTGCCAAAGGTGAGTTTCGAACCCGCACCGCCCAGACAACAGCTTGGCGCATGGTGTAGCCAACTGCGCTACATTTTTTATGCATTATGAATAAAAAAAAAATAAGTATAGTATATATATATTCGGTTTACTCGGTTTCAGAAACTGAAACCGAACTCAATTCTATAGGGGCCCAAACCGAACCGAACTGGTCGGTTCGGTTCGGTTTTTCGGTTTGAACCAAATTATGAACAGCCCTAATGACCGGGTGGGTGAGAGTGACGTGTGATAATTGACGAAATTCTATTCGGATTCCAGGATTGGATTCGGCGCTCAAACCACTAATCTAAAATAAAATTCAAGTGTAAATGATCATAAATATTTTCTAATTAAACTTAGTGAATATTCATATGTTTTAAATTTAAATTTCTAAAAATAATGTTTGTATATTTTTTATTTATGTTTCTAATATTTATTATTTTTTAATATAGGCCTTCAGCACCTGACGATCATGAGACGAGGACAGCGGACAATCCAGCAGACCTTTCTTGATTTTTATTTCTTATTATTGTGTATGATTTATATTTATTGTGATCGATGATTTTATGTTAATTGTTATTTATTGTGGATTGTATGAATTTTTTTAGCAGGTTTTGTAATTTGTCATTATTAATTTAATTATATTTTAAAAAAATTAAGAGGGCTATTTCCGACGGATTTTTCCACGGACAGTATCCATCAGAAAAAACGTCAGCACATAAGACTGTCGACGAAATTTATCCGTCGGAAAACCGTCGGAATGTCCGACGGTTTACCGACGACAATTTTCGTCAGAAGTTACCTACTACCGACGGTTATTTCTGTCGGTGAATCCGTCGAAAGTTCCGACAGATTTTCTGACCGAACTTTCCGTCGGAATTTATCGACGAATTTTTTCTGTCGGAAGTACCAACAAATTTCCGACTGATTTTTTCCCGTCGATAATTTCTGACACTATTTTTCCGACAGACTCTTTCCGATGATCATTCGCCAGAAAGTTGTCGGAAGGTCTATTTTCCGACAGATTTTCGACGAATTTTCTGCAGATTTTCGACGGAATCAGTCCGTCGGAAAACCCACTTTTTCTTGTTGTGTACAAGCAATGATGACATGGTGCTTGGCTTCAGACCAACAATAATGGTGAATGGGGTGAAGATAGAGAGGAGGAGCTGGCCAACCTACATGAAGGCCCCAACAAGTTCATTTCATTGTTTCAGGGGTAGGGTGAGGCTTCAACTCCTCCCCAATCATGGTTTCTCATGGGATTCCCTATGCTGAAGCATGACTTCAGAGGAATTTTGGGGTCTACTACAGTTTGGGGAATTGAAGGGAATTCCATGTGATAAGTGTGTGAAGTATTTTCCCTCGTCCCCTTCAAGATATCTTACCAATCGAGTGTTTTTCATGTGTGGATGGGTCGTGGCTTTGTACTCTGTAAATTTTGATGATCACAAAAATACTAATTCTCATTTATGTTGATAAAATCACAAATCACTAAGTCTAATTCATGTTGATGATCCAAGTCATTGAGTTATTTATATTTGATTGAGGGTCTAATTTGTGTGTTAAGTGTGCAGATAGATAGTTCAAAAGTTACACTTGAAGTGGACCTCACAAAGGCCAAGACCTGGACAAAACAGAAATTCATCGGCATGCCAAAGACAGATGTCAGTCGAAGTGTCAATCGAAGAGCCAGTTGAAGTGGCACTTTGGTGATGATGAAGAAGTCCAGTAAAAATCGACAACCGAAATGTGTAAATTGATCGACCGATTCGAGAAGCGATCAATTGGTGAAGGTTTGCAATGATTGTTGAAGAAAAATCAATCGATTGATGAAGCACAAGCCAATCCATTGAAGAAGAAGGGACTAATTGATTGTTGAACAAGTCCATCTGATTAGTGAAGCCCCTTCCGATTGGTGAAGAGAAGAAGGTTCTGATTGATGACCAAGCATAAAATTAGATGACTGATTTGGAGAAATTGAACGACCGCTTTTCTGAACACCTGTTTGAAGATAGTGCAAATCGGACGACTGATTTCATGAAATTGGACGACCGATTCTGAAGAGTATGTTAACACATGAAGACAAGTGTGTCGACACCAAGTCAAGGTCCAGAAATCAGATGACCGATTTTGGTGATAGAGTTTCCTATTCTGAGATGACTCTTTCTTCCTTTAGGATTCTTGCCAAAGATTTGTCCAAGACTCTTCTTCTTTGGGTGTGGGCTATAAATACAAGTGGATCTGAAGCCCCATATGACAACCCAATTGTGCAAGGAGTGTTCTACCTTTGAAGCTAGGGTTTTTGGGTAAGATTTTGAAGAAGACTACAGCAACCTCAAAGTCAAGCATTGGAAATCGTCTTATTGTTGTGTGGAGTTGCTACCAAGCACCAGAAAGTTGTGCTACATCCAAGCAATGTCCAGAAGGCTTTGTCAAGAGATCGATGTGCATTCTACAATGGCGTTCTTGCTTCTACGGCAGATCTTCATATTTCAGACAGTGGGAATACTTGTGCTTTCTGTTCTATTTCCTTCCCCACTGTCACGTGCTTATTAGGTTGATTCAAACTTTATTTGAACATCAGTGTGTTGTGCTCGTGTTGTGAGTAGTGGTTGGTGTGTAGTGTGTGCGCACGCTACATAACTGGGTTATCTTGTCCCTGGAAACGAGTGGGTTTGTGTTGTCCTTAGAAGCAACCATGTGTGAGGGTCTGTAACTGGTACTTGGAAACAAGTTAGTGGAAAATTCTCATGGGGTATGAGGTAGTGGATGTAGGTGCACTTGTGGTATGGTAGCCAAACCACTCTAAATCTTGTATGCATCTATGGTTTGATCCATCTCTTTTACCTCCTTTCTACGCACGTTAGGATAGTTGGTATCGTTGTTTTAATTGTTATTCTGATGTACATCTTGCTTAATAGATTTACTTAGTTAAGTTTATCTATTATGTGTAAAAGAATTTTTATTTAGGCGATAACCAATTCACCACTCCCCTATTGGATGATCATCACACGTTTCTCTTCAGTGCCTTGTTCCCCCTCTCTTTTCTAGGAGTTTCTCACCTTCTTTTGGGGTTTTTGAGGTCGAAATGGCTAGTGGTGAAGGTCAAACTTGACCTGGGCACTAGGTGTGAACGCATCACACTTAATGATTGTGTTCTAAACGTGGTCGCACGATGGAGCCGCATTCTTAATGTGATTGACCATGACACTACTTTCATTCCTTAAATCATGGAAATGCCCACAAGGTTGGCCACGGTCGCGACGGTGACTATATTTTGAACATAGCTCACTTGAGGACCATGTTCTCAATCTTATGGTTGGGGTGATCCTGGTGCATTTGGTCTTTAGGTCATGATTAGCCAAGGACCTAAGGTTTAATCATGAGGCGTTTGACTTCCTATCTCATGACACATATGACTGGGTGAGGTGTTTGACCATTCTAGTGTTGGTAGTTTTGGCAATGATTCTGCCAGTGGTTTTGGCAGTAGTTCTAGCGGTGATTTTGGCAATGGTTCTGTGTAGTGGTTTGTGAATCGTATTCGAGGCTTTTTTGTACTCCTCAAGTCTAGTGGTCATTAGCATTATAATCTTAGCATGACACTTCACTAATCGGTTACTTGGGTGTTTCTAGCACATCTGATCAATGGGTTGTTGGGTTGGTCGGTTTGAGATTTTGTCATTTTCCTGACTCCCCTTATCAAGCCTTTGTCTAGGCAAGGAAAGGTAGGAAGGGCAGCCATGGCTAGGGGATAGGATGGCTTCTAGGGTTCCATTTGTGTCTTGGAATACACCTTGTAGGCTATGGTGTGTGCTTGGGTTTAGAGTACTCCTTGTGAGCTATTGCATGTGCTTGGTCCCCAACTAGTCCTTTGTTCTCTCTCACTTACTTCCCTCATTTTCCAATTGTGTGATGTACTTCCATATGCCTCATTCCCAACATAGGAGGTGAATAGGAATGGAGAGAGAGTCAAGAGTGAAGATGTCAGTGCCCGCCCTGACTGCAGGACTAGTGGTTCAGATTTTGTCATCGCAGCTAGTGTTCTTGTCCGAAATAGGAAGTCAACATGCATAGGTTGACTCGACTAGGTCTGTGTGTGTAGCGACGAGTCGTCATTCTCTTGTGGATATCACTCTTGTGGTTTCACTAGTGTTGTGGCTTCTCTCTGTGCATTTCAAATCTTGTGAATGTGGTAGTGTTATATGAGTTCCTGTTAGCTATTATTATTTATTTTTTGTTTGATATATATATAGGCTCATATCTTACTTTTTTGCAAGTGTGAGCTCTCGAGTGCCGTGTCTACCTCAGACCAGATTGTTAAGCATGGAGGTGTTCTCTTGTACTAGTAATTTACTTTTGTTATAATTTCTCGAGATATGTCCCTTAAGTTGATGTACTAAATGCTATATTTGTGTTATAAATTGGGACTATTTTAATTACTTTACTCACTTGTTTATCTCCCTAGATTGTGGATAGCCTTTCCGATCGAGTCTTTGTCTCATATATAGTGATATGGGTACGGGTCTCTATTAGGTCTTGAATTCCATGTCATTACAGTTAATGTACAGCATAGCTTCTATATTTAGTTTTCCTTCTTTATAATACATACATAATGGTGACCTATTAGCCTTGCCCTAATTTGGGTTATTATATCTCTATATATACGAGCAATACAATGGAGAAGTATGCTTTTCGATTTCCCAAATCGTTTTAAATTCAAAAGAGAAATCAAGTTTATTTCAACTTCATGGTTGGAAACCTCCATGCGTCCATCGGGGACATGTGGCCGTAAGCCCTCTTTCTTTCCCCCCTTATCTATTGTTCTTATATTCCCTTGTACGTAACATATATATAGTTTGTCGCAATGCTGGGTAAATTATGGTGGGCACTGGGCTGTACATCCCAAGGAGGAAGTTCTATACAACATATATATCTTTGGGCATCCCCACCGATCCCCACCTCAATTGGCCGGGAGGAACAGCACAAGGATCGCCCTTCTTTTTTTTTGGACAAAGAAATAAGATATTATATTAACCATAAAAGAGCAGTACATAGTACAAAGGAGATCATGGCTGTCCATAACCTGTTGACACAGGTAAGGTAGCTGCCCACTAACATCAAACGTACAAAAGCATTTAGATAACATTGCTTAAAGGAGAACGGGAGAAACACTTTAGCACTATCGCGGTCACTCCAGGTCAAAGGTAAGAGCAGGAAATAGACATGACTGGATGAAGCTTGAAGGAAGAGGACTCCATACAGGCGAGGATGATCTCTCAAATGGAGCTGTTGCAACCTCGATGTGCAGCTAAATAGGAGCTCGGAAGACGTACACAATAAGATTGTGCACGGATGATCCACAATCACAAGCATAGCTATACCCCAAGGTCCCAACACAAGGAAACAAGAGAGTGATAAACCACCACCGGCTGGAGCTTCAGACCTTCAAGATTCACAGCTCAAACAGACCTGAGAAGCAAAAGGAGCAAACAACAAAACAAACAAATAGAAACTACAAAATATAAAACCGTGGGAGGTAGCAGATGTTAGCAACCCTAGCTGGGGAATCACTGGATTCCAGCACAACCAAAAGGAAGTTCAAAATGGGGAAGCTAGGGAAGGAGAGTGGGGGACGCAGCTACCAAATGGGCAAAGGGGGTGAGACAACAAAGAGGTGGGGAACATGCGGGGCTCAGAGGAGGATGGCGACTGACAGAAAAAAAAAAAGGGGGGGGGGGGGGGGGGGGGGGGAGAAGCAACCAAATGGGTTAAGAAATAGAGAAGAGTCAGAGGAGGGAGATGAGGTCAAGAGAGTAAGGGAAAGGATGCCTGGAAATGGGGATGCAACGAAAGGCTTTGAAACTAAGATGAGAACGGAGGAGGGGTGATGAGGATAGGAGATTAAGGAGGGAACATGTAAGAAATAGGGCCGGGAAGTAGAGGGGCAGGACGTGAGGATAAGGAGCCAAACACAGGGGAAACGAGAAGGGAGCCAATGGGACAGAACCTGAAAGGCGAAATCTGAGAAATAAAAACAAGAGCGGAAGGAGAAGAAGAAAACACAGATATGAAGAAAGGGCTGGTGGGGGGGAAGATTCGACCGGCGGCGCTCCTCCCCCTCCCCCCCCCCCCCCCCCCACCCCCACCCAGTTAACGCCACCCAGAGGAGGCAACAGAATCGTCGGATAACTGGCGACGAGCCCACCGGAGGACCGGCGACAAATCCGCCAAAGTTGGTGACGATCACTGAGCGATGCACGCGGAGGTGAACCTCTCAACAAAAGTTGGAGATTCTCTCTCTAGAAAACTCTAGAGAGAGAGCAAAACACTTCTATAAGACAAGAACCTCATCCACTAGGTGACAACTTCCTAATTAACAGCAGGCCGGTATGCCCTCCACGTATGGAGAGGAGATATGTAAAGATTCCACTTTGTATTGGATTCTTGTGAGGATCAACCTTACATAAGAAGTAATGTCCATTTTCTTCAATGGTCAGTCTCCAAAATTGGGATTTGGAATCACATGAGTGATCTTGGGAGAGGTACGTAGAGACAGTAGTTAATTTGTTTGTATGGTGGTACCAAGATGCTCGACTTGAGGTCGCTCAACTGGGCAATGGGTGATCTGCCCTTTGATGTATTGGAAAACTCTTCTTGTCCATCGTGAAATGTCCATCTCATATGTACATATCTCAAAGGAAATGTCTTGCTGCACACCCCGCAGAGGGGTGTGCGTGCACACCTCGTTGTGATGGCATCACGGTATCGGACAGTCAATGACTATTCGGTGTGTGCGCACACCTCCTCCTCATAGTGTACAGTAAGATGCTCTCTATCTCAAATATAAGTGAAATGAGTGTCGTAACCATTAACTGTAGCAAGTCAATCTTTTTTGGTACTACGTATACGTACATTCTTCTCCCAATGAACCTGTGGTCTTTTGAAGTACTTGACCCCTTCCTCCACCTTAAGATATGGTTTGATGGTTAAAGGAAAATGGTTTAGTAACACCATTTGGTATCACATTAAAGTAACACACCAATTAAAGTGCACCACAACCCACTACATCAAAAGTGGGCAACACTTACGGAAAGTTGGTTACGGTTTCACTTTTCGTAAGTAGATTAGCTACTATACTTATGGTTGTTATAAAATTTATTAATATTTTAATATAATATATCCAACATCGTAACTACACCGTAATAATAGTTTGTGTGCTAAACGTAAAAATTTGAAAACCGTAACAATAGACCCAAAAATTTTGCTGGCGGTCTTCTCTCACACAAATCCCGCCTTCTCAAAATAAAACCCAAAAACCCTCCTCCCCCGATCGGCTATAGTCCCCTCCCTTTCTCAAAACAAAAGCCCCCTCCCCCCGCGCGCTCTGTCGTCCCCCATCTCCTCCCCCGCGTTCTGCGAGATTGAGGCCATCTCCTCCACCGCATTCTGTGAGATTGAGGTGAGATCGAAGTCCCAAAATCCCATTTTCCCTCCACGATCGAAGTCCCAAATCCAAAACCCCCCGCGCTCTGCCATCCCCGACGGCCACCCAGGCTACCTGCCACTGTGGCGCCCCTCCTACGACTCCGATGTGCGACGAATGCTACTCCACCACTGGCGATTTTAGAGTTTGCACGAAGACCCTCTTGCAGCAGGTGCCTCTCCCTCCCTCCTACCTTCTCCCTCTCTCCCTCTCTCCCTTTCTCTGTCTTTCTCTTTCTCACTCTCTATCTCTCAACTAATTTCCTTTTGTCGGACCACCAGTTTGCCTCCACCATCTGCGCCTCAGCCGTCCATTCCCTCCATCGGGTACACATTAAGTGCCAATATTGTTCTTTAGGCCAAGGCCCCACTGTGCTGCTGACCCAGAACAGCAGAGATGGAACGAAAGACAAAATATGTGAACCCTTCCGACTCTTGTTGGCATATATACAAGAGGTGCCTATGTCTAGGAAAGAGAAGCCTTACAGTCTTCATGTGTTGTTCTCTTAATATTGTATCCATCTTGGGGGTGGTGGGGGGGGGGGGAGGGGGGGAGAGAATCGCTGGCTGGAACCTGCTATTGTTGGAGGAGTGGGGACAAGGGGGTTCGCTCAGCGGAGGGGAGGAAGGAGAAAAGAAGAAAAGAAGAGGAGGGGGGATTGATATGGGGCCTGTCACCACCCCTGCTCCCTTCAGAAGCCTTCTGCCTTTTGGAGGATTTCACACATACTTCCCCCCCCCCCCCCCCCCCATCCCCTCCTTCAAATCTAGTCCCCAGCCAGCCTTTGTTGGCCTCCCAGCCCTCCCCATCCCCTCCTTCGACTGTGTGAAGTTTACTTGACCATGTTTTCTCTTTGTGTTTGTAGGCATCTCGTAGTGAAGCTCTTGTTTGAAGAAGCCACGAAGGTGCTGCAGAACAAACTGCAAGTAAGTATGTATGGCTTATATGAATGATCATTATACATGTAGAAATCATTTTTTGGGGACTTAAAATATGTTTTTTGTAATTTATTTTTGTCAATGAGTATATGATGAGATTTTTTTTGTAGAGTAAAGTAGTCATTAAGAAAATTGATTGGATTTGGATGGACAAGCCAAAGCACTCAAAGGAATATCTAGATGGAGTGGACTCGTTCATTGATTTTGCATGTGGGTATTCTGATCTGTTGTCAACTATCAAGTGTCCTTGTGTTAATTGTGCATGTATGTGTAAATGGGACAAGAACATAGTTAGGGAACATTTATACTTTAATGGAGTCATCAAAGACAAAAGGTTTTGGGAGTTTCATGGGCCTAATTCATCTTGCAGTAGGCCGACATCTCTAGATTCTGCATGTGAAGATGTCCCAAAGGATGGTGGTATGCGTTCAGTGTTGCGAGATGTATTTGGCTTGGAAAATAAAATATATATGGAAAACATCTCTGCCAATCAGAATAAAGGGGACTATAGTACATTCGAAAATCTACAGGAAGATGTTGAACAACCATTGTATCCAGGATGCAAGACTTTCAACAAACTACCATTTATAATCTGATTGTTCAACATAAAATGTATGGGTAAAATGAGTAACAAATCCTTCAACATGCTATTGAAGTTGTTGAAAGAGGCTCTTCTAGAAGGTGAGGTATTGCCAAGTACATTTTATGAATTGAAAAAATCATTAGTAAGTTGGGATACGGTTATCATAAAATTGATGCATGCCCAAATGATTGCATTTTATATTGGAAAGACTATGAGTCTCATGAGCAATGTCCCAAATGTGGAGAATCTAGATGGACTACAAGGGATAAGAGTGGGTATAAAAAAAAAAGATAGCCAAGAAGGTTCTTCGGCACTTTCCCTTAATTCCAAGGTTGAAAAGATTATATATGTGTAGCAAATTTTCAGCAAACATGAGATGGCATAGCGATGAGCGGCAAGAAGATGGCATATTGAGACATCCAGTTGATTCCCCTTGTTGGAAAGCTTTAGATGCCATAGATGAGTTTGGTTCAGAATCTTGCAATGTACGTTTAGGTTTGGCAAGTGATGGTTTCAATCTTTTTGGAACAATGAGTATGAGTCATAGTACATGGTCTGTGGTATTGACACCATACAACCTACCTCCATGGCAGTGTATGAAGCCACAAAATATTTTTGTATCTTTAATCATTCCTGGCCCTAATGGACCTGGAAATGATATTGATGTGTATCTTCAACCACTTGTAGAAGAATTGCAAATACTATGGCATGGAGTTGAAACATATGATGCTTCTAAAGGTGAAACCTTTTGTATGCGTGCTGCATTACTGTGGACCATTAATGATTTTCCTGCATATGCTTATCTATCATGCTTCTTGATTCCCTCCATAGTACTGACCCAACAAAACTTGTTCGGCCAATTCAAAGGTTGGTGCTACATTAGTTCTATGATTCATAGGTAATGTATTGGTTCCCTATCTCTAATATATTGACTCTCTTTTTTTTAGATTTTTAAAGGACATATATGCTACAAAGAAGAAGGTAGTGATTGCTGATGCAATGTCTTCTATAGATATTTCAATTCCATCGGTAAATGATTAGAGACATATATGCTACATGATCTAACTGCTACTTTATGCTCTTGGAACTTGTTTATATGTCTTTTTTTTTCATAGGTTCCACAACAAACCAATGGCACTGAGTGTGGGTTTTTTGTATTATACTACATCTACCATTTCATACAGAATGATCCACCCACATTTTCCTTGGATCATTACCCATCTTTTGTGAGTTATGCTCCTCTTTCAAATTACATGTCTTGATTTTTCATCCAACATACTAATGGAGTGTAATTTTTTCAGCTTACATGTGATTGATTCAGTAGAGCAGAATTTGAAAAATTTGTAGATGACTTGATCTTAAGAAAAATAGAGGTGCAAGAGGTGGTGGTGGAAGTTTCTAAAAAGAAGCATAGAGGACCAACAAAACTAAGTTCTGTGCATGGTTAGATAATGGTAAGCGAATTATTGTCCAGATAAATGAACTTGGACAACCAATTGGAGAGGGTGGCCATTCTTTGAAATTATTTTTAGGAACAATTGCCCGTCTTGGTGATAAAATGCCAATTGATGCTCCAACTTGGAGGGCAATGTCTGCCACCCATAAGGATGATGTGTGGGAGTATGTCCAGGTAATTTCTAGATTACATATGTTTCTTTTCTATGTTCAATCTATTATATATTAATTATATGAGTATGTATTGTAGAGAAAATATGATATTCAGCATATTTGAAAGAGTGGGTGATGAAGGATCAAAAGTGGAGGTCTTGGAAATATGAATTGAGAAACAAATACTTCGACCCAACTTTGAAGCAAAATAAAAAAAAAATACCACATGATCCAAGAGTTAATGTGGAACAATGGAAAAGAGTTGTTCAAACATGGTCTTCTAATAGTTGGAAGGTAAAATACTTAAGATGTTTTTCTTATAGAATGTAATTTTTTTTTGCTGAAGACATGTTCATGATATTTTTTTGCTAAGAGTTATGTCTGTGTTTTATAGAGGTATAGTGACATAAACAAGAAAAGTAAAAGTCATCATAAGTATTTTCATTGTGCTGGGACAAAGAGCTTTGCAGACATCAATGAGGAGGAGGTAATCCCTATTTTTTTGCTAAGTCTTATCTCTGTGTTTTCTGTTCTCATTTTTTTCTAACACTTTTTTCATAGATTCTCATTTTTTCTGTTCTACAATTTGTCTTCTAGTTTGTAAAAAATGGAGTGAAACTTGATCGCGGGGACCTGTTTATAAGGACCCGTGTGAAAAAAAGTGGGCAACCTGTTAATGAAGAGACTACTGCAATGATTGTATGACATAGATTGTTATTTGTTTTCCAATTTTATGTTATGTCCACTATGTGTTTATTTTATTAATACTATATATGTGTTTATTGTAGACAAAACTTCAGGAAGTAAAAATCACACAATCATCATCATCCTCAAGTTCATTAATTGCAACTGCAGATGATATTTACTCACAAGTATTTGGGAAAGAAAGGCCTGGCCGAGTACGTGGAGTGGGCATAGGCCCGACACCAACAAGTTTGTGGGGTACTTCAAGCCAATGTCAAGCCCAATTAAGAGCAGAAAATGCTCAACTCAATGCTATGGTTAAAGAATTGGCATAGAGATTGGGTAAAGTTGAGTCTATCGTTGTTGAGGTAATTCTAAAATATTTTCATTTCATCCATGTAAAATGTGATTAGCAAGTACTTTAGATGGATAAAAGATGAAAAGTGACAGTTGTTTGTCCTAGTTGCTTTAGACTCAAAAAAAAAGTAAAAGAAGGAGAAAAATGTATGTCTTTCTTTAAGTTTAAGAAGGATGAAGTGATATATGTTGGCCCTCAAGCCTTGGATCTGAGGCTTCCATTTGGTGAAATGGATGTTCTTAATGAAAATGCTGACTTGATAAAGAGGCAACTTCAGCTGGACCACCTAGAAATCTTGTCTTTTAAAGAAAATGCTGACTTGATAAAGAGGCAACTTCTCAGACAGAATCGACCTTCACCAGGCAATCCTGTTTCTATTTTCTTGGCTAGCTCTGAGTACACTATTGGAAACTAAAAGATAGATCTCTGTGGAAGACATTTTGTGGGTCATTTTTGTTTTTTAATTTATGTTTTCTCTATTTTAAGGATGTTGTTACCTGTCACTGTTAGGAATGTTGATGTTAAAGTCTGTAACTTTTGAGAATAGAAGATACGTCTCCTGGCTATTACATAATGTTATTTCTATCAGATTAACATGTATCAGTGACAGTTTTGTTTTTCCTTCATGTTTTGTCCATAGAACAATGGTGCTGGATTACTAGATTTTTTTTCTTACTAGTCTTCTTCTTTCTTGACAGTCAAAACAGGTAGAAAGTACTCCCAATATGGAAAGATGTGTGCAATCATCTACAAGTGTAATAGAACCTAAAGGAAAAGAGGTAAATATGTTCATATCTCATTATGTTCTATATTCTCATTAGAAACTCAATTGTGTCTTGATGTGTGATCTATAAAATGAATTGAATAACAGAGTTTGATGCTGGGCAAGAAAGTGAAGTTGTGTGACATGGAAGAACACCCGGTAGCCAATGCCATAATCATGTCGTTAGATAAGATGGTTATGAGTAAGAGTTTGGGCGAGGAGTTTTATGAGGTAGCTATTTTGTTTGCTTACAAACCCAATGCACCTCTATTTGTGAAAGATAATGAACGAAAAACCATCCAAGATGCTGTTGGAAGTCACATTGTGTGGTTCAGAGACTTTGTAAGTTTATGACACCTGAAGTTTTATTTTACAGAATTATTTTGGAAAATAAATGAACTTGTTATATGTATACTAATTGAATGATTTTTATTTTGCATGTTGAGTTAGATGACACCTGAAGTTTTATTGTGCCAACAGAACAGCTCTCCTCCCTTAAGAACATTGTCCACTCTCACCTTATGAAACAATTATGGTCATTGGATTTATGTTATGACCAAAATAATTATGATTGTATTATCCTTAGGACAAACAATGATGTGTATGTGATGTTTAAATTTTATGTTGTACATTTGTGATGTGATATATATAATTATGTGAATGTTTCTTTTCAAACAGTGTAAGTTGTGTAATGTAAATTTGAGAAAGTTGGTTGTATTAAATGTCATAAATTGATGATGTGCAAAAAATGTGGTGTGTATGTATGTAAATATGCAGGTTGTGTGCTATGTGTGTGGATTGTGTATGTAAATATGCAGGTTGTGTGCTATGTGTGTGGATTGTGTATGTAAATATGCAGGTTGTGTGCTATGTGTGTATGTATGTAAATATATAGGTTATATTTTTAGTCAAATTATGGATTATATATATTTGCACTGGGAGTTTTCTTACGGTTCGAGATGCATAACTACAGATAATAGCTACGGTTTCTAACGTAGTGATTAATTTTCGTATGTCATCTTCTATTGAAATATTTCTTACGGTCTTTCATATGTATACTTACGCTTTATAAAAGTAGGTCAAGTCTATATTATTACGATATATAAATGAATGTATTTATTACGTATTGTAACCGTAAGTAAGGCTATAGCCACGGTTGTTGTAGTTACGAAAACAAACCGTAGGCAGTTTCGTAAGTATACGTCTGTTCTTACGGTTTTGACACTTACGAATTTCTGACGTAAATGTTGCCCACTTTTGTTGTAGTGACCTCATCATTTATGAGATATTTTTAACTTTTTTATTTCAGTTGCTGATGTGGCACAATTTTAATAGTGATGTTACCAAATAATATTACAAAACTGTTTCTCATAGTTAAAAGAGAATATCATGTCAAAGCCTCAAAACCCATTAATTTGGTTTTGGGAAACAACAACACATCAAATCCCTCCACCACCAAACGAAGGCAAAGCAATCTTCCTTTTTCCAGTGGATTAACTGTATATGTCCATCTCATTAAGTAATCGTCTCAATGTCCAACGCTTTATATGGCATCTAGTGCATAAGAGCGCAATCGAATGTGTTGCGACTGATCTAGAAAGAAGAAACAAAAAGATCCTCTTTAAAGACAAGGGGGAATTTTTTTTTTTTTTTTTTGAAAGATCATGTCTTAATTCCTTAACACGTAAATCATGCATGATTCATAACAAAACTTACGTACCTTTCTTCGAAAGGAATAGCAAAAACTTCGACCCGAGGCCACACAAAACCCATTGCTGAAATTGACACGAAAACTCAAAGAATCAGGAATGACCGCCGAAGACCAAGTGCATACGTACACACAACATCCCCGTTGTGGTGGGTCTCGTCAACATTATTGATGTGTAGTGCATGTTTGATTCTTCCAAGTAATGCGTGCATGGTGGGGTGTCTCTTTCCTCCCCCTCCTTGAAGATATCATTGTTAATAGTGTTAATTCTTGTCGGAAGACAGTTGGATAATTAACACTTCTTGCCGTTGACCTCAGTTTTTTTTTTTTTGGTCAAATGAGATTTTTCAACTTCGGAGCTCGTAATAATACTCTTTTACTTGGAGATGTGTGCCTGAAATTTTAGACGTAAAATTTTTTTCGTCCTAAAAATAATACAATTCCATGATTTGCAGGCTAGCTATACGTACGTACGTGTACAAATATATATAAGTTAGATAGGTAAAGAAATGTAATGGTACGTTGAAGGATTTCTGATAATTTATAAGATTTTACTTGTAATTTAACACAATATTATATCAAGAAAATACATCACCAATAACAGGTTGATATCTACCCATCGTCTTAATTTGACTCCATCTCAAACTTCTTTGATCATGTGAGACATATATTGAAGGCCACGTACGTACGTTCGTCAAGAAGACAAGAATGTTATCCCACTGGAGAATTAATGGCGCCATATATATGGGAAATTTAAATTTGCAGGGGTGCATTAGAGAACAAGATAAAAGCTATTCGATCCCCTCATGTTCGTGCTCAAAGATAGAGAAAAGAAAAAATTAATTAGAAGTTCTTAACTGTAATAGGGAGATCTTTACTGTAATATATATGATTTAACGTATACTGTAATTAGATATAACATTTATTGTAATGAATTACAGCTCTGTTAGGAACTAGAAAATAAATCAAATATCTGTTAGGAACTCCTAATTAATTTGTCCTAGAGAAAATTGTATTTTTTTTACTTCCATGTGCCATGGACGTTGCCAATGTTTAAGTTAGTAATAATTATACAAGTAGAGACATCATGAAAAGGATAGCCATGACAATGCTCATCCAACAATAATGGGGTGAGCACCATGACACAAAAAGAAGATAAGTTATAGAAGTCTCCATTGGATAACTCCCAAGTCTCGTCATTACATGAGAAAATAGTTGTTCTAAAAGAGACTTTTATACGTAATCCCTTAACACTTATAATATTCAGGAAATAGGCCTCCTAATCCTAATCTCATCCCTTAAATTAAATCTAGAACAATATATATTTACAAAATATGTTTACATGGGTTTTTTTCAAAATTTTCGAGGAGTGAATTAATATTGTATGGAATTATCCAAAAATAATTAAAAGTGGAAAAGCTAATAAAATATGATAAACTTTAGGAGATTGCTCAGAAATTACCAACCTTTTTTTTTGTATTTGGCCTAAAGAAGTCTCCTATATTTTCCCCATTAATTGAATGGTCTATCTCCACATTTTTTGCTTGTCAAACAAACATTTCAATCTCCTAACACCAGATACCGCCATATATATTCTGCTTATTTATTCAGTTACCCAACCAGCACTTTAGACCGACCATATTCGTTACTTGAATAATGTTTAGGAAAATATTTTCTAGAAATAGATCATCACATGCTACTGCATAGATATGTTAGATGCTTTTACATTCTGTCCCTTAATCAACGAATATCTAGATCATTTTTATTTTTCTCTAAAAATGCAAAATGAACATATATAGTCTTTACTTAATAATTAAGTTTTACATCCAAATTAAACAAAAAAAAAGTTCATGTTCACTTAATAAGTTATTTGACATGTCAGCTGGACTTGTATATGCAGATAGTCATTAGCCATAACAGTAATTTCAATTATTGACTTCAACAATTCAAAGTCGATGTGTGAGACGTGACTACGGGTCTGTTTGATAACACTTATTAAATCTCTATTGTCTAAAACGGTTAGACATTAGAGATTCAGATTGTTTGACAAATTGTCTTAATAAACATCTGAAATTATGTCTATCATCTTAAATTACATCTAAAAAAAAGTGATGGCTCGGCCACTTTTTTTTTCCAGATCTCTCCTGCGTCCTCCCAAAGGGTGGGGAAAGAAGATGGCATGGAGGAGAGGGAAGCTGAGATGAGCGTTGATGCCGGTGAACTGCTGGAAGATCTGCATGGCAATGACAAGCTGGGGGCAGTTGCGGCGGCGGAGCAGGTTGCGGAAGGGGTGCTTCATGCGCTGGGCGGCCAGGCTGGCTTGGAGGATCTCCAAGGTCATGCCGCAGCCAGGGGCCCCAATCTGTGGGCCGTCGGCGCTCTTTGTTACCGTTCGTCCCCGCGCGCCACTGCTTTGCGGGTTTTTGATCAGGTCTTGTGCTGCAGATGTCATCAATCGCCTCAACTATCTACGCAGGAAGGGGATGGCGAGCTTGTACGCCTAGTCTTCCAAGCGGTATATACCCCGCTCTCTCCGTTGGCCTCCTCCTACTCCACGCTCTGGCAATGTAGAGTTGATTAGGTTTGTTGACGTGCTTCTCTGGTGAGCAGGAGCTACAAGAACGGGTTCGTGTGGCATGATCTCACCAGCGACTTGTTCGATCTCTGTTTTCTTCTGGGTTTTGGGGCTTCTCAGCTTTTCCCCCTCTCTCTCTCTCCCCCTTCCTTTTGTCATCGCAGCTAGTGTTCTTGTCCGAAATAGGAAGTCAACATGCATAGGTTGACTGGACTAGGTCTGTGTGTGTAGCGACGAGTCGTCATTCTCTTGTGGATATCACTCTTGTGGTTTCACTAGTGTTGTGGCTTCTCTCTGTGCATTTCAAATCTTGTGAATGTGGTAGTGTTGTATGAGTTCCTGTTAGCTATTATTATTTATTTTTTATTTGATATATATATAGGCTCATATCCTACTTTTTTGCAAGTGTGAGCTCTCGAGTGCCGTGTCTACCTCAGACCAGATTGTTAAGCATGGAGGTGTTCTCTTGTACTAGTAATTTACTTTTGTTATAATTTCTCGAGATATGTCCCTTAAGGTGATGTACTAAATGCTATATTTGTGTTATAAATTGGGACTATTTTAATTACTTTACTCACTTGTTTATCTCCCTAGATTGTGGATAGCCTTTCCGATCGAGTCTTTGTCTCATATATAGTGATATGGGGTACGGGTCTCTATTAGGTCTTGAACTCCATGTCATTACAGTTAATGTACAGCATAGCTTCTATATTTAGTTTTCCTTCTTTATAATACATACATAATGGTTGACCTATTAGCCTTGCCCTAATTTGGGTTATTATATCTCTATATATTACGAGCAATACAATGGAGAAGTATGCTTTTCGATTTCCCAAATCGTTTTAAATTCAAAAGAGAAATCAAGTTTATTTCAACTTCATGGTTGGAAACCTCCATGTGTCCATCGGGGACATGTGGCCGTAAGCCCTCTTTCTTTCCCTCCCTTATCTATTGTTCTTATATTCCCTTGTACGTAACATATATATAGTTTGTCGCAATGCTGGGTAAATTATGGTGGGCACTGGGTTGTACAGCCCAAGGAGGAAGTTCTATACAACATATATATCTTTGGGCATCCCCACTGATCCCCACCTCAATTGGCCGGGAGGAACAGCACAAGGATCGCCCTTCTTTTTTTTTTGGACAAAGAAATAAGATATTATATTAACCATAAAAGAGCAGTACATAGTACAAAGGAGATCATGGCTGTCCATAACCTGTTGACACAGGTAAGGTAGCTGCCCACTAACATCAAACGTACAAAAGCATTTAGATAACATTGCTTAAAGGAGAACAAGAGAAACACTTTAGCACTGTCACGGTTACTCCAGGTCAAAGGTAAGAGCAGGAAATAGACATGACTGGATGAAGCTTGAAGGAAGAGGACTCCATACAGGTGAGGATGATCTCTCAAATGGAGCTACTGCAACTTCGATGTGCAGCTAAATAGGAGCTCGGAAGACGTACACAATAAGATTGTGCACGGATGATCCACAATCGCAAGCATAGCTATACCCCAGGTCCCAACACAAGGGAACAAGAGAGTGATAAACCACCACTGGTTGGAGCTTCAGACCTTCAAGATTCACAGCTCAAACGGACCTAAGAAGCAAAAAGAGCAAACAACAAAACAAACAAATAGAAACTATAAAATATAAAACCGTGGGAGGTAGCAGATGTTAGCAACCCTAGCTGGGGAATCACTGGATTCCAACACAACCAAAAGGAAGTTCAAAATGGGGAAGCTAGGGGAAGGTGAGTGGGGGACGCAGCTACCAAATGGGCAAAGGGGGTGAGACAACAAAGAGGTGGGGAACATGCGGGGCTCAGAGGAGGATGGCGACTGACCAGAAAAAAAAAAGGGGGGGGGGGGGGGGAGAGAAGCAACCAAATGGGTTAAGAAATAGAGAAGATTCAGAGGAGGGCGATGAGGGCAAGAAAGTAAGGGAAAGGATGCCTGGAAACGGGGGATGCAACGAAAGGCTTTGAAAATAAGATGAGAACGGAGGAGGGGTGATGAGGACAGGAGATTAAGGAGGGAACATGTAAGAAATAGGGCCGGGAAGTAGAGGGGCAGGACGTGAGGATAAGGAGCCAAACACAGGAGGGAAACGAGAAGGGAGCCAATGGGACAGAACCTGAGAGGCGAAATCTGAGAAATAAAAACCAAGAAAGGAAGGAGAAGAAGAAAACACAGATATGAAGAAAGGGCGGGTGGGGGGGAAGATTCGACCAGTGGCGCTCCTCCCCCCCCCCCCCCCCCACCCCCCCACCCACCCAGTTAACGCCACCCAGAGGAGGCAACAGAATCGTCGGATAACTGGTGACGAGCCCACCGGAGGACCGGCGACAAATCCGCCAAAGTCGGTGATGATCACTGAGCGATGCACGCGGAGGTGAACCTCTCAACAAAACTCGGAGCTTCTCTCTCTAGAAAACTCTAGAGAGAGAGCATAACACTTCTATTAGACAAGAACCTCATCCACTAGGTGACAACTTCCTAATTAACAACAGGCCGGTATGCCCTCCACGTATGGAGAGGAGATATGTAAAGATTCCACTTTGTATTGGGTTCTTGTGAGGATCAACCTTATATAAGAAGTAATGTCCATTGTCTTCAATGGTCAGTCTCCAAAATTGGGATTTGGAATCACATGAGTGATCTTGGGAGAGGTACGTAGAGACAGTAGTTAATTTGTTTGTATGGTGGTACCAAGATGCTCGACTTGAGGTCGCTCAACTGGGCAATGGGTGATCTGCCCTTTGATGTATTGGAAAACTCTTCTTGTCTGTCATGAAATGTCCATCTCATATGTACATATCTCAAAAGGAAATGTCTTGCTGCACACCCCGCAGAGGGGTGTGCATGCACACCTCGTTGTGATGGCGTCGCGGTATCGGACAGTCAATGACTATTCGGTGTGTGCGCACACCTCCTCCGCATAGTGTACAATAAGATGCTCTCTATCTCAAATATAAGTGAAATGAGTGTCGTAACCATTAACTGTAGCAAGTCAATCTTTTTTGGTACTACGTATACGTACATTCTTCTCCCAATGAACCTGTGGTCTTTTTGAAGTACTTGACCCCTTCCTCCACCTTAAGATATGGTTTGATGGTTAAAGGAAAATGGTTTAGTAACACCATTTGGTATCACATTAAAGTAACACACCAATTAAAGTGCACCACAACCCACTACATCAAAAGTGGGCAACACTTACAGAAAGTCGGTTACGGTTTCACTTTTCGTAAGTAGATTAGCTACTATACTTACGGTTGTTATAAAATTTATTAATGTTTTAATATAATATATCCAACATCGTAACTACACCATAATAATAGTTTGTGTGCTAAACGTAAAAATTTGAAAACCGTAACAATAGACCCAAAAATTTTGTTGGCGGTCTTCTCTCACATAAATCCCGCCTTCTCAAAATAAAACCCAAAAACCCTCCTCCCCCGATCGGCTATAGTCCCCTCCCTTTCTCAAAATAAAAGCCCCCTCCCCCCACGCGCTCTGCCATCCCCCATCTCTCCCCGCGTTCTGCGAGATCGAGGCCATCTTCTCCACCGCATTCTGTGAGATCGAGGTGAGATCGAAGTCCCAAAATCCCATTTTCCCTCCACGATTGAAGTCCCAAATCCAAAACCCCCCGCGCTCTGCCATCCTCAACGGCCACCCAGGCTACCTGCCACTTCGGCGCCCCTCCTACGACTCCGATGTGCGACGAATGCTACTCCACCACTGGCGATTTTAGAGTTTGCACGAAGACCCTCTTGCAGCAGGTGCCTCTCCCTCCCTCCTACCTTCTCCCTCTCTCCCTTTCCCTGTCTTTCTCTTTCTCACACTCTATCTTTCACACATCCTTTAACAACTTCGAAGTCTTACTTTAATACATTAAAATTTAGACTTTAAGTCATGCTCATAGTAATATTTTAAATCATATCAACAGTTACTTTAAATCTCACATGCTTTAACTTATCTTTTTTGGATCAACGGATTTATATGGATTTTAGTGGGCTAGTGGAGTTCCATGATTTTACTGAAATTTTCAAATATTTTTAATTTATTTTAAATTTTATAGTTAAAAGAACCAAAACTTTTATCGGTGACCCCTTTGACTTGTTGATCAAGTTGCAAGTCTAGAAAGGGGGTAAATGGATTGCTAAAATATATCTTGAAATTTTCCTGTTAAAAATAACTTGAAATAGAAATACTAAACGCATGTGTTAGAGTTAGTGAGCAGCGGAATAAGATAAAAACAATCACACAACACAAGAGAGTTGTATCCTAGTTCGGTCCTTTCAAAGGAAGTCCTACATCCAGTCTCCAAGAAACTATTTGAGATTTCACTAACCAATGGTACAGTCTCCCTTATGGACACTTACACATCCAGCACTCGTTGGCCTTCTCTTCAAACCCAAAAAGGTAGTACAAATACCTATAGCAACAGGTCTTCCCTTCAACAAGGGGAACAACACACCTACCCTCAGCAGGTAGGGCTGTTCATAATACGGTCCAAACCGTAAAACCGAACCGACCGGTTCGGTTTGGTTCGGTTCGGTTCGGTTTCGTAGGCCAAGTGGTTCAGTTCGGTTTGAAGGTGGGAAACCGAAATGAACCGAATATAGATATATAATTATATAAAAATAAAATATAACAAAAAAAAGAAGTAGCGCAGTGGAGGGCGGCGTCGCGCGCCCTCCACGCGCATGGGTGGTCGCGAGTTCGAAACTCGCGACCCCCAGAAAGGTGTTGTTTTGGTTTTTTTTCTGTTTAAACCTCAGGAAAATGTCAGAAAAACACCCAAAAAATGTCAAAACTGTGGATTTCGGTTTGAACCGAACCGTTCGGTTCGGTTCAGTTCGCCACTTGAGTTCGGTTCGGTTCGGTTTTCTCCAAAAATGGAGGAAACCGAACCGAACTGTGTACACCCCTATCAGCAGGTCTTTTCTTCGCATAGGAAGAGACAACCACCTGTAGCAACAAATCTTCTCTTCGACAAGGGGAACAAACACCTACCCACGGCAGGTCTTCTTTTCGCACAGGAAGAGGAACACTCTGAAAGAAGAGTTGAAGGGATGATGCATAAATCAAGCTTATACAACAAAGCCTTGCTTGATCTGAGGTGCGAACTGAGAGAGAAAAGAATAGAGCTATAATGCTACTCTCTCAGAAATAATAGGCTCTCAAAGAAAGACGAAGTGAAGCTTCAGGAGAGCTCAGAGCAGATCAGCTTGGAGGAGGATGCACTGCTCTTCTAATCTGAATGGTGGTGAAGATCTCTGCGTGTATGCTTTTTTTGTTGTTGTTGTTCTTCACAGTCATCGTCTTCTTATAAGCTCTTCTGCTATCTTCAAATGTGTCCATTGAAGTAATCGTTGTCTCTCATTCCTTGATGCTCGTTTCCATGCAATCGCAGCAGATCTTACGTTGTAGAAGCATATGACTATTGGAAACCTACAGACATTAAATGCTATGATACAGAGAGAGAAAAGTCATAAGACAATTTTTGTGTGAGTCAACTTCCGCTAGCTAGAACCGTGAGATGCATTTCCAGAAAGATAAGTTCCTTCTGTCACCTTACAAAGCGTTAGAAGACTTTGCATGAAAATAGCAATCAGTCAAAAGTCATACTGTAAGAAGATATACTAAAGAGGATAAGCTCATTTTGTCACATTTTAAAGCTATAGACAACATGTCGTGAAAATGGTAAAGTGTAAAAGATGATGTGCATGGGAACTGTATCCGTTGATAAACCATACGTAAGAAGACATCCTTGAAAGCTTTTTGTAAGAAGGATATGTAACAGATATCGAAAAATTTGAAATGCACATCTTTAAAATTGATTTGAAAATACTGCGCACCAAAATATATTTATAACAAAGATTAATCATGTTGCCCAGTTGACAAGCCAGAGGGGGGGTGAATGGGTCTTTAAAAATCTATTTAGGTGACACCTGTACGTAAAAGTATACACAAAAACAATCTTCGATGTTGGTTAGTAACGGTTAGTATGAACAACAAACTCACAAAGAATCAATCACACAACGCAAGGAATTATCCTGGTTCGGACCTCCTTTCCTTAGGAGTCCTATGTCCAGTCCCTGAGCAACAACTCAGGTTTTCACTAACTAGGGTACAGTCCCCCTATGGACACTACAACACCCAGCACAGCTGGTCTTCCTTCACACCAGAAGGGAAAAACCACACCCTGGATACCTCACCAGGTCTTCCTTCACAACCGAAAAGAACAGCACCCTGGATCCCACTAGGTCTTCCTTCACACACGAAGGGAAACACCACAATGAGAATAGAATGAATTCAAGCCCCTAGATCAAGCTTTTACCAGCCAAGATCTGAAGCAACAAGCACTGAGAGTAAAAAATCTAAACAAGGCACACTCTCAGAACTACACTGGCTCTCTTAGAAATTCTATTACAGCACAGAGAGCGAAGAGCTAAAGGTGATGAGAGATGAGATTCTTGGCTCTAGACTTCTTGCAGAAGGATTTGAATGCTCGTATGCGAGATGCTTGTTCACCGTTCAGTTGCATATCATTCTTTACTTCTGTCTTGTATTTATATCTCCTCTTGAAATATGGCCATTGAAGTAACCGTTGTCTCTTAAATTGATAGACGTTAGACTGCTTGACATTTGGGAGCTTCAACAATCTTTTATCCATTTGAGCACGCAAAGAGATAGGGTCTTCTGGCGTCTATATGGTCCAACGTTGTATGACAGAATGTCTTTAGGACCCTGCACACATTAAATGCTAGAACAGTAGATAGCTAGGCTGTCTCTTGTTGTCAATAAACGTTGACGTGAGTATTCACCAAAATAGCAATGCCAAATAGCTTGCTCTAAAAGATGTTGACAGAAAACGCACAATAGTAAAAGGATATCATCTGCATGCATGCAGAGATGCGTTCTGTCTTTATTAAATGCACAGCAGTCAGATAGATAAGAGAAAACTTTGACTATTCAATGCTTTAAGAGATAAGATAAATGTCAAGTTGATATAAACCATAAAGTCGTTGTCTATATGACTTATGAAATCGTTATGAATACTAACAAGTCATTATAGAGAGCAAATCGTTAAAGCAAGTTTATGTGTTCAACAAGGAAATCGTTATGAGCTCTAAAGAAATCGTTGTGTACAGCAAATCGTTATGAGTTCTAAAGAAATCGTTGCGCAAAGCAAGTCGTTATAAGTTCTAAAGAAATCGTTGTGCAAAGCAAATCGTTATGAGTTCTAAAAAAATTGTTGCGCAAAGCAAATCGTTATGAGTTCTAAAAAAATCATTGCACGAAGCAAATCGTTATGAGTTCTAAAGAAATCGTTGCGCGAAGCAAATCGTAGCGCGAAGCAAATCGTTATGAGTTCTAAAGAAATCGTTGCGTGATGAAAATCGTTATGAATTCTAAAGAAATCATTGCGCGAAGCAAATCGTTGCGAATTCTAAAGAAATCGTTATGATAACTTACGAAATCGTTATGGCGAGCAAGTCATTGCGAGTTCTAAAGAAATCGTTATGATGACTTAAGAAATCGTTACGGCGAGCAAGTCGTTGCAAATTCTAAAGAAATCGTTATGATAACTTACGAAATCGTTACGGCGAGCAAGTCGTTGCGAGTTCTAAAGAAATCATTATGATGACTTAAGAAATCGTTACGGCGAGCAAGTCGTTGCGAGTTCTGAAGAAATCGTTCCGATGACTTATAGAATCATTGTGAGAACGACTTGTTTGTAATCAAACGATGTCACACTAAAGAAGTCGTTCAGACACTTAAGAAATCGTTATGAATTCAAATCGTTATAGCACTAAGGAAGTCGTTGTGACTTTCAACAGAAGTCGATGTGGACGTAGAGAAATATGATCTTGAAATAATTAATGCTTCAGAAAAATAATGCTTACCAATATTGGCTTGATTGACCTTGGCCTTGGAGTATTTCCTATACTTAAGACTTAGAGAACTTTGATAAGGTTTTGTTAATTACCAAAATACATGTATATTTAAACATTTCGTGGGGACAGACTGATCATCAATCTCCCCCTTTTTGGTGATGACAAAAAATTATCAATAAGCATGAATATATCTGGAAAGCATTTCAAACATGCTAATTTCTAAATCTGAAGATTTTCGTAATGTATTTCAGACATGCTAATTTTCTCCCCCTTTTTGTCAGTAAGCAAAAAGATAATCTTCGACAAGATGGAAGGGCAGACAGCCAACATATATTGATTAGTTCTGAGGATTTACAGATAAGTAATGAGCGGGGGATAACAAGGAGCCAAAGCGCCTGATGACAGGGAGTGCCTGGCGTTCCTGTTCTTCAAAGAAGGCTTGAAAGGCCCCAATATCAATTTGATAGGAGGGTCCCATGGTGGAAGCCATCCTTTTGATGTGAAGCTGCCGTTGATCTGAAATGAAGTCCCCATACTTAACACGGCCAAGGGCTAACTTTTAAGTTAAGGACCCAAAGATGGCAAAACGAAGAAAGGCTTCAATCTTGAGGGGATAGTCAATCGTAAGCGACCGAAACTCTTGCTTTAAGGCAAAGAAAACTTTGTATCTTTCGACCCAGGTCAGATAGGAATCCGGATGAGGTGAAGAGAGTTGGCATCCAAAAATTCACCAGGTGACAAGGGAGGTTGGTTGGAGCTGGCCTGAGAGGCATTTAAATCACCTAGCTGCTGAGCAGACAAGGGATAGAGCTGCATCCACTCTTCAGGAGACAACCGCTCACATTAGAAAGAATGGGTGCCAGAACATCTGCCTTGATATGCCCCTGAAGATATTGTCTGAATACGAATCTTGGAAAAGATAAGTCACGGCCATCTTGCACAAATAATCTGGCCATTACCCTTGCAGCTCGCTCAAAGATAAGTGTTCCCACGGAAGAATCCATAATTAGAGCATTGAGAGGTGGAAGGAACACTACATCAGGAATAACTAGGGTGGCAAAATCGACCTGAAGGGGCTCAGTATGAGTTGTGCTTGAACTGAGGGCCCTGATGGCTGAACGAAACTGACCCAACTGAGATTCTAGGAGGCGATGTACATAGCAGTAGTTACTGTACATCTGATACTGCCGGATGAATTTGATTTCTTTCTGAATGAAAGGGCCAAACAAATTTCTGAGATGGATTTGGAACCACTTAGAAAGGGGAAGAGGAGTTTCCCTAGGCAGATATCGGGCAGCTTGAACTCGTCGGAATTGACTGTACAGGTCTTTGTTGCTCCGAGCCCACTACTCTTTAGTTTTGGCTTCAGTCATGGAGAAGATTTTTACTGTTGAGCCTTAGAGAGATGGGTATAAGGAAAGATGGTGGTGAGATGTTCAGAAAGATTTTGGAAAGGAAGGCCAAAAATATGGGCAAAAACTACCTTTTGAAGATAGTCTTCATAGATAAGTTGCTGCTTGTTGGAGACAGAGAGGGAAAACCAAAGGGGAGGATAGCAAGGTTCAGAAGAGACAGGATGAGAGGATGTGAGTCTCCTCTTCTTAGAGATAGGACTAGAAGAGCCTATCCTGTGAGAGTGGGTCCCAACAGCCAGGACTAAACGAAGTATTGCTACTTCAAATTCATCCTTAATATCCTGGATTTCTATTTGGGTGAGTTAGGCACCTTCAGGGATAATGGTAATGAAAGAGGGAGGTGTAGGTGGATTGAATATAGAGTCAAGAGTTATTGTAGGAAGAACAAAAGGTTCTAATGTGGAAGGACCAGAAGAGGAAGGTCCAGCTGAAGAGGATGCGAGTGGAAACTGAGGAGGAGAGGATGGTGGAGGAGGAATAATAGTGGAAGAAGCAGGAGATGAGGCAAGTTGAGAGGAAAGAGGTTGGGGAGAGGAAACAGATCTTGAACGGGGTCGCTTGAAGGTGGTTGGAGCTGGAGGTGTAGTAGAGGATGATGGAGGAGAGGGAGCAGCTGGAGTGGTAAGGGAAGAAGAGGCAAGGGGCTCAGGAGCTACAGCCTGGTCTTCTTGTTCAGCTACCGGATCCACTGGATTGACTGACTCCTTCTCCGGTCCAGACTCCTGACACAAAGCAGAATCTTCACTAGGAACCTTTTCAGAGGGCTGAACTTCAACACTTGGCCCTGATGGCCCTTCGGGAACTTGAACTGAAGGCCCTGATGGCCGCTCCACAAGATCAGCACTGACTTGCCCTGATAGCCCTGCAACAACCTCCCGTGGCCCTGAAGGCACATTCTCTTAAGGAGTAGGATCTTTGGGCCCTACTGCCTTCAAAACCTCAGACAATATCAACTTCATAGAGCTTAGCTCCTTATCGAACCACTTCAAAGTAACATTTGATTGAAAAATGTGGCGGAATACCTCGGCCAAGCCCGTTAAACTGATAACGTACTTGATCTGAGTCTGCCTCTCGCGAATGGGCCGAAGCCTCGCAAGGGATACCAAACCACAGTCCGTGTAAACACAAAGGAACACACCATTTCACATATATATTTCACAAGTTTACATAGCCATATTTCCACAACAACTGAAAGAAAGTACAAGAGCCTGAGGCATACCCCAAGGTACAACTGAAACAAGTAAACTAACTAGCTACACTACACTGCTGGAGCTGCTACTACACAGCTAGAGGTACCGACCCTGCACCGCTACGACGCGGCTCTGAGCTAGACGACGGTCGAGAAACGTCCTCCTCGCTCTCACCTGTGGGGGTAGGGGTGAGCCTCGCTAGTCACTGGCTCAGTAGGGAACTCCCCCAAAACCGAGCAAACCAAAACCACAGGTACAAAGGCAGTAAACAGTACCAACAATTTATAGAATAGCTAAGCAGGATATAAAAGCTGTAAAAGTACTCACAGTATGCCGACTACGAAAACAACTGTAATAATTAAACGGCAAACCAGTACAAGTGTACAAGCTAAAGTAGAGACAGCCAAACACGAGTCACGTGAACTGGTTCGCGACACCAGAGACTGACTCGGACAAGCTAACACAGATCTACCTCTCAGTCTCGCAGCCACGAACGAAAGGTCCAGCTACTGCTCCATGTGAAAAAGTCAAGCAACTGTGGAGACCAACTAAACACCACCACCTGCGGACCACACGGTCGCAGGCCCATGCCTGGCACCTCCAGAGACCCTGATCTGGGCTCACTAGAGTGAGGCACTGGAAAAGGACTAGCTAGGGACCAGTGTCGACTACTGGTGTCCGTACCCCCAACTACGAGCGCGCTACAAGTGACTAAAGACAAACCCAAGTGTCACTGTCCCACTGTCGTCTTTCCCTCAGCCAGACGTACAACTCAAACACAGGAGTGAGGGTGTCCAGGTCAGACGACACAGACCTCGACGGTACAACACAAGTACCGGGACAAAGCCCCGAGCTAATAGCCTGGCTCACAAAGAAACTGGGACACCAACTGGACAGGTAACCACGGTAGGCATCGTACTACTCGCACGTACACAAAACCACGTGCAAGTCACACACAAACATGTGAAGTCTCGCACAAACCTCGTGCATGATAATCCACTACACGTGAATATCACGTAACAAGCGTAAAGAACTGACTAAACTAATCCCGGATATCCCAATTATAATTACAACCGTTGGAAGCATTGGGGAAGAATGGCATGAAATCCGAGCAATGGGAGAGGGAGAAATGGGCTGAGGAAACTGTCTTCGGGCAGACCTATATTCGCAGGTTGCAGGTTGGCGTCAACATGGAGTCGCCAATCAGACCGCCAAGGCTAGGCGTCCATATCCCTTGTCGCCAAGTTCATAGAGGTAAACGTCAACACCTATGGACGCCTACAAGTCAACGACCACACCTGGCCGCCAACTCCTACTCAACTGCAGCAGGTCCTATTTTATTTCAGAACCCAACCTGCACCACACCTGCACACACCACACGTCTACACCACACTGGCCTCACAATGGCCTTCACAACCATTACACACATGATCCGTAAGGATCCGAAAACACACGACGTTACATTACTATCATCTAAAAAGAAAATTTCAACCTCGAAATTCATAACACAACTCAAACTTAAACAACTTAAACATAACACTTTTACAAGTACTATCATCTAAAAAGAAATACAAAAGCTTATTCAAACAGATAGGGATACCCTTTAGCCATCTCCTCGGCTATCTCCCAGGTATCCTCACCACCCAACCTATTTTCCATCGCACTTTAACTAACTCAATTTCTTTATTCTCAACTTCTTTATCTTTCGATCCATGATCCGCACCGGATACTCTGGCATAGTCATATCCGGCCTCAAGTCACCACCTTGATAACTGATTATCTGAGCTGGGTCTTCAATACACTTCCTTAACATAGAAACATGAAATATATCATGAACATCCGCAAAATCTGCTGGCAAATCAAGCCTATAAGTTGTTTCCCCAATTCTCTCAATTACTTGGAAAGGTCCCACATATCTTGGGCTCAACTTTCCGGTCTTACCAAATCTCATAATACCTTTACTCGGGGAAACTCTCAAGAAAACAAAATCGCCCACTTCAAACTGAAGTGGTCTCCTCCGAATATCTGCATAACTCTTTTACCTGCTTTGAGCTGCCTGCAATTTTTCCTTAATAAGCTTCACCACTTTTGTGGTTTGCTGAATCAATTCAGGACCCACTAATTACTTTTCTCCCACTTCATGCCAGTTCATTGGGGTTCTACATGGCCTTCCATATAAAGCTTCATACGGTGTCATTCCAAGACTGGTATGATAACTATTATTATAGGCAAACTCAACCATTCCCAAATAAAGCTCGCAACATATCTTCAATCGTCTGAATAGTCCTCTCTGTCTGACCATCTGTCTGGGGATGATAAGCAGAGCTATATCTCAGCTCAGTACCAATTACTCTTTGCAGGCTTCTCCAAAAACCAGAAGTAAATCTTGGATCTCTATCAGACACAATAGTCTTCGGAATACCATGCAATGGAACAATTCTTTCAACATAAATTTTTGCTAATCTGTCCACTGTCCAAGACATACTTACTGCCACTAATCTGCACACCTTAGTCAATCTATCAACAAATACCCAAATTCCATTATGCCCGGAACTCGATCTTGGTAAACCTGCCACAAAGTCCATAGCAATATCATCCCATTTCCACTGTGGAATGGGTAACGGTTGCAACAAACCTCCAGATTTCTGATGTTCTGCTTTAATCTGTTGACAGATAGCACATCTTGCAACAAACTTCGCTATTTCTTTCTTCATATGAGGCCACCAGAAATGCTTTCTCAAATCGTGGTACATTTTAGTACTACCCGGATGGATAGTGTACCTGGATTTATGAGCCTCTTCTAACACTCGCTGCTTCACCTCTCTTTCTGCTGGAACAAACAACCTGCCTCTGAGCCTGACCACACAATTATCATCAATGGTAACTCCTTCCATTTTCACAATTTCATCTAAATTTACATCTGCTCTCTGAGTTTCAACAATCTGCCAATACAAGGATGGCTCTACAGCACTAGCAGCTAGTACTGCCCGTCGCTGACTACTGGACACATACAAGGAGTTCTCCACTACCTTTTCATACAACTTCCATTCTTTAATCATCATCAGATTTATATATGCCTTTCTGCTTAAGGCATCTTCTACAACATTGGCTTTACCCGGATGGTAAGCCAAACTGAAATCATATTCTTTCAAATATTCAATCCATCTGCGCTGACGAAGATTTAAATCTTTCTGCGAGAAGATATACTTCAAGCTTTTATGATCTGTAAAGATCTCAAATCTTTCGCCATACAGATAATGCCTCCATATTTTCAAAGCAAACACAACTACTGCCAATTCCAAATCATGAGTGGGGTAATTCTCCTCTGCCGGCTTCAATTGCCTGGACGCATAAGCTATTACTTTGCCATGCTGCATAAGCACTGCGCCAAGTCCTCTCCTTGAAGCATCCGCATAAACCACAAAACCACTACTTCCTGCCGGTAATGTCAATATAGGTGCTGATGTAAGCCTCTTCTTCAATTCCATAAAACTTTTCTGACATTTACCGGACCATACAAAAGGCACACCTTTCCTGGTCAATTTAGTCATAGGTGCCGCAATCTTAGAAAAATCTTGAATAAAGCGCCTATAATAACCTGCCAATCCCAGAAAACTTCTAATCTCATTATTGTCTTAGGCACTCCCATCTCATCACTGCTTCCACTTTACTTGGGTCCACTCTACTCCTTTAGCTGAAATAACATGACCCAGAAATTGAATTTCTTTCAACCAAAATTCACACTTATTGAATTTGGCAAACAACTGGTTATCCTTAACAACTGCAGGGTAAACCTCAAATGAGTGCATGCTCATCTTCAGATGCTGAATAAATCAGAATATCATCAATAAAGACCACAATGAATTGGTCCAAATACGGATGAAAAATTCTATTCCTCAAATCCATAAAACCTGTAGGAGCATTGGTCAACCCAAATGGCATAACCACAAACTCATAGTGATCATATCTGGTTCTGAAAGCTGTTTTATCTATATCCTCCTCTTTAATTCTCAACTGATGGTACCCGGACCTCAAATCAATTTTAGAAAATACCTTCGCTGATTGCAACTGATCAAACAAATCATCTATTCTTGGTAATGGGTACGTATTCTTAATGGTCACATCATTCAACTTTCTATAATCATACACATACGAAAACTTCCATCTTTCTTTTTCACAAATAATACCGGCGCTCCCCACGGGGAATGACTCGGTCTAATAAACCATTTCTGCAACAACTCTTCTAATTGCTTTTTCAACTCTTTAAGTTCTGCTGGTGCCATCCGATATGGGGCTTTAGAGATCGGCATGGTACCCGGCAGCAACTCAATGGTAAAGTCCACCTCTCTATGTGGAGCTAAACCAGGCAAATCCTCAGGAAAAACATCAGTAAATTCCCTAACCACGGGAACTGCTTCCACTGACTGACTAGCTTCTACCAGACTTACCGAGGCTAAATAAGCCACACACCCAGCATTTATCAACTTTCTAGCTCTAATTGCAGAAATTAGAAACTTAGAGGTATAAAAAGGCATACCTTGATATTCAAATACTGCACCATTAGGATGACAAAACATGATCCTTTTCTTTCTGCAATCTAGCATTGCTCCATAAGTCTCAAGTCAATCCATACCCAAAATAATATCATAATCTGACAACTGCAGGGCATACAACCGACCCGGATCTGGTTCCCTTCAATCATAACAGGAGCTTCATCTAAATAGCTCGAAGTGAGCAGGAACTCACCCGAGGGAACCTCCACTACTAACTCACAAGACTTTTCTTCTAAAGGATGAGCTATACAATCCAGAAATTCTTCGGAAATGAAAGAATGAGAGGCACCCGAATCAAATAAAACTCTTGTTGAATAATCATAAAGAGGTATAGTACCTTCTATCATATTCGATGCCTCTGCCTGGGCTCGGGTGATAGCCATAACCCGGCCTCTTCCTCGCTGCTGTGGTACTCCTCTGCCACGACCTACCTGTGGCTGCTGAAACTGCTGAGGCTGCTACTGCTACTGCACACCTCTTCCATATCCATACTCTCTCGGATAGGGGCAATTGCGGATCAAATGCCCCGGCCGATTGTAATTATAACATCTATATCATGGTGGAGTAATCGGCTGCCTGGCTGTGCTCTGCTGCGATTCTTCCACCTCTGGTCTCACGGCCTTGCTGAAATTGCTGACGACCTCCCATCCTCTTCCTTTCCTTTAAAGCTTGCTTCAATTTTTGGCCCCATTACCAAAGCCTGATGAGAAGGTCCTGCTGGTGCTTTACCTACTTGCACCTACTGATTGCTGCGGTAGCCGAAAACTACCTGAACCTGACTCGCCCACCGGACGAGTCCGAATAGACCTCTCCAACGTAGCTGCTCTCTGGGCTGCTTCTTCCACTGTCTTACATATGAGAGGTACTATTGCATCCTGCAACTCCACTCTCAAACCTCTAATGAAATACTCAACCATCATATTATTATCTGATACTACATAAGGTGCATATCGGCTAAGTGCCATAAACCTCATCTGGTACTCTAAAACTGAAGAGTTACCTTGATGGAGTGTCCGAAACTGCTCCCTTTTCACTTGCTGTACTTGAATCGGAAAGAATGTATCATTAAATACATCAAGAAATTCCAACCAAGTGATAGCCTCTTCTGTCCTGCCTGCAAAGGTGGTCTGCATCTTCAGTCGCCACCATTCCAATGCAAAAACTCGCAACTGATAAGCAGCTAACACGACTTTATCTGCTGCCGGACATCTCATGGTCGCAAAGACCCTTTCAATTTCATGGACCCAATGTTTCGCTGTATCTGGATTCGGCCCTCCTGAGTAAGTAGGCGGTTGCAATCTCAGAAACTTCTCCACTTGCATCACTGGTTCCTCTGCTAATAACACTGGTGGTGATGGTGGCACAGGTGCTACAAAAGGCACCTCTACTCCTGGCGGAATTGGAGCAACAGGTACAGTCTCTCCATCTCCAGGTGGCACTGCAACCGGTGGTACCGCGTCTGTTGATCCATCCTTGCCTGAATATCAGTGAGGCTTTCCCAAATCCTCTCTATCATGCGCTGAGTACTTTCCTCCAGATCATCTCCGCCACCACCCCAATCTCTTCTATCAGCCATTTCAAATTTCTACATAAACAAAACACCAAGCAAAAATTAAAACAACAAATTATCAGAAACCAGGGTCCCTACCAGCAGTGTACAAAGACCGAAATAAGGCTATGTATCTTTCTAGTTCCCTTATATTAACACGGACCATGCTCTGATACCAATTGTGGGGGAACACCTCGGCCAAGCCCGTTAAACTGATAACGTACTTGATCCAAGTCCGCCTCCCACGAACGGGCCGAAGCCTCGCAAGGGATACCAAACCACAGTCCATGTAAATACAAAGGAACACACCATTTCACATATATATTTCACAAGTTTACATAGTCATATTTCCACAACAACTGAAAGAAAGTACAAGAGCCTGAGGCATACCCCAAGGTACAACTGAAACAAGTAAACTAACTAGCTACACTACACTGCTGGAGCGGCTACTACACAGTTGGAGGTACCGACCCTGCACTGCTACGACGCGGCTCTGAGCTAGACGACAGTCGAGAAACGTCCTCCTCGCTCTCACCTGTGGGGGTAGGGGTGAGCCTCACTAGTCACTGGCTCAGTAGGGAACTCCCCCAAAACTGAGCAAACCAAAACCACAGGTACAAAGGCAGTAAACAGTACCAACAATTTATAGAACAGCTAAGCAGGATATAAAAGCTGTAAAAGTACTCACAGTCTGCCGACTAAGAAAACAACTATAATAATTAAACGGCAAACCAGTACAAGTGTACAAGCTAAAGTAGAGACAGCCAAACACGAGTCACGTGAACTGGTTCGCAACACCAGAAACTGACTCGGACAAGCTAACACAGGTCTACCTCTCAGTCTCGCAGCCACGGACGAAAGGTCCAGCTGCCGCTCCATGTGAAAAAGTCAAGCAACTGTGGAGACCAACTAAACACCACCACCTGCGGACCACACGGTCGCAGGCCCATGCCTGGCACCTCCAGAGACCCTGGCCTGGGCTCGCTAGAATGAGGCACTGGAAAAGGACTAGTTGGGGACCAGTGTCGACTACTGGTGTCCGTACCCCCAACTACGAGCGCGCTACAAGTGACTAAAGACAAACCCAAGTGTCACTGTCCCACTGTCGTCTTTCCCTCAGCTAGACGTACAACTCAAACACAGGAGTGAGGGTGTCCAGGTCAGACGACACAGACCTCGACGGTACAACACAAGTACCGGGACAAAGCCCGAGCTAACAACCTGGCTCACAAAGAACCTGGGGCACCCAACTGGAGAGGTAACCACGGTCGGCGTCGTACTACTCGCCACGTACACAAAACCACGTGCACGTCACACACAAACCATGTGAAGTCTCACACAAACCTCGTGCACTGATAGTCCACTACACGTGAATATCACGTAAATGCGTAAAGAACTGACTAACTACGTACTTGTATACTAGCCACAGAAACCTCATGCACCGAGTGCACAATAGGTGCCAACGCACCACTTGATATTGTTAAATACTGAATATGCAATATTTAAACAGTAGCATGCTAGCGTCCACATCGATTGCCGCTAAGGGTGAGTAAACGACAAGTTATCTGGCCGTTTATCTCCTGGTTGAAGAACCTGGCGTCAATCGATGTTGATGCTGAGTTCCTCGGCCATTAGTCTCACAAAAACCCTAGGCCGATTATACCAGAAACCTCGGCCCTAAAAACCACGGAAAACATGAGGAAACACCTCCTCTAACATGCATGCAACTAAATCATGCAAAAGCAACATGTTTCATTCTTTTAATTACTCAAACCACCCATTATCCCCACATGGTGCAACTTAACCCGAAAATGCATTAAACATGTTAATTCATGTGGTTAAGTCGTGTTATAATGATCCTAGGGAGTTAATAGGGTTCGTTCCCTACCTTAGAATACACTTAAACCTCTTAAACTCCTCTGATTCTCACCAAACTCCCCGCGAGCTCCTACGGCAATTACACCACGTTCCGGCATTTCCTTGGCCGATTCGTCACCGTCTCACGTTCCACGATCTCCCAATTATCCTTTTACAACCGTTGGAAGCATTGGGGAAGCATGGACATGAAATCCGAGCAAGGGAGAGGGAGAAATGGGCAGAGGAAACTGTCCTCGGGCAGACCTATATTCTGCAGGTTGCACAGGTTGGCGTCAACATGGATGTCGCCAATCAGACCGCCAAGGCTAGGCGTCCATATCCCTTGTCGCCAAGTTCATAGAGTAAACGTCAACACCTATGGACGCCTACAAGTCAACAACCACACCTGGCCGCCAACTCCTACTCAACTACAGCAGGTCCTATTTTATTTCAGGACCCAACCTGCACCACACCTGCACACACCACACGTCTACACCACACTGGCCTCACAATGGCCTTCACAACCATTACACACATGATCTGTAAGGATCCGAAAACACACAACGTTACAAAAAATGTCATTTGACAAAGATGCCTGGCGCTCAATGACAGTATTTACAGCTGAATGTACTGAGTCCAGGACTGCACCTTGATTATTCAATCGCTTCAAGATGGCCTTTAAGTGCATCTTCTTTAAAGATTTCTTCTGTTTTTTGTGAGAGGTTTTCCTGCTGGGGCTTCCTTTTTCTGTCTGCTCCCCGATCTCTATTGGAGCTTCAAACTGCTCTTCATTCACAGGAGCATCTTCAGAGAGTGCCCCTTGAGATGCTACTTCCTTCTCAATATCTTACTCCCCCTGAATAGGAGCATCCTCCACAAATCTTCCTTGCTCCCTCTGAATAGGAGCATTAATCAATACATAATCTTCAATGTGGCCAGGTGCCACAAACTGATCAACCAAACTCCCACCGGTGTTTTGATCCACTTGGGAGGAGTGAATGGAGTCTAAGACTTGACGGAGTACAGAAGCCACAGAGGAGGTGGGAAGAGGATCCTCTGATCTTCTGACAGAATCTGATACTTCTGGATTTTCTTCAGCAACCTGAGTCTCCATTGCAACTTCTGAGATGGCAGCAACTTCCAATGAAGTACTAGGAGATGCGGCCTCTCTTGCTGCTGGTTCTGCAACTGCTAATGAACCCTCTGATTCTGCTGCCACTTCTTCGAGTTGGACTTCTTGGGCTTCCCCTAGGATGGGTTCACCCTCAGCTACTGAAGTCTTTGTCCAAACTCCGCTGACCACTGAAAAACCACTTTTCCTTAGATTTCTGGACCTAATTGCTTGGCCTATTTTCTCTACAACTACGCCAGAAACATCTACTCCAAAGTGCTGAAAGAGTTTGGTGAGCAAGTGAGCATAGGGCAGGGATATATTCAACTTACTCTTGGTATCCCATATTTGATCACGGGCAAACTTCATTCTTTCCATCATTACTTCGACCATGTTGATTTCTTGGTTTTGGATGGCCCAAAACATCATATCCGAGTCTGCCTTGGTGCAAGTTGAGAAAGTTGCACTTCTTGGAACCAAAATCTGACAAACTATGAAATGAAGGAGGCGATTGTGAGCACTCAATTGATTAATATCTAACTTCCCATCTCTTAGTCTGAACCCTAGTCCTACAATACCAAGTCCTTTAGCTGGGCGTCCACGGTGTGAACCCCACTGTGCCCGGAAGTCTTACTCCAAACAACAAATGCAACAGCTCATGATCTATCTTTATTTGAGTTCCCTTGACTGATAAATCAGGGACCCGTCTGCCTCTGTCCTCAAGCACACATAGAAAGCCTTCACGAGGTCTGGATAGCTTACCTCAGAGAAGGTGGAGATTCCCATCCACTGCATCCTACTCATTGCGACTACTACACTGTGCATGACGTTCTTCTCAAGATTAGCAACATCTACTGCCTTATTTCCACAAACCTTTGTCTTCACGAAAGTGAACCTTTCCTGCTGCTCTGCCGATAGAAACTCAGCACTGTAGCCACCCAAACTGCCGGAGATAACGGACGATGCCATGGACTTTGGGTGAGGAGGGTTTTCTGGAAGGTTGAGATGAAAGAAGAGAGAAAGGTCCTCAAGAAATTCTTCGCAGGAAGAAGAGAGAAACTTCAAATGAGTAGAGAGAGATGTTGGAGTCGTTAGGGCATCGGCTCAGGCAACCAGACGAAAGAGGGAAAACGGTGTAGAGGGGTAGATGAATCGTTTTCACATAGATTTTGGGGTTAAAAAAATTAATTTTGCAGGAAAGCGAAGCGCCAAGAGGTGGCAGAAAACGACAAATAAGTTTGACTAGCCAAAGCAGACTTTATTAAGAAGAGTGACCAGTAGGGAACAATTTTAAATTTCTTTTGCTTAAAGCCAAGGAGAGAAAATTTACTTAACTCTGAACATTATGTCCCAGTTTTAAACAGAAGTTTTTTCACAAATTACACATGCCCAATTCCCTTCTGAGAGATGTGAATCTCTCTTCGGTAAGGATTTTGTGAAATATCTACTAACTGACCATTTGTGTCAATAAAGGATATTTCTATGTACCATTTGCTACATGATCACGAATAAAATGATATCTAACCTCAATATGCTTGGTCCTTGAATGCTGGACTGGATTTTGGTGAGATTGATAGCACTGGTGTTGTCACATAGAAGTGGAATTGATTTGATATTTAGTCTGAAATCCTCAAGTTGTTGCTTATATCCATAGGAGTTGTGTACAGCAACTTCCAGTAGCCACGTACTCAGCTTCAGCTGTAGACAGTGCCACTGAATTTTATTTCTTCGATGACCAGGATATCAACACCCTGCAAGAAATTGACAACAACCACTGGTGCTTTTTCTATCTACTTTGCATCCAGCATAGTCAGCATCAGAGTATCCTACTAAACTAATTTCACAGGATTTTGGATACCATAGACCTAAATCATGAGTTCTAGCTAAGTACCTAAATATTCTTTTTACAGAGATAAATGAGATTCTCTAGGATCTGCTTGATACCTAGCACACATGCATACACTAAATAAGATATCAGGTCTACTTGCTGTTAAGTAAAGCAATGAACCTATCATACCTCTGTAGATCTTTTGATCTACTTTCTTACCATCTTTGTCACTGTCCATCCTTGTTGATGTACTCATGGGTGTTGACAGTGGCTTGGTGTTATCGAATCCAAATTTCTTCAAGAGTTCTTTGGTGTACTTTGCTTGGCAGATGTGGGTGCTATCTTTTCCTTGCTTGATTTGCAATCCAAGGAAATAATTGAGCTCTCTCATCATGCTCATCTCAAATTCTCCATGCATCAACTTTTCAAAGTACTTGCAAAGGGATTCATCAGTAGATCCAAAGATAATATCATCTACGTAAATCTTTACAAGTAGTATGCTTTTAACTTTTGATTTTACAAATAAAGTGCTATCTACTTGACCTGTACTGAAACCATGGTTTAGAAGAAAAGAACTAAGCCTTTCATACCAGGCCCTAGGTGCTTGCTTTAAACCATATAATGTCTTATGAAGTTTAAAAACATGATTAGGAAATTCTGTGTCATCAAAACCCGGGGTTGTTCCACATAAACTTCCTCTTTTATAAAACTATTTAAGAATACAGATTTGACATCCATTTGAAATAGTTTTAAGTCTAATGCTGATGCATATGCAAGTAATATTCTAATAGCCTCAAGTCTAGCTACATGTGCATAGGTTTCATCGAAATCTATACCTTCCTTTTGGGAATAGCCTTAAGCTACCAGTCTGGCCTTGTTTCTTAAGATCACACCAGCCTCATCCAATTTATTTCTGAACACCATTTGGTGCCAATAACTGGATGGTCTGATGGTCTAGGAACAACTGACCATACTTGGTTTCTCTTGAACTGATTCAGTTCATCTTGCATGGCCAAGATCCAATTCATCACCAAGAGCTTCATTGACTGTCCTCGGCTCTATTGAGAAACAAATGCTAAATAATCACAGGGTATCATGTTACCTCTTGTTCTTACCCCATAGATGGATCACCGATAATATTCTCAGGTGGGTGATCTTTCTTGTATCTCCACTCCTTTGGAAGATTTTCATGAGTAATTTTATTGTTGCATATCTTCCAGAGGTGGATCATCCTTGTCCTCAATTGATGTATTCTTTAGCTTCTTGGGACAGTTCATCTGCATTATCATTATCACTATCTTCTTCCTTTCTCAAGGAAGGGTTAGTTTCATCAAAAATAATATGTACAGACTGTTCAATTAATAACGTGCGTTTATTAAATACCCTATAGCCTTTGGGTTTAGAGGTGTACCCCATGAAGATGCCTTCATCTGATTTGGCATCCAACTTACCAATGTCCCTTTTTCCATTGTTGTGGATGAAGCAAGGACATCCAATGTCCTGAAGTGCTGATTTGACTCTTGAAACTGAATCTGATGACCTCTGTCACAAAGCTGACTGATGCTGATGAGGTTGTGCTTCAGCCCTTGACATATTCAATACATTTTCTTGTACTAGAGTTTTTCTTTCCTCAGAATTCCACTGCCTTACCTCATCCCCTGTCTCCATAGTAACTATTCCTTCTTCAGCTTGGAGATGGGTGATAGCTTCTGATTTCCTGACATGTGCCTTGAGCACCCACTGTCCAAATACCATTTGGATGCTCGAGTGTTACCCTGAAATAAAATCATAAGTTTTAGGTACCCAAATTCTTTTGGGTTCTGATTGAGTATCATTGATTTTACCTTTGATTATCCATTGTTTTGTTGGGCATGTTGTTATGATATGTCCTAACAGTGACACAGCAGGATAATTTGGTTACTTTTTCCATATATTTGAAGTTAGCTTTGTATGCTATATCTTGTTCGGGTACAAATTTTGGTGTTGGATATGTTTTAGGATAAACTATGGTTTCTTCATTATCTGAGGTGTATATCCTAATCCATTTTTCTTCTTACCTGATCTTCTGGCACCTTTTAATATGAGGGAGTTTTTACCATTTGTGAATTTTTCTAATGTGCTAGATAACTGTATATTTTCTTCTGTTAGTGTCTTGATTTCAGTTTTCAGTTCATCTGAACTTACTTGTTTTTCTAATTCAGTTATTAGTTCATTCTTAGCTTTTAGATCTTCACATAACAGTTCATTTCTTCTTTTAAGTTCAGTTATTTGACTTTCTAATTGTTCATTTTCTGATTTTAGATCTGAGTTTGTATTTTCTAGGCATACTATGTTTTTCTTGCTTACTTTTAATAGTTTGGTTACTTCTCTATATTTACTGTATAGTTCGTTGAAAGCTTCTTCTAAACTATCGGAATCTGAACCATTACAAGAATCAAAGGATGAGTCAGAGGTTACCTTTTCTTCGGTATTTGCCATGAAAGCCAGGTTGGCTTCTTCCTCATCACTAGTTGAGCTTGACTCACTGTCTGAGTCGCTGCTGTTACTCCATGCAGCTGCCATAGCTTTCTTCTTATATTTCCTGAACTTCTTAGAGCTCTCTCTCTTCGTGAATTCAGGCTTCTTGAGCTTTGGACATTCAGCTTTGATATGTCCTGGCTTTTTGCACTCGTAGCATATGGGCTCATTCTTCTTTTGATCCTTTCCATCTGGTTTCTTGAAGTCTTTATTTCTCTTGAAGTGTCTTCTACCAGATTGGAACTTCTTCTTCTTTGCTAGAATGCGTTGCAATCTTTTTGACAGCATGGCTTCTTCATCTTCACAGCCACTTGAGTTCTCATCTTCAGCTGATGACTCATCTGACTTGTCTTCTTCTGCTTTAAGGACATTTGAATGTTTCTTTCTGCTAGAGGACTCTCCTAGCCTTTCCATATTGATCTCATGGGCTATGAGGGACCCAATGAGTTTTTCCAAAGACATCCCTTTTAGATCATTAGCTTCTTCAATAGCTGTGACCTTTGGGGTCCATGAGGATGGTAAGGATCTAAGAATTTTCCTCACCATGTCTCCAATTTCATAGGTTTTTCCTAGTCCGGATAACCTATTTGTGATATCTGTAAATCTACTGAACATATGAGTTATGGATTCACTTGATTGCATCTGAAATCTTTCATATTGTGTAACAAGAATATCAATTCTTGTCTCCTTCACCTTGTCTGTGCCTTCATAGGTAATTCTAAGCTTTTCCCACATCTCCATTGCGGATTTGCAGGCTAAAACTCTGTTGAATTCCTTTTTGCTTAGTGCACAGCACAGAATACTCTTAGCCTTACAGTTCAAGGAGATCTTTTTCCTGTCATCATCTGTCCACTGAGCTTTCTCATTTGTGACCAGGAGATCGCCTTCTTCTACTATTGATCATATCTGATAGTCGTGTCCTTGAAGAAAGTACTCCATTCTGGTTTTCCAATAAGCATAATCTTCACCATCGAAGAGAGGGGGTCGGTTGACAGACTGACCTTCAATATTACCTTGGGCTGCCATGGATCTTTACTCTTCAGATCGTTAGATCTTTTTCTTTGTCGAAGAGACTTGCTCTGATACCACTTGTTGCCCAGTTGACAAGCCCAGAGGAGGGGTGAATGGGTCTTTAAAAATCTATTTAGGTGACACATGTACGTAAAAGTATACACAAAAATAATCTTTGATGTTGGTTAGTAACGGTTAGTATGAACAACAAACTCACAAAGAATCAATCACACAACGTAAGGAATTATCCTAGTTCGGACCTCCTTTCCTTAAGAGTCCTACGTCCAGTCCCTGAACAACAACTCAGGTTTTCACTAACTAGGGTACAGTCCCCCTATGGACACTACAACACCCAGCACAGCTGGTCTTCCTTAACACCAGAAGGGAAAAACCACACCCTGGATACCTCACCAGGTCTTCCTTCACAACCGAAGGGAACAGCACCCTGCATCTCACCAGGTCTTCCTTCACACACGAAGGGAAACACCACAAAGAGAATAGAATGAATTCAAGCCCCTAGATCAAGCTTTTACAAGCCAAGATCTGTAGCAACAAGCACTGAGAGCAAAAGATCTAAACAAGGCACACTCTCAGAACTACACTGGCTCTCTTAGAAGTTCTATTACAGCACAGAGAGCGAAGAGCTAAAGGTGATGAGAGATGAGATTCTTGGCTCTAGACTTCTTGCAGAAGGATTTGAATGCTCGTATGCGAGATGCTTGTTCACCGCTCAGTTGCATATCATTCTTTACTTCTGTCTTGTATTTATATCTCCTCTTGAAATACGGCCGTTGAAGTAACCGTTGTCTCTTAAATTGATAGACGTTAGACTGCTTGACATTTGGGAGCTTCAACAATCTTTTATCCATTTGAGCACGTAAAGAGATAGGGTCTTCTGGCGTCTATATGGTCCAACGTTGTATGACAGAATGTCTTTAGGACCCTGCACACATTAAATGCTAGAACAGTAGACAGCTAGGCTGTCTCTTGTTGTCAGTAAACGTTGACGTGAGTATTCACCAAAATAACAATGCCAAATAGCTTGCTCTAAAAGATGTTGACAGAAAACGCACAATAGTAAAAGGATATCATCTGCATGCATGCAGAGATACGTTCTGTCTTTATTAAATGCACAGCAGTCAGATAGATAAGAGAAAACTTTGACTATTCAACGCTTTAAGAGATAAGATAAATGTCAAGTCGATATAAACCATAAAGTCGTTGTCTATATGACTTATGAAATCGTTATGAATACTAACAAGTCATTATAGAGAGCAAATCGTTAAAGCAAGTTTATGTGTTCAACAAGGAAATCGTTATGAACACTTATCAAGTCGTTATGAGCTCTAAAGAAATCGTTGCGTACAGCAAATCGTTATGAGTTCTAAAGAAATCGTTGCGCAAAGCAAGTCGTTATGAGTTCTAAAGAAATCGTTGCACAAAGCAAATCATTATGAGTTCTAAAGAAATTGTTGCGCAAAGCAAATCGTTATAAGTTCTAAAGAAATCATTGCGCGAAACAAATCGTTATGAGTTCTAAAGAAATCGTTGCGCAAAGCAAATCGTTATGAGTTCTAAAAAAATCGTTGCACGCGAAGCAAATCGTTATGAGTTCTAAAGAAATCGTTGCGCGAAGCAAATCGTTATGAGTTCTAAAGAAATCGTTGTGCGAAGCAAATCGTTATGAATTCTAAAGAAATCGTTACGCGAAGCAAATCGTTGCGAATTCTAAAGAAATCGTTATGATAACTTACGAAATCATTACGGCGAGCAAGTCGTTGCGAGTTCTAAAGAAATCGTTATGATCACTTAAGAAATCGTTACGGCGAGCAAGTCGTTGCAAATTCTAAAGAAATCGTTATGATAACTTACGAAATCGTTACGGCGAGAAAGTCGTTGAGAGTTTTAAAGAAATCGTTATGATGACTTAAGAAATCGTTACGGCGAGCAAGTTGTTGCGAGTTCTGAAGAAATCGTTCCGATGACTTATAGAATCGTTGTGAGAACGACTTGTTTGTAATCAAACGATGTCACACTAAAGAAGTCATTCAGACACTTAAGAAATCGTTATGAATTCAAATCGTTATAGCACTAAGGAAGTCGTTATGACTTTCAACAGAAGTCGATGTGGACTTAGAGAAATATGATCTTGAAATAATTAATGCTTCAGAAAAATAATGTTTACCAATATTGGCTTGATTGACCTTGGCCTTGGAGTATTTCCTGTACTTAAGACTTACAAAACTTTGATAAGGTTTTGTTAATTACCAAAATACATGTATATTTAAACATTTCGTGGGGACAGACTGATCATCAAATCATAGGGGCAGTCATTATAATTTAATTACATTCACAATCAGTAAGGATATTGCATCGATAATTATCAGGGCATTTGAAAACAATATATCTGAAATAGCAATAGATAATATGATGCCAATCGATGTTTAAGACACAATCGATGTACAAAGAATAATGGATGTTCAAAGGCAATCCATGAAGACAATTGATGTTAGATCATAAGACAATCGATGTATAAGTACAAAGCAAACGATGTTTAAGCAAGACAATCGATGTGAAACTTTGACTGTAGAGGAGTCAGAGTAAGATCAACAATCGATACAGCAATCGATAAACAATAAGATTGGAAATGGTTAGCAATCGATATCATACTTCGACTTCTAGGGAGTCGGAGTAGGACCGGTTTGGTCATCATTCGATATCACACTTTGACTTCTGAAGAGTCGGAGTGGGTCTTTAGAAACTCAACAATCGATATATGACTTTGACTTCTTGGAAGTCAGAGTAAGACCATCAATCGATAAAATGTACAACAATCGATATAAATCTTCAGCAATCAATATAAAACTTCGACTTCTTGGAAGTCAGAGTAAAACCAACAATCGATATATATAACTTTGACTTCTCTAATGGACTTAGAAATTTTTGGAATACTTACAATAGTGTTCCTTGAGGTATTATTTATTTCTTTTGAGTTTTCTGTTAACAGACTTAACCAAAATAATATTAAGATAAAACACATTAAATATATTAAAATATAGAAATATTATGATAAATTTTGTTATCACCAAAACATATGATCATGGAGATAAAAGAGTCAACATGACTTAGGTCACCGAGATTGTATTTTGGTCCATTTCTATCTGAATAATTTTACTGAACAATTTTTTTACATACCACTGTTCAAATGGATCACATTAATTTCAAGCCACATTAACAGCAGACAAGATGTTCAATGCGAGAGTGACAAATTAGATGAAGATTATCTATAAATAACAATAATAATACATCATTTGTTCCCCAATTCTAGAGCATTATGCCTTAGATTTTCATTTCTTAACAAAGAATGGTGTTGGAATATATGTGATAATTCTAATAATGTAGTACTTGTCCTCTCGATACCTTGGTTTTAAAGGTGACACGTACAAATGGATGTAAATTGCAATTTTCAAAATCTCGGATAATCAGATCAATCAAACACCCCATAGTACTATTACGAATAAGTCCCTTGATATTTGAAAAAGACCCTCTGAAAACAGTATTTATCAAATAAAACCATTATGTATGAGTTTATAAATGAGTATCCGAATTAGGGAGGGTAATCTATACATATGAAAGATTATTATAGGGGGTTGAAAACAAAAAGTCACTTCTCTAATATCAAACCGGATCTCGACAAAAATCCGGACTTTCTTTGGCTGTCGACGTGGTCCTGAATTTCCTAAAATCCATATATAGTGGGTGTAAAGATATCTAATTTTAGTATTTACTCAAAAATGAGTTCCTAAAACTGCTGGGATGAATTGGTTCTCTGGGCATAGCGAATCCTCTCTAATCTCGGAAAGAACTTTTCAAAAATTTTCATTTTTTTAGGGGATCCACGCAATCTTTAGAAGATTTGGATTTATTGCTACGTACTTAAATTCGGTCGCAATTCTCATTTTTTTCATTGATATAAAGTTTGAGCTAGAATTTACTATTTTATACAATCTCCGATATTAAAACACTCGGACTCATTAGATGACCAAAAAAAAAAGTTTACATAGCATAGATATAATGAAATGATATATCACAAAAGAAAAGTTTTAGGTGTCACATTAGGGGCATGTCATAAGTACATGACTTTCCGACGTACTCAAAATACAGTAACATCAAAAAAAAAAAAAACATATTACTTTACTTAATATTATATGACCTAATTTTCGAATCAAAAATGTAAAAGAATATTGGAAAAATAAATAAAAACTCTTTGTCCCCATATTATTTATTATCTTTAATTAATTGTTTATAATATTTAACATTAAAGATAATTACTAAGAGGACGTGACTTGTATTTTGAGAATATGAATATATATTAAATAAACGATAGGAAAAAATAATAAGAAGAAGAAGAATCCCGCACCGACCCAACAATAATCCAACCTTCGCTGGAATATAAGTAAACACCGGTCCCTGCTTTATGCGGGACTTATTTTCCAGTCCCTGGGACTTAACGGACATTATGCCTCTTCTCGTAAATACTCATTCTACCCCCAGCCCTAGTGACGCATGACCTTGTTTGGCTTTAATGCCTTTCGAAGAAAGCAGGCAATGGTGCAAACCTTCCCGCCGCGGCGTTGCGAAGAGGAGACTAGGGTTGGCATTTGGGTGCGTTGCGAAGAGGAGCGCAGAGATTCTGGCTTCCAGTGAATGTTTCTAACTGATTCTCACTTCCTTCTATCCCCAGTGTAGGTGAGTTTTTCTTGGCATTCCGATACACATTGGTTCCACGGATCCCCTTTGTCCTCTATAGATCCACATCCGTTAGTCGCCAGATGTTTTTCTTGCCAACAATGTTTCATCCATATCTGTTTGTCTCGCGACTATTTCTTATTTACTCTACTTTTGGTTACCGACGCTACTACAGAGTTACAACTTTCGAAAAAAAATAGATATTTTGTCTAAGTTTGTCTAATTGTAATTGTAACAACTTTCGAATAATTACACACTTAATTCTGTAAGTCAGTAACTGTGTAACAACATTCTAAGTAGTTACACATTTAACTGTGTAACTTTTTAATTGTGTAACAACTTTCTAAGTAGTTACACACTTAATCGTATAACTGAGTAACTGTGTAACAACTTTCTAAATAGTTACGTATGTTAACTGTGTAAGTATGTCATTACCTAGTACCTACTGTTTTTGTAAGTACGTAAGTGTCTAACTATTTGTATTTCTATTTGTGTAACAACTTTGTAAGTAGTTACACAGTTAACTGTGTAACTGTGTAACAACTTTCTAAGTAACTTTGTAACTGATTAACAAGTTAAAAAAATAGTTACATATGTTAACTGTGTAATTATGTGATTACCAACTATTTTTTTGTAGGTGTCTAACTATTTGTACTTCTAATTGTTTAACATCTTCTCAAGTAGTAGTTACATATCTTAACTGTGTAACTGTGTAACAACTACTTGAAAAATAACATACGTTAACTGAGTATGTATGTACTTACCTAGTTTTTGGTGTACGTAAGTGGCTAAGTATATGTCTTTCTAATTGTGTAAGTAGTTACATAGTTAATTGTGTATCTGAGTAATTGTGTAAGAACTTTCTAAGTAGTAGTTACACAGTTTACTGAGTAACTGTGTAACAACTTTCAAAGTAGTTACACTGTTAAGTGAGGAACTGTGTAACAACTTCAAAACTAACTGTGTAAATACGTACAAATTTTCTTTTACGCACCACTTGAAGTTTTTGTATTTGTAATTGTGTAACAACTTTCCAAGTAGTTACACAGTTCACTGTTTAACTGTGTAACTCTGTAACATCTTCTCAAGTAGTCACATATCTTAACTGTGTAACTGTGTAACAACTAGTTGAAAAGTAGCTACATATCTTAACTAAGTATGTATGTACTTACCTAGTTTTTGGTTTACATAAGTGTCTAAGTATGTGTATTTCTAATTGTGTAAACAGTTACACTGTTAAGTGAGGAACTGTGTAACAACTTCAAAACTAATTGTGTAAGTATGTACAAATTTTCTGTTACGCACCACTTGAAGTTTTTGTATTTGTAATTGTGTAACAACTTTCCAAGTAGTTATACAGTTCACTATTTAACTGTGTAACTGTGTAACTCTGTAACATCTTCTCAAGTAGTCACATATCTTAACTATGTAACTGTGTAACAACTAGTTGAAAAGTAGCTACATATCTTAACTAAGTATGTATGTACTTACCTAGTTTTTGGTTTACGTAAGTGTCTAAGTATGTGTATTTCTAATTGTGTAAATAGTTACACTGTTAAGTGAGGAACTATGTAACTACTTCAAAACTAACTGTGTAAGTATGTACAAATTTTCTTTTACACACCACTTTAGGTTTTTGTATTTGTAATTATGTAACAACTTTCCAAGTAGTTACACAGTTCACTGTTTAACTGTGTAACTGTGTAACTCTGTAACATCTTCTCAAGTAGTCACATATCTTAACTGTGTAAATGTGTAACAACTAGTTGAAAAGTAGCTACATATCTTAACTAAGTATGTATGTACTTACCTAGTTTTTGGTTTACGTAAGTGTCTAAGTATGTGTATTTCTAATTGTGTAAACAGTTACACTGTTAAGTGAGGAACTATGTAACTACTTCAAAACTAATTGTGTAAGTATGTACAAATTTTCTTTTATGCACCACTTTAAGTTTTTGTATTTGTAATTGTGTAACAATTTTCCAACTAGTTACACAGTTCACTGTTTAACTGTGTAACTTTGTAACTCTGTAACATCTTGTAAAATTTTGTATTTGTAATTTGTAGCCGCATTTTCAATGGTTAAGGACCCATTGAAGGGGTGTTCAGAATTTTTATTGCAATCTCTGTCTATGAACTTGTATTTGTACTGCACAAGAATGGGATCATTATACACACCAAAATTGCAGGGTATAAAGAAATTACCACTTTGACGATGGCATCTGCTGGTTCTTGCTCGATGACAATACCACCTCTACGATGTCCATGTGGATATGGGTGGTGTGATATATTTACAAGTCACACTGCTAGCAATCCTAATCACAAATATTATAAGTGCAAGGTGTGTATATGTTGTGGACTTTGTGGCACTGATTATTTGTTTGTAATGCTAAGTATAGGTGAGAGGCCTGACATTGTTGAATTACAATGTTCAATTTTCTTTGTTGTGCAGAAAGGATCATGCAACTTCTTTATGTGGTGTGATGATTTTTTGGCCCTTGGCCGATCATGCAGTGGAAAGTGCGAATGTAACAGAGATGAGGTGATGCAAAAACTAGTTGAAGAGAATGAAATTTTAAGAAAGCGAGTACAAGAACTTCAACTTCAGCTAGAGAAAAAGACTAGGATCGCTGCAAGCCTTGGTCGAGTAATCTCCACCTTGACAACATAGGAGGCTGATAATTAAAGGATGTTGAAGCTTCTTGTATCTCACATGTTAGTCAACAAATGAATGTAAATTAAGAATGTTGTATTAGGGAAGGCAAAGAAATGTGTACTCTCCAAAACGGGTTCCATTTTGTTTAGTTTCATAATATTGTATAAATTGAGCATGTCAGATTGTGTAACGCAAAGACATATGTACTGACCACATTTCTGTATAAGAAAGATCATGTGGTTCTTGGGTAATATTGTTTAGTTGAATAATGTATCTGATAATTAAAATACAACAGGAGCCATAAAATGCTTGTAACTCACTACTATAATAACATTTGTACGTATGCAAATCCACAAGGGGAATTTATTGTTAGTACTTATGTCAGTAATTATGTAACAACTTTTTTGAAGTAGTTTAAGAGTGTAACTGCGTATGTAATTACCTACTATCTTCCTCCATACGTATTTAAGTACTTATTATCGTAAGTGTGTAACAACTTTCCAAGTACTTACACACAGTTAATTGTAACTGTGTAAGAACTTATGAAGTAGTTACCGACAGTTAAATGTGTAACTGTGTAACAACTTATGAAGTACTTACACATTTAACTGTGTAATTGCGTAAAGTATTTAATTATGTACGTCAGAAGTTTGTAAGTACTACTTTTGGTAACTGTGTAACATTTTTTGAATTAGTTACACAGATAACTGGTTAACCGTGTCACTGTCACTGCGTAATTACGACCTTTTTTTGCTACGTAAGTCTGTAAGTACTTCTTTTGTAACTGTGTAAGAACTTTTTAAGTACTTACATAGTTAACTGTGTAACTGTGTAATGCACAGTTACACAGTTAACTACGTAATTGTGTAACTATGTAATGCACATGAAAAGCTACTTCTGCTCATATTGTCAGTGGTTGTCGACAGATGAAGTGCGGTTGTCGACAACCGAAAATCCGTTCAGTTGAACCGGTTCAGATTCGGACCGATTTTTGTTGTGTCGTTTCATGTAGAGGGTTATAAATAACCCTAAATGTCGACACACGCCCCTTCACCACCTCATTTTTCGGTATCTTGCGTATCCTAAGGTTTTAAATAGAAACCTCTCCGTTTTTCTGTTCAGAGCGCCATCTTCACTCTCTTTCTCTGCTGCTACCCTTCACCTATCTTCTCCATTCCTCCTTTTGCTCCATCTCACCATGTCAACTAGGCGGAAGATGGTTGTTGGTCATGAAAGAAAACCTTCACAAGAGGCAGGCGACACTTCTAGGGCTACTGCAGAGCGGCGGACCAAACACAGGGTAGACCGCACCCCAGAGGTTCATGTACCGTAGAACCTGGATCTCTGTAGGGTTCGTGGTGTTTTCAAGAAAATCATGCAGCCACGATACGTGAATTTCGCCTCCCTTGAAGATATGTTTGAGGGCTTGGAAGACCTGTTCGAAAAGCAACACTGGCTTCGCCTAGTTAAATCGCAGAAGAAGTACTCACCAACTGCTGTTACTGACTTCTTTAACAACTTGGGTATGTCAGATGAAAAAAACTTGTACACTACAGTGAAAGGCATCACCTTTGAAGTTACCCCCAATCTTTTTAGTCGTGCCCTTCAAATACCCAACAATGGGGCTAACATTCTTGACACACAATTGCATCCTTCTGACTATTATACTCTTATCACTCAGGAACCCTATGACTCCACAAAAGCCATTGCCAAATTGAATGCCAACACCTTTCCACCCCTTCATCGGATGATTCATCATATGTTGACAACCCTCATTGTTCCGAAAGATGGTAGTAGAGAACTTGTAACTGAAGTTCACAAAAATATGTTCTACTTTTTTCTTAAAGGCCGACAAATCAACTTGCCACAGCTCATATTTGACCTCATCATGCATTGTTACAAGGATCCAAAACGCTCAATGCCTTACGCATGTCCCATCACATCCGTCATATGTTATGTTGGCATTCCCCTTACAGCAGGTGAGACTGTTACCCTCAAAGCAAGATGTGCATATGATATCGCAACAGCTAATAGGATGGGGTACAAGATGGTTGAAGGCAGAGTCACAAGGACTCTGAAAGGGCAAGAAGCTACTGAGGAAGACGAAGACTCCGAAGAAGAAGACAGCAGTGAGGAAGAGGAACAATCAGAAGAAAATATGGACATTTCTGGAGGCAATGAGGATGTACCAGACATTCAGAGTGCATCTCAAGTTATATTGTCTCAAGATATAAAAGACTTCATCTCTAAACAACTGCTTCAATGTCAAACAAGAATCACACAGCATATAAATACTCAATTTGATCAGTTGAACCAGCATTTGGATCAGTTGAAGAACCACATGGACACTAGAATGGATGCCATTGAACAGAGTCATGGTCATCTTCAAAGGCATCTGGATGGCATGGATTATGGGTTAATGCACCTTCGGGATGATTTTCAACATCTACAAAACTTTTACAATCCTCCCTACCCTGAAGATGACAATTTTTCCAACTTTCCATCTCATGTTGCTCAAGGTCCCCGTCGTCCCACTCCTCCGAGGGATGACAATCCTTAGACATGAGGTTGTATAGGGAGAAATTTCTTTTGCAAAGGAACAAATGTTGACAATCCTTAGACATGAGGTTGTCATATTTTGAATTGTCTGTGTATGATGTATGGTTGTATGCCATATGTAATGAATGATTAATCTTTTGAATGAAATTAACTTTTATCTCGTCCATGACTTATTGTACTTTTCATCCTTTTGAATGTTATGCACAAATATGTACATATGATCAATCTTTGGAATGAAATTAGCACTTGTTGTCGACAACCACCAGCCTTGCATGTCCACAACCTGAAGAAACCCTCAGTAAAAAGCTACTGGATGGATAGCTTCAAGCATTAGTTGTCGACACCAAGGATGCATGTGTCGACAACCAATGATCGCCATGAGACAACAAGGTTCTGGAAAAACCAAAAAAAAGCATTAGTTGTCGACACCAAGGATGCATCTGTCGACAACCCAACAAAACAGTGTTCACACATCTTTAAATTAGACTACACTATGTAAGTGTTAGGACAGAAGTATGTACATATGTTTCCTCATGTAGTGGGAAGTACAGAAGTATGTACATATGTTTCCTCATGTATTGCATTTACAAAGTTATCTGTCAGCTCATTTACAAGAGGGTGAACATCCAGTACAACTGTCTTACAAAAAATGACGAAATACTGTAATAGAGGACACAAACATCTTTAAATGTCTTCCTGTAGCATTGGGTTTCTATAGGTCCTCCTGTTATGGCCTTCTTGCTTGCATCTTGAGCAAATGTATATGTGTTCGGCTTCACCTCTTGATGGTATTCGTTTCTTCCTCGGCCGTCCGGGCAATCTCTTTGTAATCGGCGGCTTCACTTGAATATCATTGATGTTCATACATGGCATGTCATTGTTATTTATGGGGTTAACTGTTACTGCATAGGCCGCCCTATAAGTGTTGGTTCTATAGAATGGAGACACATGATCATATAAAGGTTTATGAGTACATGTTATAGCTGCACATGCATGTTCACATGGGATCTTGAGAAGTTGCCACTTATGGCAAGAACATGTCCATTCTGGGATGTTGACAACATATGTTTTGTTGCCATTCACCACCTCAAAGAGTCGGCCATCGGAAGGAATGACAGAGTTTTGCCTTGCATTGAACATGATCTTGGCCAAGACTTTCTCAATATTAGGACAGAGGGTGGTCTCCCAATTTGCAACTTCTATTCTTCTCCTCCCTCCCATTTCCATTATTTGACGGCGTATAGTCTCCACCATTTGAAGAATGGGAAGGCCACATGCTAGATTGGAGTACATTTGGCCATACCTGAAAACAGTTAGACAAGTATGTAAAAAGTTATAGGAACAAGTGCTTAGAGTCTGGTACAGTAAAAAATAGTAAGTAGTTACATACTATCAAAGTGACACATGTACCTTTCTCCAGGAAATTGGGTGTTTGCCCAATGTTCAACATCATTTCTGAGGATCCAGTCCTTTGCTTCTGGGGATTTTCGTTCTATTTCGGACAATGCAGCTACATATTCACTTTCATTCAGTGCAAATGCAACCTTGTTGAGTGTCTTCACCAGACTATCTTTAAGGGCTTTTCGGTATCTTGCTGCAGCTTCAGTTATAAAGTTTGTCTTTATGTGCCTTAGACAATATCCATGATGGTCCATTGGAAATATTTCAGAAACCGCTTCCTTCAAACCTTTTGCTCTATCTGAGATAAACACTGTCGGTCTTTCAGTGAGAAGAGCTTTCTTGAGGTTGTATAAGAACCATTTCCAATTTTCATATGTCTCCGAGTCCGCTATAGCAAATGCAATTGTGAAAAGCTCGTCATTTCCGTTTAATGCACTTGCTGCAAGAATGACACCTTGCATTTTATCAGTGATATGTGATCCATCAAGAAAAATCAAAGGTCGGCAACCAACCTCATAACCATATGCACATGCGGCAAAACACAGAAAATATGACTTAAATCGATGTGTCTCCTCATCCACTACCATATCTATGATACTTCCAGGATTCGTTTCCATTACTCTTTCGGAGTACCAACGAAGCATATCATAACTTGTTCGTACATCTCCATGCAAATCTCGTACGGCAACTTCCCTACAGCACCAAGCTTGATGGTATGGCACACGCACTCCATAATCACTAGCAATGTCTTTAACCATATCACATGGACGGTAGTGTGGAGTGTGTGCCATTTTTTTCTTCACTAGCTCAGCTATCCATTTTTTTGATGTCCTTGGATGATGTTGGCTCTTCAAATCACAACCACATGTGTGGACATTATTCATTGTCTTAATCACAAAATCAAGACCATCTCCCAACATTGATGCATGGACCCGCCATGGACAACCTTCTCCTTTGCATCTTGCAGTAACACGACTCTGATCATTCCTAATATAAAACCAGTCAAAACCTCGATATATAGCATAGTTTGTCAGTTCTGTCTGAAAGTGAGCTTTGTCATTAAATATTTTCCCCATCCCAGTTAATGCATGAGCCCACAATTCACTTCTCAGAACTACATGTGAGCTGCCACCTTCACATTGTGTGTATTGTGTGTATATCTCAAGGCAACTGTTACTTGTATTGCCAACATCTGGTTCTCTTGGACTTACTGTAATCAGTGGTGATGATCTGGAAAGTTAGTAGACTTACAAGGTTAGGAAAATTAAGGAGCATACACATACTTACAAATGCACATATCTAACTGTGTAAGTAATTAATCACCTATACAACTTTACAGACCTACTTACAGACTTCGGAATTACATATTTACATACATACTAACATGTGCGTACATGTCTTCTTCTCCAGCATTATCCATTGTAGTGCTTTCATTATTCTCCACACACATGATAATGATAGGGTTGATCGCATGTTGTTTATGAATGTCATACATGATGTCCACGTCCCCATCTTCACACAATGGGCAATAGGTATCTGTAAGACTGGGGAGAGAGTACTTGATGATCCATCTTCGGCCGGATAAAGACCATTGACGGAAGATTTGAGCACGAAGTAGCTCAAACTTCATTCCGCAGAAGACATAGAAGACAAAGGAGTCCTGGCCAAAGGAACAGCGGGCTGCAATCTTCTCCATCTATCCTTCGAAATTTACAGTCCTTTCCAGTAGATGGCTGGAGGAGTAAGTAGAGGAAGGGGCACGAGTTACCTAGTCTTTGTTGTTAAGTGGAAGTACAAATGGGAGTGGTGTTTCGGCGGGAAAGCGGTTTCTCTCTCTCTCCGCTGTCGCCGTCAACAGTCCTTTCAAATTTAAAAATTACCACCATGCCCTCGAACCGCCACTAGTCTTTTCGAAATCCAGTCTCGTCTAAGTAACGCAAAAACTAGGTAACTTGTGCCCTACACAGTTTTCTACCCCACAGCACTCTGTCGTTCCTCTCGCTTTTGCACGTTCAAAGCATCCGAGGTGCCATCCGCGAGTAAGAGAGTTTACATTTGCTGCAAGGGAAGATGGAGCAAACAACGTCCACCCCGGTGAAACAGAGCATGTCGAAAAGGGAAGAAGAACCGCGTCTGGGCAGCGACGAACCACTGCAAGACTTCATTGATCGAAGACGTCAAGAACAACATGAAGGTATTTTACTTTCCAATTTATTTATGTGTATCCTTTCCCTTTTGAAAAAACACAGCAAATTTTAAAGGATTTCTCCTTACGTCTTTCAACTTACAAACCATGAAAAGATTCAAAAGAATTCATTTTTTTCTCATTTTTACTCTTTCCTATTTCAAACAAAACGGCAGAAGTTGCCGTCGAAAACAAGACACTACAAGATCGTCCTCTAGAAGAAGAAGGAGAAGAGGAAACAGATGAAGAAGGAGAAGAGGAAGGTAGGCTATTTCGTATTTGTGTAAGTTACACACTTACATAAGTATGTAAGTTACACAGTTACTTCGTAAGTGTGTAACTATGTATGTACATAATTTAATAAGTTAGAAATACTTACTTGTACTTCATAATTATTAGTATAGTAACACATGGCATTTACTAATATTTTTTATTCTTGATGTGAAATAATTTTCGTAAAGGCAGTCTAGACAATAAGGTAGGCTATTTCGTATTTGTGTAAGTTACAGACTTACATAAGTATGTAAGTTACACAGTTACTTTGTAAGTGTGTAACTATGTAACTATGTATGTACATAAGTAAGTAAGATAGAAATACTTACTTGTACTACATAATTATGATAGTAAAACATGGCATTTACTTAAATTTTTTATTACTAATGTGAATTAATTTTCATACAGGCACTCTAGACAATAAGGTATGCCATTTACATGGCCGGTCCAATTGGAAATTCTACATGGAAGTACTGAAGGTGGCCGGCATTCGAGATTGCCATTAGTCTCTCATGTCCACAACATGTTTCCATGTGTATAGCAATCCACAGCACACGTCAATCCCTCTTCCATTGGTAGAGGAGATTATTTTGCATTACGTTGAGGATGACTCATTCTTTATAGGAGGTCAGAAACTGCAGTTCACTACAAAAGAAGTGGCATTGATTATTGGCCTTCCAAATTTTGGTGAGAAGCTGGACTTTTCTAAAGAGAGTGCAGACAGTCGCCCTCATAAGCTGCTGCCCAAGAGGGACAAAGTGCACAGAAAGAATATTCTACATGCCATGCAGTCTTTGGCACCCTCTAATGAGCAGCAAGACATTCAAGATTTTGTTGGGCTTTAGATAGCCTTACTTTGCGCTAGTTTTTTGTTCACAACAACTGCATTCGCTTGTCCCGTGGCAATTCTACATTACGTCAACAATCTGAAGAAAGTCAACAACGTTGATTGGGCAAGTGATGTGCACCAATTCCTAATGAGCAAGATGACTGAAACTATGTACTATTTGAAGAAAGAAAATAGAGAAAAGTCATCTAAAGGAATTTATATTTTGGGATGCTTTTCAGTTCTTGGTGTAGGTCTTTTCCTTGTCAAATACTACCAATAATAATATATTTAAACTATATAACAATACACCACAGTAATAAGATGAATTTCTTTTAATGACAGACCTGGTTCTTGGAGCACCAGAGGAGATTTGTGCCATAATTTCCACAGAGGCTTCCACGGATGTTCAAGTGGGTATGTCGGAGAAGAATGATTTATTGGCATGGATAATTGAAGGAACACTCTGTAAGTCTCTTTATAGAAACCTCCTTCTTTATATCACTGTACCAACAAATAACCTGCGTTGTCGACAAGTAATGGTTCAATCAGTATTTGTCGACAGGTGAAAAAAGTTTGTCGACAAGTAATGGCTGAATCTTTGGTTGTCGACAGCTGAAACTTGTTTATCGACAACTACTGGTTGAATCCTTGGTTGTTGACAGCTGAAACTTGTTTGTCGACAACTACTGGTTGAATACTTGGTTGTCGACAGATGAAAAGAGTTTGTCGACAAGTAATGGTTGAGTCCTTGGTCGACAGTAAGTAAGTACCAACACATACATTATATCTTTGCATACATTCTCAGATAGTCTCCGAGCTTACCATTTTTGAGGATGAGGAAGCCCACTTTAAAAGCAAGAAAATGAAGGTAAGAATATCAGCCACACATGCCACAGCACAGCAGCAACAAGAAGAGCAACAGCCGGCAGCAAAAGCAATTGTAGCAACACCCACCCAAATAGATCAAATTATCAATCTTCTGACTAACATTAGAAGTATGCTTGGACAAATAATCCAGATGAAAGAGAGAAAAGAAGAGAGAAAAAGATAGAAAAAAATAGAAAAATTGTCTAAGCGAAAGGGAAGAGAAGAACAGGAGAAGGTGGGAAGACATGAGGAGGAAAAGGAAGGAGGACAGGTGATGGTGGACATGTCCAAGGAGGAGGGAGGTCAGGAGGTGGACGTGATGTCCAAAGAGAAGGAGAAAGGAGGAGAGGAACAGGAGGAGCTCTCCAAGATAAAGGAGGAAGGCAGAGAAGAGTCAAAGAAGGATGTGGGCCAGGACATGGACACTATGATGCAGACCCTAGATGCATTGGTCAAGAATATTGTGCCCCCCACAGCAACTGCCAAGATGCCTCCAGTAGGGGAGAAAAAGAGGAAAGTGGTAAAAGCCATCTCACCCTCGTCGCTGACAAGGAGGGTGAAGGAAGCACGAAGGACCAGGTCACAGTCCGCTTTATTGAAGGTAGATAACTAATTCTGTAACCTGACGATTATGTTCCTATGTGACCATTTAATTTTGAAATTGGTGTAACCAAACAATTGTGTAATCAAATATTTCTGTAAGTGCTTAAGTCATGTATATTTATGGAAGGACTTGGACTACGAGTTTGACGATAGGAGAAAGAAGAAGGTGCAGGAAGATGTTGCAATCATTGTGCCTTCCCAATTAACCCAATTAAGCCAGGCATGTCCCCTCAAGCATGTTCCATCGTTTCTGCTTTGGTTATTTCATAAACTTTCATTATGCATGTTTGTCTCATGTATTTCTCATAATTTAGTTTGCCCAGTGTGAAGTCCATCGAGATTACCGCAAACGAAAACAACTTTCCACAAAGGAGGTTCGGGTTATTGACAACTTCCTCGATACCACCAGAATCAATGGGTAATAAACTTTACACTATTATGAATAAGGTGACACAGTTACGTCAACTACCATTATAAACATGTTTGTTGCATCTTGTAGTGACAATATCCTAGAACCAAAGAAGGATGGCTGGGGTGCCTATGCCAACCCAGAGCACATAATTTCTCTGTTGTTTGGAAAAGAGTTAGAATCATCTATAATTGATATGTTCCTTCTTCTACTGAGAAGAAAAATAGAGAATCAACCATCCGAATATTATGAGTATGATTGTCTGCCTGCCTATGGCAAGGTTTGTACTCCATTGATAGTATTCCTTCTCCATTTAAAATGAAAAGATGACTATTATATTATTGTGCTCGTTACTGTTTGTAATAGGGATGGATAATGGGCTGGAGCAACAACGACAAAAGAATGGAATATTTGGACCACATTCTGAAAACACTGCACAAACCTGTAAAAGACATAGACATGGTCTTATCTCCGATGCATTTTATAAATCATTAGGCATTGCTGGTCATTAACATAAGAACTCAACAATATGAACTTTATGACTCAATGATCCAGCACCCTAAAGATGATTTCCAGAGCTATGTAAGTGCCCGTACTCCTCCATACAATCTGTTCAATTCTCATTCATCTAAATGTGTGCAAGCCATTCTATGTATGCAGGAAATTTGATGTTCACTTATGTATCTTTTTTTTTACTGTAGGTCAAATTTCTAAAAGAAGGTTTTCTTGAAATTTTTGGCCTGGATACAACAAAATGGCCGGTTGTCGTGCCAAGCCCTTGTCCACAACAAGGAGCTGGGGACGACTGTGCACTATTTGTTTGCAAATACATCGAATGTTTATCAAAAAAGAACATAATCGGTTTCCCTTTCTCCCAGGTAACTGTCTTAACACATGTATGTACTCCGCATCATAGCCTACCCAAAATATTTCTATATTCTCATTCATTTATAATGACATAGGTTGATATGGACTTAATTCGAGGGAAGCTGGCATGGGCCATTATTGAAGAGGTCAATGAGGAGAAAAAGGCACACAAAAGCACCGGTGAAGACACTGTGGAAAAAATTGTTTAATTATTGGATGAGGCATAAACATTGCCATCTCCTTATTAACTTGAAAACATTGCCATCTCTTTATTAACTTGAAAACAATGTTCCTATGGAAGTATGTTTGCAAATGTGCGCAACTGTTTTATTTTTTCTAAGTTTTTTAAGTGATGATCTCTTTGTATGTATGTAAGTGTTTTAAGTACATGCCTCTATATGTGTTTTCTTAAGAAAAAATTCCTTCCCATAATTAATAATTGGTTGCTGACATTACTACATCACAAAGGTATAAAATTACAACTTACGTACTTACAGAGGGTATAAATCTGTAAGTGTCTGGGGGTCCGCCTAAATACAAATTGTATTCGATATGTAAGTCACAATACCTTTCATTACACCACAAATTTTTCTGTTGTTTGGAAACAATAGCGATCACAATATCACTACATTAACAGAGTACTGACTTAACAAAGTCATAACAATACTCCAACCAGTGCTTAAAAAAGGAAAGACAAACTCAAACACTGCGTGCACGGATCCCATTTCTACAATATTGAAGCTTCGAAATTCTTCAATTTTTCCCATTCTCCAAACACGTATAAGGACGAACATGATACATACGCCTCTTCCTACAATTTGACGTACTCGGTCCAGACTTGCCTGATGAACGAACTGCTATAGACCTACAAAAAAACTCATCGTATCATTACAAATAAATGCACAACTAAGATATTCACGCATAAAACTTACAAAGAGAACATGTATGTAAATGTTTACCCTTCTTTGCAAGCAACCTGCATTAGCACATATTTCTCATTCTCATTCTTATGCAATGAACGCATAACCTCTATGTCATCATTCACATTTAAGCAAACGTGATATTTGACTTCTTCAGGTAACTGGTACTTAATACACCAATGAGGACCAGTCAAATTCCATCTTTGGAATATCCGTTCCCTTATTTGCGATATTCCCATATCATCTTTAACATAAAAAATGAACGAATCGTTTCCAAATGCACATCGAGCAGGAATCATGTCCAAATTTCTTAAATCAAATAAGCCTGAGATGAACATGAGTTAACATATGTTATTTTTCAAGTTGTTACACGGTTACACAGTTACACAGTTAACATATGTGACTACTTGAGAAGATGTTACACAGTTACACATTTAAACAGTGAACTGTCTAACTACTTACACAGTTAGTTTTGAAGTAGTTACACAGTTCCTCACTTAACTATTTAACTACTTTGAAAGTTGTTAGACAGTTACTCAGTAAACTGTGTAACTACTTCGAAAGTTCTTACACAATTACTCAGTTACATAGTTAACTGTGTAACTACTTACAAACATGTTACACACTTAACTTTGTAACTGTTTACACAATTAGAAATACACATACTAAGACACTTACGTAAACCAAAAACTAGGTAAGTACATGCATACTTCGTTAAGATATGTAGCTACTTTTCAACTAGTTGTTACACAGTTACACAATTAAGATATGTGACTACTTGAGAAGATGTTACAGAGTTACACAGTTACACAGTTAAACAGTGAACTGTGTAACTACTTGGAAAGTTGTTACACAATTACAAATACAAAAACTTCAAGTGGTGCGTAAAAGAAAATTTGTACATACTTACACAGCTAGTTTTGAAGTTACACAGTTCCTCACTTAATAGTGTAACTGTTTACACAATTAGAAATACACATACTTACACTTACGTAAACCAAAAACTAGGTAAGTACATACATACTTAGTTAAGATATGTAGCTACTTTTCAACTAGTTGTTACACAGTTACACAGTTAAGATATGTGACTACTTGAGAAGATGTTACAGAGTTACACAGTTACACAGTTAAATAGTGAAATGTGTAACTACTTGGAAAGTTGTTACACAATTACAAATACAAAAACTTCAAGTGGTGCGTAAAAGAAAATGTGTACATACTTACACAGCTAGTTTTGAAGTTGTTACACAGTTCCTCACTTAACAGTGTAACTGTTTACACAATTAGAAATACACATACTTAGACACTTACGTAAACCAAAAACTAGGTAAGTACATACATACTTAGTTAAGATATGTAGCTACTTTTCAACTAGTTGTTACACAGTTACACAGTTAAGATATGTGACTACTTGAAAAGATGTTACAGAGTTATACAGTTACATAGTTAAACAGTGAACTGTGTAACTACTTGGAAAGTTGTTACACAATTACAAATACAAAAACTTCAAGTGGTGCGTAAAAGAAAATTTATACGTATTTACACAGTTAGTTTTGAAGTTGTTGCACAGTTCCTCACTTAACAGTGTAACTACTTTGAAAGTTGTTACACAGTTACTCAGTAAACTGTGTAACTACTACTTCGAAAGTTCTTACACAATTACTCAGATACACAGTTAACTGTGTAACTACTTACACAATTAGAAAGACAGATACTTAGCCACTTACGTACACCAAAAACTAGGTAAGTACATACATACTATGACGGCCCTGGATATTTATGCCCATTAAGGCTCCATATCCAGATCCGCCTCCCGCGAACGGACCGAAGTCTCGCAAGGGATAGCTCACACAAGTATCCAGTAAGAATATAAAAGACAAACCACAACAGTATAAGACACAAGAAAGTACATGTGCTCATACCTACATATAACAATTTACAACTGTCCCATTACATTATTACATGTCCAATTAAAAAGTACAACAACCTGGAGCATACCCCGAGGGAGCACAAGCTCACACAACATTAATTACTACACAACTGCTGGTGGTACAAGTCTGACACAACGCCGCTGCAAGCCAAACACTCGGCAAGCCCTGAAAAGAACTGTAGAGGAGTGAGCCTCAACAAGTCACAGGCTCAGTAGGGACCACCTAAGGACCACAACAACCAACAGAAGAGACCTCAACATCAATGGGTCTCACTGGCCACATATATAACCAAACCATTTCATGCTCACAACAATTGTATTTAAACTACAATTAAATATAAACACATTAGCTATTCACAACCTCGAAAAGTAAGAGGAAACAATAGGACTAGTTTCACACCACTAGTTCGCTCAACAACAGTAACGCCTAGGCTACAAGCCTCATAGGTAAATCACAGTCACAACCAATTGCTTAAGCTATAAGCTTTACAGGCGAGTCTTAAATACGTGGGTAACAGGACTACTAACCAAAAGCTGGCCCTTTATACCCAAACCACAATATGTCGGAAATCACACACACCAAGTAACATGATCGGCTACAGCAGGCCAATCCATCACACATGAAAACCATATACGGTAGCTTACCCGAGGGAGGGTGAAGCACATTGAGTGGAAGGTCACACCACACGACCTCCACGAAACACAGTTCCACGTCAACACCAGAAAGATTGGTATACGACGTACCACCACAAACCATTACCCACACGGGGTACAGATACCTATTACCACAAGGTACCAACACGGAAAACCACAAGTAAACCAGTGCCGTAACAGGGCACACCATAGCAAGCTAAACCACATTTAGTGAGTCAACACTCACCAACCATAACCAAAACTGTGCCACCACTCGGGCACACCACAAGCCACAACCGCAGTCACAATCGTGCCAACACCAGGGCACACCTCAAACGAGTCAAACCTCGACTATAAGTCACTAACTCACAAACCACGACGAGTAGCAAAGCACGAGTCAGAAAGGAACGACGCCACCACACGGGAACGGACTACTGGCTGATCAGGCCAGTATCCAACCCGGACAACACAACACAAGAACAACCTCTCAGTCTCGCAGTCACGGACTAAAGGTCCAACTGCCGCTCCACGAGAACAAGTCAAACAACTGTGGAGACCAACCAACACCACACCTGCAGACACACAGCTGCAGGTCCATGCTTGGCACCTCTAGGGTCTCTGGCCGGAGCACCCTAAAGTGAGGCACTAGAAAACAGGACTAGCTGGGGACCAGTGTCAACTACTGGTGTCCGTACCCCCAACTACGAGCGCGCTACAAGCGACTGCACACCCACAAACACAAGCCGCTGCCCTACTGTCATCTTTCCCTCAGCCGGATGTACAACTCAAACACAGGAGTGAGGGTGTCTAGGAAGACGACACAGACCTCGACGGTACCACACTGTACCGGGACAACCCCAAGCACAACAAACACACATGCCTGGCTCACAAAGAACCTGGGGTACCTGACTAGAGAGACATTCTGAAATAGGCGCCGGACCACCACACTCGGCAAACTTAAACCACGATATATACACAAACACTTTCTATTACCAATTACGATACATATGTTAGGAATAGCTTATTCTAGTCACCCTGTGACTTACAAGCTAACTTACACAATCACGCATATAAACCATATTAATGATAACACCATGGCCTGTCATCGGTCACAAAGTGACAGTGAAGGTCACACTAAACGCAGTACACAATATTCACATAATAACCATACTTAAACTTTACTAATCATTCATCCAGAAGAATCTACAAAAGATTCTAAAGGATCGAGGCTAGGTTCAGATGTGAACCTCATCGCCACAATATCACGAACTAATCATAATAATTAAGATACAATAAGCACAATAACGTACGATATGCCATGCACACACCAACCATGTGCATGACACCAAAACCCCGTAATATTTCACATAAATCTTGTGCGCTAGGATATAGTGAATCCCACGCACACACGTAAAGAACTAGTAAACTACATAGCCGGTAAGCTGGCCTCAAAAGCCCTGTGCTCTAGGAGCACCACAGGTGTTATTGCACCGCTCAATATCGATAAACACATTGCACCGCAATATTTGCAACAAGAACGCCATGAAACACACTGTGCTGATACATGCACAGGTTGGCGGCAACATCGATTGTCGTCCATAGGATATAGACGACAGTATTTCTTGCCGTCAATACTAAGTAAGCGGCCACCACCTAGCCGTTTACTCAAAATCAACGGCTAGAAACCTAGCCGTTAATCTCCCAACAAAGAACTCAGCGTCAACCGATGTTGACGTCGAGATCTTCAGGACTCAACACACACAGGACGTACAGAACGGCCCCAGGCCGATCACACGAGTAATCTAGCCCTATAAACAGCAGAAAAACGAGGGGAAACACTTCCCCTTACATCTATATACTATAATCAAACTGGAAAAGCAAGATCCAACATTTGGATCGATCAAACCACCCAATCTCCCGGCATGGTAAACCTTTTTCCCAAAAACACGATTAACAAGCAGTCTATGCAAACGGAGCATGGCAAGTCAAACAAGAGGAATCAAGGGGTCCAGTCCCTACCTCTGAAACACAAATAAACTCCTAAAGAACCTCAAATCGCGCCGAAACCCCAGGAACTTCCCGCGAACACCGCCCTCCAATCCGTCATTCCCCGCCTGATCTGCCGATGCTGCGCGCATCACAGCCTTCCCACGTGCTCCCGTCGACCACCAGAAGTAGTGAAGAGGCACAAGGGTACAGGTGGGGGAAGAGGAGGGGAGAAGGTGGGGAAAGAAGAAGGCTCGGGTTGCCCCTAAAAACACAGGCGCCTCAGGTCAACGTCAACCTCTGCGCCACTAACCAAACCGCCCCAACTAGGCGTCCACAACGCTCGCCGCCAAGTTCAACGGTAGACGTCCACATCGATGAACGCCAAGAACATGTTAACGGCAACACCATTGCCGCCAACACACAGAAGACGTCACACACCTGGACGCCAACCCACTGTTGATGTCCAGCGCACTGAACACCAACACAGATCCATAACCAACCCTGGTAAGGATCCAATAAGAAACACACAACACAAGTCACACTGGTCAAGGTGTGACCACCCATACACTAAACCGAAGGTCCACGAAGATCCGAAAAACGCGCGACGTTACACATACTCAGTTAACGTATGTTATTTTTCAAGTAGTTGTTACATAGTTACACAGTTAAGATATGTAACTACTACTTGAGAAGATGTTAAACAATTAGAAGTACAAATAGTTAGACACTTACGTACAAAAAATAGTTGGTAATCACATAATTACATAGTTAACATATGTAACTATTTTTAACTTGTTAATCAGTTACAAAGTTACTTAGAAAGTTGTTACACAGTTACACAGTTAACTGTGTAACTACTTACAAAGTTGTTACACAAATAGAAATACAAATAGTTAGACACTTACGTACTTACAAAAATAGTAGGTACTAGGTAATGACATACTTACACAGTTAACAAACATAATTACTTAGAAAGTTGTTACACAGTTACTCAATTATACGGTTAAGTGTGTAACTACTTAGAAAGTTGTTACACAATTAAAAAGTTGCACAGTTAACTGTGTAACTACTTAGAATGTTGTTACACAGTTATTGACTTACAGAGTTAACTGTGTAATTACTTCGAAAGTTGTTACAATTACAATTAGACAAACTTAGACAAAATATCTAATTTTTTTCGAAAAATGTAACTCTGTAGTAGCGTCGGTAACCAAAAATGGAGTAAATAAGAAATAGTCATAAGACAAACGGATATGGATGAAACATTGTTGGCAAGAAAAATATCTGGCGACTAATGGATGTGGATCTATAGAGGACAAAGGGGATCGGTGGAACCAATGTGTATCGGAATGCCAAGAAAAACTCACCTACACCGGGGATAGAAGGAAGTGAGAATCAATTAGAAACATTCATCGGAAGCCAGAATCTCTGCGCTCCTCTTCGCAGTGCACCCAAACGCCAACCCTGGTCTCCTCTTCGCAACGCCGCGGCGAGAAGGTTTGCGCCATTGTCTGCCTTCATCGAAAGGCATTAAAGCCAAATAAGGTCGTGCGTCACTAGGGCTGGGGGTAGAATGTGTATTTACGAGAAGAGGCATAACGTCCGTTAAATCCCAGGGATTAGAAAATAAGTCCCGCATAAAGTAGGGACCGGACGTCCATGAAAAAACTGACAGGGATGGAAAAATAAAAATTTGCCCCTGCCACGGGCAAATAATTAATTCTCCCTATTATTTATTATCTTTAATTAATTGTTTATAATATTTAACATTAAAGATAATTACTAAGAGGACGTGACTTGTATTTTGAGAATATGAATATATATTAAATAAACGATAGGAAAAATAATAAGAAGAAGAAGAATTCCGCACGGACCCAACAATAATCCAACCTTCGCTGGAATATAAGTAAACATTTCTAAATTCAAATTTTTAATGGAATTTGACCAAGACAAAAGTCGCAAAAGATCCGCTGCTTTCCGGAAACGTGGCTCCTGGTTTCCCAGTATGGGAAGCAAACCCAGCCGAGCCACGTTGTTGCTTCTCGCGGAGGATCTAAAATATCCTCCCCGGCCGCCGTTCTTTGATTGCGGCGGCGAGCGCAGGAAAACTATAAAGAAAGAAAGTTTTGTTACACTTCGCAGCAGCAGCAGCAGCAGCCGCCGCCCCGCTCGTCCAACGGCCCCCCTCCAAAAGCAGGGGGAAAAGCACAGATGACGACAACGGAGACGGCACCACCCACCTCCCGTCCGCTTCCCCTTTCACCGCCGCGGTGGAGTCGTCTGCTGCGCCGTTCCACTCCCTGACGTCGTCCCTACTTGCGGGGGGTCACTGTCCTCTCTCTCTCTCTCTCTCTCTTTCTCTTTCTCTTTCTGTGTGTGTGTGTTTTTTTTATCCCGGCACTTTTGGATCTTGTTCAATACGGTATGATGGATTCTAATATTCTCGTTTTCCTTGCTATAATGCACTTGTCAATCTGCTGCCCCGTCCGTTCAAAAACGCCTCCTTTGATCCTTTTTTTTTTTTCCTCTTCCATGCCCGCCCCCGGCCACCCAACGACGTCGCTGAACTGGAAGTGGAATCTGCATCTCGAGCTGATGGGGTTTCTTCCGGGACTCGAGAAAAACGCTACGATGTGAACGGCACTGCCGAAGTTGGAAGCTGGAACGCACAAAGCGTTCCAGTTTATGTGGTGCCACGCCACGGTGTGTTGCTTATTTGTCTATTAATCTGGATAGGAACGGTAGGATAAGGAGTGGGGAGGGGAGGCAGGGAGCGCGCCCGGCCCGGTCTTCTCCCCGTTCACGCCTTCCCGAGAGATTATAAAATTCGGGGCCTTCCTAGGTAGACCCGCCTCTACATGACCCCTCCCAGCCCCCACCTACAACCCCGGTCGGCGGGTTCTTCAGATTCTTGCCTCCTGCCTTGCCAAGGTTTTATCAGATTCTGCTCCTTCGAGGGTGGAGTGGGTGGGCCGTTTACGGGTCCAACTGATACGACCGGGTACCCCCGGTTGTTTATATTTTGAGTGGGACTGGCTGCACTGCATGGGCACTCCTCTCAGCCAAGCTTTCTCCTCCTACTATTGTTCTCCCTCTTCCTCCGTCTCCGCCAATTTTGCTTTCATATCTGTTCGTGCGTGCACGGGTATGTACCCAATTCATCTCCCTGGACGTCCTTGTTCCTTTATATGTACTATTTTGTTCCTGGGTTTTGCTTGCTTCTCTCTGTTTCTTCTTTTTTATTCTTCCCAAGAAAGCTTCTATGAATCCTGGGTGTTCTTTTATCTCTGCTACGATTGTTACTGCCTGGTTTTGATTAGCAAGTTCCCTTCTTTTTTGTCCAAGTCTTGGAACCGATGTGTCCTTTCCCCTGCATACATGAGTACGCCCACCATGCTGGAAAGACGGATTCATGTGGTCGCTCGTCTGATCTTTTGTTCTAAATCTCTAATCTCAGTTGCCTCTTTCGTTCTCTTTCGATTTTCCTTCGAGCGGAAGGACCAATTTAAGTTCAGCAGTACTTATTTTTACTATGTCTGTCCGAGAAGTATTGTGGATGGTGCTCCGATGTTGCGAGAAAAAAAATATATTCTTTTGTGTCTTTCTCCGCTTTTGTTGGTGTAGCGTGCCCATGAACTCCACTTTTAACGATTAAATAGCCTTGTATCAACCTTAGGTTTAACTATTCAGCACGGGTAAGACATGGCCTTTATCTGACAACTCCAAGAGATTCTCGTTTCCGCATGGGGTAGGCGTGGAAGCCGTTAAAAGGGTAGGAGATGTAACTTTCAACCTTCTAGTTTACTATTACCGTTCAAAATTTCACTGAGATTCTTAGCAGGAATCGGAGTTGGAATGCTTTTCAGAGCGGGACCAATGGCAAAATGTGCGAAACCAGAGTTTCAACTTCTGCTTACAGATTAGGATCACCACGTCAATGGCAGCCAACCAACTGTAGGAGGAAATGAAGCACATGTTGCATGGTGTGGCTTGGGAACATCCAAGGAGTATATTCAACACAAACCCAAGTGACGGAAAGTGAAATTGTCTGGTCAACTTCTAGATTATACGAAGGGAGAAAACCCCATCCATTGTCAGACAGTATTCTAGCAGATTCTCATGAAGCTCTATTCACATTTCAGTTTTCTTGGTATCTCATTCTACGAGACATGAAAAATTCGAGTCTTTTCCAACTACAGCAACTCAATCACCTGCACTAACACATATGGTAGTTACCGAATATAAGTTAGAATAATCAATTCTGATTAATATGTTTTTCTCTCTTCCTTTAGGTTATGTGGTCTGAGTTGCATTCAACTCCTTTTGACTCTTGTAGATGAAAAGACTCACATTGGTTTCCTTTGATGCACAAAAGAATCATGTCGCTCTCTGCTTGGTCACCTGAGAATGGTTCCTGCTGAATTCACGTTAGTGACTGGGAACATGTTCATTATCAGGAAACCATGATCATGATGCCTATCTTATCTTTATGAAGTCTCCATTTATTCCAGTCCCTGTCACAGTTGTCATCTATTCTTTACACTTTCCCCATCAATAAACCATCCCCATATTGTGCTTATGGGATATGTCTTTTCACTTCTTTTATTGCAGGTGGTACCTCAGTGACAAGAACTTCCTAATTTATTTTAGTGATTCTCAAGATTAATTGTTTGTATGATTGAGACAATGGGAGACCAGCTACCAGCTGCAGACATAGAAAGTTTTCTCCCCCTAAGAAGGTGTTCCATACTTTCATATGGTGTGGGTCACATGCTCAACGACATCACATCAGCTTGCTGGTTTACATATCTGCTTCTCTTCTTGACAGACATTGGGCTTACTCCAAGGTACACCAACTCATGCACAACTTGCCTTCCATTGTTTGATTGTGCGCATTGATTCTTCTAGTATATGCTTTTATGTCTTTGAAACATATATTCGTCCCTACAAATTCATGTTCAGTTTCTGCAATGGCATTGAACGTCTCAATCTCAACATTAGGCCATAACTGGAGCATGGCATTTGCCTGCCTTTGTAACATAAACAATATTACAGATCTTGTAGTAAAAATTTACTATTTTGAAAGGACTATAAACGTTTACTGCCGATTCACCATCTAATGTTGTCTCATGCTCTTTATTGATGCACTTTTAGGATTCATTTAATATCTTTTTGTTACATGTCCTCTTATTTAATGAAAATGCATGCATGTCGCAATTTAAAAGTTTATGCAACTTAATGTATCTCGCTTTAAGGTCTCTCCTCCACCCCATTCCATTACAATAGAAAACAAAGTTGTCCATCTTTATTCTTTTCTTTTTCTGTTTTTCCCCAAAGTTTACTTGATATCCTGATTTTTCTTTTATTTTCAACAGCTAATATTCTTATATCCTAGTATTATTCTGACACTGTCCTTCCGCCTTCTAAATTTTAAAACATCTTTGTCTCTCGTCTATTTAAATACTGTGAAATTGAATGTGTCTTGGTAAGATGGAAGACAGAGAGGGAGAAGAACCTGAAGAACGGATCTTTTTAATTGTCTTGTTTGCAGATTGTGACTAAAAGGGTTACTATATGTTATTAGTATCATCCTTCAATTATGAACCGTTCTCTTTTTCCGTATTGTGCATGTTACATGTCATCATTCTTGTTGTCTTTATAATTCTATTACTGATTGACATTTAGATTAATTCTTTATGCTTGTTGTTTATTGCCATACCATAGGGATGCATCCATTGTTATGCTCTCTGGTCAAGTTGCGGATGGGTTTATGACAGTTTTTGCAGGAGAGCTGGTACATACGGAACTTTATATATTATTTCAGTCTCATACATTTTCCACTTTGTGATAGGAAAAATTAATCTATGCATAATTCTATGCATCTCTATGTTGTTTACTATTTGTCAATGCATCCAGGAAGACTCCACATACATAGAAACTCATTCAGGATCATGCCCCCCATTTGAAACTTCAGATCAATCAGAGAGTGATATCTTGATGCTAATTCATAGCCCTACTGACACTAGACATTCATGTTGATCGTTCTTGTTCCACCTCTCCATCTGTCAAGGGGGAAAAAGGGTTCAGCTAACAAGTGCTTGGGTCATACATTAAACAAATGGATCAGGTTCAGTTTTGATGACACAGCATGTCTAACTCATTTTATTTTCACAAGTCTGTTATATTATTTTGAATTTTCAATCAATAGAATACATTAAACAAATGGATCAGGTTCAGTTTTGATGACAAAGCATGTCTAACTCATTTTATTTTCGCAAGTCTGTTATATTATGTGCCACAGTGGTATTAATGTATTGATCAACTGATTTTGAACATGGTCATTTTAGATTCAGAGGGAACCACATCATTATTCAGACAGATAGGCTTTATGTGAAGTTGGATGGCCCAACTCAAATATCAGGATCAAGCCAAGCAAACCCATTTACCTACTACCTCCCTACATGGGCCATTCATATTAGGCAATTTAGGCTGGAATTGTGGGGAAGATCTCACTTGAGATGATACATCAAGAACATGCCATCTCATTTTTTGAAACATTAACTTGTTGGACAATGTACTGTTAACATTGTTCATTATAAAGGACCTTCCTAGGGCTTCTTGACATTGGCTTCTGTCTGGGCATATACAAGGTGCTTTCGGTATCCCTATCTAATTATTTTTCAACATATTTATTACTGTAGACCTATGTGGTTTGAAGATATGGTTTAAACCATGGGCCCTATTTGGGAATATGGTCCTATTTGCTATTAGATAGCTATCCAAATATTTGGACATTTCTTAATTTTTTATCATGATGCCACTTTTATATGGAATATTTTGGTTTTTATACAAATTCAGCAGATTATTTCAGTTTTGTTTTAGCCAGGAGAACCTGATATTAGTGACTCTGAACTTCAAGTATAAATTGCATATTGTTGGTAGTCTATCCATTGCTCTTACCGCAATTCAAGGAACCACAATCTGATATTTTTTCGGCAGACGGCAGGATGCCGTAGTTTGATGTTATCTTTACCTGAAACCATAATCTTCAATGCCAGATTGACAGGTTTGGACGTTTCAAATTATGGCATGCTGGAGGGTCTGTTTTGGTCGCCATTTCGTTTTCTTCAGTATTTGGTGGTTGCCTTTTGTGTCAGATTTTGGGGATTAATTCTGCTGCACTGCGGACAATTGGATACAGTATTTTTGCTGCTATTTTTAATGTGGGTTGGGCAGCTACACAGGTTTCACATATGTAAGTATCCCCTGTATCTTGAAGCCACTATTTGCAAAGAAAAGTCTCTTACGTGCTTTGCATGAGCTTTCAACCTGCCCCACATAAAATTGATTTATGGTTATGTTTCAAGGGCAATGGTGAATTGCATGACACTAAATGATACAAGCAGGGTCGCTCTTGCAAGCTGCCGGAATGCTTTCACCATGGTTTAGTATCTCTTTATCATTTTCTGCATGCACCTTTTCAGGCATGTTGTCTTTTATTCTGATTTACATGGTTCCTTCTTGGACTTCTCTGGATCTTGAAGGTTGCAAATCTCACTCTCTATGGTATTGCATTAGCTGTCTTCAGTATTAACGATGCAAAAACATCCGTGGATATTGAAGATCAGGTACCCACATACAAACGTCCAGTAATATATATCTAATAATTAATATGAATAATTATGACAAGCAAGGACTTTTTCTCATCTTTAACTTGTAATAATCTTTGATTCATCAGTATCGTTGGATTGCATATGTGTCAATCTTGATCGGGTGCTGTTTTGTGGGCATATTCCTTTTTGGAACCAAAGAACCACGGTGAGTTCCATCCTCCCAGGATGCAAATATACATTATATGTTTCATTTCTAATTGTGTCATCTGTATGTATTGAAACACCTTTATTGCCTAAGTGTGATTCTGCTTCAATATACCTGCCACATATCTTCTGAGATGTCACGTCTGTGGCTATGCAGGTTAAAACAACAACATTGTGAAAATAACCAGAGAGTTTCATGGGCATACTGGTTCAGCAAATTATTGTACTATCAAGTTGCCCTTGTCTATATGCTTACCAGATTGGTAACAAATGTTTCACAGGTGAGCTTTTTCTCCCTCATTCACTCTTGCAAATATGTTTTAATAGTTCACCTTTTAGCTGCAATAAACGTTGGTAACCTGGTACTCTAAATTTTCTCCCTGCCATGTACGCTTATAAAAACTGACGAATCAGTGGTACTTTTCTTTTCGTGCGTGCGTGCATGTCCATCTTTCTGCATGCTTATGTTGGGATTGGGCAGGGTATTAATGTTGCTTCTAGTTTTCATGTGTGTTCTAGGTAGTAAATATCTTAGAATGTGTAAGAAGCGCCTGATCCTGGCAAATTCCAGTTTCAAGGCTGGTCTTGGTCAACATCTGCCTGGTTCTGGGCATTGATTGCCACCAGAATCTGGCAAGTTTTGGCCAGATCTGATACTTATGGTTGATTTTTACTACTTTGTTGAGAAGGACGTAGCAAGTTGTCATTTCTTTTGAAATTTATTCAGATAGCGTCAATCCATTCTTATCCTAGTCTACCTGGTCATCTTTACCTGTGGCAGCCTTTTCACAAATTTATCAATGGTTCAATGGCACCTTTTATGCATTTATTTATTTGATCCCATGGAAGACAGTGCTAAGAAATTTATTTGGTGTGTCAACTTATCCCATCCTGTGATTTGTCAGTTTTCAAGCACCAAAGACAATCAGAAATGCAGCCCAACACCAAAACTATTATAGTATATCCAGATAATACAGGCAGTTGCTATGTCATTTTCTGTTGTATAACTTTGTTTCAGAAAGAATAAATCAGAATAAACTGCTCTATTATGGCTTTATATACATGTCTTTGTCTTTCCATGATGATCTGGAGAATGTATTACGGCACCCTATCCTTTCATATTTTAATTCTCACGTGTGTATCATCAGTGCCCCTTTCTTATAAAACTTGGCAACCATTCTATTACACCTGTTCCTTTATTGTTATTACATAGAGTTATCAATCCTGCTGGTTGCTTTGACAGGCACTTTTGGCATTCTATGTTATCAATGACTTGGAAATGGCCCAGTCATCGAAAGCATTGGTAAGTTTTTAACATTTTTTTCTTCTCTCTTAAACTCTAATGGACCCAATATGTATTTACGTCTGAAGTTTATTTTCATCCTTGTGCTCTGACTTGTGTTTACAGATACCTGCCCTAATCTACATATGCAGCTTTGCGGTATCCATCATATTGCAGGTACTTGCTTCAAATATATAGCATATGCATGTTGCCTATGCACATTATTCTTTTCCTGTTACTAACCCCTTGTATGCTGATATGCAGGAGATAAAATGGAATGGATGGCGTCTCAAAGCTTTCTACACAACTGGAGCCATTTTGTGGATATTCTCTGGTGTAGGAATTTTTCTTCTTCCTAGCAAGATTCACAATTTCATGTATCTTCTATCAATAACCACTGGTGTTGCTAATGCTTTGATGACGGTATGGTGCTGTTCTTTTCTATACCATTTTCATTTTGTACTTGGAATACATCCTCAAAATCTCGGATTTTGATCTGGAGCAATTCAAGATCATGTTTAAGGATTGTAATTTCCATTATTCTAATGGTAGTTGGTTTAGAGGAGAGCAAGTATCTCTATGTTGAGATTTGCTGTCAAATTAGGAACTTAAACTTCAAAGTAGGAATGAGTTCTCTGCCTGCTAATTGAGGTGAGGGAAACTTGATAGACTTTTCTCAAAAGTATTCCTGACTATTAGATACTTTAAGAGGGTTGACTTCCAACTGCCTGGTCATTATCTATGTTCTTTTTAAGAAGATTGAGAGTAATGTATGCCTAGTCTATGCCATAGTTAACTAATGGCTGTTGTGCAACTATTTATCTGAAAGCAGGTGACTGGAATTAGCATGGAAAGTATGTTGGTCGGCAAGGATCTCAATGGATGTGCTTTTGTCTATGGATCACTGAGTTTCTTGGATAAAGTATCATGCGGACTTGCTCTGTATCTTCTTGAATCATATCAAAGTGAGTACTGATTCTTTCATGCCACCACATTGAGTATATTATTTTCTCATTCAGTTTCTATTCATGCCATATAATGTCTCTGAAGCTTTGCAGAACATCTATATCACTAGTAAGTTCCTACAGAAAAAGAGTTTGATATTACTGAAGTTAAATCTGGTGCAGGAAGACTATTTACTTCTCTTTTATGATGTTAGCTTACCAACTCTGCTTAGTTCCTGATATTTTATTTGTAGCTTCTAGAATTGGCTTTTTGATGTATGGATACAAGAAGTGAGTCTACACATTGTAGGACATTTTTGCTCCAGACATTTGCCTGGTAACATATTGGACACTAATGAATTAGGATATAAGCCAAACAACACTTCATGTCTAATGTCAGGAAAACAAAAATCAGAAAAGCAGCCATAGATAGAATTATACTTTGATTTCCTTAGTGAAAGTTGCACTAACTTCTATTTTTAACATATACTGTTTGACAGGTTCTCCAAGTTCTGAGGGCTGTCATGACATCACAAGCTGTCAGTCGGTCACAAGGTATGGTTCAGGTCTCATTCCTGCAGCCTGTGCTCTTGTGGGAGCAGTTGTCACATACACCATGAATCTTCATGACACCACGCCGAAATCCCTGTCGGAGCCCCTCCTTGCCTAAACACAAAAGCAGCAGAACCCAGTAAGTCTTTCTTTTGTAGTTGACAAAGAACCACTAGTTACGTTTCTTCATACCAGTCAAATAACAGAGCACTGAACCAGGCTTCTGTCGTTCAAGCCGATTTGAAAGGCAGGAGTTAAAAAGCTCTTCCTCGATTACGAAGCAAGGAAACTGTGCTTTGCTTGTGCAAAAAGCTCTTGTATATGCAAGCTCCTCTCCACATTTGATTAGTTGTAACGCTCTCATTCTTGCACCTTTCGGCTCCAAGGGCTTTATGTATCTCTGATCATTTATATCCCCCAGTAACAGTCTCTGGGCTTTTACAGATTCAGCTCACAGGTTTGTACAAGGAAACGAGATCGATCACATTGTGGCTCTTGTCTAATTGCTTCTAAAAGTTTCAAAAAAAAATTTCCCCCCTCTTTTAAGGTGCATCCGAAAACCTGCGAATCTGTGATGATCCACCGAGTTGCTTTCTGCGATCGCATGGTTTGAGAGAGTTCCTAGTTATACGTACGTGCCGAGTCCCATCTAATTTGGTGGCAACTGGCAAGGAAGAGAGCCCAGCAGCCAGCAAGATGGCCCAATAAGAGCTTAACCAAAAAGGGGTGGTCCGATAGTCTCCGTTATTAATCTTAAATTTGTACCTTTTAGATAAACCAATCTCTAATCTTAAATTCCTATCTTTAAAAAGTCTACATTATTGATCAACTATGTGTGCATTCAAATTTGTGCTCTTTTCAATTTTTTCTCAAAATCATATTGACTATATAAAGTGAACATAGTGTGATTTTTAATGTCAAATTGGAATCTTTTTTTTTCTATATACGGATTCAAATATGGAGAAGATTTATGAAATTTTGAGATATCAATTGCGTGATTTGGGAGTAAAAGGGCACCATCTTATTTTTGCCTCCAATTGCAACTAAATTCTCATCTTTGCCATCATTTCGGTTTGTTTACTCATCATTACACATTTATTCTATTTGACTCTTACAAGTTCTTTTCTAAAAATTTAACCAATTTTATCTAGTGACTTTATATTATCGATCTTTAAATATAAAGTTTCGTGTTGGATATGTGGAAAATGTGCATGGGTTAACGTAGGCATGTTAACAACAAATCAATTAATAATATCACATTTTAAGAAGATATTCTTATTTATAACTCTTTGTGAGACTGTTTTGTAAAGACATATTTGCACATATATCATCAACTTTGTCAAAATTTTCAAATTGAGTTATTCCACATACATTTTGCTATGTCCTAGGATTAATTCATCGACTTTTCATCTTACAGGTCCCCCATTTCTGAATTTTTTTAGTGGATGGCGAAATAGCCAACTTTAGCATCTACTTTTCCAATTTTGCTTCTGATAATATGTAAATTCAATTTATTTATAAGATATGTATCCTTAAATTTTCATTTCTTTATAGTGACAAATATTAAATTGAGTTTATCATCTCTCCTCAATTTGTATAGTGCAAACAAAACCTAGTTCACTTGTCTGGCTCCTCATCCCTCGTTGCCAAAGTCATCCCACCCACTTTTAGGGCCACTCTCACCAACTATCAAATTGTAGTTGATGTTTTCATTTTTTTTAAGTCTTCATTTCTATTTCCAACTTTCTTATAAGAAATGGGATGTGGAAAATATCATTTCAGACTCCAGTTGTTGGCAACTGTACTATGTCCGTTAGGAGATATTATTATGACAAAAATATCCTTCTATAAATATTTTTTTAATAATTACTATCTCTGTCCACATATTGTTGAACCACTCTCATATATTTATCTCTATATTTTGGTAATAATTGAAATTTATAAATAATTTAATATATTTAATAATATTTTCTAAGATATTTTATGTACAAAAAATAATGAAAATTTCTATTGTTTCAAAGATTTGTAATAAAAGTCCATATTGATTACAGTTCAATGTGTATCAATTAGAGACTAAAGTGTCACATCAATTAGAGAATAAAAATTCCTATCGATTGGAGAATAAAATCTTCTTTCGATTGAAAAATAAAAGTTTCTATCGATTGGATAACAAAGTTTCTATCGATTAGAAGACAAATATCACACATATTACTGAAGAAGTCCTATATTGATTAGAGAGAAAAGCTTCACACCGATTACTGAAGAAGTCTTATATCGATTAGAGAAGGAACCTTCACATCGATTACTAAAGAAGTATTCTATCGATTAGTGAAGAAAGGGGTTATACCGATTACTGAAGAAACTTTCTACCAATTAGTGAAGAAAATTTTCATTCTGATTATAGAAGAAACACGTGTTCCGATTATTGATATATTATATCGATTAATGAACATTCTTCTTCCAATTACTTAACATCATTCTTATTACTCTTATGTTGTTCCAATTAATGAACAAACTGTATATCAATTGGTGTTATGAATGTTTCCATTACTGAACAAAGGTTCAACTCATTCTGATTAGTGAACAAAGGTTCAGTTTCATATCGATTAATGTTACAATTGTTCTTGTGGTGGCTATTTCTAGCCACCTAGGCCCCTAGGGCCCATCATGGCCCGGTACAGCCCTACGCAGCACTCCTCGCCAAGCACCATGTGTCCTCAAACGCAGCCTGCTGGCCCCAAGCAGAAGCCTCGAGCAGGGCATCTTCAGGCACCAAGGGTGATCTCCGGACACTCTGTGACCTGAGTGGCCCAGGCATCTCCTGCGGAACAGCATAGGCTTGGCCTTAACTTCGTCAACTCCAAGCACCGAGCAGGTGGTCCAGCTACCGAACAGTCCCCCTGCTCAGTACTTCCCAAACACGAGGAGCAGCAAAGTCCGTCGCCAATCAGCGACGGTTACGCCCCCGACGCAGCACGCGCCCCACAATCAAGTGGTGCGTTAACTGCAGGGTCCCTTAACGGGCGCCTCAACGCATAACTCCCCGCCAAGGGTGCCAACTGGCGCGCCCTTTTCCGTAACCATTAGGGGACGTTTCCCCTCACTCCTCCACCACTCTGGCCTATAAAAGGCCCAGGTAATCCTCCATGCAGAGGTACGTGATCTTACTCACACTGCCCTCGCGCAACACACACGAGAACCCCCGTTCCTTCAAGCTTCTCCAAGTCTTGCACTGACTTAAGCATCGGAGGGTTCTCCCCGGTTCTTCAATCGGGCCCCCCTGATCTGGTTCTGGTTTTGCAGGCATTTGTCCGCACCGGCGATTCTTCCAAGTGGAGGCCCATTTAGCTTTTAGCCCAAACAGGAAAATGTCCTCACACTTTTGGCACCGTCTGTGGGAACGACGACAGCCATGGCTCGCGGACGATCCTCATATCAGAACGTTGGGAGCCGAATGACGAGGTCTCGTTAGTCCAGGGTGGACTCTCGTCAGTGGGTTCCCCCTGTCGACGTCGCCGTCGCTCCCAACGGTGCGACCGGTGCCGTCCCTGTCATCGCCGCGCCTGCAATCGCCTTGGAGGTAGCAGAACTCTGGGGACAAATGCAGCACTTGACGGGGATCTATCTGGGGCTCCAGGCCCAGATGACCAGGCAGCTAGCCCCGGCAGCCTCCTTGCCGTAGGAGCGTCAGGCGGAGTCATCTCAATGACGCTCTCACGCCCCTCCCGCGCCGTTGGAGCAACAGGCGGACTCGCCGTGATGGTCACGTCGGGCCCCATCTGAGAGGCACACTCTGGAGCGTCACGGCCGCTCACCACGTCACTCCACGGTGGCTCCATCCCCCGCGCGTTCCATTGTGGGCGCCAACTCCCACAAGTCCAGACGTGAGGGATCGGTCCACTCTGATCAGGAGTTGGCCCGACGTCTCCACCGCGTTGTGGATCTAGAGCCCCGTGTCGACGCGATGGTACAGCGGGCGGAGGTCAAAGCTCCGGCCGAAGAGGACCTGAACTTCCGCTCCCCGTTCATTGTGGAGATCCTGGAAGCTCGGATCTCTCCCAAGCTCCCTCTGCCCACCATCGCGCCGTACGACGGCACCACTGACCCCGGACCACATCCACAGGTTTGAGTCGCATATGGTGTTCCATGGGGCATCTGATGCGCCTAAGTGCCGGGCCTTCCCAGCTACCTTGAAGGAAACTGCTCGGGCTTGGTTCGAAGCCCTCCCTGCAGGTTCCATTTCTTCCTTCCACCAGTTGAAAAAGTCCTTTCGGGACAACTTCCTGGGCGGAAGGTTGCAGCCGTGTACTGCGGCCTCCCTTCTCGCTGTTCGGTAGAAGAAGGGAGAAGCACTCTGGGACTACGTCAAGAGGTTCCAGACTGAGGCGCTCCGCATCCCGCGCCTTGACGTCCCGTTAGCCACCATTGCCCTCATCCAAGGCACTTGCGATGGCTTCTTGTAGAGAACGCTGGGAGTACAGCAGCCATCCACCCTCGCCGAGCTGCTCTCCACCGCCCAGCGTCACGCCGCCTGTGACGACCCTCCTTATACCGGTACCATTATACCAATCTACGTCGGTATAGTGAGTCTCGTCACAGTGGGACATTTACCCAAGCACTAACACACATGGTTGAGATGTACACAAATATAAATACAGAGTAGCAGAAGTAAAAGAACTACTGTCTTTTCATTTCATCATCCACAATAACATACATGATCCATATAGCAATTTAAGGAACTAAGTCCACATAATGAAATACAAAATTCAAATTACATTGTTTGTCCACAAATTACATAAGCTTCAATTACATACTATGAAAGTAAGGTACAACAACGGTGACTCCACAACACTCTATTCTCCTCGCTCGGAGTCGCTCTCAACGGTCTCCTCCAAGGAAGTAGGGTCACCTGCTAAACCTGTACGCCGAAGCAAGAGTGAGTCTAAAAGACTCAGCAAGTAAACTCCTTACACATCATACATGCATACATCACATGCAAGCCTTACATTCAATTGCATTAACTCAAAATAGGTAGCATGGTTGAACTATATTAAGAAACAACCTATCATGATATTTCTACCAATTTCGTAACACAAGATACATGGTTTATGTCATTCCAAAATAAAATACTTACCGCATGCTTTCTACTCATTCATTCACATGAGAGCTACACTTACATTTAATCACAACATGATAGCAAATTTAGCATGGGATTTTCACACATAAGAAGGAAATACCCCTAACATGGATTCTACACACTTATGCACATATAAAACACCTTAAGCTTGCTGTTTTGACATGAATCTAACATTATCATATCATAATCACAAGTTCGCATTGTAACACATTGGTTTCACATGTTTACACATTTACACGTTCGCATTGTTCACATTTACACATTCACATGTTCGCACTACATAATTTGCACATATACACATTCACATTTTCACATTTAAATGCCGTGACACATAGTCCAAACCACCACTAGAAGGACACATTCACATCACATAACACATAACACATAGATGCCACCTAGGCAACACAGTGACGGCTCTTGGTACTGCACAGATCGGGAGAAGTACTCTCCACCCTAACCAGTGGTACTTGTCCACCTCCAGGATTTCATCCTAATGCCCTTAGGATTTAACACATTGAACTTCCCGTGGGGACTTTTCCACGGTACAGTTCCACATCCCTCTATGGAAGCAGTGTCACACACGGCACAATTTACACATTTCCGATTTAAGACACGCACAATTTTTACACAATTAACACACCATTTCTATTTTCACATTCATGCACATAGTTAAAATTTTTTTTCCTAACATGATACTACTGTTGATAAAATTTAAACACTCAACAACTTACTATAATCATGCTGAAAACACATTATCCAACCATAAGCATGTTAAGCACGCATTAATAGCTCATTTTCACATGGAAATTCCACAATGTACTCTGTTGTTGCCCAAATCATATGAGATTTTAACCACAGGCTATTTGCAGGTTTCAGACCACACATACAAATTTTCATATTTTTATGAACTATATTAAATTTACAGAAAATAAAACATTCAACCACATGGCATTCATAAATCCGTTATCATGGAAGCATAATATCAAGGTCTATTTTGACAGTGCACTATCCTGCATCTATCATTCATTTTACCACAGAAGTTTTCCCCGAATTTATTTCACATCATACAATTTACTGTGAGTTTTACAGAACCTACACATGGTTTCTATTTTCAGTACAGAAATTGTAATAAATCACATGATCATGGGAAAATTCCCAAATTTTCGGGACAGAGATTGACATACATACGCATGATCTAAAAAAATTATGGCATTCAAATTCCTCATGAATCAGGTGAACAGCAAGCTATCATATCCAAGATCTTTATCCAACAAGCATTTCACATAAACCTAACAATTTTACTAATTACAGAAATTCACAGAAATCTCACAATGCATTCCATTATCTATATTACATAGCATATAACATTTACAATATATCCTCATGCGAAGAAATCCAGAAATAATCATATATAGGAGGAACAGTTCCCTGTTCTGTTCTAAAGAACTAAACGGCAAAGGCTGGCCGTTCACAGAGGTTAACGGCAGCATCGTCTGCCGCCAACTGGAGATCTTAACGGTAAGGGATCTTGCCGTTAAGTTCCGTCTGTGCAGAAACACAGACCGAACTCCAAAGATGGGAGAAATGTGGGGTTCCAGGACACGAATAAAATCCCATAAAATACCTAAGACCTACTGGACATACACATGGACAATGAGGATGGGTTACTTGCCTTTAGAAAAACCTCCAAAGGGATCAAAATGGTTGTTGAAGCTCTCCTCGGGCAGTGCCAAGAAGCCTCCACAAACTCCTTCCTCCGGGTTCTAGGATGAAGTAGCCTTCAGTCCAACGTTGGGGAAGCCTTCCCCTATGTCCAATCTTCCTCCCAGTTGAAATAGTTTGCCGGAAGAAGCCTCAAATCTTCGGATCTGAGCTCTCAAAGTTCAGTTCTTCACATGTTCTTTCAGCTAGGGTTTTCTCTCTTTGCAAAGAGCCAAGAGAGATTTTTCAAGTTACAAGGGGTAGTGATTTTATAAGATGGGGCTTGGGATCTCACGCAAGGCATGATGGGAGTGATTTTATAAGATGGGGCTTGGGATCTCACGCAAGGCATGATGGGAGAGGTGAGAGCCGTTGGGGACATCTCTCCAATCGGTGAGCAAGCCCAATCTGAAATTTCGGGGTCTGCTGCGCACAGAAAATCAGAGAAGTAGACGTCCACATCTATGGCCGTTTACTTAATAGTGGGCGTCCATCGATAGGACGTTTACTCAACATGGATGTCCATCCATGTTGACGCCAATTTGCTCTTCAGCCAGAGCTTAAACCATGCAGAAAACCTATATATACGCTATATATATACATGCAATATATTGTATATACACGCTACTACACCATGCAAACAATCAATAGTTACAACTAACACACACTGTACGTACACCTAGCTAATATGTACGTAGATATCTACATATGCATACATAATATTTACGCACAAGCACGAATCTACACACACAGCAAAACAAAGGACCAATTTGAGGGCCTTACACCCTCTCCCCTTAAGGAAACTTCGTCCTCGAAGTTTAAACACACTACTCGAACAAATGAGGATACTTCTTCCTCATCGCATCCTCAAGCTCCCAAGTAGCCTCCTCCCGCGAGAAGTTCCGCCATAGAACCTTCACCGACGTAATACTCTTGTTCCGGAGATGCTGGACCTTCCAGTCAAGAATAGCTACTGGTTGCTCCACATATGACAGATCTGGTTGGATCTCCACTGGCTCGTGACTATAACATGAGACGGATCTCGAACATACTTTCTGAGCATAGATACGTGGAAAACAGGATGAACGCCAGCTAAAGCCGGAGGCAAAGCTAGCTCGTAAGCCACGCTACCTAAACGCCTAAGAATCTCAAACGGGCCAATGAATCTGGGACTCAACTTGCTATGCCTGCCAAACCTGACGACACCTCGAGTAGGTGAAATCTTCAAAAAGACATGCTCACCCACCTCGAACTCCAAATCCTTCCTCCTGTTGTCGGCATAACTCTTCTGCCTATCCTGTGCCACAACAAGCCTCTTCCTGATAAGCCGAATCTTATCCGAAGTCTCCTAAACTAACTCCAGACTGATCAACTGCCTATCGCCGGTCTCCTCCCAACATAAAGGAGATCTGCAAGGCCTTCCATACAACACCTCAAATGGAGCCATACCAATGCTCGCATGAAAGCTGTTGTTATATGCGAACTCCACTAGAGGTAAATGGCGCTCTCAATCATCCTTCCAATCCAGAACACACGCCTTCAACATATCCTCGAGCATCTGGATAGTCCTCTCAGACTGTCCATCTGTCTGGGGATGAAACGCCGAACTGAGCTTCAGCTCCGAACCTAAAGCATCCTGAAGACCCTTTCACAACCTCGAAGTAAATCTCGAATCTCGATCCAAAATGATCGACTTCGGCACACCATGCAATCTAATAATGTTGTTGACATACAATCTAGTCAAGCTCTCTACTGACTGCTTCTTCTTCATAGGCAAGAAATGCGCAGTCTTCGAGAATCTATCTACGACTACCCAAATCGAGTCATTACTCCGTCTGGATCGAGGCAAACCCGAAACAAAATCCATAGTGACAGCTTCCCACTTCCATACTGGAATCTCCATCTTCTGCATAAGACCAGATGGTCGCTGCCGCTCGGCTTTCACTTGCGGACATACTAGACACCTAGATACATAATCTGCTACATCTCTCTTCATGCCAGACCACCAAAAAGACCTCTTCAAATCCTGGTACATCTTGGTGTTACCCGGATGAATAGAGAATCTCGATCTATGAGCTTCTGCTAAAACATGCTCACGGACATCTACCACGTCAGGAACACACACTCGGTGGTGGAATCTAATCACACCATCCTCATCACGAGCAATGCTTGCCTTGCCCACTAACTCTTGGAGTCTAGGGTCGGCTTTCTGTTGTTCGATCACTTCATCCAACACCGAAGACCTAAGGGACAACTGAGCTACAAAAGCCTGACATAAGGGCTCCAACTCAGTCATCGCACACGCCGCATCCTCCAACATCTTCCAATCCCGCTGGAGCGAGGACCTCCTCCTGCTAAGAGCATCCGCTACGACATTCGCCCTCCCTGGATGATATTGAAGGTCGAAGTCATAGTCCTTGAGGAACTCAATCCATCTCCTCTGCCGTAGGTTTAGTTCCTTCTGGGAGAAGAGATACTTCAAGCTCTTATGGTCAGTGAACACCTCAAATATGACACCATAAAGATAGTGCCTCCAGATCTTTAGTGCATGAACCACTGCCGCAAGCTCCAAATCATGAGTTGGATAGTTACGCTCATGCTCCTTCAATTGGCGAGAAGCATACGCCAATACCCTTCCTTGCTGCATTAGCACACAGCCTAAGCCAATCCGGGATGCATCCGTATAAATGGCAAAACCTTCAGCACCACTAGGTAATACCAATACCAGAGCGGAAGTAAGTTTAGCCTTCAATAATTGAAAGCTACTCTCACATGTCTCGAACCACACAAACTTCACCCCATTTCTGGTAAGCTGAGTTAATGGGGCGGTGATGGATGAAAATCCCTCAATGAATCGCCGATAGTAACCAGCCAAACCCAGATAACTACGAATCTCCGAAGGGGTCTTGGGGGTCTCCCAATCCATAACTGCCTGGACCTTTGCTGGATCAACTGCTACACCAGCACCGGAGATAACATGCCCAAGAAAATGAACCTCGCGCAACCAAAAATCGCACTTGCTGAATTTTGCATACAGCTTGTACTCACGGAGAACCTCTAACACTACCCTCAAATGCTGACAGTGTGTGGCCTCATCCGAAGAGTAGACCAACACATCATCGATAAATACCACAACAAAGCTATCTAAGTACGGCCTAAAAACCCTGTTCATGAGATCCATGAACGCTACAGGGGCGTTGGTCAATCCGAAAGGAAGGACCAAAAACTCATAATGTCCATAACGGTTCTAAACGCCATCTTGGACACATCCTCACTCCTAATCCTCAACTGATGATAACCAGATCGCAAATCGATCTTAGAAAAGACTGATGCATTTTGCAGCTGGTCAAACAAATCATCAATACGAGGTAAGGGATACCTGTTCTTCACTGTCACTTGGTTTAGCTTCCTATAATCGATGCATAACCTAAGTGATCCATCCTTCTTCTTTACAAATAAGACAGGTGCGCCCCAAGGGGAAACACTAGGGCGAATGAATCCCTTATCTAGCAATTCTTGTAACTGCTTCCTTAAATCGGCTAACTCCGCAAGTGCCATCCGATATGGAGCCTTCGAGATAGGAGAGGTGCCCGGAAGCAACTCTATGGTGAACTCTATCTCTCTGTCCGGTGGCAATCCAGACAAATCGTCGGGAAAGACGTCTGGAAAATCCTGCACTACCTCGATCTCTGCAAGAGTAGGTGACTCACCAGCCTCGGGTACTAATACTACGCTGGCAAGAAAAGCGTCACAACCCTTGTTTACCATGCGCATCGCCTTCAAGGCAGAGATGACCAACTTTCCCACCAAGTTTCTTGGCAAGGGATGAGAGAACTCGTCCTCACCAGGAATGCGGAAAACAATCCTCTTCCGACGATAATCTACTAACGCATAGTGCCCCTCTAGCCAATCCAGACCAAGAATAGCATCATAGTCCTTCATCTTTAGCAAGAAGAAACACCCTTCTAGGACTCTATCCTCAATGCACACAGGTAACGACGGAATACACTTCCCAGTCGATACCGTACCCGCAGGTGTGTGTACAGACAACGGGACTTCTAAATCCTCAGACTCTACGCCTGACTCTAGAGCTAACTGCCTAGTGAAACGCTCGGAGATGAACGAGTGAGTGGCACCCGTATCAAACAAAACCTGAGCGTGCACACCTAGAAGTAAAACCGTACCTTCAGTGACATGCTCCGCCTGCTCGGCGTCCTCTCGTGCTAGGGCAAACACTCGAGCTTGGGCTCGAGGCCTTCCTGGTCTTCCTATAGCTGGCGCTGTTGCTGCTACCGCTGCTGGGGTTGGCGCTCCGCGCTGGACTCCATGTTGAAGTCTCGGACAATCCTTGATCTTGTGGTCACTGCTCCCGCACTTCAAGCATTTTCCCGCTACCATCCAACACTCCGTACCACCGTGTGTCTTCCCGCAATGGGGACACTCCTTCTTCACACCAGGGGAACGTTGAGAAGGTACCTGAGTACTGTTGGCTGCCACTGGACACTGCGGTGTCTGGTATGCTGCCTTTTTCTTATCCTGCAGCTGGAAAGGGGCCGCAGGTCTCTTCTACAAAGCTTTCTTCTCCTCGAGGTACTGCTCCATTTCACCCTCCTTCCTACAAGCAGCGCTAAGGGCCTCGTCCAAGGTACGATGATCAAACGCCACTAACCTCGTCCTCAGTGATGGCTTAAGGCCCATCACAAACTTCTTTGCCTTCCTGCGCTCATCAGCTACTATGTGAGGTGCATACTTAGATAACTCAGCAAACCTAGCCTCGTACTCGAGTACAGTCTTGGAGCCCTGAGTCAAGGAAAGGAATTCTTGCTCCATCCTGTCCTGGATATGCTCGGGGACGAACTTGGCCCGAAAGAGCCTCACAAACTCATCCCAAGCAACGTCAATAGCACCGTCCTCGAATCGGGTACGTAGTAAGGAAGCCCACCACACATCAGCTCTCTCCTACAACACAACCTTCATAAGCACCAACTAACAGCTCTAGTTTAACAAGATAAGCAAGCATATAAAACTAACACATACTTGTAGCATATAGGTGGCTAAAGTAACCTTGTCTTCGTCAGCACACCTAACAGCCCGGAAGATCTTCTCAATCTCCCTCATCCAGCTCTCAGCTAGTAATGGGTCGCTCTCCCCCTTAAAAAAGGGTGGCAACATCCTCTTGAATCTTTCCATGATGGAGGGTCCACCATGGTCCTGAGCCTGGGGAACTGGAACCTGAGCCTGCTACAACAAGCAACAGCAATGCATATTCAACACAATATCATACAATTAAATAAAACAGACTACTCTTTATTTTATTATTCCAACCTGAGCTTCCATCTGAGCCTGGAGTGCAGCCTGGGTGTGGGCCTGCGTTATTTAGTCCCTAACCACTTTCTTATCTATCTTTCATTGATTATTAATCATTTCTACACATGTCGACAACTCTATAAGGACTTAGCATGTAATAGAGATGATGACATATGTATATTTATGTATAATCTCAACCAGGGTCGCTCTGATACCAATCTCTGCGACGACCCTCCTTATACCAGTACGATTATACCAATCCACGTCGGTATAGTGAGTCTCGTCACAGTGGGACATTTACCCAAGCACTAACACACATGATTGAGATGTACACAAATATAAATACAGAGTAGCAGAAGTAAAAGAACTACTGTCTTTTCATTTCATCATCCACAATAAACATACATGATCCATATAGAAATTTAAGGAACTAAGTCCACATAATGAAATACAAAATTCAAATTACATTTTGTCCACAAATTACATAAGCTTCAATTACATACTATGAAAGTAAGGTACAACAACGGTGACTCCACAACACTCTATTCTCTTCGCTCGGAGTCGCTCTCAACGGTCTCCTCCAAGGAAGTAGGGTCACCTGCTAAACCTGTACGCCGAAGCAAGAGTGAGTCTAAAAGACTCAGCAAGTAAACTCCTTACACATCATACATGTATACATCACATGCAAGCCTTACATTCAATTGCATCAACTCAAAACAGGTAGCATGGTTGAACTATGTTAAGAAACAACCTATCATGATATTTCTACCAATTTCGTAACACAAGATATGGTTTATGTCATTCCAAAATAAAATACTTACCGCATGCTTTCTACTCATTCATTCACATGAGAGCTACACTTACATTTAACCACAACATGATAGCAAATTTAGCATGGGATTTTCACACATAAGAAGGAAATACCCCTAACATGGATTCTACACACTTATGCACATATAAAACACCATTGTAAACACCTTGAGGTTGCTGTTTTGACATGAATCTAACATTATCATATCATAATCACAAGTTCGCATTGTAACACATTGGTTTCACATGTTTACACATTTACACGTTCGCATTGTTCACATTTACACATTTCACATTCACATGTTCGCACTACATAATTTGCACATATACACATTCACATTTTCACATTTAAATGCCGTGACACATAGTCCAAACCACCACTAGAAGGACACATTCACATCACATAACACATAACACATAGATGCCACCTAGGCAACACAGTGACGGCTCTTGGTACTGCACAGACCGGGAGAAGTACTCTCCACCCTAACCAGTGGTACTTGTCCACCTCCAGGATTTCATCTTAATGCCCTTAGAATTTTAACACATTGAACCTTCTCGTGGGGACTTTTCCACGGTACAGTTCCACAGCCCTCTATGGAAGCAGTGTCACACACGGCACAATTTACACATTTTCCGATTTAAGACACGCACAATTTTTACACAATTAACACACCATTTCTATTTTCACACTCATGCACATAGTTAAATTTTTTTTTCCTAACATGATACTACTGTTGATAAAATTTAAACACTCAGCAACTTACTCTAATCATGCTGAAAACACATTATCCAACCATAAGCATGTTAAGCACGCATTAATAGCTCATTTTCACATGGAAATTCCACAATGTACTCTGTTGTTGCCCAAATCATATGAGATTTTAACCACAGGCTATTTGCAGGTTTCAGACCACACATGCAAATTTTCATATTTTTGAACTATATTAAATTTACAGAAAATAAAACATTCAACCACATGGCATTCATAAATCCGTTATCATGGAAGCATAATATCAAGGTCTATTTTGACAGTGCACTATCCTGCATCTATCATTCATTTTACCACAGAAGTTTTCCCCGAATTTATTTCACATCATACAATTTACTGTGAGTTTTACAGAACCTACACATGGTTTCTATTTTCAGTACAGAAATTGTAATAAATCACATGATCATGGGAAAATTCCCAAATTTTTGGGACAGAGACTGACATACATACGCATGATCTAGAAAAATTATGGCATTCAAATTCCTCACGAATCAGGTGAACAGCAAGCTATCATATCCAAGATCTTTATCCAACAAGCATTTCACATAAACCTAACAATTTATACTAATTACAGAAATTCACAGAAATCTCACAATGCATTCCATTATCTATATTACATAGCATATAACATTTACAATATATCCTCATGCGAAGAAATCCAGAAAATAATCATATATAAGGAGGAACAGTTCCCTGTTCTGTTCTAAAGAACTAAACGGCAAAGGCTGGCCGTTCACAGAGGTTAACGGCAGCATCGTCTGCCGCCAACTGGAGATCTTAACGGTAAGGGATCTTGCCGTTAAGTTCCCGTCTGTGCAGAAACACAGACCGAACTCCAAAGATGGGAGAAATGTGGGGTTCCAGGACACGAATAAAATCCCATAAAATACCTAAGACCTACTGGACATACACATGGACAATGAGGATGGGTTACTTGCCTTTAGAAAAACCTCCAACGGGATCAAAATGGTTGTTGAAGCTCTCCTCGGGCAGTGCCAAGAAGCCTCCACAAACTCCTTCCTCCGGGTTCTAGGATGAAGTAGCCTTCAGTCCAACGTTGGGGAAGCCTTCCCCTATGTCCAATCTTCCTCCCAATTGAAATAGTTCACCGGAAGAAGCCTCAAATCGTCGGATCTAAGCTCTCAAAGTTCAGTTCTTCACCTGTTCTTTCAGCTAGGGTTTTCTCTCTTTGCTAAGAGCCAAGAGAGCTCTTTCAGGTTGCAAGGGGTAGTGATTTTATAAGATGGGGCTTGGGATTTCACGCAAGGCATGATGGGAGAGGTGAGAGCCGTTGGGGACATCTCCCCAATCGGTAAGCAAGCCCAATCTGGAATTTCGGGGTCTGCTGCGTACAGAAAATCAGAGAAGTATACGTCCACATCTATGGCCGTTTACTTAATAGTGGGCGTCCATCGACAGGGACATTTACTCAACATGGACGTCCATCCATGTTGACGCCAATTTGCTCTTCGTCCAGAGCTTAAACCATGCAGAAAACCATATATATACGCTATATATATACATGCAATATATGTAGTATAATGTACACACTACTACACCATGCAAACAATCAATAGTTACAACTAACACACACATGCATACGTAAGTAAACCTAGCTAATATGTACGTAGATATCTACATATGCATACATCATATTTACGCACAAGCAAGAATCTACACACACACATCAAAACGAAAAGGACCAAATTTGAGGGCCTTACACCGCCTGCGAGGAGAGCCTCGCCGCTAGCCGAGCAGAGCAGGGCGAATCATCGGACAAAAAGAGGTCTTCTGACAACGGTTCCGACTGTGATCGGAAGAAAGGGCGGCGCAACGGGGACTCACCGCGTCGACCACACCCCTTCACCGACTACACCCCACTCACGGTGGCACCCGAACAGATCCTGGCGGAAATCCGGGACGAGCCATATGTTCAGTGGTCGCCGAGGATGCGCTCCGACCCCTGAAGGCGCAACCAAGACAAGTATTGTCTCTTCCACCGCGACCACGGCCACGACACTTCCAAGTGCCGCCAGCTCAAGGATGAGATTGAGTCCCTTATCAAGCATGGATACCTTGGATGGTTCGTGCGCCGCAATTAGGATCATCCCCGACGTCGAGAGCGGACTCCCGAGCATCGGATCAACAATGAGCCTAACGGGCAGGAAATCAATGTGATCGTGGGAGGCTTCTGCGCGGGATGGGAAAGCACCCAAAGCCGACGCAACTACGCTCGGTGAGTACATATCGTGGACAGGCCTTCAGCACCCCGGCCAACCCCTTATCCCCCTAATCCCGCACGTGCACAGCCCGAGGAGGTTATAACCTTCTCGGACGAAGATCTTATAGGAGTTACTACTCCACACACTAATGCGTTGGTGGTCTCAGCCATCATCAACCATTGTAATGTGCGCTGGATCTTGGTGGATAATGGAAGTGCACCAGATGTGTTGGCCTACGACTGCTTTTTACTTATGGGTCTGAAAACCGACCAGCTAACCCCTGTTGAGTCACCTCTGTTCGGCTTCTCAGGGGTCTCGGTTCAGCCCATGGGACGAGTTCGCCTCCCAATAACTCTTGGGACGGCCCCAAGAAGCGTGACCAAGATGGTGGACTTCTTGGTCATCCGGAATATGCCTGGTTACAACACTATCCTTGGAAGGGGCCTGATCGGCAGACTTAAGGTGGTACCTTCATCGCTCCATCAGAAGATGAAGTTTCCCACTTCGTGTGGGATCGGTGAGGTGCTCGGCGACCAACGCGAGTCTCGACGGTGCTATGTCTTCTCACTAAGGGACAAGCAGCCTCTCGAAGCCCTACCCCCGCGCCTCCGCAAGCCAACCAGCCTTCTACCAATCAAGGGACTCATGCTAAAGATCTGCTTCCGGTCCGCATAGATGACGACCCCGAGCATGTCCTCTATATTGGCTCACTGCTTTCGGAAGCCGAACAGCAATGTTACAAGGCATTCCTCTTAGCCAATTTAGATGTGTATGGGTGGTCGGATGATGAGCTACCCAGCATCCCTCCGGACATGATGGTGCATCGCCTTCGTCTGGACCCAAAGGTTCCACCAGTCCAGCGGCGGCGGCGACCCGTCAACCGAGAACGGCAGACCGTGATCCATGATCACGTCGTCAAAAGCTGAACAGTTGGGATCCTCCGGGAAGCCCACTACCCAAGGTGGATCTCCAATGTGGTCCTCATGCGCAAAGCTAATGGCAAATGGCACGTATGTGTGGACTACAAGGATCTTAACAAGGCTACGCCCAAGGACAACTTTCCTTTGTTGCACATCGACCAGCTGGTAGATGCCACGTCCGGGCATGAGCTTCTCAGCTTCCTGGATGCGTATTCTGGGTACCACTAGATCAGCATGAATCCCCCAGACCAAGACGCCACTACGTTCGTCACCGACCTGGGCTTATACTGTTTCAATAGGATGCCCTTTGGTCTGAAGAACGCAGGCGCGACGTACCAGCGGTTGGTCAACAAGATGTTCGAGCAACAGATCGGGCACAATATGAAGGTCTACGTCGATGATATGCTGGTCAAAATGCTTCCAAGCACCGATCACATCTCCGACCTCGAAGAGACTTTCGCAACTCTGTGGAAGTACAACATGAAGCTTAACCTAGCCAAGTGCGCGTTTGGAGTACGCTCGGGTAAGTTCCTCGGCTTCCTCGTCACAAATAGGGGAATAGAGGCCAACCCCGAAAAGATCCAAGCCATACTTGAAATGGCCAGTCCCAAGATAGTGCGCGACGTCCAGCGCCTTACTGGACGTCTCGCCGCACTCAACCGGTTCATGTCCCGAGCAGCGGAAAGAAGCTTCAGCTTCTTCAGGTTACTGCAAGGCCATAAAGGCGCCTCACAGGAAGGGGGCATGTACGGTGGACTGAAGACTGTGAGGCTGCCTTCACCGAGCTGAAGGCATACCTGACGGCCCCACCTGTCCTCTCAAAACCTGTGCTCGGAGAACCTTTGTTCGTGTATCTTTCGGTCACCGAACACTCCATCAATGCAGTTTTGATCCGAGAAGAAGCGGCAGCATAGCATCCAGTTTATTATATCAGCAGGGTCCTTCAAGAGGCTGAAAGAAGGTACCCTCGAGCAGAGAAGCTCACCCTGGCACTTGTTACGACTGCACGAAAACTTAGGCCCTATTTCCAAGCCCACTCAATTACGGTCCTTACCGACCAGCCATTGAGGCTTATCCTTCAGTGGCCAGAGGCTTCCGGCAGGCTCATCAAATGGGCTATCGAGCTAGGCGAATTTGACATCAGCTACCATCCGAGGACGGCCATCAAGGCACAAGTGTTGGCAGATTTCGTTGCGGAATGTACCCTTCCGGCCGAGCAGGACCCTCCATTGGCCGACGAGCCCCCATGGGAGCTCTACGTGGATGGGTCCTCTTGCGTCACAGGGAGTGGAGCGGGCCTGGTCCTCACCTCTCTAGAGGGTTTAGAGTTCCAATACGCCCTTAGGTTCCGCTTTGCGGCCTCCAATAACGTAGCCGAATATGAAACATTACTGTCTGGAATCTGAATGGCTAGGCACCTCGGAGCGCTTAGACTACGGGTCTTCAGTGACTCGCAATTGGTTGCCAACCAGGTGAGCGGACACTTTGAAGTAAGGGAGCCCCGCATGGCGCAATACCTTCAGCAAGTCAAGAGCCGAGCAGAGGACCTCCTCTACTTCGAAGTCATACATGTCCCACGGGAGCAGAACGCGCGAGCTGATGCGCTTGCCAAGTTGGCATCTTCAGGTGACATCGCCCCTTCTCGCTCCATATTCATAGAAGAGCTCACCTCGTCGAGCATCGGGGTGGATATAGCGGTCGTGGAGTCTGGCCCTTCAGCTCCGAGCTGGATGGACCCTCTCCTGGCCTATCTACTTCGAGGGGAGCTTCCGCTTGACCAAGGCGAAGCCCGGAAGATTAGACTGCGTTCCCAGAGGTTCACCCACATTGAAGGCAAATTGTACCGGCGATCCCTCTCGAGGCCTCTCCTGCGATGCCACAACCCTATAGAGGCGGCATCGGCTACCGAAGAGGCCCATGAAGGGTTGTACGGAAGCCACTTGGGGGGCAGAACACTGGCGCGCAGCATCATCCGAGCAGGGTTCTGGTGGCCTTCCCTGAAAAAGGATTGTGTGTCCTTTGTCAAAAGGTGCCCAGAATGTCAGAAGTTTGGACAGCTCATTAGGAAACCGTTCAAACAACTGCACGCCCTGTTCGAACCACGCCCTTTTGCCAAATGGGGAATTGACATATTGGGTCCGTTCCCAGAAGCTCAAGGGCGGAAGAAATTCCTGTTCGTCGCCATCGACTATTTCACCAAATGGATCGAGGTAGAACATGTTTCTACGATCACCGAGCGAGCCGCGTGGAAGTTCATCTGGAAGAACATCCTCTGTCGGTTTGGTGTTCCAAGGGTGATCACTTCTGACAACGGGAAGCAGTTTGACAGCACCTTCTTTAAGCAGAAGTGCTCTGAGCTCGGCATCTACAATCACTTCACCTCGTTAGCACATCCCCAAGCTAACGGTCTGGTAGAAAACCCCAACCAGACACTGCTGCACGGGATACACACAAGGGTGGAAGCTGCAAGAGGTTCCTGGATTGACGAGCTCCCTAACGTTTTATGGTGCCACCGAACAACGGCACAAGTGGCTACCGGTGAGACTCCCTTTCATTTGGCTTACGGCTCTGAAGCTGTTGTCCCCTTGGAAGTAGCTCTCCCAACCATCCGGACGACTCACTTCAATGAAGCTGCTAACAACTGTGCATTACGGGAGAACCTAGATATGCTCGGTGAATGTCAAGGTGACGCCTGCATACAACTGGTCTCCTATCAGCAACGGCTCGCGCAATACTATAATGCCCGAGTTCGTGAACGGCGCTTCTTCGAAGGTGACCTAGTCCTCCGTCGTTGCTCGGCATCGGATCCCAAAAAGGCAATTGGCAAACTCGACCCAAAATGGGAAGGACCTTATCAGGTCACTCAGGTCCTTGGGAAAGGCTCTTATAAGCTCACTTCTCTTAGTGGCGATGTCATACCCAAGACTTGGCATATCTCTAACCTAAAGGCTTACTACCTATAAAAGCCTCATGCTCGGCATCCTACTTCTCTTCTTCCCATTCTTCTGGTCTGCTTGAGGGGATATCCAGAACATCCTTATTCGAACTTTTCAGTTCAAGTGGATACGGTGATACCTCCGAGCAATCAAGTGTTCTGAATACACCCCTAGTCGGGACTTCTTATAGTTCCAAACGACTTGTGTGGTAATAGAGAACTCTTGAAATGACCAACGAATTCCGATTCGGACAGAACAATCACAAGGGAAAGAAGATAGAAAAAGCGAAGCCACTTACCCAAAAAGGGACTCATTAAAATTCCTTCTTACAAAAGCCCGGAAAGCCCGAGCTACACAAAAAAGAGGGCAAACAAATGCAACTACGGAGCCTGCTCGGAGGGCCCAGCGTCATCACCCCTATGGGACATACGCCCTGAACGGAAGTGCATGAACTGCACTCCGTCCAGCCGTGAGTCCTGGGTCCTTCACTGGCACTCCTCGACGGCCGTCTCGAACGCTTCACGAGCATAATCAAGGGAGGCCAGATGCTGACCATGGACTTCTCCAGCTTCTAGGCCCACTTTGTAGCAACGAGCACCGAACTGCTTTAAATCTTCCTTGAAGTCGGGTCCGGCTTTGTACTATGCCACTCCACGGGCCTTAGCACTGGCCAGCACTGTGGTGAGTGCCTCCTTCTCGGCCCGAGCAATGGCCAATTCAAGCTCGGAAGTCTGAAGCGCGCTTTGGAGGTTCTTCACCTCCTCCTGCAGCTCGGCCTCACGAGCCTTGTGGCGCGTTACCAGCTCATCGCAGAAGGCAGACTCAGCCTCCCACAATTACTTTTGGTTCTGGGCCCGAGCAGCAAGCCTCTTCAGCACCCCCAGAGACTTCACGACACCATCCACTAGCGCCTCCACGTCGACGTCATCTTCGTCGTCGTGCTCGAAGAGACAACGTGGACGATAGACCCCGCTGGAATGCTCTGGGGTCTACTCCGGACTCAGTTGCTGGCACCGCGCCACCCTCTCAAGGTGTGATGCGGTAGGACATGGGGGAAGAGGCCTCGAGACATTCCCCTCAAGGCGCCTTAGCATCGCCTCCAATTCTTCCCCCGAGGGGAGTTCGGTGGGATTCCTCTTCAACACCTCACTCAGCGGCCTCCGGTCCTCTCCAGAGTCAGCCTGCTCCTCGTTGGCGTTACTTGTTCGCCTGGCTGAGGGTCCTGCCCCTCCAGCAACCTCGAGGACGCCAGTGCCAGATACTGTCCCATGTGCTTCAGCAACAAAGGAAGACCCTTGGGCTCCCTCCTCCTCGGTCCCCGCGGCATTTTCGACCCCTTTTATGCCCGCACCAACTGTTTGTGCTTCGACTCCTACAGCTGTTTCGGTGGGGGGAACAGGGGCCGACTCCACTGCCACCGTTGCCGAAGGAGCGGGCATCGCCATAATCGGTAGTGCCCTTAACGGTGGGACCCCTGGCATCATTGCTGTCTTCGGAGTCCCTCTAGGCGCTTCAGGGCTGCGCGGCGTCTCCTCATCCTCTCTGGCAGGCACCTCCTCGTCGCATCCTCCTACACCGTGCTCAGTAGCGTCAGTGCTGGAAGCCCCCATCACAGACATGCCGTCTGGGGCTCTCGGCGTAGCTGCCTCTCCGATTCGGTCTCCACAAGGCTTTGGGGTGTAGATGCCCTCATATGCTCCTCTGCGGAGCCCTCGGACCCATCGCTCACTTCGATGAATCTGAATTCTAAATAGACCCCTTCCTTGGATAGGGGCCTTGTTGCTATTATGACTCGCGGCCTAGTCTGTTCGGCCGCCCCCTCTTCCAGGCGAGGCCTGGTCTGTTCAGTCGACGTCGAAGCCCTGCGTTCCGGCGCCCCTTGTTCAGCCACCTCAACGGCCCTTCGCTTCGACACCGCTTCCTTGGTCGTTTCAACGGCCTTGCACTTCTTTCACGCTATCAGCTGTGGAGCTTCTTCCTCGGAATCCTCTCCTTCGGCCTCGACCTCAGAGGCCAGCTGTTCGATCGTTGGCAGCCTCCTCTTCTTGGCCGGAGGCTGATCCTCTTCTCCCCCTGTTTCAGCTAAGGACTCATGTATCACCTTTGAGGCCTTTTTCTCAAGGACCGATGGTCCTGCTGCGGCGCATCCTCCTACAGGAGTAGGCGCCACGAGTGCAGTTGTCACATCCGCAGGGACGTTCACCATGGTAGGAATCCTCACCACGGCGGCAACATCGTCACCCTCATACACCAGGTGGGAGGTGACGGGGACCTTCTCGGCTTAATCTTCGTTGGCCTCCATGTCCCGACCAGCGGCCAGCTCTGCGGCAGCTGTGGAAGAAGAACATAACAGTGGTCAGAAAGCAATCACCTTTCGAACATGCAAGCTAGGCGAGTTAAGGCGCTTAATCCATGGTCTGCTCAGACCATGTTCAACGAGTGTAAACTCCATCTGGTAGCCATCGCCGTTCCGCACAGAGGCCTGAGGCAAGCTGTCTGAGGCCCTCGCCTCGTCCTGGATCAGCTTCGGGAAGCCGTCTTTCAGCGCCGCCTGGATTCTTGTTGGGAACCCCCACTCCTCGTTACCTCGACGTCTGACGAAGAAGAGCCGCTGCATCCAGCCCTTGTTGTTCAAAAATTTCTTCGCCATCTGCATCTCTCCGAACGTGCTTCATCTGCATCCTCTCTCGAACGATGCTTCATGTAATAAATATCTCCCCCCCCCCCCCTGATGAGGGCGAGGCTGCCAAACTGAACTGAGACCGGAACACGTCGTTGAGCCCCGGACCTTCTTCAGCTTACAGACGATGCAGAAGATGCATATGGTTTGCTATGAGTTGGGCGTCATCTGGATGGGCGATAATCCCCACCGGTTCAGCGGCGCCTTGGCCACCTCTGGCAGCAGCAACCGGAATCCCGCTTCCATATGATCAAGTGAGAGGGCGAGACAACCTGGTTTGTTCACCAGGTATGACTCCCCCTCCTTGGCATCGACGATTTCATATTCGTCGCCGATCCTGAAACGCTCCCGGAGGCCATTGTAGTGGCAATACCTTGGCCCCCGGGCTGCGGCCACCGTCACTCTGCTCGTCCCGGCGACTGCGGCAGCCTTTCCCTTGGATGCCATCACCAGAAACAGCAGAAACGGCAAACGAGGGAGATGACGGAAGAACGAGAGGAAGAAGATGATGAGAAGACTTGGGGTCAAGCGAGCTTTTTCGGATAAAGTTAGAGGCGCGGGCTTCCGCCTTTACCCCTCCTCTTCCTTATAAGGGAAAGGAGGTGCGAAATTCGACTTAAAACGGCGCTTCCCCCGCTCCAAGTGAACGTTCGGGTGTACCGCGTGAAGCTCCTGGCTTGACACGTCGCCCGTTCCTCATGAGATTTCCTCTCACCTCGAAAAGGAACATCGAACGACATCGCCTCGCCGCCGTTTGCACGTCCGAGGTCGGCATCACATTAAATGCCAGAAAGACGTTCGAGCAGACTTCCGCCCTCGAGCGTATCGGTTCTTGATCTAACTCGAGGGCGCGGGGGGCAAGTGTGGTGGCTATTTCTAGCCACCTAGGCTCCTAGGGCCCATCATGGCCCGGTACAGCCCTACACAGCACTCCTCGCCAGGTGCCATGCATCCTCGAATGCAGCCTGGTGGCCCCGAGCAGGAGCCTCGAGCAGGGCATCTTCAGGCCCCAAGGGTGATCTCCGGACCTGGACCTGTGGGCCCAGGCATCTCCTGCCGAACGGCATAGGCTCGGCCTTAACTTCGTCCACTCCAAGCACCGAGCAGGTGGTCTAGCTACCGAACAGTCCCCCTGCTCGATACCTCCCAAACACGAGGAGCAGCAAAAATCTGTTGCAATCAGTGACGGTTATGCCCCCGACGCGGCACGCGCCCCCAATCAAGTGGGTTGCATATTAACGTAGGGTCCCTTAACGGGCGCCTCATGCATAACTCCACACCAAGGGCGGAAACTGGCGCGCCCTTTTCCGTAACCGTTGGGGGACGTTTCCCTCACTCCTCACTAATCTGGCCTATAAAAGGCCAGTAATCCTCCAGTAGAGGTACGTGATCTTACTCATTACTGCCCTCGCGCAACAAATCACGAGAACCCCGTTCCTTCAAGCTTTCAAGTCTCGTACTTGATTAAGCATCGAAGGGTTCTCCGGGTCTTCAACCGGGCCCCCCTATCTAGTTCTGATTTTGCAGGCGTTCTGTCTGCACCGGCGACGTCTCTCTCTTCCAGGGAGGCCCGTTGCTTTTAGCCAAATAGGAAAATGCCCTCACAGTTTAATAGTGAACAATGTTCAGTTTCATTTTGATTAGTTTATAAACATTTCGATTGGTTGAACACCATTACCAATTTTCTATTGTTTTACATCAATTGGTGAAAACTTACTTATCTTTCCAATTGGTGTTATGATTGCAACGATTATTGACTAAAGCTTGTACAGTATTTCGATATCTAACCATATCTCTGTTGTGGTGGTACGATCCTGTTTGGGCCTGAGCCAAACGGGCCTCCACTAGAATGAGAGAGGAAGGACGATTGCTGGTGAGGGCGAAGAGAACCTGCAAAACCAGAATGGGATCAGAGGCCCGGTGAAGACCGGGGGAAACCCTCCGATGCCTAAGTCAGTGGAGAGCTTGTAAGGCAGGGGGTTTCGGAATGCGAGAGTGTGTTCGCGAGGGGAAGAGAGCGTACCGTTGCATGGTACTGCACCTGTGCCTTTATAGGCGTTGGTGCAGAGGCCAACGTGCGTAACGTTGGGCAGATCGTGCCTGAAGAGGCGCCTTGACGCACGCGCGTAACGGGAGGAGTTATGACTCCGATGCCCGTTGGGCTGCCAGGCAGTTCACGCCACTTGATGGTGGAGAACGTGGCCTGAGGCGGTTACAACCGTTCTGGAAGCCAGAGAGCCTGCTCGGAACCCTTTGGAAATGCTTTCCGAGCAGGTGACCCTCGTGGGGGATCGAACATGCTGTTCGGTAACATCGAGGGTAGTCTCATGGAGCGAGATCACTGTTCTGGCTCGGGAGCTGTTCATAGCTGTTCGGCAAGGGAAGGCGGCTGATCTGCTCGGAGGTACCCCGTATCGGAACCTGATAGCTTCCGATCACGGGAGTCACACAATGGAGGTCTTCGAGCCATCCTGGAGAGGGCGTGCTCTTCGATGACGGTGCCACATGGGTTGACGGGACACGAATGGGCCGTAATGAGCCACCACGGGCCTAGGTGACCAGATTTGGCCACCACACTTGCCCCCCACGCCCTCGAATGACTTGGTGAAAAGAGGGCTTCGAGGGCGTCACTTCCGTATTCAATGCGAGGGCCCGTTGCGGGATGCCGCCGCTTAGGGTCTTGTCAAAACAGCTAGCCCATCATGATGGGTGCAAAGCCGCGCCATGTTTGAGGTGCCGCCGCTGCGTTCGAACGGTTGCCAACGACGTACCCGAAGGGGCGCTTTCAAAAATTAGGAGGAGCGGCGTTTTAGGGCCCGCCTCGAATTTCGTTCCCTCCTCTTTCCTTATAAGGAGGGGACGAGACGAGGGCGGGCGCTACGACTCCCAGAAACCCTCCATCTTTGAGCTCTTCGTGCTTCCTTGCCTTCTCCTTTCCCTGTCTTCTGCTTCGTCCTCTCGCGCCGTTGCCGCTTTCTGCAATCCTTCCGGCGATGGCGAGCAAGGGGAAAGCCGCTGCCGGAGCTAGCGGGGTGACCGTAGCAGTGCCGAGCGGGCCACGATACCGCCACTTCAGTGGTCTTCGTGAGCGCTTCCGGATTGGAGATGAGTACGAGATCGTTGACGCCAGGGAAAGCGACACGATCCTGGTGAATAAACCAGGTTGCCTGCTCCTGTCCGTGGACCATCTGGAGGCAGGCTTCCGGCTGCCGTTGCCGGAGGTGGCGAAGGCGCTCCTTAATACTTGGGGCGTTTCGCCAATACAGCTGACGCCCAACACCTGGAGGTACATCTGTATCTTTGGTGTTGTCTGCAAGTTGAAGGAGATCCGGGGCTCGGCGGACGTCTTCCGAGCACACTTCAAGCTGTCTGCTTCGCGGGCGTCGGGAGCAGACGTCTATTACGCCAAGCACCGAACAGACCGGATGCACATCGGCCTGTCCAGCAAATATTCCAACAACAAGGGTTGGATGGACAGGCTGTTCTTCGTGCGCCATCGGAGTGGTGCGGAGTGGGGGTTCCCCACAGTAATTCGCCCCGCGCAGAAGGATAGCTTTCCGAAGCTTATCCAGGATGAGGCTAGGGCATCAGATGCCCTTCTCCGAGCAGGTGTTCGGAATGGAGAAGGGTATGTAACCGAGTTCATGCTCGTTAAGTATGGGCTCAGCAAACCATGGAGTAAGTATACTGTCTCTCAGTGGTTTACTCTTAGTTTTGATGACCTCATACTAACCTTTCTTCTTCCCATCTTCTTTGTGCGCAGCGGCTGCGGAGCTGGAGGCCGGAAGAGATGAGGAGGCGAATGACGGGTTCGCCGAACAGATCCCTGTGGTAGCGCACAGGGTGTATGAAGGTGACGACGTCGACGCTGTTGCTCGGGTTCCTTCCGCAGTGAGGGTCGGTGCCGCAGTGACAACGGCACTTGTTGCTCCATCAACTGCCGAAGGGCGCCCGAACAGGTCGCAGGCTCCTGAGAAGGGGCCTGGAAAGATTCGGTTGAAGAAGAAGGCCACTAGAGAGGTGGTACCGGCCGGAGCTCGGGCTCCTCGAGAGAAGGACGACCACGCGAGCCGGCCTTCTGCGAAGAAGAGGCCCGTTCTGTTTGACGAGAGCGCGGAGGAAGCGGAACAACTCCGTGCTCGAAAGAAGCAGCGGGCGGTCCAAGATACTTCTCCACAAGATGAGGAGGGGACCGAAGAGGAAGAAGAAGGGGCGCAGTTACTGCTGCGCAGAAAGAGTAGGGCCGTACCATCGGCCGATGAGGGGGTGCCATGGGTGGCTCCCGCAACTCGCCCCGAGGTCGCACAGAAGATGGCGACCGAGCTGGGGCTCATTTTTGTAAGCGAAGGATCTGAGAGTCCTGTCGCTGGAGAAGCCGGGGGCTCCCCCTGCGCGGGAGATAGGGCGCCCTCCGGTGCTTCCAATGCTGGAGGTGCCGAACGCGGTGTTTCCAGCAACATCGCGGAGGTATCCTCTAGGAGGAGCGGAGAAGCTACGGCGTCACCTGGTCGGCAGGAGGAGGACACTTGCGCAACAGGAGCTTCCGCGCCTGCTGGGGTGGTTCCGAGCAGCGTGGTGACAGCAGCGCCTCCAGAGCCAGGAATGGCTCCTGCAGCAGGGACCATTGCGGAAGCGGCCGCAACGGCGAGGGCGTCCGAAGAGGTTGCCACTTCAAGGGGGAGAATCCTGCCCCCCCTGCCCCCCTCCGAGGTGGTTGCTAATGCAGAAGCAACCTCCAAAGGAGTCGAAGACATTGGGGGGGAGGCTGCGGGTGCTGCCCGGGGTGAAGGGTCCGAAGACGATCGAAGGCCTCTTAGTGAGGTGCTTCTGAGAGAACCTCTTGGAGCTCCTTCGGTGGCAGCGCTGGAGGCGACCCTTCGCCGGATGGAAGATACGCCCAGGGAGCTGCCCGCGAGCCCCACTGCTTCTCGTCTTGAACGGTTGGCAAGGTGCTTGGACCTTCCTTCCGAACAGACTCCAGAGAAGTCAGTGGAAGGGTACCAGCCGGAGTGGCAGACAGAAGATGGCCTGAGTGACGTCGACGTAGAGATGCTTGCGGACGAAATGTCCAAGTCGTTGGCCACTCTGAAGGCTTTAGCTGTTCGGGGCCAGAGACAGAAATATCTCTACGAGGCGCAAGTAGCCTTCTGTGATGACCTTTCGGCGAGGCATAAAGCTCGCGAGGCGGCGCTGGAGGAGGAGGTGAAGGGCCTCAAAGCTGCTCTTCATGCCGCGCAGCTGGATGCTACCTTGGCGCGGGCCGAAAAGGACGCCCTAGCCAAGGTAGTAGTAGATGCGGAGGCCCGTGCCGTTGCTAACTATAAGGCTGGGCCAGAGTACAAGGAAGACTTAGAGCAGTATGGGGCTCGCTGCTACAAAGTGGGCCTTAATGCTGGGAAGGATGTGGGGGAGAGGCTTTCCTGGGCCAAACGCGCCCAAGAAGCCTTCGAGGCTGCTGTTCGGGAATGCCGACGCCGCACCCAAGACGTCCGCTTAGATGGTGTGCGGTTCGCACAATTTCAATCTGGGCGGATGCCTCCTTCGGGTGAGGATGCTGGTCCTTCCGAACAAGCTCCTTAATCCCCTTGCCTCACGTCTTCTTGTACTTCGTTTTTTGTAACATCGGCCAAGGAAGGCTGTTTTGTAAGCACAAGAATTTCTTATAAATGAAATCCTCTGCTTTACGAGTTTTTCTGTAGCGTCACTTTCTCTATCTTCTCCTTGTTGTGGTTGTTCCTGCTCGGATCGGAATCCGTTAGCTTCGTGAGTATTGCATGTAAGACACAGATCATTGGGTACCGTAAAGGGGGTTCCGACCAGGTATCTATGCTAAATGCTCATGAAGCAACAGGAGTAAAGAGAAGAGAGGTTGGATGCTGAAAGAAGGCTTTTATATGATAAGCCTTAAGATTAGAGACATGCCATGTCCTGGGAATGGCCTCGCCACTAGGAGTAGTTAGCTTATATGAGCCTTTTCCAAGGACGTGGGTGACCTGATAAGGTCCTTCCCATTTGATGGCAAGTTTGCCGACTGCTCTTCGGGGGTCCGAAGCCGAACAGCGGCGCAAGACCAAATCTCCCACATTGAACCGCCTCTCCTTGACTCGCGCATTGTAATATTGCGCAAGCCGTTGTTGATAAGAAACGAGGCGAATGCTGGCGTCGCTTTGTCGTTCGCCCAGCATGTCCAAGTTCTCTCGGAGAGCACGATTATTGGCGGCTTCGTCGAAGTGGGTTGTTCGGATGGTGGGAAGGGCTACTTCCAAAGGTACAACTGCTTCTGAGCCGTAGGCTAGGTGGAAAGGTGTTTCCCCCGTAGCTACCCGAGCAGTTGTCCGGTGACACCAAAGGACATTTGGGAGCTCATCGATCCATGATCCACCTGCAGCCTCTACTCTGGTTCGAATCCCGTGCAGCAATGTTCGGTTGGCGTTTTCAACCAGACCGTTAGCTTGGGGATGAGCGACGGAGGTGAAGTGGTTGTAGATCCCGAGCTCGGCGCACTTTTCCTTGAAGAAGGTGCTGTCAAACTGTTTCCCGTTGTCAGAAGTAATCACTCTGGGGACGCCAAACCTGCATAGAAGGTTCTTCCATACGAACTTCCATGCGGCCTGTTCGGTGATTGTGGCAACGGGTTCGGCCTCGATCCACTTGGTGAAGTAGTCGATGGCCACAAAAAGGAACTTCTTGCGCCCTTGGGCCTCTGGAAAGGGGCCCAAGATGTCAATGCCCCATCTGGCGAAGGGGCGCGGCTCGAACAGACTGTGAAGCTGTTCGGCTGGCTGCTTGATGAGTACTCCGAACTTCTGGCATTCTGGGCATTTCCTGACGAAGGACATGCAATCCTTCTGAAGAGAAGGCCACCAGAACCCTGTTCGGATGAGGCTGCGTGCTAGCGTCCTGCCCCCCAGATGGCTTCCGCACAACCCCTCGTGGACTTCCTCTATGGCCGCGAGGGCCTCCTCAGGGTTGAGGCAACGTAGAAGAGGTCTTGCAAGGGACCGTCGGTACAGCTTGCCTTCTACGATGGTGAAATGCTGCGAGCGCATCCTGACTTTCCGAGCTTCATCCTGTTCGGAAGGAAGCTCGCCTCGGAGAAGGTACGCCAAGAGAGGGTCCACCCAACTTGGGGTCGGTGGGCCCGTTTCTATGGCGGCTATATCAATCTCTGTGCTCGGCACGGCGAGCTCTTCAATGAAGACAGAGCGAGAGGGGGTGATGTCGCCTGAAGATGCCAATTTGGCCAGCGCATCAGCTCGCGCGTTCTGCTCTCGTGGAACATGTATGACCTCGAAGTATACGAGGCCCTCTGTCTGGCTCTTGACCTGTTGGAGGTATTTAGCCATGCGAGGTTCCCTTGCTCCAAACTGTCCGCTCACCTGGCTGGCGACCAACTGGGAGTCACTAAAGACTCTAAGCCGAATGGCTCCGAGGTGCCTAGCCATGCGGATACCGGAAAGCAAGGCTTCGTATTCGGCGACGTTGTTGGAGGCTGGAAAGCGGAAACGGAGGGCGTATTGGAACTCTAACCCCTCTGGGGAGGTGAGGACCAAACCTGCCCCGCTTCCGGAGACACAAGAGGATCCGTCCACATAAAGCTCCCATGGGGGCTCGTCTGCCAACGGTGGATCCTGCTCGGCCGGAAGGGTGCATTCCGCTACGAAATCTGCTAACGCCTGCGCTTTGATCGCCGTCCTTGGTCGGAAGCTGATGTCAAACTCTCCCAGCTCAATTGCCCACTTAACCAACCTACCGGAAGCCTCCGGCCGCTGCAAGATGGATTTCAGCGGTTGATCGGTAAGCACTGTAACGGAATGGGCCTGAAAGTAGGGCCTGAGCTTCCGTGCAGCTGTGACAAGAGCAAGGGCAAGCTTTTCTGCTCTGGGGTACCTCCTTTCAGCTTCTTGGAGGACCCTGCTGATATAGTACACTGGATACTGTGCCGCTCCTACTTCTTTGATCAAAACCGCACTGATGGAGTGTTCGGTGACCGAAAGGTACACGAACAAGGGTTCTCCGAGCACAGGCTTTGAGAGAACAGGAGGGGTTGCCAAATATGCCTTCAGCTCGGTGAAGGCAGCTTCGCATTCGTCAGTCCATAGTACTTGCCCCCCTTGCTTCGAGGCGTTTTTAGGGCCTCGGAGCAACTTGAAGAAGTTAAAACTTCTTTCTGCTGCTCGGGACATGAACCTGTTCAGCGCGGCAAGACGTCCTGTTAGACGCTGGACGTCGCGCGCCGTCTTCGGACTGGACATCTCAAGTACGGCTTGGATTTTTTCTGGGTTCGCCTCTATTCCCCTGTTTGATACGAGGAACCCGAGGAACTTACCCGACCTAACACCAAACGCACACTTGGCGGGATTGAGCTTCATATTATACCTTCGCAGAGTTGCGAAGGTTTCCTGGAGGTCAGAAATGTGATCGGTGCTCGGAAGAGTCTTGACCAACATGTCGTCGACGTAAACCTCCATGTTTCGCCCGATCTGCTGCTCGAACATCTTGTTGACCAGCCGCTGGTAAGTTGCGCCTGCATTCTTTAGACCAAAAGGCATCCTGGTGAAACAGTATAAGCCTAGGTCTGTGACGAACGTAGTGGCGTCTTGATCCGGTGGATGCATGCTGATCTGGTGGTAACCAGAGTAGGCATCCAAAAAGCTGAGGAGCTCGTGCCCGGAGGTAGCGTCCACCAGCTGATCAATGCGTGGTAACGGGAAGTTATCCTTGGGCGTTGCCTTATTAAGATCTTTGTAATCTACGCACACACGCCATTTGCCATTGGCCTTGCGTACGAGGACCACATTAGAGATCCATCTTGGATATTGGGCTTCTCGGAGGAGCCCGACAGTTCGGCTTTTGGTCACGTGATCCTGAATCACGATCTGCCGCTCTCGGTTCACGGGTCGCCTTCTTTGCTGTACTGGCGGGATTCGTGGATCCAACCGAAGGCGATGCACCATGACCTCCGGGGGAATGCCTGGAAGCTCGTCATCAGACCAAGCGAACACGTCCAAATTAGCGAGCAGGAAAGCTGTATAGCGTTGCTGCTCGGCCTCTGTCAACAGGGCGCCAATGTACAAGACGTGTTCGGGGTCGTCGTCCACTTGAATGGGGATTAAGTCTTCGGCAGGCGTCCCCCGACTAGTGGAAGGCTGATCGGAGGTTGGAAGAGCTGGATCAGCGAGTGGTTGCTTGTCTCTTAGAGAGAGGACATAGCAACGGCGAGACTCACGCTGGCACCCGAGCACTTCGCCCACTCCGCTCGGAGTAGGGAACTTCATCTTCTGATGGAGAGACGAAGGTACTGCTTTGATGCGTCCGATCAGGCCTCTGCCCAGAATAGCATTGTATCCAGGCATGTTGTTGATGACCAGAAAGTCAACAATCTTGGTCACAGCCTTTGGAGCTGTCCCCAAGGTGATCGGAAGGCGAATCCTTCCCATGGGCTGGACCGAAACTCCCGAAAAGCCGAAAAGTGGCGAGTTTACAGGGGCGAGTTGATCGGTTCGCAGACCCATGAGGACAAAACAGTCGTAAGCCAAGACATCGGGGGCGCTTCCATTATCTACCAGAATTCGGCGCACGTTACAGTGGTTGATGGTGGCCGAAACGACCAGCGCATCAGTGTGTGGGGTCGTAACCCCTACAAGGTCTTCGTCCGAGAAGGTTATAGACTCCTCGGGCTGTGCGCGTGCGGGACTGGCAGGATATGGGGCCGGCCGAACAGTCGGAGGCCTGTCTACGACATGCACTCGCCTTGCGTAGTCGCGTCGGCTTCGAGTGCTTTCTCCACCTGCGCCAAAGCCTCCCGCGATCACGTTGATCTCCTGCCCATTGGGCTCGTTGTTGATCGGCTGCTCGGGAGCGCGGTCTTGGCGACGGGGGCGCTCTTCATTCCGGCGCCCTTCGTTCCGGCGCACGAACCGCCCAAGGTAGCCGCGCTTGATAAGGTCTTCGATTTCGTCCTTAAGCTGGCGGCACTCGGAGGTGTCGTGGCCGTGGTCGCGATGAAAGCGACAGTACCTATTTTGATCGCGCTTCCGGGGGTCGGAGCGCATTCTTTGGGGCCACCGAACAAAAGCTTCATCCCTGATCTCTGCCAGGATTTGTTCGGGGGCCACAGTGAGGGGGGTGTAGTTGGTAAAGGGGCGCGGACGACGCGGAGAATCGCCATTGCGTCGTCCCTTCTTCCGATCACGGTCGGAGCCGTTGTCGGAAGGCCGCTTTTTTTCCGACTGCTCCCCCTGTTCGGCCCTGCTCGCCGCCAGGCTCTCCTCGCAGGCCGCGTGGCGCTGCGCGATGGAGAGCAGTTCGGCGAGGGTGGCGGGCTGCTGGACGCCAAGAGTCCTTTGTAGAAAGCCATCACGAGTGCCTTGAATGAGAGCACTGGTGGCTAGGGGGACGTCCAGACGCGAGATGCGAAGCGCCTCTGTTCGGAACCTCTTGACGAAGTCCCAGAGCGCCTCGCCTTTCTTCTGGCGCACAGCCAGAAGGGAAGCCGCCGTTCGCGGCTGTGATCTCCCGCCCAGGAAGTTGTCCCTAAAGGACTTCTTCAGCTGGCGGAAAGAAGTAATGGAGCCCGCAGGGAGGGTTTCAAACCAAGCCCTGGCGGTCTCTTTTAGCGTTGCAGGGAAGGCCCTGCACTTGGCCGCATCTGATGCTCCGTGGAACACCATGTGCGATTCGAAGCCGTGGATGTGATCGGCCGGGTCTGTTGTGCCGTCGTAGGGCGCGATGGTGGGTAGAGGGAGCTTGGAGGAGACCTGGGCCTCCAGGATCTCCCTGCTGAACGGGGAGCGGAAGTCCAAGTCATCCTCCGCTGGAGCCTTCCCCTCCGCACGCTGAACCATCGCGTCCATGCGGCGCTCAAGATCAACCACGCGCTTGAGGCGCCTGGCGAGCTCCTGCTCGGAGTTGGCGGGGCCCCCTCGTCCAGAGGCGTGGGAGTTGCCCCCCACGACTGATCGTGGCGGCCGAGGGGAGATGATAGAGCGTCGGGGCGAACGCCCGCGGCGCTCTGGTGCCCGTTCCTCCGACGGGGGCCGGTGAGACCGGCGCGGCGACTCTGCCTGCTGCTCCTGAGGCACCGGGGGGACGCGGGAGTGGCGGTGCGACGATTCCGCCTGCCGCTCGCGCGGCAGGGAAGCCGCCGGAGCCGCAACCCCCACCAACTGGGCCTGTAGGGCGAGGCAGACGCCCGTCAGCTGATGCATCTGCCCCCGAAGCTCTGCCACTTCGAGGGCCGTCGCCGGTGCGGCAGCCGTTGGTACTGGGACGTCGTGATTCGCGCCGGTAGCAGCGCCGGCGACGTCCCCAGGAGGAGATTGGCGACGAGAGGCCCCTCGTGATTGGCGAGACCTCGTCGCCCTGCTTCCCACGTTCTGGTATGAGGATCGCCCTCGAGCCATGGCAGCGTCGCTTCCCACAGACGGCGCCAAATGTGGTGGTACGATCCTGTTTGGGCCTGAGCCAAACGGGCCTCCACTAGAATGAGAGAGGAAGGACGATTGCTGGTGAGGGCGAAGAGAACCTGCAAAACCAGAATGGGATCAGAGGCCCGGTGAAGACCGGGGGAAACCCTCCGATGCCTAAGTCAGTGGAGAGCTTGTAAGGCAGGGGGTTTCGGAATGCGAGAGTGTGTTCGCGAGGGGAAGAGAGCGTACCGTTGCATGGTACTGCACCTGTGCCTTTATAGGCGTTGGTGCAGAGGCCAACGTGCGTAACGTTGGGCAGATCGTGCCTGAAGAGGCGCCTTGACGCACGCGCGTAACGGGAGGAGTTATGACTCCGATGCCCGTTGGGCTGCCAGGCAGTTCACGCCACTTGATGGTGGAGAACGTGGCCTGAGGCGGTTACAACCGTTCTGGAAGCCAGAGAGCCTGCTCGGAACCCTTTGGAAATGCTTTCCGAGCAGGTGACCCTCGTGGGGGATCGAACATGCTGTTCGGTAACATCGAGGGTAGTCTCATGGAGCGAGATCACTGTTCTGGCTCGGGAGCTGTTCATAGCTGTTCGGCAAGGGAAGGCGGCTGATCTGCTCGGAGGTACCCCGTATCGGAACCTGATAGCTTCCGATCACGGGAGTCACACAATGGAGGTCTTCGAGCCATCCTGGAGAGGGCGTGCTCTTCGATGACGGTGCCACATGGGTTGACGGGACACGAATGGGCCGTAATGAGCCACCACGGGCCTAGGTGACCAGATTTGGCCACC